>CM041779.1:218528080-219154153 GCA_023374045.1 Limonium bicolor
TAAACATGAAAGTTTTAGAGGAATTAGAGCTCTTCAAAACGAGCTAAAGAACATGGAATTTAGATGAGTAACGAAGAAGTTATGGCTGACGCAAGTTACCTGAAATCGGTGAGAAACTGGAATTCTGAAAACACGTTTCGCAAGGTGCCAACTTTAGGTCAGATTTGTGGCTGATGTATAACGAATTAGGGTATGTGTGAGTAATGGTTGGAAAGAGGACGTTTTGAAGAAGAGAATGAAGAAGACGACATGGAAAAATATTGAGAGATGAGTGAGATATGGCCGTCCAAAGTTAGGGCTAAACACTGAATTCTGTTATCGAAATTCAGGGAAAGAATCGGCTAAGTGTTGGCGACCCGTTACAGAGTGACACGTGGCATCTTTCGAATTTTTGATACAAAACTTCAATCTAGCATAACTTTGGCTAGGATGATCCGTTTTTGACGTTCTTTTTATCGATCTTCATGGTTTTACATAACCTATTTATTGGTATAGGTTTCATGGCCTGGTTTGACCATTCTCAAAAAGTCAACCCTAGCAAGGCTTAATAAGCTTTAAGGGTTCTAGGATTTTATATTGACTTTTATATTTCAAAACAATGTTCCAACACTTCCTAAAATCTTTATAATATAATTGGAGTGTGTTAGAAATTTTTCCAAGATTTATTGACTTATAAATCTTATTATTAAATTCATAATATATAAATAATATATAATAATTAGGGTTAAATAGGAGAAAACCCCTAAATAAATTTCACAATTCCATATAATAATTAATATTCATAATTCCATATAATAATTTAATACTTAATTGTATTATTAAAGGTTTAATAAAAGAAATCCCCTAAATTAATTTAAATTAATTTAGGGGTATTTCAGTTTACAACTGTCAAAGCAATATGTATTGTATTTTTCAAGTTGTTAGCACTTAATAAAGAGACTCATATTCAAACAATAACTTGTGTTTATTTTCTGCAGGTGCATCAATATTTTAACAACCAACCACGTACTTACACCAAGAAACAACTAGAGTTTGTAAGAGAAGACTTGACATTATTTTTACTTGAGCACTTGTAGGAATTGTATAATCTTTTTGAATAGTAGGTACGTGAAGCATTGTTGAGACTTGTGACTACTTATGATATGTGAATGAGTGTTGATAGAAATATGAATGTTGAGTGTGGATTTTGGAATGAGGTGTTGATATATGGATAAGTTTTGAGTTGACTTTTTGTAAATGTGCATTTTGTTTGATAATTACTTGTATTTGTCCTCTGTGGATGGTCTAGTTATTATGATATGACATTGGGATGTCTAAAGTGAATATTATATAGATTGTGATCTGTCAAATGTGTGGGAAAGAAGTAAAAATGAAAAAAATTATTAAAAAAAACTACAACTTTATAACACAACTACACATTAGGCGTGTTATAAAGTCCAGTTGATGTTGGTATTCACAGGACTTTTGTAACACGACTCTTCTATCTGTGGTATTAAATCATGCTATATAACACGGCTACTGCAATAGTCGTGTTATATAATGTGATCTATACGACTGCTAAAAATAAGGCGTGTTATATAACCCCTTGATTTTGGCGTGTTCAAGAAACTTTATAACACGGCTCTCATTATAGCCGTGTTATAAAACCGAATCATATAACATGGCTCTGTTATAGTCGTGTCATATAGTCGACTTTATAACACGGATTTTAACCGTGTTATAAAGCCTTAAGTTATATATGACGCTCGCATATAACACGGCTAAAGGCCGTGTTATTAGGTGTAATACCCCAATTTCCAGCTCTAATTCTTTTTCTTCTTGGTAAACAATACAACGAAAAACTTACAAAACTAGTCAGGGTGCTACCACTACACCGACACTCTGTGGATGCTAAGGCTAATTACCACCACTATACCGAAGTAAGTTAAACTCTCAAACTTATATATATATATACCATAACCTTACTAACATCGAATAACATCTTTCAAAACTAGGTATAACTTATATCATCTTTATTAGCTTATACAAAAGTGTTTTAAACCTGTTACAACCGAAATTAATTGAAATACTACGTCGTCTTCTAGCTTCAGTCTCTAATACCTTTAGTTCCACCCCTCATGTAACTTCTTAACCTGTTCCTGTGGTAAGTCATACAGTTGCAGAGAAAAGACCACAAGGCACATGCCAGAAAACAAACATCAGCAAAGCTAAGTAATTCTTGCCACAACATGTAAAATACATTTATCTTATAAAACTCTTTAAGAAATACAATACTATAGTAACATAGCATAATCATAACAAAATCCGTCAAGTCCCATGACAAATACCAAGTTCCACCACAAGTACAACATCCAAGAAAACAATGGCCGTATGCTCAGATTTATAGAGTCCGACCTCCTCCACTGGCCGTATGCCCAGATTTATAGAGTAAGAGCTCTCTAAAGGGGAAAATCAGTGTTCGGCCTCCGAGGGCTCATAAACTTGTAATACCAAGTACCAAAGTCATTACCAAGTGTTCAGGTTGTTCCAGCACGTCCTTACCATTATTATAACATTTAAATAACATACCAAGAAGAATCAAAGCACATAACCACCATTAACCAAACAAAAACCGAGTTAGAACACATTACAAACACCTTGAAAGTACCTTAAAAACAACCCCATGTTTAAGGTCTTACCTCTACATAAACTCATCCCACCTTTTAACCAGTCCAATATCAACATCGTATGAGTATTTATTCACGAAATCAAAGCAAAATACCTTCGAAAACCTCTTCATAATTTGAATAGAGACCAGAAAGGTCTCTTAAAGCACGTTTTTAGGTCTTATCTTACCTTTAACTCATGAAAACTCAACTGGAGAGCTTACCCACGAACTGGAATATTGCATATGGATAAGTACTAATCATTTGTATCTGAAAACCCATGGAAGTTGTTCACGAAAATCACACCCCAAGCTGGCTCCAAGTTAAAGCACAAAAATCACAGAAATCAACATCAACATCAACAATTCAAGGTTTGTTCACCCAAGTTTCCCCTAACTTCTCGGGGTCTATTTGTAATAAAAATCACCATTGAGAGTTAATTCTACCCTGAAAATAGTTAGAAGATATACGCATACTAAGCTGCAAAAATAACTTCGAAAACAGAAAGTGTGCTAGAATAACCATGAGGAAAAGAATGGTGGAGCACAAGAACTACTGGCTCCTTCTGCCATTATTTCACCACGAGTTATGTATTTCAAATATTAAATGGGAACCCAAATACTCCCAAAAATATTCCCGGGAAGACCTTCAAATTCTCTTACCTCTCACACCTTATGCACTGGCAAGGTACTTTGGCGTCTGTTTTGGTGTTTTTGAGTGGCTGGCTTGCTATACATTATAATTTGTGTTTTTATGTGTTTACTAAGGTAGTAAAAGATGATTGATGTGTGTTGGAGTGCTGGTCGTTGCCTCTCTCTTATAGGCAAAGGAAGAGAAGTCTTAAGGCAAAGGAAAGCATTATAAGCATGACACCACATGACACACCTATCTACCTTTGAAACCCTTGATTGAATAAGTAATATGAACACATATAAGGGCTAGGAAGAGGTAGTGGAGGTCGTGGCTGCTGCAGGAGTCATCATGAGCTGAAAATAAATCATGACATGTGATAAATGACATTAAAAGGCATTAAATGTGGCCGGTACCTTAAGGCATTGTTTGGCTAGTTTGGCGCCTCTTGCTAGGCTTAGTTTGGTAATATGTCCTACTAATGGTAAGTTGAAGTGAATACAGTTCTGGTTATAGCTCATTTAGGCTTCACTTAAGGGTACAAAAGGAATTAAGGTGTTTTAAGATCAAATAAGGAACATATTGTTTTACTTTGACTTCAAATCCAGCTAATGACCTTGTGACCCTCCTACTAGCTTGCCTTACCTCCCTACTTGCTCGCTAGCTTGTGTGGACAGCTTCAACCAATCATTTTGTGACACCTTGTGCTTCCCGACACCTCGTGCTTCCTAACATGACGTTCTTAGATTAACTAGGTTACGACCTTATACTTCCTACCTACTAGGTCGCCACCTTGTTCTTACCTCAACTAGGTCGCCACCTCGTGCTTACCTAGATATTTAAGGTGTTTCCTAAGGAGAAAGTGATTATGATGGAGTAAAACTAGCTGTGGGGGCATTTCCGGCTACTTGAATTTTACCGGGTCTTGTAAATTTTCTAAGGCTTTCCATATCTGGTTATTAGGGTTTCCTAGGGTCTTATTGAGTTTTGAAGGCTTTGCTAGAGTATTTAAGACCATTTCCATGATTATGGATTTTCGGGAACTAGGGTTTCTAGCATTTCCGGGACTTCCAGGAATTAGGGTTTCTATTGTTTATGAGACTTCCAGGAATTAGGGTTTCTTTCTAACTTGGGTATTTCATTTGGCCCTTTTTATCCATGGTATAAAATGTTTTTCCACTAGTGGCATTATTGATCTTTATTTGCCTACAGTAGTGCACTTAATTTTCTTGTCTTGTGAAGGGTCTTAGTCACCACAATCGGTGGTCTAGCACCTTAAGATTGCAGTACCTTAGCCTGCTTTGTGAGGCGCTTAGAAATACTTAAATGTGAGACTAGTGGTAAATTGGGAGGTTCCGTGAACCGGGAAGGAGAAGGAAAGCAGGGGAGACCATGCCAAAGTTTATACAGAATTTTGTCACTTTTCTTGCTCTTCATGGCTCTTAAGGCTTATTCTTTGCCTAATCGCTTATTATATTACTCTTTTTGCTCTAACACTTAATGTTTTGTTATTTGTTTTTCCTTCTGTTTGTTTTCCTTTTTGTTTTATTTCTTTTCTTTCAGAAACATGGCCCTTCGACCTCGCCGCAACACTAGGAGACAAGACACCCAACCATCGAGCCGAGGCCTCATCGATGGCATCTTCGTCAGCAAAGTTACAAAAGTTGGTTCAACTCCCCTCGCCACCATGAGATAGTGAGGGGACGGACAAATGATTCCACCCTCGCTGAGAACCTCGAGCTTCACTCCTACCTCGACAACATCCAGTGAAGTTGTGTGCTTAGCATGGGTGGCCAATACCACCCAATCTCATTAAGGAATTCTATGCAAACACCACAGTGGACTAGGGCGAGCAAGAGGTCATGTCCACCGTTGGTGGTCGACGGGTCACAATCACACAGCTGTCCTTTCACTCCTTCCTCGGGCTGCCTTGGGACGATATGAACTATTGTCACTGGATCGAGCCTGGCAAGCTCAATGACCACCGGAAGCGCTACCTTTCTACACTGCCCATCCAGCACCGAAGAAAGAACCATACCGGAGTAGATGTTCGAGTCACGATGACATTGAACATGGTCACGGATACGGTCAAGAGGGTTCTGCTAGCATTGTTTCGAACAACATTTTACCTCAAGATAGCAAGGACCTCAATGCCACCGACTGCTTCCTCATGGATTACATGGTAGCACCAAATCCTGATGCGCCGATGTCCCTCTCCGGCCTCATGTTTAAGCATCTCATCCACATCATCGCCAAGAAGGACACCCAACACTTGGGTTTTCCCTTCTTCTTCAGGGTAGATCTCTCAGCTGAGAGTACCCACGGAGGGACTGCTCTCTAGCCCATCTATAGAGTTCATTGATGACTACACCATGCGGAGGATGGGCTTTGTTCACACAGAGGCCGGCTGGCAGAAGGGAGATGCCACACAGAGCATCGGGCAGTCATCCTCCTCGGGTCCTTCCACTCACGGTGCCACCTTCACTCCACTACTAGCTCTTCCTCTCCACCACCGACTGGCATCGTTACTTAGGAGCAGCTCGAGGCTTAGTAACGCTAGGTCACGGAGCATCAGCACCGTTTGGAGGAGCATCAGCGCCAGCTGGCAGCCCAGCTTCAGTTTCTCCGCGATCAGCTTGAGTGTGGTGGTCCCCCTCCCCAATAGCTATCCAAAATGTTGGAGTGTCGTTGTTTCCTGAACCTTTTGTCTTTATTTGACTATCATTTATGTTTTTTGTCATTTAAATTTTGTACTTTTGCTTTGTAGTGCTCTACTTTTGACATTATTACTTTGCCTATTGTCCTTTAAATATTATGGTTTGGGAATCATCCATGAGTCCCCTTTTGGTAACTAACTCCGGCCTTTTACATATTATTCAAAAATCTTTTTTGCTCATAGTTATTGGATGTGCATTGTAGATATATACATATTGAAAAAAGAACACCTCAAGGATGAGTTAGGACAATATCAAAAGGAACTCTTACGAATTTTTCCTAGGATCTTCGACTTTTCACCGTCAGAGCTAGTGCTTCAACGACCCCGGAAACTATCAAGTGTGAGGGATCCCCGCCAACAACTCATACCTAATTAGGGGTAGTTCTCTAACCCTTTAACATTTACACAATGTATTATACTCTTTGCCTACTCTATGCTTAGTACTTCAAAAGGTCTTATATTTGTTTCTCCTTGAGCTCTCTTTGAACAATAAGGACATTGTCTCATTCACGTGTGGGGGAAATGGCCTTTTCGTTTTGGCACACTGCTCAATTTCCTTATGTGTATCTATAGCTTCCATGTAGGAGTTACATTTATTTTAAGCAAGTTTTTTGATGAATTCTTGAAATTTTTCGACAAATTTTTTTTCAAAAGTTCTCTCTTGAGGAGCATGTATTTGCGGTGCAACCTTAAATACCTATCTTGGTGAGTTTCTATTGCTTAGGGGTTTTTCTACCTTCTTATATAGGGACTGCTAAGGGGTGCTTCCTTGTGAAAATTTTAAAAAGGAACTTGAGAGACACCATAGATAACCAACAAACGAGAGTTGAGTGTTCATAAAAGCAAGGCAAAATGCCTAATTATCTTCTCATCATCTCTTGTTGCAAAAGTGAATTAAATGCAAATCTCTATTTTTTCCTTTTGTTTTTCCTTATTACCCATTCTTGAGAGAATTTGGCCATGATAACAGTTCACTAAGTTCCATAAGCACACCCATATCACCATGAGCAGGTTGGTTGCACTCCTCTTATGGATTTTCACAATTTTACTCACTTGAATTCAAGAATTCATTAAAACACTTGCTTGCTTTAAATTTCTCTCCTCGTCTGGGTCTCTAGCTTGGCTTGAGGGCAAGCAAATATGAAATACCCCAAAGCTTAATATATTAATGAACTATCTAATTAGGATATACTAAGGCTCGAACGTGCCTTAGAAGCATTAGAAGAAGTGTTAAACAACAACTTACACCAAAACATGCTGTAAGAACAATTAGAGCAAAAGGTGTTTTAAAGAGCACAAATAAATCAGGGAACTACCAATAAGTCCCAAGAGATTTCAAATATGAAATACCTCTAAGAGTAGTAATACGCATTAAGCGGAATTAGCGTTTAAACCCAAAACGCACCTTAGAGCACAAAAAAATGTGCTTTAAAGAAAAAATGTGCTTTAAGCATGTATATATGGAACGAAAGGCTAATGATCCAAAACCATAAAGAAATAAGGTAACAACAATTAAATGGTCATAGGAGCCATTGCGTATACACACAAATTAAGTATACAAAGTCCATAGTAAACAGGTACTAAACTGACGAAAGTCAAGGAGAAACCACTAAACGACTTGGTTTAAATTGGAATGAGCAACATGCTATTTCATGAACAAAGTTTATAAAGTTGTAAATATATTAAGGACACATTTAAACTAGCCAAAACAAATGCATAATAAATGGAACCCAGAAGCACATAAAATGGTGTTTTAAGGCATTTTTGGCTATGTAACATACCTAACACATGGTATAAGTCCTTATGAAAGAGTTTAAGGCATCTAATATTACATAGGTATAAGGAAGAAACAAAAAAAAAATCATACAAAATCGTGACTAAGGCTGCCTACTTCATAATGAGTTATAAAGGTGTTAAAATTCAATTTTGCTTACTTTTACTTACCATGACTTTCCATGATTGCCTTATCACCTTGTCCCCTGATTAAATCATTAATCATACACTTACCTGTCATATGAGAGCTCCCAAATTCGTAGATCCTCCTCTCTTTGAAGAAACAACACAAAAAACTTTAATGTTCTTAGATTAGTGCCTTAAAGAACACCTTGTCTTGCACAGATCATAACTATCTCATCTTAAGTCCTAATTCTAAGCTTGATAGCTCTTTGTAATTCTCTTTTGAAGAGCTTTACAACCATAACTCATGAGCCCCCATAGTCTCAGGAAAAACCACGAAGAAGTGCCTTTGATTCTCGAGGTAAAACATTGCCTTCTTGGAAACTCTTCCTTCTTTGATTTTCATCAAGGATGAGTGCCTAGGGTTACTAACCCTTCTTATTCTTCATCTTATTATATGATTTTGGAGCCAATTTCTCTAGCAAATTGTTGTCAAAATTTCTAAGGAAAACAAGCTTAATATTAAGCTAAAGGTTAATATACAAGGTAAATCCTACAACTACCTCTTTCAAGGTTCTAATTGTTGATCTATATATGATCTAACATATTGTTCATCTTGTTTATTATTACCAAAATTATAAGTGTGTTAGATTTAATTTTTGACACATTAAATGTTAATATTTTGTAAATCTAAAATTAGATTTATACTCCTTATGATATAAGCTACAATATAAGCTATCATAATATACAAGAAAAATTCATATACTATGAATTTCAATATGGCCAAAAATTAAGGGGTTATTAATGAGTTAGAAAAATTATCTAACTTAGTTAAATTAAAGGAATTAGAGTAATTAAGAGTAATGTGTAAAATTTAAGAAGTTTTGGTACCTAAAGGTGAATACCAAAAATTAATGGGGTCAATATGTAATTTTTGAGAGTTTAGATGATGAGAAAATAATTGTAGAATTAAGTTTACAATTTATAAAGAGTTTATAAGTGTTATAAGGAATTTATAAGGTTTTCGGGATATTTAAGGTAAATAAAGGTGGTATATATATACTATAACATTAGATAATTAAATCTGGTGATTTAGAGATGTTTAAAATGATTTTTGATGTTCAAAAATCTGTAGGTAAATTAGTTACGAAAATTAGAAATTAATTAGAGTTAAATTGGTTAATAAATGAGTTAGGATAAAAGAAAAGACCACAAGGGTAAATGGTAATTTCCCTGGTCAAACGTGGTCAAACTTGGTCAATGACAGTTTATAAAATGTTTAGAGGAGCTAGAATAAAATTTGTAGCAAAAGATTAGATATTAAAAGGAAAGGAATAAAAAGTTAAGTTAAATTAACTTTAAGGGTAATATTGTAAATTATGGAAAGTTAGGGGGTTGACCATAAAAGATTGGTCAAACTTGGGTATATTTTGGTATTTGACCAAAAGTTAAAAGAAATTAATTAAGACAGACTTTGGAAGAAATTAGAAATAAAAATAACAAGTTTAGAACTTATTATGAGTAAAATAGAGATTAAGTGAAAACTATGGGTAAGTAATGTAAATAACACATTTTTATGTGTTTAGAAGGTTAAGGAAGTTAAATAAAGAATTTAGAAACAAGTTGTAAAAGAAACAGAGTTAAGACGGGGTTAAACGAGATCCGTATATAACTTAAGGTATACGAGGGGTATACCCGTAATTTAATAAGTATAGGAGAAATCAATACTTAAAGTATTTTTAATGAAAATACAAGTTACATTGGAAAAAGAAATAAATACGTATGATACTCCGTATCATACGGACGTATACGAAAAATTTTGGTGTACATGAATAGTGCTCGTATACGTGAATAGTATTCGTATACATGAATAGTAAATACGTGTACACGAATAGTAAATACGTATACATGAATAGTAAATGCGTATACATGAATAGTAAATGCGTATACATGAATAGTAACTACGTATATATGAATAGTCAAATACGAGACGTATACGTGAATAGTAAAATACGTATACGTTAATAGTGAAATATGATGAATAGTAAAATACGAGGCCGTATAAATGAATAGTAGAATACGAGACCGTATAAATGAATAGTGAAATACGGATGAATAGTGAAAAATACTAAAACCTAATACAAGGTCCGTATAAGTCTAAAGTTGCTAACTGTGCAACTAAGTAACTGCTAACGACATTAGTATGTTAATGAATTAGAATTGAGCTTGAAAACGCTTCTAATTGAACGATCCCGTTTAACGGTAAACTATTATACCCGGGTTAACCTAGAAAGAGGTTTAAGTTGAAAAGAGAACCAAATTAGTTCTAAGACTCAGGATACTAATACTAGTTCTGGCTACAGATCTAGATAGTCGGAGGCGTTCGGCGGATTAGGCGAATGTGGTGTTAAGAGATAGCCAATCTCCGGTGTACGGTATGGGATTCTTGTCGCTTGTTTGCTAACGGGGTCTACCTCAGTTTGTGTGCTATGTGTTATTGTGATACGACCAAACAAGATTAAGCATGAAGCCGATCTACTGTATTGTTATTGTGTGTCCATTGCACACTAACACAATTTGATTTAGAGCTTGTTCATTAACTATATTTAGTAACAATTGTACAAGGTTATAAATACTCCAAGTTGTTAGTAGGTTAATACCGAGAGAGGTTTAACTAACCAATTGTCAATGAGACTTTAACTAATTGGAACTTGGGAGGAGAGGAATCCGGGACTGACTCCGGTCATGCATGTTTAGGTTAGGAGGTCGGCATCTGTATCAGATTTGTCTTCCGCATATGGCTCGTCTACGACTTGTCGCCTAGGGTCGACAAACAGACCCGACCAGCTCGAGTGAACAGTTCGAGGTGAGAGGCAAATTCAGGAGGCGCGAGAGGGTCAAGCCTACACCCCTCAAAACTTAAGAATTTGTGTTTATTAACCCAATGAAGCTAATAACTCATTGGCTAGGGTTACCTTGACCCGACAAAAATAAACAATTCAGTTAGAGAACAACCAGTTCTTTTAAGAGAACGGTTGACACTTATAAGGTATGGTCAAACACGAGAACTAAACAATTCTCAGGCCTCAGGAGTTAGGAATCTAACTTACTCATTAATGGGCGTCCATTACGATGTTCGATTTATTTGAGCTGTGAATTTTTCAGATAAATGTGTTGTTTGTTATCGTACTTCTTATTATTATTTGTATGAATAAACAATTGCATGTAAACAACAAGTAGTCGTGTATAGCCCTGTTAGCTTGTGGGCTGCACGTTTTCTGTACCAGCCATGTGCTGAGCCCCTTGGGGCCCATGATTTAAACTTTGCAGGTAGGTACCAGACGAGGACTCAACCTGAGAGTAGGAGCGGGTAGAGTACTTCGGGTTGCTTTTACATTTGTTACACGAGTTGTGCATGTACACTCGTTTTGTATATTGATGAGATGTTAGTATGATGTATTAGGATATAAGATACTCGGTATAAGTTGTGGTTTATGGATTGTATTGTATAGATGCTCGAGTAATTATCCGGTTAGTCAGACCGTGACTTGTAAGAGAATAGGCCTAGTTAGTCACGTGGGTGACTAACGGCGGTAACACCATTTTAGTGAAACTTTTCCGCTGCGTTGTTAATGTACGAGATGGACTTAGGGCGACGATCATTGTATTTGGAGATGGGGTGTTACAAAATAGATAAGTGTGGGGGAGTTGATAAATGATGAATAATGCTATTTTAAGGTCTTTATTCACCTTAATTTCTTGGTGCATAACCTATTTCACCACTTTATGGAGTACTTTTGTGATTATTAGTGAGCTTATACTTTTGACATACTTGAATAGGTAAATAATCATTTGAGTACATGTTGAAGGCTTAAATTGAGGTTGATCAATGATCGAACACTTTGGGAAGGATGTCAAGCCAACGGGAAGCATCAGGAGGATTCGGGTGCAAAGAGAAGCTCATTGGAGCCGACCGATCCAAGCAGACCGATCCAGGTGGGTCGGTCCAACTCACCTATACGCTACTGGAATCAACTAACCCACTTTATCGACCCTAGGTGGGCCGGCCGACCCTCGGGACCCACCCAATGGGTCAGTCGGACGGAAATTCTTCCCATATTTGAGTCTTGAAAAGATGATTTTTGGGTGTCTCTTCTCATTCTTTATTACACATGATTCCAACCAAAAATGAGAAAGAGAGAGAGAGAGAGAGGGAGGGGAAGCCATGGGAGAAAAGAAGAGAGGAATGAGAGGAAGAAGGGCTTGAAGAACCTACCTCCATTGAAGCTCCAAAGCTCCTCCAATGGCTAAATCCTTCTTTTCTCTTCTCTTTCTCTTCTTAATGGTTGAAAAGTCTCATCTTGTATCCGAGGATGGGGTTTGACCCTAACATTGCTCATTTAATTCTCTTGACCAAACTCATTGATTACACTTGTTTTATCTCCTTCAATATTCAATTAATGTTTTAGCTTGATCAACTGTGGCATTTATGCTATTACCCTTCAACATTTGACTTTGAGTTTTGGACTTGACCGAGGAGGAATAAACCCTAACTTTTGCACTCTTGAATTATAAGGTAAAATCGTAGGGCTATTATTTAAGAACTTTGTTTTTAATGCAACCTAGTAACTTTGACCTTCTTTAATTAAAGGTTTGATCAATTAGGTAAGAATTGATTGTTCAATGACTTGGGGATTCTTGATTTTAGCTCAAATAGACAATGTGATAATGAGTTATGGTTGTATGTTTGATTGGCTGATTTAGGTGATTCCTATGGTACTTTTCCATCAATTCCATCTTAATCACTTTAGATTACTGTTTTTCCTTAATAGTACACACAAATAAGCTTGTCCCTAGCTAAACCCCCATTTACAGTTTTTTATTGAAATTTACTAAGATATCGAAGCTTGGGATTGAGAAACCAATTTCCTTATGGATACGAACTTGTTGTATTACAACGAATTGGTGCACTTTCCCATTTTAGCTAGGTATTACAACTTATGTTAGTAATTTGTCCAACAATTTTATGAAAACGACCTTTTCTTTTTGGCGCACTGCTCAATTTCCTTATGTGTATCTATAGCTTCCATGTAGGAGTCACATATATAGTAAGCTAGTTTTTCCATGAATTCTTGGAATTTTTCATCAATTTTTTTTCAAAAGTTCTCTCGTGGGAGTATGTATTTGTGCAGCAACCATAAATCCCTATCTTGGTGAGTTTTTATTGCTTAGGGGATCTTTCTATCTTCTTATCTAGGGATTACTAAGGGGTGCTTCCTTGTGAAAGTTTTAAAAAGGAACTTGAGAGACACCATAGGTAACCAACAAGTGAGAGTTGAGTGTTCATAAAAGCCATACAAATTCCTAATTATCTTCTCTTCATCCTTTGTTGCAAAAGTGAAGCAAATGTAAATCTTCATTTTTCCTTTTGTTTTTCCTCAATACCCATTCTTGAGAGAAGTTGGTCATCGCAAAAGTTCTCTAAGTTCCATAATCTTTAATAACTTGAAATCACTCTTGATCATACCCCGAAACTCTATATTTTATTTTTCCTAAGCACATCCATATCACCATGTGCAGGTTGGTTACACTCCTCTTGAGGTTTTTCACAATTTTGGTCACTTGAATTGAAGAATTCATCTAAACACTTGCTTGCTTAAATTTCTCTCCTCGTCTTGGGTCTGTAGCTTTGCTAGAGGACAAGCAAATAGATAAGTGTGAGGGAGTTGATAAGTGGTGAAATAATGTTATTTTTAGGTCTTTATTCACCTTCATTTTACTCGGTGCATAACCTATTTCACCACTTTATGAAGTACTTTTGTAATTATTATTGAGCTTATACTTTTGACATAATTGAATAGGTAAATACTCATTTGAGTCCATTTTGAAGGCTTAAATTGAGGTTGCATCAATGATCGAACATTTGAAAAAGATGTCAAGCCAATGGGAAGCATCAGGAGGATTCGGGTGCAAAGAGAAGCTCACTGGAGCCGACCGATCCAGGCGGGTTGGTCCAACTCATCTATATGCTACTGGAATCGACCGACCCATGAGACTGAACCTGGGTGGGTCAGTCGAACTTAAAATGAGCACGTGCCTACTTTATCAGAGGGCCAATTTGAGTCTTGAAACGCTGATTTTTGGGGCATCTCTTCTCATTCTTCATTCAACATGATTCCAACCTAAAAGAGAGAGAGAGAGAGAGAGAGAGAGAGAGGTGAAACTAAGGCAGAAAAGAAGAGGAGAAAAGAAGAGAAGAAGAGGAAGAAGAAGGGCTTGAAGAACCCACCTCCATTGAAGCTCTGAAGCTCTTCCAATGACTAAATCCCTCTTTTCTCTTCTCTTTTCTCTTTTTAATGGGTAAGTTGTAACACCCCTAAAACCGGCCTAAGAGTTAAGGGTATTACACGCCGCGTATTACTACCAATAACGCAAGGCTCTAAAACACTCAAATGCAATAAAGGCCCAAAACAGAGTTTACATAAACATTGTAAACCATAGTATTCAGTACAGCGGAAGTAAAACGATTTCCAAATACATGTTCGAATCAAAAACTCAAAACAGAGTAAGGCCCGAAGGGTACAACGTCATAACAGAAGTTTAAACAACCAAATGAGCTAAGCACTACAGCTCCAGAACTCAAGATGATCCTCGCTGATCAATCTGCAAAATGTTAGAAGTAGGGGAATGAGCACACAACCATGCCCAGTAAGCAGCGACCGTCATCAGTAAGGTCGTTCAAAACAATTGAAAACAGAAGAAGAGAAGATAGATATAATAAACCACAATTCTCCATATTCAGAAGCTTTCATAACAGAAACATAGTGGAACTCAAGGGTTCCCAATTCAGAAACAATCAGAACTCTTAAACAGAAAGGGGATAAGACACAATGCACACACTCAGAAGGGTCGAAGACCCATAGACCATACCAGGTCTCTCGGCAATGCAGAAATGACTCGAAAGAGCCAAAGGGTTCGTCAACCCCACAGAACAGAAAGGGAATGACCCACACTCAGAACGACGTCTACATGGTATACCACGGAATAGCTCGACCCAGCCATTCACGGCTCAGAAACAAAGTGTAATGTCCCAAAACAGAAGGATTGCTTAAACAGAAGCAAAGTTGCATTTAAATATGCCAAAACACTCATAAATCAGTAGTACAGATCATAAGGAATCCAACACCACAGACGACACTCAAATCGGAGTTCAAACGGAGAAGTTAGGTTGAAAACAGAGAGGTGTCCGAACTTGTGTCCTAACGTCGAAGTTCGGACACAAGTCGAGACTCAGAAGCCAAACAGTCAAGCGTCCAAACTTGTGTCCGGACATCAATGTTCGGACACAAGTCGATTTGAAAACAGACAGGAAATTTAAGAATGTCCGAACATCAATGTTCGGACTGATGTTCGGACAAGTTTTACGGAAGAACACGCGGAAGGTCCGACCTTGTGTCCGGACGTCGGAGTTCGGACACAGGTCGAACTTAAATCAGAAGAAAACCTGAGGGCGTGTCCGAACATCCACGTTCGGACAGATGTTCAGACGTACCCCGAACTTGAAAATCAGAAAGGCAAAAACGCACTGTCCGAACTTCAAAGCTCGGACAGAAGTTCGGACAGTGCGAAAACTGCAAATTTCAGAAGACGAACAGAGCAGAAAAACAACGCAATTCAATACCACGAATTGCCAATTAAGCACACACACCAAATCAGACATTAAAACAGGAAACCATGGGGGTTTAGCCATTCAAAACACAATCAAACAACAACGCAATCAGACACGCACTTCAAATCAGATTAAAGCCTTTCAACACCCCATGGCTGAACTTCCAAACCGAATCAAGCAACCACCTACCTCAATTAGCAGCAGAAAACAACGATCTGAATCAACAATCGCAACCCGAACAGCTCTCCAACCAGACACGAACACAAGCACTGAATTCTCACAACAACGATAATCCCAAAATCAGAAACACGGAAGAACCCTAGAACTTGCAATTACAAAACTGTAACACTCTGCATCACAAACCTGAATCAAGACCAGATGTAGTACTGCAGCAGAATCCCAATCCAAAGGCAGCCAACGACAACTGATTCGAACACATTCAGAACCCTCAATCAGAAAAACTGAATAAAACGAAGAAAACAACGAAGTCCCAATTCTGCAATTCAAACCTGAAATCGAAGGGAGAACCACACCGCAACGAAGATCGCCAATCTGATTGCAGCGGTAGAGCCAAAATTCCCAACGCAGGAAGGGATTGAGAGAGAAGGAAAAGAGAGAGAAACTGCCGCTTAGCACCACGATAGAGAACGCTCCTCACGATGAACTGAATGAACTGACGTGATGAAATTAGGTAATCAGAATAAGGAAGTAATAAGTAATTCCTTTACTTATTGATTTAATAGAACAAGTACCTTAATTAATTAACCAAATGACCACCATGTCCTTGGCAATTAAAAGAATACCGCCGGAGTCCCAACTGTTAGCAAGGAATGTAATCCATCTTAGCTCATTACATAAACCGGACATAATATAAGGTTGCAATTATATGGGTTATAACATCACCTCCCCCTTAAAAGAATCTCGTCCTCGAGATTAACTCACCTTACTGCTCGAACAGGGAGGGATACTTGGCACGCAGCTCATCTTCGAGTTCCCAAATCGCTTCACTCTCTAACTGATCTGACCACTGGACCTTCACCATAGACAGGGTCTTATTACGAAGCCGACGGACATCCCTGGCTAAAATGCGAGTAGGCACCGCCTCGAAACTGCAGTCCTCCCTCAACTGAAGCTGACTGTAGTCGATCACATGAGACGGATCATGCAGATACTTCCTCAACATAGACACATGGAAGACGTTATGCACAGTTGACAAAGATGGTGGCAAGGCTAGACGGTAGGCCACAGGGCCAATCCTCTCCAGAATCTCAAACGGTCCAACGAACCTCGGGCTAAGCTTCCCACGCTTCCCAAAACGGACTACTCCCCTGACTGGAGAAACTCTCAAGAAAACATGGTCTCCAACCTCGAACTCGAGCGGCCTACGCCTCTAGTCTGCATAACATTTCTGCCTACTCTGAGCAACAAGCAGACGCTCACGAATCACCCTGATCTTCTCTACTGCTCCCTACACCAGCTCGGGTCCAACCAAGACCCTCTCCTTCAGGTCATCCCAATAGATGGGTGACCTGCACCTCCTACCATACAACTCTTCAAACGGAGCCATACCAATGCTCGCCTGAAAGGTGTTGTTGTAGGCGAACTCAATCAGAGTCACATGCTGCTCCCAGCTACCTCCAAAATCCAGGACACATGCGCGAAGCATGTCCTCCAAAACCTGATTAGTCCTCTCTGTCTGGCCATCCGACTGAACGCTAAATTCGTACCCAAAGCCTTATGTAAACTACGCCAAAATCTCGAAACAAAACGTGGGTCACGATCAGACACAATAGTAGTAGGCACACCGTGCAGCCTCACTATCTCATCCAGATACAAACGAGCTAGGCGCTCCAAATGAAGGTCTTCTTCACTGGCAGAAAATGAGCAGACTTCGTCAGACGATCAACTATCACCCATACGGCATCACAACCCGAAGGAGTCCTGGGCAAACCCATGACGAAATCCATCCCCACACTCTCCCACTTCCACTCAGGAATGGGAAGGGGCTGAAGTAAACCCGCTGGCCTCTGGTGCTCAGCCTTAATCTGCTGACAGGTCTGGCACTTCGAAACAAACTCAGAGATGTCACGCTTCATTCCAGACCACCAGAATGACTCTCTGAGATCCCGATACATCTTCACCCCTCCTGGGTGAACTGAATATGGCGCTCCATGAGCCTCTTGAAGGATCTCTCTGCGCAGCACTGCATCGTCTGGCACACATATACGGCCTCTGAAACGCAGACAACCATCACTGGAGACACTGAAGTCTGAACTCTGCTCTGAAGACAGCCCCTCTCTAATCCGACACAAAGCTGAGTCTGACTCCTGACCAACCCGGATCCTGTCGACCAAAGAAGACTGAACTTGAAGCGCTGCTATCATACTGGCACTGGCTGGTCTGACTACCCAAACGCCCATACACTGAAGCTCTAAGGCGGACCTCTGGACTCCAGTCAAAGCACAAGCCACACCCGGAGCACCTCTCCGGCTCAAGGCATCTGCAACAACATTCGCTCTACCCGGGTGGTAGAGGATCTCTAAATCGTAGTCATGAAGTAGCTCCAACCACCTCCTCTGTCTCAAGTGCAGCTCCTTCTGAGTGAACAAATACTTGAGACTCTTGTGGTCCGTGTAAACCTTACACGACGCCCCATACAGATAATGCCTCCAAATCTTAAGCGCGAACACTACAGCTGCCAACTCCAGATCGTGGGTAGGGTAGTTCTTCTCATAGGGCTTAAGCTGCCGCGAGCCATAAGCCACCACCTTACCCTGCTGCATCAAAACACATCCTAGTCCCTTATGGGACGCATCACCGAAAACTTCGAATCCCTCGGTCCCAGATGGCAAAGTCAGAATCGGTGCCGTCGTCAACCTCTTCTTAATCTCTAGGAAGCTCTGCTCGCAAGCCTCGCTCCACTCATACTTGATCTCCTTCCTCAACAGACGGGTCAGCGGGGATACAATCTTAGAGAACCCCTCAACGAACTTCTTGTACTACCCAGCTAACCCAAGGAAACTGCGAATCTCAGCAACATTCGTGGGCCTCGCCCACTCCATCACAGCTCTAATCTTCTCAGGATCCACTGAGATACCGTCCTTCGAGACCACATGTCCCAAGAATACTACGCGATCAAGCCAGAAGTCACACTTCTTCAACTTGGCATACAACTCACGATCCTTCAGCGTCTGCAAAACAATCCTCAGATGCTCCTCATGCTCCTCTGCGCTCTTGGAGTACACCAAGATATCATCTATGAAGACCACTACAAACTGATCTAGATAGGGTTTGAAAACCTGGTTCATCATATCCATGAATACTGATGGAGCATTAGTCAAACCAAACGGCATGACTAGGAACTCGTAATGACCATAACGAGTCCTAAAAGCGGACTTAGGCACATCCCGGCCTTAATCCTCAACTGATGGTAGCCTGAACGAAGATCTATCTTCGAGAACACTGTGGCGCCCGCCAACTGGTCAAACAAATCATCTATGCGCGGAAGGGGATAGCGGTTCTTGATGGTCGCCTTGTTCAGCTCCCTGTAATCGATGCACAATCTGAAGGTCCCATCTTTCTTCTTCACAAACAGCACTGGCGCTCCCCAAGGCGAAACGCTAGGGCGAATGAAGCCCTTATCTAGCAGCTCCTGAAGCTGAACCTTCAGCTCCTTCAACTCCGCCGGACTCATACGGTAAGGGGCCCTTGAGATGGGCTGAGTCTCTAGCGCTAAATCAATCGTGAACTCCACCTCTCGCACTGGTGGAAGTCCGGGCACGTCGTCCTGGAAGACCTCAGGAAACTCTCTGACAATCGGGATGCTCTCCAAGCTGGATCCCTCACGCACCTCTGATAGATAGCACAAGAATCCCTGGCAGCCCTTCCTCAAGAAGCTGGCTGCCTGAATCACAGACACAATCACAGGCGCACATGGCACTGCATTCCCAGAGAATGCAAAGCGAGTCCCGCCTGGCAGATCAAATACTACTCTCCTCGCTGCACAATCTATATGGGCATGGTGCTCTGCTAGCCAACCCATGCCCAAAATCACATCAAAACAGGTCATCCGCATCGGGATGAGGTCAGCAAAGAAGGTCTTGTCCCTAACTACTATGGGACAAGCCTTACACACAGAATTCAGCACACAAGGGGCAACCCCACCTAATGGACTACTCACACACAGGTCTACCTCACTAGGTATAGCAGTCAGTCCAAGATCACCCAACAAATCATAGCAGACAAAGGAATGCGTAGCTCCAGAGTCAAACAGACAAAATACATCTCGAGAATGGATCTGGAGGATACCTGAGATGACGCGATCACCAGCACGATCACGCTCCCCCGCCATAGCATAAACCCGGGCCTGAGTCTGAGGCATCTTCTGATCGGACCTCGCCCCTGAATCTGAGCCGGTGCCTCTATCTCCTGAGCCTCTACCGGATGCCTGAGGGCACTGAGCGATCCGGTGCTCCATCGACCCGCACTTAAAGCAGACACCAGTCTTCTTGTAGCACTCCCTACCAGGATGGGAGTGGCCACAAGACCCATACTTCGCCCCAGCTGACGAAGATGAAGAAGCTCCCCGACGTCTCCATAGGACTGCTTCTTCGGAGGAGGGGGGCCTCCTTCCTCTGAGGCTCCTCAGCACGCCTCTTCCCCTTATGGTCCTTGCCCGCCTGTCTGCCCCTAATGTCAGCCTCTACCAGCAGGGCGACATCCGCCACATCTCTGAAGGTCCGGTGACGAAGAGGTGTCACCGCGGACCTGATGTCTGGTCTCAACCCGCTCTCGAACTTACGAGCCTTCCTATGCTCATCTGGCTCCGGAGCATACTTCGAAAGGGTCACAAACTTCCTCACGTACTCCTCCACAGATATCTCTCTCCCTTCTCTCTCCCTGACGCAGCCGGTTGTACTCATTGATCTTCTGGCCTTGTAGACGTCCGGATAGAACTGCTTGTTGAACTCCAAGCAGAACTGATCCCAGGTCCAAGGCTAGGGATGCCTACCCATCACCATACGCTACCACCCTTCGCCTCCCCCTTAAAGAGGAACGTGGCGAAGTCCACCTTCTGGTCATCCTCCAACCCCATCACTCTCAGCAGGTCCTCGACCTCAGTAATCCAATGGCTCGCCTCCTAAGGGTCGCCACAAGCGTCGAAGGAAGGCGGCTTTAGCTTCATGAACTCTTGAAGGGCCCAGACTCGGCCTCCCACTGCATTCGCCCCTGCTTGGCCTGCACCATCAGCTCCTCCACCAGCTCCCCCAGCAGCTGCAGCCATCGTCTGCATCAACTGCGTCACAAAACTGCTGCACTGCCTCTGCAGCCTCTCCCTGCGGGGTCACTGGTGTCCTACGAGGAGGCATTCTGAGATACACAAATCCAAAACTTGTCAGAACTGACTCAGACTTCAAAAAACTGTCACAACTGAACCTCGCACAAGCAAACACACACAGACACCAAAGAAAGCCAAACCTGGCTCTGATACCACTAAATGTAACACCCCTAAAACCGGCCTAAGAGTTAAGGGTATTACACGCCGCGTATTACTACCAATAACGCAAGGCTCTAAAACACTCAAATACAATAAAGGCCCAAAACAGAGAGTTACATAAACATTGTAAACCACAGTATTCAGTACAGCGGAAGTAAAACGATTTCCAAATACATGTTCGAATCAGAAACTCAAAACAGAGTAAGGCCCGAAGGCTACAACGTCATAACAGAAGTTTAAACAACCAAATGAGCTAAGCACTACAGCTCCAGAACTCAAGATGATCCTCGCTGATCAATCTGCAAAAATGTTAGAAGTAGGGGAATGAGCACACAACCATGCCCAGTAAGCAGCGACCGTCATCAGTAAGGTCGTTCAAAACAATTGAAAACAGAAGAAGAGAAGATAGATATAATAACCACAATTCTCCATATTCAGAAGCTTTCAGAACAGAAACAGAGTGGAACTCAAGGGTTCCCAATTCAGAAACAATCATAACTCTTAAACAGAAAGGGGACAAGACACAATGCACACACTCAGAAGGGTCGAAGACCCATAGACCATACCAGGTCTCTCGGCAACGCAGAAATGACTCGAAAGAGCCAAAGGGTTCGTCAACCCCACAGAACAAAGAGGGAATGACCCACACTCAGAACGACGTCTACATGGTATACCACGGAATAGCTCGACCCAGCCATTCACGGCTCTCAAAAACAAAGTGTAATGTCCCAAAACAGAAGGATTGCTTAAACAGAAGCAAATTTGCATTTAAATATGCCAAAAACACTCATAAATCAGTAGTACAGATCATAAGGAATCCAACGCCGTAGACAACACTCAAATCGGAGTTCAAACGGAGAAGTTACGTTGAAAACAGAGAGGTGTCCGAACTTGTGTCCTAACGTCGAAGTTCGGACACAAGTCGAGACTCAGAAGCCAAAACAGTCAAGCGTCCGAACTTGTGTCCGGACATCAATGTTCGGACACAAGTCGATTTGAAAACAGACAGGAAATTTAAGAATGTCCGAACATCAATGTTCGGACTGATGTTCGGACAAGTTTTACGGAAGAACACGCGGAAGGTCCGACCTTGTGTCCGGACGTCGGAGTTCGGACACAGGTCGAACTTAAATCAGAAGAAAACCTGAGGGTGTGTCCGAACATCCACGTTCGGACAGATGTTCGGACGTACCCCGAACTTGAAAATCAGAAAGGCAAAAACGCACAGTCCGAACTTCAAAGCTCGGACAGAAGTTCGGACAGTGCGAAAACTGCAAATTTCAGAAGACGAACAGAGCAGAAAAACAACGCAATTCAATACCACGAATTGCCAATTAAGCACACACACCAAATCAGACATTAAAACAGGAAACCATGGGGGTTTAGCCATTCAAAACACAATCAAACAACAATGCAATCAGACACGCACTTCAAATCAGATTAAAGCCTTTCAACACCCCATGGCTGAACTTCCAAACCGAATCAAGCAACCACCTACCTCAATTAGCAGCAGAAAACAACGATCTGAATCAACAAGCGCAACCCGAACAGCTCTCCAACCAAACACGAACACAATCACTGAATTCTCACAACAACGATAATCCCCAAATCAGAAACACGGAAGAACCCTAGAACTTGCAATTACAAAACTGTAACACTCTGCATCACAAACCTGAATCAAGACCAGATGTAGTACTGCAGCAGAATCCCAATCCGAAGGCAGCCAACGACAACTGATTCGAACACATTCAGAACCCTCAATCAGAAAAACTGAATAAAACGAAGAAAACAACGAAGTCCCAATTCTGCATTTCAAACCTGAAATCGAAGGGAGAACCACACCGCAACGAAGATCGCCAATCTGATTGCAGCGGTAGAGCCAAAATTCCCAACGCAGGAAGGGATTGAGAGAGAAGGAAAAGAGAGAGAAAACTGCCGCTTAGAACCACGATAGAGAACGCTCCTCACGATGAACTGAATGAACTGACGTGATGAAATTAGGTAATCAGAATAAGGAAGTAATAAGTAATTCCTTTACTTATTGATTTAATAGAACAAGTACCTTAATTAATTAACCAAATGACCACCTTGTCCTTGGCAATTAAAAGAATACCGACGGAGTCCCAACTGTTAGCAAGGAATGTAATCCATCTTAGCTCATTACATAAACCGGACATAATATAAGGTTGCAGTTATACGGGTTATAACATCACCTCCCCCTTAAAAGAATCTCGTCCTCGAGATTAACTCACCTTACTGCTCGAACAGGGAGGGATACTTGGCACGCAGCTCATCTTCGAGTTCCCAAGTCGCTTCACTCTCTAACTGATCTGACCACTGGACTTCACCATAGGCAGGGTCTTACTACGAAGCCGACGGACATCCCTGGCAAAAATGCGAGTAGGAACCGCCTCGAAACTGCAGTCCTCCCTCAACTGAAGCTGACTGTAGTCGATCACATGAGACGGATCATGCAGATACTTCCTCAACATAGACACATGGAAGACGTTATGCACAGCTGACAAAGATGGAGGCAAGGCTAGACGGTAGGCCACAGGGCCAATCCTCTCCAGAATCTCAAACGGTCCAACGAACCTCGGGCTAAGCTTCCCACGCTTCCCAAAACAGACTACTCCCCTGACTGGAGAAACTCTCAAGAAAACATGGTCTCCAACCTCGAACTCGAGCGGCCTACGCCTCTAGTCTGCATAACATTTCTGCCTACTCTGAGCAACAAGCAGACGCTCACGAATCACCCTGATCTTCTCTACTGCTCCCTACACCAGCTCGGGTCCAACCAAGAGCCTCTCCTTCAGGTCATCCCAACAGATGGGTGACCTGCACCTCCTACCATACAACGCTTCAAACAGAGCCATACCAATGCTCGCCTGAAAGCTGTTGTTGTAGGCGAACTCAATCAGAGTCACATGCTGCTCCCAGCTACCTCCAAAATCCAGGACACATGCGCGAAGCATGTCCTCCAAAACCTGATTAGTCCTCTCTGTCTGGCCATCCGACTGAACGCTAAATTCGTTCCCAAAGCCTTATGTAAACTACGCCCAAATCTCAAAAACAAAACGTGGGTCACGATCAGACACAATAGTAGTAGGCACACCGTGCAGCCTCACTATCTCATCCAGATACAAACGAGCTAGGCGCTCCAAACTGAAGGTCTTCTTCACCGGCAGAAAATGAGCAGACTTCGTCAGACGATCAACTATCACCCATACGGCATCACAACCCGAAGGAGTCCTGGGCAAACCCATGACGAAATCCATCCCCACACTCTCCCACTTCCACTCAGGAATGGGAAGGGGCTGAAGCAAACCCGCTGACCTCTAGTGCTCAGCCTTAATCTGCTGACAGGTGTGGCACTTCGAAACAAACTCAGAGATGTCACGCTTCATTCCAGACCACTAGAATGACTCTCTGAGATCCTGATACATCTTCACCCCTCCTGGGTGAACTGAATATGGCGCTCCATGAGCCTCCTGAAGGATCTCTCTGCGCAGCACTGCATCGTCTGGCACACATACACGGCCTCTGAAACACAGACAACCATCACTGGAGACACTGAAGTCTGAACTCTGCTCTGAAGATAGCCCTCTCTAATCTGACACAAAGCTGAGTCTGACTCCTGACCAACCCGGATCCTGTCGACCAAAGAAGACTGAACCTGAAGCGCTGCTATCATACTGGCACTGGCTGGTCTGACTACCCAAACGCCCATACGCTGAAGCTCTAAGGCGGACCTCTGGACTCCAGTCAAAGCACAAGCCACACCCTGAGCACCTCTCCGGTTCAAGACATCTGCAACAACATTCGCTCTACCCGGGTGGTAGAGGATCTCTAAATCGTAGTCATGAAGTAGCTCCAACCACCTCCTCTGTCTCAAGTTCAGCTCCTTCTGAGTGAACAAATACTTGAGACTCTTATGGTCCGTGTAAACCTTACACGACGCCCCATACAGATAATGCCTCCAAATCTTAAGCGCGAACACTACAGCTGCCAACTCCAGATCATGGGTAGGGTAGTTCTTCTCATAGGGCTTAAGCTGCCGCGAGCCATAAGCCACCACCTTACCCTGCTGCATCAAAACACATCCTAGTCCCTTATGGGACGCATCACCGAAAACTTCGAATCCCTCGGTCCCAGATGGCAAAGTCAGAATCGGTGCCGTCGTCAACCTCTTCTTAATCTCTAGGAAGCTCTGCTCACAAGCCTCGCTCCACTCATACTTGATCTCCTTCCTCAACAGACGGGTCAGCGGGGATACAATCTTAGAGAACCCCTCAACGAACTTCCTGTAGTACCCAGCTAACCCAAGGAAACTGCGAATCTCAGCAACATTCGTGGGCCTCGCCCACTCCATCACAGCTCTAATCTTCTCAGGATCCACTGAGATACCGTCCTTCGAGACCACATGTCCCAAGAATACTACGCGATCAAGCCAGAAGTCACACTTCTTTAACTTGGCATACAACTCACGATCCTTCAGCGTCTGCAAAACAATCCTCAGATGCTCCTCATGCTCCTCTGCGCTCTTGGAGTACACCAAGATATCATCTATGAAGACCACTACAAACTGATCTAGATAGGGTTTGAAAACCTGGTTCATCATATCCATGAATACTGATGGAGCATTAGTCAAACCAAACGGCATGACTAGGAACTCGTAATGACCATAACGAGTCCTAAAAGCGGACTTAGGCACATCCTCGGCCTTAATCCTCAACTGATGGTAGCCTGAACGAAGATCTATGTTTGAGAAACACTGTGGCGCCCGCCAACTGGTCAAACAAATCATCTATGCGCGGAAGGGGATAGCGGTTCTTGATGGTCGCCTTGTTCAGCTCCCTGTAATCGATGCACAATCTGAAGGTCCCATCTTTCTTCTTCACAAACAGCACTGGCGCTCCCCAAGGCGAAACGCTAGGGCGAATGAAGCCCTTATCTAGTAGCTCCTGAAGCTGAACCTTCAGCTCCTTCAACTCCGCCGGACTCATACGGTAAGGGGCCCTAGAGATGGGCTGAGTCTCTAGCGCTAAATCAATCGTGAACTCCACCTCTCGCACTGGTGGAAGTCCGGGCACGTCGTCCTGGAAGACCTCAGGAAACTCTCTGACAATCGGGATGCTCTCCAAGCTGGATCCCTCACGCACCTCTGGCAGATAGCACAAGAATCCCTGGCAGCCCTTCCTCAAGAAGCTGGCTGCCTGCATCGCAGACACAATCACAGGCGCACATGGCACTGCATTCCCAGAGAAAGCAAAGCGAGTCCCGCCTGGCAGATCAAATACTACTCTCCTCGCTGCACAATCTATATGGGCATGGTGCTCTGCTAGCCAACCCATGCCCAAAATCACATCAAA
The DNA here is from genome assembly GCA_023374045.1 of Limonium bicolor. Lineage (NCBI taxonomy): Eukaryota > Viridiplantae > Streptophyta > Magnoliopsida > Caryophyllales > Plumbaginaceae > Limonium > Limonium bicolor. The sequence continues at coordinate 218,554,506 of CM041779.1, forward strand.
ACAGGTCATCCGCATCGGGATGAGGTCAGCAAAGAAGGTCTTGTCCCTAACTACTATGGGACAAGCCTTACACACAGAATTCAGCACACAAGGGGTAACCCCACCTAATGGACTACTCACACACAGGTCTACCTCACTAGGTATAGCAGTCAGTCCAAGATCACCCAACAAATCATAGCAGACAAAGGAATGCGTAGCTCCAGAGTCAAACAGACAAAATACATCTCGAGAATGGATCTGGAGGATACCTGAGATGACGCGATCACCAGCATGATCACACTCCCCTGCCATAGCATAAACCCGGGCCTGAGTCTAAGGCTTCTTCTGATCGGACCTCGCCCCTGAATCTGAGCCGGTGCCTCTATCTCCTGAGCCTCTACCGGATGCCTGAGGGCACTGAGCGATCCGGTGCTCCATCGACCCGCACTTAAAGCAGGCACCAGTCTTCTTGTAGCACTCCCTACCAGGATGGGAGTGGCCACAAGACCGACACTTCGCCCCAGCTGACGAAGATGAAGAAGCTCCCCGACGGTCTCCATAGGACTGCTTCTTCGGAGGAGGGGCAGCCTCCTTCCTCTGAGGCTCCTCAGCACGCCTCTTCCCCTTATGGTCCTTGCCCGCCTGTCTGCCCCTGATGTCAGCCTCTACCAGCAGGGCGACATCCGCCACATCTCTGAAGGTCCGGTGACGAAGAGGTGTCACCGCGGACCTGATGTCTGGTCTCAACCCGCTCTCGAACTTACGAGCCTTCCTATGTTCATCTGGCTCCGGAGCATACTTCGAAAGGGTCACAAACTTCCTCACGTACTCCTCCACAGACATCTCTCTCCCCTGACGCAGCCGTTGTACTCATTGATCTTTTGGTCCTTGTAGACGTCCGGATACAACTGCTTGTTGAACTCCAAGCAGAACTGATCCCAGGTCCAAGGCTAGGGATGCCTACCCATCACCATACGCCACCACTCTTCGCCTCCCCTTAAAGAGGAACGTGGCGAAGTCCACCTTCTGGTCATCCTCCGACCCCATCACTCTCAGCAGGTCCTCGACCTCAGTAATCCAATGGCTGAACTTCCAAACTGAATCAAGCAACCACCTACCTCAATTAGCAGCAGAAAACAACGATCTGAATCAACAAGCGTAACCCGAACAGCTCTCCAACCAGACACGAACACAATCACTGAATTCTCACAACAACGATAATCCCAAAATCAGAAACACGGAAGAACCCTAGAACTTGCAATTACAAAACTGTAACACTCTGCATCACAAACCTGAATCAAGACCAGATGTAGTACTGCAGCAGAATCCTAATCCGAAGGCAGCCAACGACAACTGATTCGAACACATTCAGAACCCTCAATAAGAAAAACTGAATAAAACGAAGAAAAACAACGAAGTCCCCATTCTGCAATTCAAACCTGAAATCGAAGGGAGAACCACACCGCAACGAAGATCGCCAATCTGATTGCAGCGGTAGAGCCAAAATTCCCAACGCAGGAAGGGATTGAGAGAGAAGGAAAAAGAGAGAGAAACTGCCGCTTAGCACCACGATAGAGAACGCTCCTCACGATGAACTGAATGAACTGACGTGATGAAATTAGGTAATCAGAATAAGGAAGTAATAAGTAATTCCTTTACTTATTGATTTAATAGAACAAGTACCTTAATTAATTAACCAAATGACCACCTTGTCCTTGGCAATTAAAAGAATACCGCCGGAGTCCCAACTGTTAGCAAGGAATGTAATCCATCTTATCTCATTACATAAACCGGACATAATATAAGGTTGCAATTATACGGGTTATAACATAAGTAGTCTCATCTTGTATTCTAAGATTAGGTTTGACCCTAACTTTTTTCTTTGAATTCTCTTGACCAAACTCATTGAATACACTTGTTTTGTCCCCTCAATATTCAATTCATGTTTTAGCTTGATCAACTATGGAATTTATGGTGTTTCCGTTCAACACTTGACTTTGAGTTTGGGACTTGACCAAGAAGGGATAAACCCTAACATTTGCACTCTTGAATTTCGAGATTAAATCTGAAGGCTATTATTTAAGAGCTCGTGTTTAATTCTACCTTGTAACTTTGACCTTCTTTAATTAAGAGGTTTGATCAAATAGGTAAGAATTGATTGTTCATGACTTGGGAATTCTTCATTTTAGCTCTAATAGACAATGTGGTAATGAGTTATGGTTGTGAGTTTCATTGGGTGATTTAAGTGATTGCCATCTATCGTAAGGCTATTATTGAGTTTATTGGTGCCAAAAAATATGTACTAATGCTAGAAGTAAACCTATCAAATTAAAGTAAATTCTAGCTACCTATTCTCCTCTTCCATTCTCTTATAATTAGGCTGACTTGCTCCTAGCACCCATTTCCCCTTGTCTCGGTTGCTGCAACTAGAAAGAAAAATTAAAAAAAAACAAAGCAAGATTAGACAAGTATGGAGCAAATACAATTTAGAGTTTAAAAATGGGATAAACTAGTACTAGAATTGTCACTTCTCTAGCCTCCTCCCTCATTACTTTCGGCTGGAAATACCCATTCCCATGGAACCACCTCGGTCATTACAAAAAGAAAGAAAGGAAACTAAACAATCAACTACACTATGACATAAGAGTAGCACTTTAACAACACATCACTTCCCTTGCTTTTCCCCTCCTCTAGTGTGTGTTTCATGCTACTAATACCCACTCCTCCTTCAGAAAATGCTGCTCATGCTCACGTACTGAAACCCATCTTTTCTCCACTCGTCTTTCTCTGATTGACAACTTACAACTCTCTGTTCTTCCACCGGAATCTACAACAACAACAACATTGCTCCACCGAGAACACCACCCACCTCCCACAATTTTTCATCCTCATTCTCAAGGCCAAACTTCACACATTACACCAGGAAACTACACATCACTTCCTCTTCATACTCTGCTATAAACCAATGAGCATGGGTCACTGAACAGCTAGCAACAGCCTGGTCAAGTAAGGTAAGAAAAATCAAGAAACCGCATGAACTTCACGTTTTTTTTCCCTTGATTCTGTCCAGAATTAATACACCACTTCTAACACCTCTCTGACCCCTGCTTTGTATGCATATTACAGTTGTTTCCATTCAGTTTCATTGAGCTAACAACAGTCTTGAATCACCTAGTAAACAGCAAGTAAAAGAGGTAAGGAAAACCGCAAGGAAACTGTAGTTCCCCTCTCTATTTTGTCCGATAGATCTGCCATTTCCAACACAATTTTCCTTCTTCTCTCGCACCAGTTGAATAGCATTTCCTAGCCTCTCTTGATCAACAAACGCCTCCACTGTCAACCTGCACTAACCAACAAAAAACAACTAGTGAAAACAAGGTAAGAAATGTATGGAAAACCATCATGTGGTTTTGAACAAAAAAAATGCTGCCTTTTGACATTGCTTCCTACCTCTCTTGGTGCCAGTTGAAGGAGGTTTCCAGCTTTTATGAACAGATAGAACCCCATATTAACAACTTGCAACATTGAGTGTTCCAGCCTAATCAGCCCACAAGTGTGATATTGTCCGCTTTGGCACGCAGGCCGCACGGTTTTGTTCCTGGGGTTCCTAGCCCCAAAAGGGCTCACACAAGAAAGAGGTATTCATGCACCTATAAGGCACACTTCGTTTTCCTCTCCAACCGATGTGGGAGGTAAACCTCAAGGGTATTACACTCCACCCCCCTTGGGAGCCCAGCGCCCTCGCGGGCTCACTGGCACACCGACCTGGGTCTGGCTCTGATACCATCTATGACAGCCCAGCCTAATCAGGCCATATGTGTGATATTGTCCGCTTTGGCACGTAGGCCGCACGGTTTTGTTCTTGGGGTTCCTAGCCCCAAAAGGCCTCACACAAGGAAGAGGTATCCATGCACCTATAAGGCACACTTCGTTCTCCTCTCCAACCAATGTGGGAGGTAAACATCAAGGCTATTACACGTCAAGTAAAATGTAAGAAAGAAAAATCTGAAACATCTTCCTTTCCCCTCTCCTTTCCTGTCTGAAAATCAACTACTACTAACACCCTCTTATGTTTCTGTTGTACACATATTCAAAGAGTTTCCTGCTCCCTTTGGTGAGCCAAAACCATGGCTACAACTCACCATGGATGACCTTCAAGCTGAGGTAAAAAAAAATAATAAATAAAAAGACCGATTTTAGGACAAGACTTTTCCAACCTCTTTTCTTCATTGTTCTGCCATGTATACTGAGCTAGCTTTTCCCCTCTAGGTAGCCAAGGATGTTAGCTAAGTCCCACAGATTCTACAAGGTTAAAGCACCCTTTGCAAACTTCAAAAAAAATCAATGCTTTCACCCCTTGATATACTAGCAAAATAAGACACTAATTGAGTTGTTTGTTTTCTTGTGTATGCGGTAACCAAACATGCTGATCTTGCCCATGAATTTGCCAAGGTAATGAAGTGTTGTCCAGGAAAACTAAAACTGGTAACTTGAGTGCCAAGAGGTGGTAGGGCTGGAAGGAACAAATAAGGTAAGTAACTACCTAAATTTCATCTTGAAATGTTAAAAATTTAACCTGCTGTAAGGTATGGTAATCACCGAGAGTTAGGGGATGATTATGGATGATGATATTAATCTGTAAACATGTAAAGACGGTTGATGTGTAATGTTGGGTAAATGAAACTAAGAAAAAAATAAAACCTAAGCCATGAGGGAGTGGGGGGAGTTTATATGTTGATCTAAAATCCTTATCGAGAAACAAGGGTGTAAGTTGGTAATATTGAACATGAAATAGGGGCTGAAGATTTTGTATAATGTTAACTAAACAGTTAAAGCTCACCATAGTGAAGCTTGCGCTTGGAAACAAAAAAAATGATACAAAAAATTTAAAAACAACTAGGAATAACTAGAACAACCGAGAGTGTAGCAAACTTTTATTTTTAAAATTTGATGCTATTTTTGATGAAATAAGTAAGTTCTATTTATGGCCGATTTGTGAGGCCATGGCATATTATCTATTTGAGCTTTAGAATGTGATTATTGAATATATAAGTGAGAAAAAGAATTATATAGATTTTTGGTATTAAATGAGATTATGTTAGGCATAATCACCAACAACACCCAAAGGAAAATATTGGAGAGAATTACTAAGTCTTGGCATGATTCAAATAACTTATAAAACTTACATACATTTAAAAGAACAAGGAAATCATAATGAGGTAAAAGCCGCTAATTAAAAATAATTATAGGGTATAAATGAATTAAAAATATGGGAAAAGGTATTATGAATCTTTAGGAACATAATTTATGAGGATATAAAAGTTAAAGAGGTTGAATGCAAAAAAATAGGTCTTTTCGTAAATGATAATAAATGTGAGGAGAGAGAAAAGGTCAATGGTCAACCATGGCTATCATAGAGGTTTGATTAATTTAGGGAAATAATTTAATTAATTTAGCGAATTAATGAACATTAGGTTAAAAAAAGGGGAGATCATAAAATTATTGGGGAATTAGTGTAAATTTCGGAAACCGATGAGAATAGAGGGGCCTATTCATAATTAGACAACGGTTGGGGTTGATTTTAGTGGTTTAATGAATTAAGGATATAATATATAGTTTAAATGGTAAAATTTCACATTTATAAAACCTGTGGGATTAGGTGGTCAATTACTGAAAATTTAGGATGCAAATGAAATCCGGAATGAACTGGGGGTGCGGTATGGAAAATTGAGAAAAACTAGGTAGAAATTGAGATTTAGATAATTGTTGTGTATAATCTAAGTTAAAATGCTAAATTTGTAAATTTATAAAATAAGGAGGGGTAAGTGACAAATAAGAGGGAACTATGGGCTAGTTGAGTGAAATCCGAAATTATATATGCATATGTAGGGTGTCGACGTGTGAGGTAACATATATATATATACACACATAATTATGTTGTATATAATAAAGTAGAAAACCTTAGACTAAAATTACTACGAGTAAAAATGTGACAATAATAATATTTGGTGGGTTTTGTAGATAAATAAAAAGAGATGAGAGAAGAATGTAATTTCTGAAACTATGAGGGTTGTTGAGAATTTGGAAATGTGTGCCGAAAATAAAATGAGGTTTACAATAGTATGAACAACATCAAGTTAGAGTATGAAGAGTTATATCATAGGAAAATTATTATAGTGTAAGCGTTCATTGCAAACGTTCACATAAAACGATGAACTGGTCCATTATGGAAAACGTTACAATTCGTATAACATAACTGTTAAAGAAAAATGGAGCATATTAAATGACCGGCCAACCTTGTACGATGTTATAAAGTTGGAAGTAAATAACGCGACCAGATTGAAATAACTATAGCAGCAACAGTATATGAAACACTTGCATACGAAATTAACAATTATGCGCCCACGTGGTGACAGGAGCGTAAACGGTAAACGTAACGAAACCCCAAGCAAACGTAAAAGAAAAAAATGTATACATGCGTGTAAACGACCCGGTAATACGTAAGTTATCAAGGAACTAATTCTCAATGGAAAAACGTTGTCGAACTACCGAATAGCGCGTAATTGTAAATGGTAACATACAATAATATCTAAAATCCCAAGTGTAACAAAAAAAATCAAGTCAAATGAGTAAACGACTAAGAATGTATTTCGGGGTAAAGGTTGGAACTTATTTTAATGCGATGAAGTATGTCCGAGGTGTGGACACTAATGTTAGGTTACATCTCCAGTAAACCGAGTTGCAGGTGTTGAATTACAGAGGAGTTGAGGGTAAGCGTGGTCCCACACACTAGCATTATGTCGGTGTACGCTACGTTCTATATGGTCCTAGTGTTCCTGAGGGCTTCCATGGTTCTGGTATGTGTGTATGCATGACAAGAGTGATATGTTTGCTATGTGTTGTGGTTGTGGATTTAAATGTTTATGGTTTTGCGATCTTTATTGTACGCGACAGATTACCATTTGGAAATTGTATACGAAAACTCGGATCAGATTGTGGAAGATAATATTGAAATGGTAAAAGGAAAATAAATGTGATCTTATTATATAAACCTGAGGATGAACACAGCCTAGGCGATGTCTAGGCGAAAGTTAACGACCTTAAAGGTCCTTACATAGAGAATACACTCTACATAACCTAAGCATAAATCTTAAGTAAAGGTCACAGACCGAATTATATGGTGGAATTAAGTGAACAATTAAGATGAGGAAAAATCCATGGTAGTCACGGACTACATGGTTACGCATGGGTGATCACCGAAGAGAGGGAACGACCGGATAGGGTTCCTTCGATGTGGAAATTCCAACGAGCCGGATACGATTGTTGGTCAGTGGGCACTGCTGTTGGTGCAATGGCTCCGGCCGTCAGGCCTCTGCGGACTCCTGACAAACCGTAATATTATAGTGCACCACAGCGACTGCTCCAGAAGAAGAAGCTTGTACGGGTTGCCCTAACATGACGACCACCCTAATTGAACAAGTTAAGTGAAAAGTTAAGGGATGACTCAAGAAGATATTCTTAGTCTTAAAATGAAATAAGATGGCCTCAAGGCGCGTGTAATAGAATTGTTCGAGAAAGTATAATTCCCGTTCTGTAAATTATCATTGTTTATATACTTGCTTATTGCTGGTTGTGCAATGTTATGATGATTGTATGGATTCATGCATGTGATGTTTATTGTTATATCAACATTGTAAATGAAAATGGTACAACTTGAAATTGGAACAACATGTTAACAATTGGGCCGAATAACTTAAGTAGTCTTAGGGTTCATGAACGTTATATAGTTCGTGCTTAGCATTTGGCTGAGCCTATATGGCCCCCACTTTCAGGATTGAAGCGAACGAAGACCGGAGGCAAGCGTGGGATTGTTGGGATCTAGCAGTTTACTTACATGCGACACGGTTGTTTATGTTTATTGTTTTACGCACATTTGTGTACTGATGATAGATGGCTCACTGTTCTTTTGGAGTTATTCAGTTGTAAACTTGGTTGTAATAAATCTTTGTCATCACAACAGTAGTGTAGGTTGGATAATTGGTAAACGCTGCGTTGCTTGCATGGGCGAGTAACGGCGGGTAACACCCGGAAGATTTTGTATACGTTTCTAATTACCGTTGTGAATCGACTGATTGTTATGTTAGGCGCGCTAGTTAAACCAGATGTTAGAGTAGGGGTGTTACAAAATGGTATCAGAGCGGAGTACCGCTCCGATGACGAGATACATAGGGTTAAGCAGTGAGCTCAGGATTATGGGAATAGGGGGAACGCTTGTGAGGTACGAGGCATCTGGTCTCAAATGAACCAGTGTATTAGTAACGCGAATGCGTAACAATATCAGCCTTGATGGCACTTCCATATTACTGGTTACTACACGGTGAACTACTGTAACACCTCAACTACAAACTCCACACTTAACCATTAATAGCAGCGGAATTTACATCATAAACACTAATCAAAAGGGGCGGTGCTACCCGCCGTTAGCCACCCACGTGGCTAACAAGGCTAATACTTACAAAATGTACAGGTCTGATGGACTAGATTACCGAGCACTTAAACACTACAATACCATTCCATTTCTGAACTGAATAAACTCATTTACATTACAAACCGTACCGAGTAATTTACAATTTATTGCCAATAACAAGTTCGGTCTCACTTTACTAACAAATATACTTAACACAACATACACTACCCATGCTCCGCCATTCCCGTCCTACTCTCGAACGAAGAGCTGTTTCCTTGTACCTGAAAAGTAATTGGTGGCCCCAAAGGGGCTCAACACCTTGCTGGTATGGTAATCGTGCAACCCGCATACTACCAGGCCACGCACAACTAATTGTAGTGTGAGCATGCAGTTGATTTTATTTTGAGCATGCATGAAATACTATAAACACATATCATGCTTATAATTAATACATATTCAATCAATAGAATACAACAATAAGGTTAAGACATTAACGTTTGTTAGATTACATTACTGAGTTCCCTAACCCATGAGGGTTTCTACCTTAATGGAGCTAATTTCTTATTAGACAACACTTACCCATCTATTCGGGTTACACATATTTATTTCTTGTAATAATGTGGGGTAGATATTCATGATCAATATACTCAACTTAACAACATACATCACACATTAACCTACACACAACATAACTCCGGAAGAGTCGCGAGAGGACTCGGACCAAATGAGAGTTAGCCAACTTATTGGAGCCTAAAGAATATTTCCATCCTAATGTGGAGCTCATTACATAACAACTTATTGTTCATCTTATAGGGCGTATACTGTGTCGAATATAATATAACTCCATTCACACCATACACAATAACTTTACTTAGATGTGTCGGTCATAATATTGACACGAGCACACCATACACAGATCCCCTAGCCCCGAATAATAGTCAAGGTAGGAGAGCCAGCTATTGGCTTGTGGGAGATTGAATTCCAAGAAGGAAAACAACTGGACAAGGGAGAGAATTGAATCAAATATAGATATCAACTCCCATACATACACGCGTGACCGGGCACCCGGATTCCTCACCCCAATTATACGTTAGTTAGAAGTTCCCTTATGGAACTTATCACATCATGACACCATATGGTGTTGCAAACTGTAACACCCCCAACTAACAACGTCACACTTAACAACAAATTGCAGCGGAAAAACACTACTCAACATTCATTTAATTCATTGGTGTTACACGCCGTTAACCACCCACGTGGCTAACAAGGCTAATACTTATACATTGTATCGGTCTGATGGACCAGATTCCCGAGCATCTACACAACACAATACCGTTCCATTTCCAACAATTAATACACATTATATTCCAACTGTACCGAATATTTACAAACTAATGCCGACATAAACTTCGGTCTTACTACACCTACAATACATACTCAATTTTAATGACTACCCATGTACAAACAACTACCCCGTCCCACACTCGAACGGCTTCCAGCTCCTTGTACCTGAAATAGGAAAGAAAGGGTGGCCCCCCAGGGGGCTCCACACCTTTGCTGGTATGGTAATCGTGCAGCCCGCATGCTACCGGGTCGTCTAAGCATGCGGTTGATTATATTTGAATCATGCATGGAAAACTATAAACACGCAACACATTACATACCCACAACAATGGGGCTCAACAAACAGTCAACACACCTATACTCGTTAGATCACTCATTGTGTTCTTTAACCCTTTGAGGGTTTCTCCTTTAATGGAGCTAATTCCTTGTTAGGTGACACTTTCCCATTAGTTGGGTTATACTTAAATTCCTCTTATTATAACCTGGGATTGGTACCCATGATCCACATACTCCACATACAACACATATCACATTTTAACATACATACGTCATAACTTGGTGAGGGTCACGTGAGGACACGTACACCGACATGTGAGTTAGTAATCTCATTAGAACCTAGAGAAACTTTTTATTCCCATGATAAGCTCGTTATACAATAACTTATTGTTCTACATAGAGAACACGTGTCACTTATGATGCGTCGGAAATACTTAGTTCCGAATGCACCGTACACATTAACTTTACTGAGATGTGACGGTCTCAATATAGTACCGAACACACCGTACATGTCCCCCGGTACCGACGTGAGTCAGTGGGCTTAAGGGTGATTCGAAGACCAAGAAGGAATCAACCATAACAGAGAGGGAGTTAAAGAAACTGTATACATCAACTCCCAAACAACACCAGCGACCGGAACACTCCGGATTCCTCACCCCCCATTAGTATACATATAAATATATAGTTAAGAGCTCCATTACGGAACCTATCACATCCACGTACCATAAGGTATTACTACCGGGTTAAACACACAAGGGAGGTAAACATACTTACACGCACAAACAACACATAACTAACTCACGCATAGCCGTGGTTAGAACGTTCCCATGGTTTGGGTCGTTAAATCCGAATACCAATCTCTTATGTGATCCTAGAGTCGGTTAGTTAAGTTTAACACATATTTGAGGTTAAACGGTATCGGAACTAAACACGCTACATAAATAAATTACTGTAAACTCATTACATGTTTTTATCTTACAAAGTGGCAAACATTTAGAAAAACACATTGGCATACAAGCCGGTGTAATCCGGTAGGACACAGGTTGCAAGAAAACCATACCTGTCACCAAGGTCCACTCTATTGTGTCCTCTTATGTTCCTCAAATAATTCTCGAACAACTGGAAACATTACAATTACTTTCATTAACATCGGGATAATATGATTGTTTAACGTCTAACACTCATAATTAACCCCGTTAACCCGTTATACTTAATTTTACTCTTGTGATCTTAAGTTCAAAACTCTCACATCCAACCTAACACTAGTTTACACTTTTTAAGGCCTTTATATGTCACCAAACAAGGCCTAAACATCACCTAAAACCATTACCATTCAATCCCCGATCATTAGAAGTCACTAGAACACATTTTAAGCTATTTTAGCCCTGGTCCGGGACTTGGTCCGGACCCAAGGTCCCGAACCATCACTGAACTTTACTCTCGGCCTTCATTTTCACTTGGTCCGGGTGTTGGTCCTGGACTACGGACCTGGACCACTTGTAAACTTCAATTTCAGCACATTTTTAAGGGTGGTCCTGGACCTTATACAAGGGCTAAGTCCCGGACCATGTTAATAAGTTGTCAAAACACCATTTTTCAACCCCTAATCCAACCTTAAACCTTACCTAATCATTCCATATTCTTTCCACATGTTTCCTACATGTTTAAACACCTTAAATCATGCACTAAACCTTCCTAAATCATCACTAACTTGCTACTCAATTTCTTACAACAATTTCTAACACTTATAACATTTTTCCTTAGGATTTCTAAGTGGTGAATCAAGCCTACTCTCAACTAACCAAAATGTTACCTTACCACCATTACTACTACTCCAAAGGCATTATTTCTCACATACACCTCTCATACACAAACTCCTTCTATTTTGTACTAGTTCACACTTAGACCTTCACAAGGCATTATTTTTCCTTTGTTTACCAAAACTTGCACAAGACTTTACACTTCACACAGCATGACTATGCCCAAGGCACCTTAACACTTAAGAACACCATAATTCACTTTCTTTCACCATCTTAACACTTAACAATTCCTAGTACCTTCTAGGTCATAAAATTTCATTAGAGCACATAAACTCCTTTGTTTATCAACTAAATTTTGCCATAGCGTTTCTGGTATCACCTTACACCAAAACACACAGTTTCCACTTTTATACAATCCAAGAACACTCAATCCCATAATACACATCCTTACACACAAACATATGGTTTTTTTTCATCCTTTAACCATCAAAGGCATTCATCTTCACAAAAAATGTTCGTTACACACAACTAAACCTTTAAACTACACTACATCACAATATAGTGCATAAACTTAAATTGCTTGGCACTTAGGCCCTTAAATTACATTAAACTTAAACACTGAATTTCCACATTTAAATGCCTTCAACCTGCAAATACACACAACAAGGCTCCCATGTCTTTTTAGTCCACCATGTGGATAGTTTTCTAGCTCATTTCCCATTGGCTCTTTAGGTTATTTATTAAGCAAATATAGCTCAATTCCCTAGTACACAAAACTACACTAAGAGAGGTCATTTACCTCTTCTCTTCAAGATTTTCTCACTTGTTTTCTCTTGTTCTTTCTTGATTGAAAATTGGCAAGGAGCTTTTATCACTTGTCAATCTTCTAACCAATACACATATAAGGGTAATGAGCATTAAGTTTAATACTCAAACTCATAATTAAACCCTAGATTTACATAAGTGTCTTAAAACACTAAAATTGATGTTTACTTTTGGAATTTGAAAGAGAACTTGAATAAGTAGCAAGATAGGACTCCTCATACTCCATTGAAGATTGAATCAAGCTAAAAGAAGAGCAAGATAAGGCACCATTAAGAGGTGAATTTTCGGCCATGAACCAAAATGAGAGGAAACTTAGATTTTCTTTGATTTTTCTTACCTTGAAGCAAAGGAGAATGACAAGGCATGAAAAGATGAGCTCAAGCTCCTTCAATGGAGATTCTTCATGGCACCAAAATGGAGTTCTTGAAGATTTGAAAAGATAGGAATGAAGAGCTTGCTCCAACTAACACAAATATGGTCTTAGATTTTGATTTGGAGCATGAAGTTGGATTTCGCAAGAAAAACAAGGTGGAGAAGTATACATGCTGTAGAAAAACGTTTTTGAAGAAGGGAGGAAGAAGATGAATACTGCAGGGATGAGTGAAATGAAAAGAATGAGGTGAGAGAGTGCACTTTAAGAGATATTTATGTTATAAAAGGTAAATAGTCTATTTACTTTATTTCTTTTTCTTTTCCTTAGTTGGCTGGCTAGGTTGGTGACTCACCACCATAAAACCGTGCCCCCTTCAATATATAAGATTCTTATGGTCTTTGTTGAGCATTTAACTAATTAAAGTTGACTTAAGTCAAAACTAGCACTATTTGGGCACTATTTACTAATTAGTGCACATATTTGTGAAATTTTTGGGTTCCCATTGATTTAGGCTTCCTAATGTGATACTAAGTAGTAAACATGTTGATTAAAGAGTAATGATGGACATTTAGCCACTCAAAACCCATTTCTAAGACAATTTTTCAAAAATGTGCTTTAAGGATCCTTAAAGCACATTTTGTGTTTTAACTTATTTTCAAGCTTGGTTTTCATTAGTAATTGATTTAACATGTTCATTATCATATTAATAAGGTCTAGGAATGACCTTTAGGTCTTATACAAGGTTACACCAAGTCTAGGGCAATTATTTGCTTAAATTGACTTTATGGCGTTTCCTTGTGTTTTGTTTGGTTTAATTGCCTACCAATGTTTCTCAATGACTTAATTAGCCTTATTAAATCCTAATTGTATATTATTAAGTCTTGGTAGGCTCTTTGGGTCCTAACCAAGTTAATTCCAAGCTTAGAGCATGTTTTTGCTCAAATGGTCTTTATGGTACTTTATTTTCTTTACTATGGCTTAAATTGCTCACTAATGTTTCTAAGGAACATTTTAGCCTTTAAATACCATAGTTTAATATTTAAAAAAACATATCAAGGTTTGGGGTATTTCATTCTACCCCCCTTAAAAGAACTTCGTCCTCGAAGTTCACACTTCCCACACATCATTTGAATTAGAACACGGGAATTACTTGCAAAATAAAACTTCCTTAACCAACATACTTTACATCACAACCTCGGACTTAACGGTCCGGGTAACATATCCACATCCATACATAACATAACATAACATACTTACATAATAACCTCGGACTCAACGGTCCGGGTATCTTAACAACATTTGCACTTACATAACAACCCTCAGACTCTCAGGTCTGGGTAATATAACAACATTTAGACTCATAGGTCTGGGTAACATAACAACTTTATGACTCATAGGTCTGGATAATATTTGTTACACATACCACACAACATGTCTTAGCATGTATAGCAACCAAAAATACCTTTTTATATACACTGTGATCCCGTAGAACCCGGTCGTGATGGACACCTTCTGGTCCCCGTTCTTTTGGGAGATCAAAACAATCACTTAATTTTTAGCATATATACTTCTCATGTCACCGGTCCGAAGACAAAGGCTTATACGTCTTCAGCTCGTGAGCAAGTACTACAAAAATATTCTTTACGAGGTTAAGTTGGAGAACTTTCTTTATTTAAAGTATCAATCGAAGGTTTTGAAAATACCAATTGAAAATCCTTTTTGAAAACGCAATACAACTCCAAGTCCAATTTATGCTCTTTGCATCTTTCCTTAGAGTGGTTATTTGTGACCACTTATAGGGAGCTTCAAGAGTCATCCAACCCTGATGTGATCAGCATCAGTGTTGAACTATCCTTCCACCCCAATTTGTGTTTGGCTTCCCTTGATCGCATGCAAATCAAGTTCCACCTCCCACTTCGTTTTCAAGCATCAGATAGCACACTCATATCCAATTTTCTATCTTTTTAGTCATTCTAGTCATAATCATTACATCTCCAAGGGATAGAACTCCGCCTATCAGTTATCTCCATTCACTTTTAATCAAGTTACCTAGGGAATCTAACTCTCACTAGGTTCTATGTCGGTTTAATACCCCTTCATAAATCACAATACTGTATATATATATTTTTATCAAAATACAATACACGTTTTCATTTATATACCGTCGGGGTTTTGTTCCCCCAGGAGTTTCTCTACTCCCTTACACTTGTACTCTCACACAACAGTTAACAAAGCAAACACACTTATCACAATGGTATTCGCATCTCGTGTGCGCAATTACCACAATTAAACCATGAATGAATGCATATGTTTATCTAATATGTGCGCCAATCATTATAACAAATTATTTTATGCTATGCACAACATAGTTCATGTACACTTGTTGAAATACCCCAAACCTAAGTAGTCTAAGTAAACATCAATTTATGATGTAGTAAGGCTAAAATATGCCTTAGGAAGATTGGTAGACAATTTAAACCAAGGAAAAAACAAGAAAATGCCTTAAGGGCAATTAAGGCAAAAATGTGCTCTAAGCCTGGAGAGACTTGGGTGAGTACCCAAATAACATGCTAAGACCTTAGTAGTATCCTAATGGTCATTTTAAACCAATTACCAAAGAAAACTAAGCTTGAAAACAAGTTAAAACACAAAATTTGCTTTAAGAAGTCTTAAAGCACATTTTTGAAAAATTGTCTTGCAATTGGGTTTTGAGTGGCTAAATGTCCATCATTACCTTTAACTAACTTGTGTACTACTTAGTATCACATTAGGAAGTCTAAATCAATGGGAAATCAAAAATTTCACAATTATGTGCACTAGTTTGTGAATAGTAATCAAATAGTGCCTAGTTTAGTCTTTAATCAACTAAGTCTAATAAGTTGGTCAACAAAGACCATGACTAGCCTAAATCAATGAGGGGGCCGGTTTCTAAGAAGATGAGTCACCATAGACTTCATCAAATAAGAAAAAAAAAGAAGAAGAGATAAAGTAAAGAAAGTTACTATTTGCTTTTAAAAGCAAAATATCTTATATTAGCCTACCTTTCTTCTCCTCTCTCTTCATTTCTCTTCTTCCCACGGTTTTCTTCACTTCCTCTCTTCTCCATTCATGTAAGAGCAGCCTCCATGGTTGCCTCACCTTGCTTTGTCCATAACTTGCTCATTTTAGCTCCAAATAAAAAACTAAACACATATTATTCTTAGTTGGCTCAAGCTCTAGCTTTCTATCTTTTCAAATCCTTCAAAGCTCCATTTTGGTGCCAAGGGGAAACTACATTGATGGAGGAAGATCAAGTTTGAAGAGCCCATTTGGTTCTCCATTCTCTTAAGGTAAAGAATATGTAAGAAAAACCATCTTTCCATCACTTCTTCACATCTCCAAAAATTTCACTCATGGGGTATCATTTTTATGCCTTGTTCTAGCTTGTTTTCTATTCTCCAAGGGCTAGAGGAGGTCCTTCTTGATTCATATCCAAGCCTACTTTAAGACTACAAGGTAAAACACTCATTTTAAAGACCTTAAAACACATTTTTAACCTAGGTTTTCATTCCTTAAGGTTAGTGTATTGTTTAGCACTCATTTGAGTCATTTAATATTGATTAGAACATTGGCAAAGGAAATTAGAATGGTGGCCGAGATTTCCAAGGGAAGAAGCCTAAGGAGAAACTTGAGAAAAACAAGGTAAATTGCTTACCTAATGGTGGTTTAAGTTTTAAGGGATGGTATTTAAATAAGTACTAATGTGGCTTAGAGCTTACATTGTGTAATGGGCTATATAACCTAGGAAAAAGAATTTAAATAAGCTTGTGAACTTGTGACTAAGGAGCCAATGGGAATGAGTTAGTAATATAAGTTTAAGATGGATTTTAAGAGCATTATAACTACTATGAGATTGATGGGTGTATTTGCAGGTTGAAAGCTTTTATATGTGGGAAATTCAGTGTTTAAGTTTAAGTTATTTAAGGGCCTAAGAGCCATGTCATTTAAGAGCCTTAGTGATATGCAATTTAAGATTATTGCACTATATTGAGTTGTTGTGAATGAGTTGATTTGGGTGAGAAAATAAGATGAGAAAGGACTTGATGTGTGTGAGTAGGTTGAATGAGGAAAACAATGCATTTGGGCATGATAAATACTAGGGAAGCTATAGCGAAATTTGAGTAGAAAATAAAGGGTTTAAGTGATGGTTATGATTTAATATGACCTAGGGTTTACTTGGGATCAATAAAAGGAATTTGGGTGGAAATGAGTTAAATAAGGAGTTCTCGATGTTTGGAACGACCTAGAGATGTGTAGGAGGAATTAGAGGGTAGATGGGTGTATTAGACACACCAAAGTCATGGTAGGAGGAATGGTAAGACTTGTGCAAAAATCTGGAGGAAATGATGTATAATGTTTTGAGATGAATTAGGTATGAACTAGAGAGTAAAACAATAAGAGTTTTGGGAAGTTTGTGTAAGTGGTGGTGATGCTAGTAGTGGACTAATAAGGTTTTAGTTAGATGACAATGAGTGGACTTGGAGATGGAAGAGAAAAGTGTAAGGGAATGTTGTAAATTGTCAAGGAAAGGACTAGGAATGTATAAGAGAGTATGATTATGAGAATGGTGTGTAAGTAGAGTAAAAGAGATGTAGATGTCTAAGAGGGACTAGGGGATCCAACGATTAATTTAAGCACCAAAACCATAGTGAAGGAAGCTAGGAAATTTGTACAAAGATGAAGGGAAAATAAGGTATAATGACTTGTAAGGAAGTAAGCATGTGTTAGATTATATATAGCTATGAGAATTGTGAATAAAGCAAATGGGTTGTGCATGATGATGCTTGAGGAGTAGTTATATTGGTGGAAAGGAAACACTTTGGTTAGTTGAAGTTTTAGACAAAGTTTACATGTTGGAAGTGTAAGGAAAATATTACAAGTGTTAAGAGATTATGTGAGAAATTGGGTTATGAGGTTAGAGAAGGAATTGGACAAGTTTAAGAGGTTATTTTGGTATCAGAACATGCCTAAGATCATGTATTAAGTTTGGGTGATTTATGGATGAAGAGAGCAAGTGCAAATGCACTTAGGAAAATAAAAAGGGCAAAAATCTGTAGCTGGTCCGGGACTTAAGTCCAGGGTAAATGCCCGGACCAACCTAAAACTCATGCCTAGAGTTGCTTCAACCATAGGGTCCGGGACTTAAGTTTTGTAAGAAGTTCCGGACCACCCCCTGATTTACCCCCGAGGATTTTAGCTTGCATTGGTCCGGGACTTAAGTCCCATACAAAGTCCCGGACCACCATATTAAAACAGCCGAGAGTTTGAACCAGGTATAGGTCTGGGACTTAGGTTGAGGACAAGGTCTCGGACCACTCTAAAAATGGTGTATAAGCTTGGAAAATGTTAGGTAATGATGGGGATTTATAAGTATTGATATTATAAAGTTATTCAGGACATGTTTGGTGGGAATTAATGATAATTAAGTGGGTAAGTAGGCTAAGTAAGTTGGGATGAGATAAGTAACTAATAACCTAAAACTGAATGAATGTTTTAGGACTTGTGAATTGGGACCCGGAAGGAGATTAAACAAGCAACCACCGACGGTGAACGGTACAGTTCTTCTTGTGACCTGCTTGCTAACGAGGTGTCCCTCGGCTTTTGTGCTATATGTTTTTGTGTGCTCACTAAACAAGATAAAGCATGCAACCGGAACATTATGTTTATTGTATTGTTGTGTGATGTTTGAAAACTAACACAACTTACCGTGAGAACCTACTAACTAACGTTTAGTAAGAAAGTGTGTGAGACTAAGGAACACTCCCTAATATTAGTTTGTTAGTAACCGAAAGAGGTCTAACCAACAAACATTGTCTTAAGACTTCTACTAACTGGTACGTGGGGGAGTGAGGAACCTGGGACTGACTCCGGTCATGCGTGCTAAGGAAAGGGGGTCGGTATCTATAGCAGATCCGGCTTCCGCTTAAGGACTTGTCTTCGGACTTGTAGCCTAGGGTCGGTTGGCCGGCTCAGCTACATTGGACATCCAGTCCAAGGTAGGTGGCTTTAAGATGGCGTGGGGGGATCTAGCCTACATCCCCAACAATTTAAGAATGTTGTTTATTGTCGGTAAGTGTCCTGTTGCTGGCTAGGGTTAACCAAGCCTTACGAAAATAAACAACGAACTAAGGGTTAACCAGTTTCCAATGAGAGAACGGTTGGCATATGTGAGTTAAGGTTTGAGATAAGTTGCAACCATTCCTATTTAAAGGATGGTTTGTATTATAAGACTAAGATAAGCTACATCCATTCCTTTTAAAAGGATGGTTGTTTCTAAGACTAAGATAAGACTAAGATTGAGGTAGGATAAGGATGGACTAAGATTAAGAGGAAACATAACTTAAGGAGTTAAATAATTAACTCTCTAATTAAGAGAACGCATTTAAGTCGTTCATTATGTTTGAACTTTGATTGTTCATATTTGGATTGTTATTTACTGCACTTTCTATTATGTTGTGCATCTAATCAACCTCCATGCTATCGACAATTAGTCGTCGTAGCCACGTTAGCTTGGGGGCCATGAGAGGATCGTACCAGCATTCGTGCTGACCCCCTTTGGGGGCTGTTTTGACTACACAGGTGAACGTCAGGAGGCGGCCGTCGTGAGAGTAAGAAGGGGTACAAGCGTTACGGGTTAGGTGTGGCCTACGAGTTGTGCATGTACACTCGTATGGCAATTTGAGTTAGTAAGATGTATAGGATGTCAGGGGATTGTAAGAAGGATATGTATTTGGCTAAGATTTGTATGTACTAATGTTCGGTATATTCTGTCAATCAGACAGTGGCAAGGTCCTGGAGTGTATTGAATTCCGCTGTGACATTTATATATACGTTGTTAAGTTGTGAAACCACATTTGGATTGAGATGGGGTGTTACACTTGTACGTCAAAACACACTAAGCGGTTTTAGGCTCTACCCCCTTAAAAGGGATTACGCCCACGTAATCGATCACTGAACATTGGTTAAAAATGTTCTGCCGTCATGAAGTGTTTTAACTTCCACGCGGTCTGTCATACATTGCGTTTTGGTTAGAGGATCTTAACCATATTGGCGGTTTAGTCCCTATACCAAGAATTCTCATTGGAGTTTGTTTAACTCTTATTCGGTTTTGATACTGGCCTGTGAGGCTTCTAGGCGTTAATAATTAGCCATTTACTCGTATTCTCAATGCATATCCAGTATCTGAAGCATGGGTTCACTGACCTCTTGTGCGCAACTTTGATAACTTTAGAGCTTAGTTGCCCCATTCATTATTGTTATTGTATTTTAGAACTCCGACTTATCACCTTTATCTTGGTAATAACGGTTTCTCAACCGATGCGTGATATTTCTTACCGTGAGCGAATTCGTTGAGTTACAAACTTTCTATCCACTTCTGTGATAGTTTACTGTGTACACCGCTATGTATTTCACAATGATCGACTTAATTTCTTCCGACTTACTGTCGGTCGAGATTGAGCTACCACCTAATGTGTAGTGCTCTCTCGGTTATTTCCAACACTTGAGGTATATTCCATAACGATATTTGGTATTTAGTGCTACTATAGTCCCTTGTTTCTAGTCATGCCTCCACATTTGGTTCTGTACAAGTATCATTTCATTGGTGCAACCTTGCATTTCCTTTGCATCGGTCATTATAGCGTTATAAGTCTCTTTCTACTTCTACCACAATTCACACTTTCCAAATTCCTAACTATCTCACTCGATCATTACTGTGCAGGTGCAATACCAAAACACTCAGTCATACAGAGTGCAGAGGCGTAAACTCTTGGCAGTAAATCTCTTATGGGATTGCAATAGGAATGAACACTATGTTTCACAAAGATCCTTATCTCATAATACTGGCTACTGGCTTACTCCTAGTTTATTTCCTACCACTTACCGTTGTATCTCCACTAAGTCTAACTCATAACTCTGTTTATTTGCCATATTATAGTTTAACAATACTTATACAACGGTCGCTTATTGCGCACTGTGCTCTTACTTATCGTATAACACTGACTTACATGGCATCCACTGTCTTATTAGCTTCCGCTCATATACTTACATCATTCGTATTATGGTTCGTCATTCTTTTGGATGACTACTGAATACAATATTTTTTTGAGTCTTTATGCTCCTTGAGCGTTGTTCACTCTACATTTAGCATCACACACCTATGGTGGTTGCTATTAAACTTATTACTCTTTCGGCCTCCACAACTGGTACAAACACTTCTTTTCGTATCATTCTTATTCAAATCACTCTGGGGTAATAACAACATGGTCAATCCTTATCGTATTTCTTGAGCTTGGTTCACACATATACCGCTTCCACGGTTCCATAATATCGAGAGGTATCCCCACCCATAAAATAGTGGTTCGTTCTCCGCTCTATTCACTTGTACAACATAAACTTCCATAATCAACCTAAATTTATATAACACATTTTGTTTATGGCTTATAAGCCTTACTGCCTCGAGCTCTGCTCATTGTAGACTGTTCACACACATTTACTTCTCTGTACAACATTAAATGATTTGGAGGTTGTATTGGGCTCCATGACAAGGTCGTTGCATCACGCTTCCTTTCATGGGATGCCCCTTAGGAATGTCAGTCTGCCTCTTGACAACTTATGTTTTACTGAGTGTTAGTTTCAACCCTTGTGTTTCTGTCACGTTATCTCGTTCAACAATTGTTGATCCAAATACCCTTCAAGGATTGCTCCTGGGTATTACTAAGTTATGCCACTACAACTGGCTTGCACTTATTGGTGTGTTTAGTTAACTATGCTGTTTTACGTTCATAGCTGGGTTTAGTATCCTCTTCTGTAAAGAACGATACTCACTGGTAGCCTACGTGATCATTCAGGGAGTTTCATCCCATATCAGGCATCTGCCTTGCCATGTATAAGTTGGGTCATCGTGCCAGCTATCATGTTTTGTCCCTCAGGATGTCTTTACTTTCTAGTCAGTGCGCTTTGCATTTCATAACTCCTAAACGTTTCCCTTAAATGAATTCCCTGACTCGTTTAGCCTTGTTAACTTAACTGAGTTCTTTTACTCCAACCATTCGTGGTAATCCATTACTCTTGCTTGACTTTTACTGCTGACCGTAGTATGGAGTTGACTACTTCCCGTGTTCTTGACTCTACTCGTATACATATGTGGGGTACCCTACTGATACATTGCTACTTACCCGACTAACCCATAAGTAGGTCTGTCAGGCCCACAAGCTCCTATCAGAGTACGGTCGTCCCACATTTCATTTTTGTAAACTCGTAGTGTCTGTCACACGCCTAGGAGAAGTATTCTGTTGTCAACTCCCTTATATCATCCTGTGATAATATGCATTCCGTGCTTCCCGAACTTAATCAAGGGAAGGTCTATCCACTGCTGTATTATTATGAACTTAATCCATTCCCTCGGGTTGCTACCCTTGGGTTTACCGGTTTCCGTCCGGCGTAGGTCGGCGTAGGACCTCTAGTTTGGTTTAGAATAAGGTTTGAAATAAGTATTGGTTCGAAAGAAAATTTTGGTTTGGAAAAAGAGTTTGGAATAAATCTGGGTTTGAAAGAAAAACTCTTGTGGTTTCACAACGTCTTCTTGCATTAACCTAGTCTAGCTTCTTGCTGACTGGTGTATTTCCAATTACAGAGGTTAGGCTGTTAAGCCCCTCCACGGTTACGATTATCTTACTCGACTTCATGGTACTTTACCAAGCACTTCGTAGTTGATAAAAATTTTCCCGAACAGCCTTGTTATAGCAACACTTGCCATGGCAAGTGCGCCATGCTAACTGGCTATCGGTTCAACACGCACACCGGTTGCGGTATTGGTTTTACCCGCACCGTATTCAATGGCCTTGTTGGCTCTTACTTTGATGCTCTAATTTGGTAATCAATCTTCTGCACAACTCCTCATTGGTCTTCACATGGTAATCATTAACTAGGGTGTTTCCCTTTCTGGGAAACCCCTTCCTACTTTGTATTTTATCTTCTTCGTAGCCCGTTCCACGCATTTGTCGTGGTTACTGAGACTTGTCTCTTGTTTGGGTACTACGTTGTAGTTCCTTAATCGGTTGGTATACCGTTGGTGACATTATTTAATAATCGCAGTCCCGTAGACCCGCGTCTCGGGTTCCGTTACTTCACTTTTGCCTGTTGCACGGTTGGTGCGTTGCAAGCCGGCTGTTCTTGAAATACCCCAAATCTAAATAATATTATTAAATCATTATTTATTGGAATATAATCCAAATATAAATCATTTCACATACGCATGCAAACCCATGCATGAAAACGTTACGTAAAAACAGTCGTTTCACCATAAACGCTAAAACGCCTTAGAAACATGTGATCAAGCATGACCTTGTATGACCTTCTAAAACTCAAACCAAATGGTCATACACTCATTATATGAATATATAAACATATTCCCTAGGCTATATTCAGTCAAATACGCAAAATGCTCGGGAGTGCTCACGCCCGCTCCTTAAAGCACGAAAAGTCCGGAGGAGTGCCGAGGTGGAACGAACTCCTATAAAATTAATTCCTAGAGTTCCTAACATCATTATTAATCATTATAAAGAGAACCCACGAAGTGGTTTCTCAAAATTCAACAAAAACCTCAGGAGTATTTCTTAGCGCTCCTTTTTGGCCCGGGAGTGTCCCGATGGCCCGTAAATTATGTCATGGGTGGATATAACCCCATATAACTCAATGTAACATCTTAGTATATGTTTATTTACTATAATAAGTGTTTACAAACACTTGGAACTCATAAAAACAATTGGTTTCCCAAAATTTCCTTAGAGCACAAAAACACACCTTCGGGTGTCACGAAAATGCGTTTTACGCAATTGCCTTCTAGTTTTTGACATGCCACGAATTGGTAATCTTAAAAAGGGTTAAAATGAACTTCTAAATCAGTTGGAGAGACTAGTCAACAAGGTGCTCTATAGGGGCCGATTTTGAGAGCAAAAACTAGTATAAAATTTGCTTTAAAAGTTTATAAAAGGCTTAAAACATGATGACTCATCATCCCATGTGCTATAATACTTAATGGCAAAGAAATGTGTGACTCATTGGACCAGAGAGCTGTCGAAATTATGCTAGAGAACATGGCCAAGTTGGCTAGACAAAAACAAATACTAAAAGCAAAAAGGAGATTCTTTTTTTTTTGCCTTTTTGATTTCTTAAGCCCATGTGACCTTCCTTTGTTCTTCCTTGGCTCTTCACCACCGGTTGAGAAGCTCCCTCCAGCCTTTGAATTCGTTCACCTACAAGAGAATAAGAAGACAAAGCATAAACATTGAAAAATCAAAGGAATAAAGCATTACTTTCTTACCTTGTCTTCTAGCTCACCATTATTTCCCTCCACATTGTCTTGTCCTCCATTATGGCCGATTATATGCTGGAAAGAAGGGCATTTATTGAGCCAATAACTCTTGTAATATACTAAGGAAAAAGTATAGTCAATTGACATTAAAAATTAACAAAACAAAAATCAATTCCAAAGGCATTCTCTTACCTTATACGTGAGTTTAGTGTCATTTCCTCCCTTGCCCACTGCATTTCCGAATTGGTAAGGTTCTAAGCTCTCTCTTCTTGCTTCATCTTCTTCCTTTGAAGCTCTTAAGTCCATTAATGGAGATTTAACTTCTATCTTCATCTTTAAGGTAATTTCCTAGCAATTCTTGTCAAGCCTTGAAGCAAAACTCTTCCTAGCATAACAACAAGTATTCGACATCAACATATTTTCCAAGGAGGTTGTCCAAACCAACATTAAACCAAGGAGCATCTCAAGGTTATCTTAAGGTAGTTTTCAAGCTTGAAAATCCTTAAAGCACATTTTATTGTGTAACCGATTTCAATCTCTTCTAAGGCTCTTTTCTTCTTCATTTTTCATGAAGGAAAACTTGTTCTTCATCCACCATTAGTGAGCCGAAATTATAAGGAGAAAAGCTTAAGGTAAATTCTTGTAAAACTACTTACAAATCTACTTAAGATCTTTATTCAAGATCTAACTCCTAAACTCCTTCACCACTTGTATATAACCGAAGTGGAGCATCAAAATTTCCTTGGAGAAAGCTTGGAGATTCAAGAGGAGTTCAAGCACTTAACCACCTTTGTTAAGAAGTAAGTTTACTAAGTAAATCTTTATGTTATAAGCTTTGTTAAGCTTCTAAAAATTATACAAAAATTATGTACATCTCCTAGGTTATATAAAACCGAAACTATATGGTATTATGTGCCAAAAATATATCTATAACATATATGGAAATTATTTACCTTAAGACACATTTTTGTGTCACAAAATTTATTTAGGTTATAAATTCAAGCCCGAAATATCAAGGGCAAAAATACTTGTTTTTGAGCTAAGAATCAATATAAGACATTACAATAATTTTTACATGAGTTATATGACTCATATGAATTTATGTACATTTATCATGACATATAAATCCACTTTTATATACTATATGGTCACTAATAAATTATGGCCGAATTGCCTAAGTGTTAAATAGATTTTAATGAGCTACTTATGTATATAAACTTATACTATAAAGTTTGGTGAGTTAAAAATATTTTATTAGTGCTTAAATGGCAAATTAATTAAGTTATGTGGCTTAAATGTAATTTTTACAAAGTTTGGTGAGTTTAATGTGAAAACCGAGAGTTAAAGGTTTGTTTGGTATAATTATAATATAATAAGGTTAGGAATTAAGTTTATGAATTTTAGATAATTTAAGCAAGTGTTAAAAGTACATTTTATTAAGTTTTGGGCTATTAGTAATTTATAAAAGTTGTTATGAAAGTTTGGAACTTATTAGTGGGCGAATTCATAATTAAGAGAATTATTTAGTCCACTTTCGAAATTTGGAGGAATTAAATATTTAGAATAGTTTATAAGTCATTAAGGAACTATTATAAAGTTTTGGGATGAAAATGTAATTAAGGAAAAATAAATGACAAAGCCGAATTACTTTGGGGTTAGTTTGGTAATTTAAGAATTATATATATATATTCGGCATTTATGGAGAATTAAAATTAAAACTATAGTTTACATGTCATTATGTAAAGGTTATAAGATTTTGTGGTTAAATTGTAATTATAGGAAATAAATTATTAAGGCCGAGAATTTAAGGGGCTAAGTTGTAATTTTTGAAAGTTATAGTACTTAAAAGCTATATACCAAAATATTAGTGTGACTTTGTAATTTAGCTAAATAAGAAGTTAAAACTCTATAATATAATGAGATTAGAATTTAAAATAAGTTTACGAATTAATGTGGTTGTTTTGTAAATAACCAAATATAAGGGTAAGAATTTAGATTAAAATAAATATAGGTCCTACATGGAGATTTGGAGGAATTAGAAAGAAAGAATTTTGATTAAAGGAGTGATGAAGTTTAAACTATGACTTATGTAGTTATAAGGAATTTAAAAGTAACCAATGATTATTACTTTTGGTTAAAGAAGGAATAATGAAAACTATAAGAATTTTATGTCCATGTATGGCATATAAATATAGTTAAGGAATTATAAGTTGTTATGTCAACTAGACAAAAAAAAATAAATAACAAATATAGTACATGAATAAATAAATACATATATGTACATTAAAGGATTTATAAATAAATCAAAAGGAATAACAAATAAGTTATACATAAAATCATGAGGTAATTAAAAGAAATAAACCTCACATGAAATAACAAATACGAGATTGTTAAAAGATTCAATAGAATCATTATATAAGGGTAACATAAATTAACCCTCTCAGTTAATCCAATTCTAGGATTTGTTTGACCAGACGTTGACCAGGGTATAATCAACTGCAACCTACGGTGAACGGTATGTGATTCTTACAACCTGTTTTCTACCGGATTACACCGGCTTGTGTGCTATCTGTTGTTTGAAATAACGACCAAGATAATTAATGTAAACTGTTGTTTTACTCTTGTGCACTGTTGTATTATTTTATGTGCGTGAATGATGCTGACTACAACGTGTATGTCCCACGCATACAAACACTACTATACCAGTGGATTAAATACCTGCGCTTCAGTATACCGAGGACTTTTACTCAAGTCTCTCACTAACTTCACTTTATAATAAACGTCATTATCCTAAACGTGATAATTGACAATACACATTGTGTTCTTGTTTAACGTCTTTATATGACACTTAACAATTCTATACTACGAGAACGAGGAGCCCAGTTGGATCTGGCCATGCATGCTACAGGAGTTGTACCTGTCTCAGGTCGTCTCCTATTCAGTTATACGTCGCGACGGAACATTTCAGTGGAGAGGAAGACTCTATTCCTCTCGGGTTTCTAATGCCCATCAGTTCAGTGGAGAGGAAGACTTCATTCCTCTCGTGGGTTCTATTTCCCATCAGCTCTCAGTACAGGGTTTAACTACGTTATCTCCTGGGGACTAACTGCCCAACCTTTCTCTATAACGGGGTCACTATACCTCCACTATATTGATATACTTTTATACATCTGTCAGTCCCACTGTGTGGACCCGACAGCTATCAAATGATTCAGCTCAGCTAACTTGACCTTCCGAAGTCTTGTTCTATGTGACATTATTGTCCTTGTATGGATACTTGTTATTATCAGACTATGCTTGTTTACAGCTTTATAAAAATGAACTGCATGTGTTCGACAAAGTAGTTGGTGTGGCCCGGTAGACGATGGGCTGCACGTTTTCCATACCAGCATTGTTTGCTGAGCCCCTTTGGGGGCACCCCCATTTTTCAGGTACCTGAAGTTGAGAAGAGTACCACACCGAGTGTAGGTGGGGTAGATTCAAGCTATGGGAGTCTTCTTATAGTTGTTTTTACTTAAGTATTTTACATTAGAGTTTGATTCCTAGTATCTCGGATTGTATTCGTATTCAGACCGTGACTTTTGGAGATTGTATTTGGATTTAGCCTTGTTGGTCACAAGGGTGGCCAACGGCATTGTAATACCGCCCGGTTGTTGTATTTATTTCCGCTGTAGTTGTATTTTATTTGGGAGTGATTGCCGTTTAGGTTATTGGATTTCGGTTGGGGTGTTACAAAAAGTGGTATCAAGCGTAGTTACGCTCTGGATACAAGGATACACCGAGATTAGGATTTCTAAAGTTTTAGGTTACGGGTTGAGAGATAGTATTGAAAGGAGTTTAAGTTAGTTTTTACCTAGACTACTATCCAAGACCAAGATTGTGACCTCAGTATCTAATATACCTCAACACCCTGCAGATGTCAGGAAGAGGAGGACGCCGTGGACAGGCCGATGAGGAGCCATCCATCAGGCTGGCAGACATTGCTACTTTAATTGCTCAGGCTTTTGCACAGGCGGGGGTTACACAGCAGCAGCAGCAGCTACCTCCACCACCACCACCCAGAGAGAGAGATTGGGTGAAGAGTTTGGCTGATCTTAGGCTAACTGCATTCAAGGGGCAGACAGACCCCGCACACTTAGAGACATACATCATGGAGATGGAGACAGCGTTCGAGACGCTTGCAGTCCCAGCTAGGGAAAAAGTAAGGCTTGCTGCCTTTTACCTAAAGGATGCAGTGAGAGATTGGTGGAATATGGTGAAAGCCGACCACCTGGATGACCCAGCTTTTACTTGGGGACACTACACTGCACTACTGAGGGGCAAATACTACCCGGCCCACACTAGGATGGTGAAAACGAGGGAGTTTGACGCCCTGGAGCAGACGGGAAAAATGTCAGTGGATGAGTACTATGCGAAGTTCACTTCGCTACTCCGATTACTACCCGGTATAGGATACTCGGACCAGGTGTTGGTCGACCGGTTCTACGGGGGACTGAGCCCTCGACTTCAGTTTGGGATGGGACCAATCATCCCCACCAGTTTACAGGTAAAACAGGAGAGACATAAACTAGTTGAAAATTTTATTATCTACTATACCCCGTCATGGGAGATTTGGAGATTGATACCTTGAGATTTCAGGAATGTTATCATGCTGCCTCCGTTGTGGAGATCTCCTGTAAGAGAAGGGATGCTTTGAGCTCCCAAAAGAGGAAGGACAGACCTGGTGGCGAAGATGCCAAGCAGGGGAACTCCAACAAAAGGAACAAACCCTATCAAAAAGGACAGGGGTCCTATCAAGGGAAGGGGAACCAAACTACTGGGAACCCCCAGTCAGGAACCCACGGAGCGGCAACTTCACAGAAAACCTACCCATCTAAGGGTAGGCACCCTAACCAAGCAGTTAAAATTGAAACTTTTGTGATTACTTCAGTACCGTTGGAATGTATAATTGACCTTGATTGTATTAGGTTCTGGACATGGCTCAAACACGGGCCAGAGGTATGTCCGCCGTTTCAACTGTAGACAGTGTGGAAAGGATCACCCCGGCGTGGACTGCCAAGGGGAGAAAGTCCAGTGCCGCCACTGTCAGATACTCGGACATCGTGCCTTCGAGTGTATCCGAAACCCGGAGAGCAAGAACTATCGCCCGGGAGCAAAAGCGAACACCGGCCATAAGAATGGAGCTAGCGATACTCGCCCTCCACTAACTAACCAAGCTCAGGGGAATAAGGGAAAAGGCCCAGCATCGGGACCCGCCCTGCATGTCATGGATCTCTCAGATGAGGCTGGTCCTTCTACCAACCCAGGTAATTCTAAACCCATGCGAACCTGTTATTGAGCAATGGATGATGTGAATGAGTGCTTGCATGCCTTGATTGACTAATTGAGTAGGAAGGAATTAGTAAGACTCACTAGTAAAATTTAAACCACGTAGGAAGCTATAAGATATGCTTTCCTATCCCCTCACCGCCCTCCCTGGGAGAAAACATTATCAAAATACAAGAACCAGGGAACGAACAATGTAAGGTTATCCAACCAGGTTTGATATTACTCAAAGGATACCTAACCCCGGAGACACAATTTGCAATCATCAGAAGATGTCAAGAATTGGGAGCAGGACCAGGAGGGTTCTACACTCCAGAATTTCCAGGAGGATCAAAGATGAAGCTGAAAATGATGTGCTTAGGAAAGGATTGGAATCCTTACTCAAAAACCTACCAAGATACAAGAAATGGAGATGGAGCACAAGTACCGAAAATCCCAGAAGAATTTTTACCAATTGTGGAACAAGCAGTTAATACAGCTCAACAGCTAGAAGAAGATCCAGTTCCCAATCTAAGGGCTGATCTATGTATCATCAACTTCTATGAAGAAGGAGGCCGTTTAGGACTACACCAGGACAATGATGAAACAAAAGGGTCCCTTGAACAGGGGATACCAGTATTATCTTTGTCAATTGGAGATGACGCAGAGTTCCTTTATGGCGAGCAGAAGCGTGTGGACCTTGCAAAGAAAATCATATTGAGTTCAGGAGATGTTTTAGTAATGGGTGGAATGTCAAGGTTGCTATACCATGGAATTAAGAGGATCAAACTAAACACAGCACCTTCGACAGTGATAAACACCACTCACATGAAACCAGGAAGATTAAGTTTGACTTTTAGAAAGTACTAGTATTGTAATTGTTTGGACATCTGAAAGGAGATCATCTCATCAATGAAGCATTATTGTTATGAAAGTGAATGTCTTTAGACCCCATCATATATCAAAGTACTTACTCAGATTCTGTTATTAGGTTGTACTAAGGAGACGGAAGGTGCCTTAAGTATTCTTACTGAGGAGGAGGCCAGCAAGGGTGGCGCAATCCTCACTGGTACCTTTCCTATTAATGGAGTGGATGCACTGGTACTGTTTGACTCCGGAGCCTCACATACTTTCGTTTCGCCTTCGCTTGCGGGGAAGTTGGGGCTAGACGCTGTAGAGTTACCTGATTTTAAGGTGGCACTCCCGTCTAAGGAGAAGATCAGTTGCACTCGTCTTTATAGAGGAGCCACTATCAGTATTAAGGAGGAGGATTCTCCCATTGACCTTATTGAGTTCAGAGGTCTAGGATTCGACGTCATAGTCGGGATGGACTGGTTGGGGCGGCACAGAGGCCGCATTCTTTGTGCAGAGCGCAGACTGTTACTTAAGAGTCCATCAGGAGTGACAGTATCATACCGCTAGAGCCCTAGAGCACCATCAGTAAAAGTTATATCTGCTATGTCTATGTACAAGCAAGTCAGGAAGCAGAAGGAAGTATACCTATGCTATGTTCAAGATGTAGAGCACGACCCTGATTTTGATCCAGATATGCCAGTGGTGTCGGAATTTCCAGATATTTTTCCAAAGGAACTTCCAGGCTTACCGCCATCCAGAGAGGTAGAGTTCTCCATCGAATTACTACCCGGTACCGGTCCCATAGCTAAGGCACCGTACCGTATGGCACCAGCAGAGATGGCTGAGCTGAAGGAGCAGCTGAAAGATTTATTGGACAAGGGATACATACGACCTAGCGTATCTCCTTGGGGAGCACCAGTTCTGTTTGTGAAGAAGAAGGATGGAAGCCTTCGGCTATGTATTGATTACCGGGAGCTTAATGCAGTGTCGGTGAAGAACAAATATCCACTACCACGGATTGACGACTTGTTTGATCAGTTGAGAGGAGCAAAAGTGTTTTTGAAGATCGATTTGAGATCAGGATACCATCAGATACCTATCAGGGAGCAAGACATAGAAAAGACAGCATTCAGAACACGATATGGCCACTATGAGTTTACAGTTATGCCTTTTGGCTTGTCTAATGCACCTGCAGTCTTCATGGATTTGATGAACAGATTATTCAGAGAGCAGTTGGATAAGACCGTGGTTGTATTCATCGATGACATCCTCATCTATTCAAAGTCTAAGGAAGAGCATGAGAGTCACCTCCGACATGTACTTGAGATCTTAAGGGAGAACCAGCTTTATGCTAAATTCTCCAAATGTGAGTTTTGGTTGGACAGAGTTTCCTTTTTAGGACATGTTATCTCAGATGCTGGGATCGCAGTGGATCCAGCAAAGATAGAAGCAGTTCGCAGTTGGCCTAGGCCAAAGACAGTGACTGATATCAGGAGTTTCCTTGGGTTAGCCGGTTACTACAGAAGGTTTGTCAGAGACTTCTCCAAATAGCAAACCTATGACCAGTTAATGAAGAAGGACCACCTTCACATGGACTACAGATGTGAATCATCATTCAGTTTTGAAGAACTTTGACATCAGCACCAGTTTTGACATACCTGAAGGCACTGAGGGTTATGAAGTTTACTGTGATGCATCAGGAGGGATTAGGGTGTGTACTCATGCAGAATGGGAAGGTAGTCGCCTACGCTTCCCGACAGTTGAAGAAACATGAGGAAAACTATCCCACACATGACTTGGAGCTTGGAGCTATTGTTTTTGCCTTGAAGATCTGGCGCCACTACCTGTATGGTGTCCAGATGACCGTATATTCGGATCATAAGAGTTTGAAGTATGTATTCACCCAGAAGGAGTTAAACATGAGACAAAGAAGATGGGTTGAATTTCTTAAGGATATGATATTGATTTGCAGTACAAAGAAGGGAAAGCTAATGTTGTAGCAGACGCACTGAGTCGACGAGCACATTCTCTAAATGCCATTGTGGCTAGCTCGAGTCTTATGGACGACATACGTAGCGCACAGCAGAGTGATCAGCGAATGATGGAGATCAGTCAGAAGTTGTCTGACGGTACATTTGAGGGTGGAAAGTATGAGTTTCAGCTACATGATGATGGATAATCAGATTGAAGGGCAGATTGTGTATTCCCAGAGACAGCACAGATATAAAGGAGCATATTCTTCGAGAGTCCCACACTTCTTCCACATCTGTCCATCCAGGAGCTTCTAAGATGTACAAAGATCTAAAGAGGTATTTCTGGTGGAGTGGTATGAAGGGCGACGTGACAGAATATGTGATTCGATGTCTCACTTGTCAGAAAGTGAAATTCGAACATAGACGACCAGGAGGTATGGTACAGTCTATGCCAGTTCCAGAGTGGAAGTTTTATGATATCTCCATGGACTTCGTGGTGGGACTACCACCTACGAGAGGAGGCTTAATATGATTTGGGTTGTTGTTGATCGACTGACTAAAGTTGCTAGGTTTATTCCGATGAAAGACACTTGGAAAGTGCCAAAGTTAGCAGAACTATTTGAGAGGAGATTATCAGACATCATGGAGTACCAAAGACTATTGTTTCAGATCGAGACACTAGATTTCTCTCACGATATTGGCGAGCTACTCGCGAAGCACTTGGCACTGAATTGAAGCTTAGCACAGCATTTCATCCTCAGACAGATGGTCAGTCAGAGAGGACTATTCAGACCTTAGAGGACATGCTACGAGCATGTGCCTTGGATTTCCAGGGCAGCTGGATAGATAGATTACATCTCATCGAGTTTGCATACAATAACAGCTATCACGCCTCTATACAGATGTCACCTTTCCAGCCTTATATGGCAGACCATGTCGCACACCATTGTGCTGGGACGAGTCTAGTGAGACCGTCATCATTGGGCCTGAGTACTTAGAGCAAGTCCAGGCAGAAGTACAACAAATCAGAAGTAACATGAAAGCAGCACAAGACAGACAGAAATCATATGCTGATGAGAGGCGACGAGACCTTGAGTTCGCGTTGGCGACCAGGTATTTCTACGAGTATCACCCATGAAGGGTGTATTCAGATTTGGGCAAAGGGCAAGCTAAGCCCGAAATTTGTAGGACCCTACGCTATCATAGAGCGGGTGGGCTTGTGGCATATCGACTTGATTTGCCAGCCGAATTGGGCAAAGTACACAATGTTTTTCACGTGTCTCAGCTTAAGAAATACATGCCTCATCCTTCTCATGTTTACAACCAGAGACACTCTCATTAGAACCAACAATGCGGTATGTGGAAACACCACAACGAATCTTAGACAGAAAGACAAGATACTCGAAAAGTCTGTGAGCCTCGTAAAGGTTCTTTGGTCGAACCACGATGTTGAAGAGGCCACATGGGAACTAGAAGCGGATATGCGAGCGAAGTTTCCCTCATTATTTACCGACTAGACACTTTAGTCTAGGGTACGTGGGCGTACCCCTCTTTTTTTGGGGGGTAGAGCCTTTTTCGTTTGTGAGTTCAGATGCATTTTGTTGCACTTTAGTGCATTTCAGTGACACTTTGTCTTGTATGTGTTCTTGTGTAACACTGCTCAGTATACATTTTGTTGCACTTTGGTGCATTTCAGTGACACCTTGTCTTGTATGTGTTCTTGTGTAACACTGTACTTGAATGTACTTTGTACTTCTACTTGTTGGTGTGTACTTTGTTACACTACAATGAAAAGTTTATGTGCACTACTCTGCACTATTAAGATATGAAAAGTGACTGTGTTATTACATTACACTATATTGTTCCAAAGTATTCCTGTTGTGTTTGATGTACACTGTGAACTTAGGAATATAGAGACTTGGGACTTGATCCCTACTAGATTGAGTTGTGGATACTTAGTGGAACTTGATTCCCCACAACCTTATAATTTAGATATGAGACTTCGGGGCGAAGTCCTTTTTAAGGGGGGTAGATTGAAATACCCCAAATCTAATAATATTATTAAACATTATTTATGGAAATAATCAAATATAAATCATTTCACGTACGCATGCAAACCCATGCATGAAACGTTACGTAAAAATAGTCGTTTCTCCATAAACGCTAAAACGCCTTAGAAACATGTGATCAAGCATGACCTTGTATGACCTTCTAAAACTTAAACCAAATGGTCATACACTCATTATATGAATATATAAACATATTCCCTAGGCTATATTCAGTCAAATACGCAAAATGCTCGGGAGTGCTCACGCCGCTCCTTAAAGCACGAAAAGTCCGGAGGAGTGCCGAGGTGGCACGAACTCCTATAAAATTAATTCCTAGAGTTCCTAACATAATTATTAATCATTCTAAAGAGAACCCACGAAGTGGTTTCTCAAAATTCAACAAAAACCTCAGGAGTATTTCTTAGCGCTCCTTTTTGGCCCGGGAGTGTCCCGATGGCCCGTAAATTATGTCACGGGTTGATATAACCCCATATAACTCAATGTAACATCTTAGTATATGTTTATTTACTATAATAAGTGTTTACAAACACTTGGAACTCATAAAAACAATTGGTTTCCCAAAATTTTTAGAGCACAAAAACACACCTTCGGGTGTCACGAAAATGCGTTTTACGCAATTGCCTTAGTTTTTGACATGCCACGAATTGGTAATCTTAAAAGGGTTAAAATGACCTTCTAAATCAGTTGGAGAGACTAGTCAAAAGGTGCTCTATAGGGGCCGATTTTGAGAGCAAAAACTAGTATAAAATTTGCTTTAAAAGTTTATAAAAGGCTTAAAACATGATGACTCATCATCCCATGTGCTATAATACTTAATGGCAAAGAATGTGTGACTCATTGACCAGAGAGCTGTCGAAATTATGCTAGAGAACATGGCCAAGTTGGCTAGACAAAAACAAATACTAAAAGCAAAAAGGAGATTCTTTTTTTGCCTTTTTGATTTCTTAAGCCATGTGACCTTCCTTTGTTCTTCTTCCTTGGCTCTTCACCACCGGTTGAGAAGCTCCCTCCAGCCTTGAATTCGTTCACCTACAAGAAAAAGAAAAAGCATAAACATTGAAAAATCAAAGGAATAAAGCATTACTTTCTTACCTTGTCTTCTAGCTCACCATTATTTCCCACATTGTCTTGTCCCCATTATGGCCGATTATATGCTGGAAAGAGGGCATTTTTGAGCCAATAACTCTGTAATAAACTAAGGAAAAAGTATAGTCAATTGACATTAAAAATTAACAAAACAAAAATCAATTCCAAAGGCATTCTCTTACCTTATACGTGAGTTTAGTGTCATTTCCTCCCTTGCCCATTCATTCCGAATTGGTAAGGTTCTAAGCTCTCTCTTCTTGCTTCATCTTCTTCCTTTGAAGCTCTTAAGTCCATTAATGGAGATTTAACTTCTATCTTCATCTTTAAGGTAATTTCCTAGCAATTCTTGTCAAGCCTTGAAGCAAAACTCTTCCTAGCATAACAACAAGTATTCGACATCAACATATGTTCCAAGGAGGTTGTCCAAACCAACATTAAACCAAGGAGCATCTCAAGGTTATCTTAAGGTAGTTTTCAAGCTTGAAAATCCTTAAAGCACATTTTATTGTGTAACCGATTTCAATCTCTTCTAAGGCTCTTTCTTCTTCATTTTTCATGAAGGAAAACTTGTTCTTCATCCACCATTAGTGAGCCGAATTATAAGGAGAAAAGCTTAAGGTAAATTCTTGTAAAACTACTTACAAATCTACTTAAGATCTTTATTCAAGATCTAACTCCTAAACTCCTTCACCACTTGATATAACCGAAGTGGAGCATCAAAATTTCCTTGGAGAAAGCTTGGAGATTCAAGAGGAGTTCAAGCACTTAACCACCTTTGTTAAGAAGTAAGTTTACTAAGTAAATCTTTATGTTATAAGCTTTGTTAAGCTTCTAAAAATTATACAAAAATTATGTACATCTCCTAGGTTATATAAAACCGAAACTATATGGTATTATGCCAAAAATATAATCTATATATATGGAAATTATTTACCTTAAGACACATTTTTGTGTCACAAAATTTATTTAGGTTACATATAAATTCAAGCCGAAATATCAAGGGCAAAAATATTTGTTTTTGAGCTAAGAATCAATATAAGACATTACAATAATTTTTACATGAGTTATATGACTCATATGAATTTATGTACATTTATCATGACATATAAATCCACTTTTTATACTATATGGTCACTAATAAATTATGGCCGAATTGCCTAAGTGTTAAATAGATTTAATGAGCTACTTATGTATATAAACTTATACTATAAAGTTTGGTGAGTTAAAAATATTTTATTAGTGCTTAAATGGCAAATTAATTAAGTTATGTGGCTTAAATGTAATTTTTACAAAGTTTGGTGAGTTTAATGTGAAAACCGAGAGTTAAAGGTTTGTTTGGTATATTATAATATAATATAAGGTTAGGAATTAAGTTTATGAATTTTAGATAATTTAAGCAAGTGTTAAAAGTACATTTTATTAAGTTTTGGGCTATTATGTAATTTATAAAAGTTGTTATGAAAGTTTGGAACTTATTAGTGGGCGAATTCATAATTAAGAGAATTATTTAGTCCACTTTCGAAATTTGGAGGAATTAAATATTTAGATATAGTTTATAAGTCATTAAGGAACTATTATAAAGTTTTGGGATGAAAATGTAATTAAGGAAAAATAAATGACAAAGCCGAATTACTTTGGGGTTAGTTTGGTAATTTAAGAATTTATATATATATATTCGGCATTTATGGAGAATTAAAATTAAAACTATAGTTTACATGTCATGTAAAGGTTATAAGATTTTGTGGTTAAATTATAATTATAGGAAATAAATTATTAAGGCCGAGAATTTAAGGGGCTAAGTTGTAATTTTGAAAGTTATAGTACTTAAAAGCTATATACCAAAATATTAGTGTGACTTGTAATTTAGCTAAATAAGAAGTTAAAACTCTATAATATAATGAGATTAGAATTTAAATATAAGTTTACGAATTAATGTGGTTGTTTTGTAAATAACCGAAATATAAGGGTAAGAATTTAGATTAAAATAAATATAGGTCCTACATGGAGATTTGGAGGAATTAGAAAGAAAGAATTTTGATTAAAGGAGTTATGAAGTTTAAACTATGACTTATATAGTTATAAGGAATTTAAAAGTAACCAATGATTATTACTTTTGGTTAAAGAAGGAATAATGAAAACTATAAGAATTTTATGTCCATGTATGGCATATAAATATAGTTAAGGAATTTTAAGTTGTTATGTCAACTAGACAAAAAAATAAATAAATAACAAATATAGTACATGAATAAATAAATACATATATGTACATTAAAGGATTTATAAATAAATCAAAAGGAATAACAAATAAGTTATACATAAATCATGAGGTAAAAAAGAAATAAACCTCACATGAAATAAAATACGAGATTGTTAAAAGATTCAATAGAATCATTATATAAGGGTAACATAAATTAACCCTCTCAGTTAATCCTATTCTAGGATTTGTTTGACCAGACGTTGACCAGGGTATAATCAACTGCAACCTACGGTGAACGGTATGGGATTCTTGCAACCTGTTTTCTACCGGATTACACCGGCTTGTGTGCTATCTTTTGTTTGAAATAACGACCAGATAAGTAATGTAAATGTTGTTGTACTCTTGTGCACTGTTGTATTATTTTATGTGCGTGAATGATGCTGACTACAACGTGTATGTCCCACGCATACAAACACTACTATACCAGTGGATTAAATACCTGCGCTTCAGTATACCGAGGACTTGTACTCAAGTCTCTCACTAACTTCACTTTATAATAAACGTCATTATCCTAAACGTGATAATTGACAATACACATTGTGTTCTTGTTTAACGTCTTTATATGACACTTAACAATTCTATACTACGAGAACGAGGAGCCCAGTTGGATCTGGCTATGCATGCTATAGGAGTTGTACCTGTCTCAGGTCGTCTCCTATTCAGTTATACGTCGCGACGGAACATTTCAGTGGAGAGGAAGACTCTATTCCTCTCGGGTTTCTAATGCCCATCAGTTCAGTGGAGAGGAAGACTTCATTCCTCTCGTGGGTTCTATTTCCCATCAGCTCTCAGTACAGGGTTTAACTACGTTATCTCCTGGGGACTAACTGCCCAACCTTTCTCTATAACGGGGTCACTATACCTCCACTATATTGATATACTTTTATACATCTGTCAGTCCCACTGTGTGGACCCGACAGCTATCAAATGATTCAGCTCAGCTAACTTGACCTTCTGAAGTCTTGTTCTATGTGACATTATTGTCCTTGTATGGATACTTGTTATTATCAGACTATGCTTGTTTACAGCTTTATAAAAATGAACTGCATGTGTTCGACAAAGTAGTTGGTGTGGCCCGGTAGACGATGGGCTGCACGTTTTCCATACCAGCATTGTTTGCTGAGCCCCTTTGGGGGCACCCCCATTTTTCAGGTACCTGAAGTTGAGAAGATTACCACATCGAGTGTAGGTGGGGTAGATTCAAGCTATGGGAGTCTTCTTATAGTTACTTTTTTTACTTATGTATTTTACATTAGAGTTTGATTCCTAGTATCTCGGATTGTATTCGTATTCAGACCGTGACTTTTGGAGATTGTATTTGGATTTAGCCTTGTTGGTCACAAGGGTGGCCAACGGCATTGTAATACCGCCCGATTGTTGTATTTATTTCCGCTGCAGTTGTATTTTATTTGGAGTGATCGCCGTTCAGGTTATTGGATTTCGGGTTAGGGTGTTACAGTTCTCGACTGCTCGGCATGTCGACCCAGGTTGCCGGAATCTCCATTCTCCTATACATAGAATTCTTCATTCTTCGCTATTAAATGCGGTTAACGTTGTTCACATGGAAACCGTCTACGGGACTCCTAGTTTTTGGAATCTACCGTATGACAAGTTCTCCGTACTTATAGAGGTACTTATTAACAGCCCGATCGGGTATTCCCGAGTAAGAGAGGACTTCCATTTATCTGGCGTTCTTTTCCAAGTTATAAAACAGGGATTGTGGAGGGCGGGAAGGAGATTGTAGGTTTCCAGTACTCGCTGGTAATTCCTAACTAGTGTATCTCTCACGCTATCACTCAACCCTTAACCCAAAGTACTAAACTCCTAACTCGGTACTTCCTAATCTCGGTATTCCAGTCATCAGAGCGATACTTCGCTCTGATACCACTTTTTGTAACACCCCCAACTAACAACGTCATACTTAACAACAAATTGCAGCGGAAAAACACTACTCAACATTCATTTAATTCGTTGGTGTTACATGCCGTTAACCACCCACGTGGCTAACAAGGCTAATACTTATACATTGTATCGGTCTGATGGACCAGATTCCCGAGCATCTACACAACACAATACCGTTCCATTTCCAACAATTAATACACATTATATTCCAACTGTACCGAGTATTTACAAACTAATGCCGACAACAACTTTGGTCTTACTACACCTACAATACATACTCAAGTTTAATGACTACCCATGTACAAACAACTACCCCGTCCAACTCTTGAACGGCTTCCAGCTCCTTGTACATGAAATAGGAAAGAAAGGGTGCCCCCCAGGGGGCTCAGCACCTTTGCTGGTATGGTAATCGTGCAACCCGCATGCTACCGGGCCCCACACAACTAATTGTCGTCTAAGTATGCGGTTTCTCCTTTAATGGAGCTGATTCCTTGTTAGACGACACATTCCCATTAGTCAGGTTATACTTAAATTCCTCTTATTATAACCTGGGATTGGTACCCATGATCCACATACTCCACATATCACATTTTAACATACATACGTCATAACTTGGTGAGGGTCACGTGAGGACACGTAGCCCGACATGTGAGTTAGTAATCTCATTAGAACCTAGAGAAACTTTTTATTCCCATGATAAGCTCGTTATACAATAACTTATTGTTCTACATAGGGAACACGTGTCACTTATGATGCGCCGGAAATACTTAGTTCCGAACGCACCGTACACATTAACTTTACTGAGATGTGACGGTCTCAATATAGTACCGAACACACCGTACATGTCCCCTGGTACTGACGTGAGTCAGTGGAAGCCTTGGTTAAGCCTGAGGGTGATCGAAGACCAAGAAGGAAATTAACCATAACAGAGAGGGAGTTAAAGAAACTGTATACATTAACTCCCAAACAACACTCGCGACCGGAACACTCCGGATTCCTCACCCCCCATTAGTATATATATATAAAGTTAAGAGCTCCATTACGGAACCTATCACATCCACGTACCATAAGGTATTAGTACCGGGTTAAACACACAAGGGAGGTAAACATACTTACATGCAAAAACAACACACAACTAACTCACGCATAGCGTGGTTAGAACGTTCCCATGGTTTGGGTCGATAAATCCGAATACGATCTCTTATGTGATCCTAGAGTCGGTTAGTTAAGTTTAACACATATTTGAGGTTAAACGGTACGGAACTAAACACGCCACGTAAATAAATTTGTAAACCATTTCATTTCTGTTTTTATCTTATAAAGTGGAAAACATTTAGAAAACACATTAGCACAAGCCGTGTAATCCGGTAGGACACAGGTTGCAAGAAACCATACCTGTCACCAAGGTCCACTCTATTATGTCCTCCTATGTTCCTCAAATAATTCTCAAACAACTGGTAACATTACAATTACTTTCATTAACATAGGGATAATATGATTGTTTAACGTCTAACGCCCATAGTTAACCTCGTTATTCTGTTATACTTAATTTTACTCTTGTGATCTTAAGTTCACAACTCTCACATCCAACCTAACACTTGTTTACACTTTTTAAGGCCTTTATATGTCACCAAACAAGGCCTAAACATCACCTAAAACCATTACCATTCAATCCCCCATCATTAGAAGTCATTAGAACACATTTTAAGCTATTTTTGCCCTGGTCCGGGACTTGGTCTCGTACCCAAGGTCCCGGACCATCACTGAACTTTACTCTCGGCCTTTATTTTCACTTGGTCCGGGTCTTGGTCCTGGACTAAGGACCCGGATCACTTGTAAACTTCAATTTTGGCACATTTTTAAGGGTGGTCCGGGACCTTATACAAGGGCTAAGTCCCGGACCATGTTAATAAGTAGTCAAAACACCATTTTTTCAATTCTTAATCCAACCTTAAACCTTACCTAATCATTCCATAATCATTCCACATGTTTCCTATATGTTTAAACACCTTAAATCATGCACTAAACCTTCCTAAATCATCACCAACTTGCTACTCAATTTCTTACAACAATTTCTAACACTTATAGCATTTTTCCTTAGGATTTCTAAGTGGTGAATCATGCCTACTACCTCAACTAACCAAAATGTTACCTCAACTTACCACCATTACGGAACCTATCACATCCACGTACCATAAGGTATTAGTACCGGGTTAAACACACAAGGGAGGTAGACATACTTACATGCAAATACAACACACAACTAACTCACGCATAGCCGTGGTTAGAACGTTCCCATGGTTTGGGTCGATAAATCCGAATACCGATCTCTTATGTGATCCTAGAGTCGGTTAGTTAAGTTTAACACATATTTGAGGTTTAACGGTATCGGAACTAAACACGCCACGTAAATAAATTACTGTAAACTCATTTCATGTTTTTATCTTATAAAGTGGAAAACATTTAGAAAAACACATTGGCATACAAGCCGGTGTAATCCGGTAGGACACTGGTTGCAAGAAAACCATACCTGTCACCAAGGTCCACTCTATTATGTCCTCCTATGTTCCTCGAATAATTCTCGAACAACTGGTAACATTACAATTACTTTCATTAACATCGGGATAATATGATTGTTTAACGTCTAACGCCCATAGTTAACCCCGTTATCCCGTTATACTTAATTTTACTCTTGTGATCTTAAGTTCACAACTCTCACATCCAACCTAACACTTGTTTACACTTATTAAGGCCTTTATATGTCACCAAACAAGGCCTAAACATCACCTAAAACCATTACCATTCAATCCCCCATCATTAGAAGTCATTAGAACACATTTTAAGCTATTTTTGCCCTGGTCCGGGACTTGGTCCCGTACCCAAGGTCCCGGACCATCACTGAACTTTATTCTCGGCCTTTATTTTCACTTGGTCCGGGTCTTGGTCCTGGACTAAGGACCCGGATCACTTGTAAACTTCAATTTCCGCACATTTTTAAGGGTGGTCCGGGACCTTATACAAGGGCAAAGTCCCGGACCATGTTAATAAGTTGTCAAAACACCATTTTTCAACCCTCAATCCAACCTTAAACCTTACCTAGTCATTCCATAATCTTTCCACATGTTTCCTATATATTTAAACACCTTAAATCATGCATTAAACCTTCCTAAATCATCACCAACTTGCTACTCAATTT
The DNA here is from genome assembly GCA_023374045.1 of Limonium bicolor. NCBI lineage: Eukaryota > Viridiplantae > Streptophyta > Magnoliopsida > Caryophyllales > Plumbaginaceae > Limonium > Limonium bicolor. The sequence continues at coordinate 218,597,525 of CM041779.1, forward strand.
CTTACAACAATTTCTAACACTTATAGCATTTTTCCTTAGGATTTCTAAGTGGTGAATCATGCCTACTACCTCAACTAACCAAAATTTTACCTTACCACCATTACTACTACTCCAAAGGCATTATTTCTCACATACACCTCCCATACACAAACTCCTTCTATTTTCTACTAGTTCACACTTAGACCTTCACAAGGCATTATTTTTCCTTTGTTTACCAAAACTTGCACAAGACTTTACACTTCACATAACATGACTTTGGTGTGTATAAAACCCCCATTTAAACCCTAAATCCACCAAGGCAATGCCCAAGGCACCTTAACACTTAAGAACACCATAATTCACTTTCTTTCACCATCTTAGCACTTAACAATTCCTAGTACCTTCTAGGTCATAAAATTTCATTAGAGCACATAAACTCCTTTGTTTATCAACTAAATTTTGCCATAGCTTCTTTGGTATCACCTTACACCAAAACACACAGTTTCCACTTTCATACAATCCAAGAACACTCAATCCCATAATACACATCCTTACACACAAACATATGGTTTTTTTCATCTTTAACCATCAAAGGCATTCATCTTCACCAGAAATTTTCTTTACACACAACTAAACCTTTAAACTACACTACATCACAATATAGTGCATAAACTTAAATTGCTTGGCACTTAGGCCCTTAAATTGCATTAAACTTAAACACTGAATTTCCACATTTAAATGCCTTCAACCTGCAAATACACACAACAAGGCTCCCATGTCTTTTTAGTCTACCTTGTGGATAGTTTTCTAGCTCATTTCCCATTGGCTCTTTAGGTTATTTACTAAGCAAATATAGCTCAATTCCCTAGTACACAAAACTACATTAAGAGTGGTCATTTACCTCTTATCTTCAAGATTTTCTCACTTGTTTTCTCTTGTTCTTTCTTGATTGAAAATCGGCAAGGAGCTTTTATCACTTGTCAATCTTCTAACCAATACACATATAAGGGTAATGAGCATTAAGTTTAATACTCAAACTCATAATTAAACCCTAGATTTTCATATGTGTCTTAAAACACTAAAATTGATGTTTACCTTTGGAATTTGAAAGAGAACTTGAATAAGTAGCAAGATAGGACTCCTCCTAGTCCATTTAAGATTGAATCAAGCTAAAAGAAGAGCAAGATAAGGCACCATTAAGAGGTAAATTTTCGGCCATGAACCAAAATGAGAGGAAACTTAGATTTTCTTTGATTTTCCTTACCTTGAGGCAAAAGAGAATGACAAGGCATGAAAAGATGAGCTCAAGCTCCTTCAATGGAGATTTTTCATGGCACCAATATGGATTTCTTGAATATTTGAAAAGATATGAATGAAGAGCTTGCTCCAACTAACACAAATATGGTCTTAGATTTTGATTTGGAGCATGGTGTTGGATTTGGCAAGCAAAACAAGGTGGAGAAGTATACTTGCTGTAGCAAAATGTTTTTTAAGAAGGGAGGAAGAAGATGAATACGGTGGGGATGAGAAATGAAGAGAATGAGGTGAGAGAGTGCACTTTAAGAGATATTTATGTTATAAAAGGTAAATAGTCTTTTTACTTTATTTCTTTTTCTTTTTTTAGTTGGCTGGCTAGGTTGGTGACTCACCACCATAAAACCGTGCCCCCTTCAATATATATGATTCTTATGGTCTTTGTTGACCATTTAACTAATTAAAGTTGACTTAAGTTAAAACTAGCACTATTTGGGCACTATTCACTAATTAGTGCACATATTTGTGAAATTTTTGGTTTCCCATTGATTTAGGATTCCTAATTTGATACTAAGTAGTACACATGTTGATTAAAGAGTAATGATGGACATTTAGACACTCAAAACCCATTTCCAAGACATTTTTTCAAAAATGTGCTTTAAGGCTCCTTAAAGCACATTTTGTGTTTTAACTTGTTTTCAAGCTTGGTTTTCTTTAGTAATTGATTTAACATGTTCATTATCATGTTAATAAGGTCTAGGAATGACCTTTAGGTCTTATACAAGGTTACACCAAGTCTAGGGCAATTATATGCTTAAATTGACTTTACGGTGTTTCCTTGTGTTTTGTTTGGTTTAATTGCCTACCAATGTTTCTCAATGAATTAATTAGCCTTATTAAATCCTAATTGTATATTATTAAGTCTTGGTAGACTCTTTGGGTCCTAACCAAGTTCAGTCCAAGCTTAGAGCATGTTTTTGCTCAAATGGTCTTTATGGTACTTTATTGTCTTTACTATGGCTTAAATTGTTCACTAATGTTTCTAAGGCACTTTTTAGCCTTTAAATACCATATTTTAATATTTAAACAACATATCAAGGTTTGGAGTATTTCACAAACCTAGTTAAACACACAAGGGAGGTAACATATATAAATACACACACAACAGTCCACACATAACACATGAATAGCCGTAGTTAGAATGTTCTCTAGGTTGGGTCGTTAAATCCGAATACCGATCTCTTATGTGATCCTAGAGCCGGTTAGCTACGGTTTAACACATATTCAAGGTTAAACAGTATCGGGACTAAATACACCAAATAAATGAATTACAGTAAACTCATTTCATGCTTTATCTTGCAAGGTGGCAAACATATAGAAAAAACAGGTTGTCATACAAGCCGGTGTAACTCAGTAGGACACAGTTTGCAAGAAAACCATACCTGTCACCTGGGAATACTTTAGCGCGTCATCTCATGCTCCTCAGTCAATTCTCGTACACTGATATCAATTCAAATGTGTTCATTAACATCATAATCCTAAGGTATGAAAGCTACTATGTAACACCCCTATTTAACATAATTACAACGGAAATAAAATAATAAAGGCGTTAACAGATCATCGGGTCCCAAACACCCGGCACCAACCTCACCAATTACAACTTATAAGATTACAAAAGCCACGCTCTGAACTCGAGAAAACATAGCATACACATAATAATAATAAAATACATCAACTCTCCACAAATCTTAATTCCCAACCCCATCACTTACACACTTCGTGGCCACCTGTATAACAATACGTACCTACAAGATAAAACCAAGCAGCCCACCCTAAGAGGGGTGAGTCAGTTCCCTGGAATGGAACTGGTACGATTCTCCCAAAACAAACTTATAACATAACTCTTTAATAAATAATAACTTGAAAACAAACACTTAAAACAACACAGAGGAACAAGGCACTTTAAAACCACCAATTCAAAGATAACAAGTGAAAAAAAAAAGATAAACAACAGAAAGACAAAGTTAGTCAATTAAAGAAATCACACCATAAGTTAGTGAACATCCACTGCTTGTGTTAGATTCAGTTCCAATTAGAAGTAGTAAGACCCAAGTAGTCACTAGGACTAGGAATGAAGAAGAGATTCAAGAACCCATAATTCAAGAGTGGAATAAAACCCATTGGGAGAGATGGCCCCCACCGTCATTTAGTTGTCACAAGGACGAGGTAAACAGACCTCCGCTGTCAGTTGTCCATATGGACACGGTATAGCAGACCTCCGCTGCCACCGACCCGTTCTCAGTCATCGGTGAAAAGTGTGTGCACCACTTAATAAAAAGAATCCATACTCAGTAACAAGATTGACATTTTCCCATATTCCCACTAGATTATTAACTACACAAGTGCAATACCAAAACACTCAGTCCTATAGAGTGTAGAGGCGTAAACCCACAGCAATTAATATCCAATAGAAAGAATCCATTCCCATTAAGGTTGATCAAACTCGACTCGTGGATGAAACAATACCCATAATCCAAAGGAAGAATTTACAAATACCAGATACTTTCCTATATTCCCAGTTACCCCACTAGATCATTAACTGCACAAGTGCAATACCAAAACACTCAGTCCTACAGAGTGCAGAGGCGTAAACCGTAGGCAGTTAATATCTAATGAAACAACTAGATAGGAGGAACCAATAACCATGTACGTTTCACATTCAAGGCTCAGTTAGTCACCCAAACAGATTCCTTTTGAAATTCATTCAAGGTCAATTAGCGTTCTCCAAAACGTCTCCTTAAGTCTGTTAGCAACAGTATTTGAGTACGAGAAATGATACATGCTATACGTAGAAGCAGTAACCAACTTGAAAGTGCGAACTTCCACTAATAACCTAAAATTGAGGTGTTCCAAGTATCAATTAGTTAAGGAACATATAACGCTAAACATTTTTTAATTCTTACTGGTTTATAGTTTCTGGTTTACAATTATTCTCTCACAAAGATTGGGGATAGTTTTTTTTGTGTTAATTAAATCATTCATTAGGCCCATTTCATCTAATCTGGAATGATTTAGGGTTTATCCCGTGAGTGGTCCAGACTCTCGTTGAATTGTTTAAGTGGGCTTTTGGAGTTCATGGACTTGGGCCTAGTAGGATGGCCCAAGTTCACGTTTACCTTTCCGTTAGTTGATTAAACTTTCTAAAAAGAGTTTGTTAGGTTACGAACAAGCAACCTCGATTAAATTCTAGGTTTGACTTGACCATTTACGCCATTGGATTTGTATGTCTTGAGGGTACATTTAATTTTATTTCAATCACTTACTCTCAGTCATAGTGTTAACTTAATAAAGCTCTTAAGTTATAATGGAGAAATTTTACTTTAATACATGATTAAGGTTTAGGATCTATATATCTCCTAACAGTCCACTTATACGTCACATTAACATTTAATGTTTTGATTGTTGCATATGAACTAGGTTTACTCGAATATGTCCCCTCTTATTATAGTTCCCATAGGTATGTATTTCCTTTATTTATTTTAATGTGTATGCATGTACATGTATTAGAATTTATTTAAGTCATCCTTTTTATAGCTTATTATTTTTAAACTATTTCTATTAACTTCTACATATATCTACATTCAATATATGTTTTATAAAGTATTTTCTTTTGTTTCATTTGAGTATATTAGCTTTCATAGTATTTAATTAATATAAGTGTAAATTAATTTAACTCCTTGTTTTAACCTAAGTTACTATTTTATTTCTTTTATATATATATGTATATAAATAGATTTTATTTCACTTAAAAGTTTACACCGAAAAATATTCATTAGCACACTGTATTAAATGTTAGTTTAGTCTTATTATATTTTCCCCAACATATACGGTTCTTTAATCAACTATACTTTAATTTTTTGGTTACATTAAAAACCATATATTATAATATATCTTAGGAAAAATTCAGAATTACAATTTTTAGACCTATTTCCTCTTGTCTAAAAATTCCCTAATTTAATATGTAGTAACTATGATCTTTTAGACATATTATAAAATTTTTATTTCATAAAAGTATCTTGAGTAATTATCTAAATAAATCCAAAATACTCAGAACATACAAAAATTATAACTTACGTTTAATAACTCAAAACCCATATTAATTTAAATCAAAATAAACTAGATTTTATAAGGAATCTATGGTTAAAATTTCGTGTCAAAATACATTAGGGAAGGCCATTAAATAAATTCAACAAGTTAGGGTTTTATTCTGGAATTTATATAACTTAATATATCAATAATTATCCACGTTTTAATCTCGGCCGTCCGTTCCATCTAACTACGATCGGACAGCCTTGAAACGTCGAGTTCATCAGAGAAACACAATTGAATGTCGTGTACTATTTCACCGATTTCTAGCAATCTACAGATCCAAATTTGTTGATTTTGTTTCTTTGGATTCGAAATCTAATTGCGGTTACAATGGTACCAATTTTATGAGCTATCATGCAGCACACTAGAAATTCGATTCTGGGTAAACTCAGTTTAGGGTTTTAAGTTAGTTCGAATCTCGATTAGACAAATTCACCTAATATAACACGTAATAGATGAAATTGAAACGTGGGTTTGACCGGTAATGAAATTTTGAATGACAAAAACAGAACAATTAGATCAGAAACTCACCAGAATTGCGCTAACGAGGAAAATCCAATCCTGTTTTCTAGAAAAAATCAAACTTTCAGGCTGTTCGGGTAGCCGACTTTGCAGCTCTATAATTTACAGTACAGATCGAGTCAAACTATGTGTGTGGGCTTAATCGAAAAAGGAGATATAGCTCTACAGATTTATAGCAAGAACTTAATCTAATTTGCAATATACAGAAAGAAATATAAACTGAAAGTTACGAGTTTATACCTTGCGTTTCTCTATGATTTTATGTGCGTGGCAAAACAGGAACTTTAGACGCTTCGTTCTTGCACACGGCTGGGAATTAGCCTTGGGTGTAGACATAAGAGTTGTAGAGGAATTTGGGATCTACACACCAAGCTAAAGAACACTAATTTACAGAGAGACGAAGAAGTTAGGACGAGAGGAAGTTACCTTACCGATTCGGTTTTCTGGAAATTTGGGTTGTAAGTTTTCGGGGAGGCAACTTCAGATCAAGTTTGCGGCGGATGTAGAAAGAGTTAGGTTGAGTGTGAGTTATAGTTGGAAAGAGGAGTTTTGGGAGAAGAGAATGAAAAAGACGACACTAAAAAATTCTCAAAGATGAGAGAGATATCGATGTCACAAGTTAGGGCAAAGTTCTGAAGGTTGTTAGAGGACTTAGCCGAATTTTTAGAGAAATCCGGCGAGGTTGACATTCCACACTTCCCGAGGCACACGGATGAGTCAGCAGGATTTGGACACGTCAGCTTTCTTCAAAATTTGGCTCTAAACTTCATTTCCCCATAACTTTGGCTAGGATGATCCGTTTTTGACGTTCCTTTTATCAATCTTCTTGGTTTTCCATAAATTTTTTATTGGTATATGTTTCATGGGCTGGTTTGACCATTCTAAAAAAGTCAACCCTAGCAAGGCTTACGAAGATTTATGGTTTCCATGATTTTATATTGACTTTTATGATTCAAATTAATGTACCAATTATTTCTAAAATCTTTATAATATACTTGGAGTGTTTAGAAATTTTTCCAAGATTTATTGACTTATAAATCTAAGGGAAAATTCACGAGATACCCCTGTTTTCTTTCGTAATTCACAATATACCCCTGTGATTTTAGTAATTTAACTTAAACATGCTTAAATGTTATCCATAATTGATGAAACTTTACACGGACGATGCTAAAGTGTTATATTTTGGTCCAATATCAATTTTGAAGCTTTTTAAGCTCACATGTGACCTGTGGGACCCAATGAATATATGACTGTTCATTGGGTCCCACAGGTCACATGTGAGCTTAAAAATTCAAATTTGATATTGGACCAAAATATAACACTATAGCATCGTCCATGTAAAGTTTCATCAATTTTGGACAACATTTAAGCATGTTTAAAGTTAAATTATGAAAATCACAGGGGTATATTGTGAATTACGAAAGAAAACAGGGGTATCTCGTGAATTTTCCCTAAATCTAATTATTAAATTCATAATACTATATAATAACATATAATAATTTAATGTTTAATGGTATTCTTTAGGGTTAAACAGAAGAAATCCCATAATTTAATTTTCATAATTCCATATAATACTTTAATATTCATAATTCCATAAAATAATTTAATATTTAATAGTATTATTTATGGTTTAATAAAAGAAATCCCCTAACTTAATTTAAATTAATTTAGGGGTATTTCAGTATGTCCCCCTTAAAAGAAACTTCTCCTCGAAGTTTAAAAATCAACTAGAGAGAATAATAATTCCAACGAAATTCCATACGAATCCAATCCTCTATTTCAATCCAATACCATTTCCCAATGAATTCCACTCAAGATTACTCAAATCAACCCAAACCAATACATTTCATAGATAGGAAGCAAGAGTCACATAATGTGTAAATCAAGTACATTATAAATCAAGTACATACATACACCTCTCCATCATTCTACTGATAAAACATAGGGCATAATCTGGATGAGGTGACGAAGAAAGAGTATGCACTACCCCCCTGAAAAGAGCTAAGGTACGCCCTCATACCGCTACTAACGAGATCCCATATAAGGGATGGGTACAAAGGAGATGTCATGTGAATAAGTGTGGGTACTTCACTCTCATAGAGTCTTCGGTCTCCCAAGTAGCTTCCTCAACCCCATGATGTTCCCAAAGAACTTTCACTAGTTTGACTGATCTACCTCTCGTCTCTCGGACCTTCGTGTCCAAGATCTGAATAGGAGTCTCCTCATACCTCAGTGTAGGCTCAATCTCCAATCTCTCTGGCTGCAGCACGTGGGAAGGGTTAGGCATATACTTGTTTAGCTGAGATACGTGGAATATGTCATGTACCTTCCCTAACTCCACCGGTAGATCGAGTTTATATGCTGCTGGGCCCACTCGCTCTGTAATCCTATACGGACCGATATACATAGGGCTTAGCTTCCCTCTCATCCCAAATCTGAAGATACCTCTCATGTGCTGCTGAATAACTCTGACGTCATCCTGTAGTGTCTGAATGTACTCCGGTCCAATCAAGACTGCCTTAGTAGGGTCACTCCATGATAAGGGAGTCCGGCACGGCCTGCCATACAGAGCCTGGAACGGTGCCATGCCGATAGATGAGTGGTAGGAGTTATTATAGGAGAACTCTACCAGGTGTAGACGCTCTACCCAACTCCCCTGATAGTCTAGAGTGACCGCTCGTAACATATCCTCCAGTGTCTGAATCATCCTCTCGGTTTGCCCATTAGTCTAAGGGTGAAAGGCTGTGCTAAGGCATAACTGAGTACCAAACGCCTCCTGCATCTGACGCCAAAACCTGCTGAGGAAATGTGTGTCACGATCGGAGACGATCGTCTTCGGTTCCCCATGGTACCGGATGTGCTCTGCGGTGAACACCTCAGCTAGTTTGGGCACCTTCCATGTGTCCTTGATAGGTATGAACCTGGCTGTCTTGGTCAACCTATCGACTATCACCCATATAGCATTCAGTCCGCCTCTAGCCGGAGGGAGACCGACCACAAAATCCATGCTGATTCGTCAAACTTCCAGCACGGTACGGGTAGTGACTGAATCTGGCCTCCTAGTCGACGGTGCTCGAACTTCACCTTCTGGCAGGTGAGGCATCGGGAGATGAAATCCGTAACATCCCTCTTAATCCTGCTCCACCAGAATAACTACTTCAAATCTTTGTACATCTTGGTGGCTCCAGGGTGTACTGGTAATGTAGAGGAATGAGCTCCAGAGAGGATCCTGCTCTGAAGTTCTGTCGCATCCTGAGGAACGTAGAGTCTACCTCTGACTCGAAGGTGTCCCTCGCTGTCTGGCTCGTAGTCATACTTCAGACCATCGGTCAAACCGTCTACTAACTTCTACCTGACGCCCTGTAGATATACATCGCTATCCTGGGCTGCATATACCTCCTCAGCTATGGTGGTCGTCTCTATCAAGGCAAGAAATGAATATGCTCTTCTACTCAAAGCGTCTGCCCCAACATTTCCATTCCCTTCCGTGTACTGGAGATTGATGTCATAATCGGCTAGTAGCTCTACCCATCCTCGATGTCTCAGATGTACTTCAGACTCTTATGGTCTGTCATAATTCGGACTGTGGCTCCATACAAGTAGTGTCACCAGATCTTCAAGGCAAAGACTATGGCGAGGAGCTCAAGGTCGTGTGTGGGGTAATTCTCTTCGTGCTTCTTCAGCTGTCGAGAAGCATATGCTACCACTCTACCATTCTGTATCAGTACCCCACCGATCTCTCTACCTGAGGCATCATAATACACCTCGTATCCCTCGTTTCCTTCAAGGATTACTAACACTGGAGCTGTGGTCAGGGAGTCCTTCAGCGCCTAAAAGGAGACCGCACACGCCTCTATCCATACAAACGGGCTATCCTTCTTCATCAGAGAGGTCAAGGGCTTGGCTAGCCTAGAGAAGTCCTTCACAAAGCGTCTATAGTAGCCAGCCAACCCAAGGAAACTCCGAATCTCTGTCACAGTGCGGGGTCTATGCCAGCTCTTCACCACCTCAACCTTAGCTGGGTCTACTGAAACTCCCTCAGCTGAGATCACATGACCAAGGAATGACACCTTGTCTAGCCAGAAATCACACTTGCTGAACTTGGCATATAGTTTCTTCTCTCTCATAGTCTCTAAGACTGTCCTCAAATGCTGCCCATGTTCTTCTCTGCTCTTAGAGAAGATCAAGATGTCGTCTATAAATATGACAACTGACTTATCTAACTAGGCTTGGAAGACTCTCTGCATCAGGTCCATGAATCTTGCTAGTGAATTGGTCAGTCCAAACGGCATCACCGTGAACTCGTAGTGGCCGTATCTAGTCCGGAAGGCTGTCTTCTCTATATCTGACTCAGCTACAGCTATCTGATGATATCCGGAACACAGATCAATCTTAGAGAACACCTTAGCTCACCTCAGTTGGTCGAACAAGTCATCAATCTTGGGGAGTGGGTACTTGTTCTTGATCGTGACATTGTTCAGCTCCCTGTAGTTGATACAGAGTCTCATGCTCCCGTCCTTCTTCTTGCGGAACAGCACTGGAGCACCCCAAGGTGAGACACTGGGTCTGATGAAACCTATATCTAGTAGCTCCTGCAGTTGTTTCATTAACTCAACCATCTCTACAGGGCCCATCCGGTAGGGAGCCTTGGCAGTCGGTCTCGTGCCAGGTATGAGGTCGATGTTGAATTCAACCTCTCTCAACGGTGGCAATCCAGGTAGCTCCTCTGGAAAAACGTCGGGGTACTCTGACACAATGGGTACATCGCTCTTGAACTTCGGGTCTGTCCTCAGATCCTCGGCATAACAGTAGTAGGCGGTCGCGCCCTTGGACACCTCCTTCATCAGGGATAACGCCGATACAACCTTCACAGTCGGCTGCTTGGGCTATATTCGGTATGACATGGTGATCCCTGTAGCTGAGTTCAAGTGGAGGCGATGCTCAGCACAGTGTAGTATGCCTCGGTACCGCTGTAGCTTGTCCATGCCCACAATTATGTCAAATCCCATGCGAGGGAAGACAATGGCATCAAGAAGGAAGTCTGCTCCCTTGTTGTGTATGCTTAGATTCTTGCACTGCTTACTGCACTTCATCAACTCTTTGGATGGCAACAAGACTGAGCAGTCATGGATATCCTTTATAGGGGCATCTATCTTAGCATGAAAAGGTTGGGATATAAAGGAATGGGAGGCTCCAGAGTCAAACAGGATGATGACCATTCCATTGCTCTTTGCTTGAGCCTGGTTCAACACATTCAACCTGATCCCTGAGTTTCCAACCCGTACAATGAAGCAATCAGATTCTTAGAATTTCCATTCTTATTGAAAGCTTCATGAGCAACTTAAAGATTACAATGCTGATATTGTAAAGTACAAGGCTAGGTCCGTCTAAAGGTTAGGTTTAGACGGCCCAGTTTCATGTGTGTCTGGTTAATGATGGGTGTGGGGGTTGTGTTGGGCTTGATTCTCTTCACCCTATGGTAGATAAGTCTAGCTGCCCCACAAAAAATCAGTACATCACCCAACTTCAGAAGGATCTTGGTAGCAAGGTCCATCATCCTCTGGTCACCAAATAGAAACCCCGCGTCGTCTCCAAGTGATATGGACACCACTGGAACTCCTCTGGTGATGGACTCTGGCGTTTCGTCCTTGTCTTGGTGCATCCCTAGCTTACCCTCTTTTCTATAGAAGTTGATGATTCACACGTTTGAGGTTAGGTCTGGGACGGGCTCATCCTCCAATTCTTGTGCTGCTTTAACTGCAGCCCCAATGATGGTCTGCAATTCTCCTGGGATTGGTGGCACCTCCACCTTTTCATAGCTCTTTGTGGTGTGGTTCCACTTCTTACCTAGGCACATGATCTTCACCTTCATGGTCGACCCGTTCTTGAAGATAGGGGTGTAAAAGTTTCCTCTTTTCACACCTAACTCCCTGATCTTGAGGATTAATGCATATTGAACTGTTGGGGTCAGGTACTCTCGTAGTAAAACCATCTCGGGTCTCAATACCTCACACTTCTCTGGTGGGTGTGGTTTGGCTTCAAAGGGGATGATGGGTGTGGAAATAGGTAATATAGGAAAGCAAATATCAAAGCTGAATAAAACAATGATTATTATTAAGTAGTTTAAGATAAGGTTCACAACTGTCAATGAAAGGTACGCAACAAAAGAGGGATTTATAGTCCATCCCTTTTACATTGAGAAGGAAAACTAGCGGGTGGAATATAAAGAAGGTAAGATCTAAGCTTCTTCGCTAGGGAAGTAGTCCTCACCAGGTGAACTCAGGTCATCACATGCTGCCTCGACACGGTCCACCAGGTTGAGAGTCGGTGCCTTGCCCGGCCTTTGAGGGTAGTTCTGTCCCGGCCTCTGTGAATAGTTCTGGACAGGGCGGTTGGTAGATGGTCCAACACCTCCTGTGCCACCTCTACCTCCTCCTCCATTACTCTTAGTAGCTGGGGCTCTAGTCGCTGACCCAGTACGTGGATTGTAGTCCCTAGAATCCGGGTTCGAGAAGCACTCGAAGGATCTGTGCTCCTTCTTGCCACAGTAGTGACACGTCTCCAGGGTTCCGTCACAATCCTTGCCTGGGTGGTCCCGTTCGCACTTCCTGCAGAAGTACCTTCTTACAGGTTGGTTTCCTGTTTCAGTTCAAGGTTAGTAACATGATAGTAAAATGTAACGACATTGGAGATTCTAATTTATCTCACCCCTAAGTGGCTAGGAGCGAAGAGGCTTAGCATCAGCATGATAAGAGACAATGGCTTTCTCGTTCCCTCCATTGAAAAATTTTCCTTTCTTTTCATGATTCTAGGAAGAGTTTCCTCCATTCCCTCTTCCACCATTTCCCTTCCTCTTGCCTACCACCGAGTCCTGGTAGGCAATGGTGGTCTCACATTCATTCGCATCATCAGCTAGTTCCTGTCGTGACAATGTGTTAGTGGGGAAATCTTTGCGTACCAGAAATTCTAAATCATGTTCCATACCTGTAAGGTCATCCCTCTGGTAGAACCGATCATAGTCATGATCCTGAAGTTCAAGCCGGTATGGAATTTTTCCACCAGATACCTTGGAGCGTAAGCTCCCTCTCCAATAACAGCAAGTAACTCCACAAATTTATTATAATATTCAGCAACAGAGGAAGTCCCTTGCTTCAGCTGCTCGAACTCACTCCTCATCCTCTTCTGTAGGTAGGATGGATAGAACTTGGCTCTTAGGGCCGCCAGGAAGGCTGGGAAGTCGAAGTCCGCCTGGGCAGTTAGCTCAGCTCTAGCGGTCTGCCACCATCGATGTGCGGGTCCCTGGAGGAAGTAGGCTGCTATGTCTACCTGGCGATTCATTGGAACGTGTAGAGAGGTGAATGCTTTCTACATCTCGTCAATGTACTTCTCCAAGGCCTTCGGTTCTTGTTGGCCTTCGTAGACTGGGGGATGAAGGTCGTTGACTGCCTTCAGCCAGTTGAACTCCCGGGGACCATTAGGTGGTGGCGGTGGTGGTTGTTGAACTTGAGCCTGCTGCTGAGCCGGTGCAGCCGACACAATCTGCGCTATGACCTCTGGGGTGAAAGAGTCGGGTCCATAGCCTCCTGAGGGACCTGCTTCTCTTCCTCCTCTTCATGACATTTTAGCTGGTGATGACGGGTTTTTATTATTTAGAGGTGTGTTGTTAAGTCTAGATATTCTACGTAGTAAAGTGTGAATTATTTATAACGTCCTAGGGATGGTTCGTAGGTACGTGAAGTAAAGTGTAAGTAGTAAAGTAAGTATGGGGTAAGGGTCACGCGCCTTTCTGGAATTCTCACTTCCCAATTCTACCCAGCTCCCCGGTTTTAAGTGCCCCTATAATCTAAGTATTTCGCTCGTCTTGTTTTCTCGGGTTCAGAGCGTAACTATGCTCTAATACAAAAATCTGTAACACCCCTATTTAAAATAATTACAGTGGAAATAAAATACTAAAGGCGTTAACAGATCATTGGGTCCCAAACACCCGGCACCAACCTCACAAATTACAACTTATAAGATTGCAAAAGCCACGGTCTGAACTCGAGAAAACATAACATAAACATAATAATAATAAAATACATCAACTCTCCACAAATCCTAATTCCCAACCCCATCACTCACACTCTTCGTGGCCACCTGTCTAACAATACGTACCTGCAAGATAAAACCAAGCAGCCTACCCCAAGAGGGGTGAGTCAGTTCCCTGGAATGGAACTGGTACGATTCTCCCAAAACAAACTTATAACATAACTCTTTAATAAATAATAACTTGAAGACAAACACTTAAAACAACACAGAGGAACAAGGCACTTTAAAACCACCAAGTCAAAGATAACAAGTAAAAAAAAGATAAACAGTAGAATGACAAAGTTAGTAAATTAAAAGAAATCACACCATCAGTTAGTGAACATCCACTGCTTGTGTTAGATTCAGTTCCAATAGAAGTAGGAAGACCCAATTAGTCACTAGGACTAGGAATGAAGAAGAGATTCAAGAACCCATAATTCAAGAGTGGAATAAAACCCATTGGGAGAGATGGCCCCCACCGCCAGTCAGTTGTCACAAGGACGAGGTAAACAGACCTCCACTGTCAGTTATCCATATGGACGAGGTATAGCAGACCTCCGCTGCCACCGACCCGTTCTCAGTCATCGGTGAAAAGTGTGTGCACCACTTAATAGAAAGAATCCATACTCAGTACCAAGATTGACATTTTCCCATATTCTCACTAGATTATTAACTGCACAAGTGCAATACCAAAACACTCAGTCCTACAGAGTGTAGAGGCGTAAACCCTCGACAATTAATATCTAATAGAAAGAATCCATTCCCATTAAGGCTGATCAAACTCGACTCATGGATGAAACAATACCCATAGTCCAAAGGAAGAATTTACCAATGTCAGATATTTTCCTATATTCCCAGTTACCCCACTAGATCATTAACTACACAAGTGCAATACCAAAACACTCAGTCCTACAGAATGCAGAGGCGTAAACCCTATGCAGTTAATATCTAATGAAATAACTAGATAGAAGGAATCAATAGCCATGTATGTTTCACATTCAAGGCTCAGTTAGTCACATCAAGCTCAGTTAGTCACCCAAAACGATTCCTTTTGAAATTCATTCAAGGTCAATTAGCGTTTTCCAAAACGTATCCTTAAGTCTGTTAGCACTAATATTTGAGTATAAGAAATCATACCTGGTCTACGTAGAAGCAGTAACCAACTTAAAAGTGCGAACTTCCACAAATAACCTAAAATTAAGGTGTTCCAAGTATCGATTAGTTAAGGAACTTATAACGCTAAACATTTTTTAAATTCTTACTAGTTTATAGTTTCTGGTTTACAATTATTCTCTCACAAATATTTGGGATAGTTTTTTTTGTGTTAATTAAATCTTTCGTTAGGCCCATTTCATCTAATCTGGAATGATTTAGGGTTTATCCCGAGAGTGGCCCAGACTCTCGTTGAATTGTTTAAGTGGGCCTTTGGATGGCCCAAGGCCGTGTTTACCTTTTCCTTAGTTGATTAAACTTTCTAAAAAGAGTTTGTGAGGTTTCGAACATGCAACCTCGATTAAATTCTAGGTTTGACTTGACCATTTACGCCATTGGATTTGTATATCTTAATGGTACATTTAATTTTATTTCAATCACTTACTTTCAGTCATAGGGTTAACTTAATTAAGCTCTTAAGTTATAATGGATAAACTTCACTTTAATACATGATTAAGGTTTAGGATCTATATTTCTCCTAACAGTCCACTTATACGTCACATTAACATTTAATGTTTTGATTGTTGCGTATGAACTAGGTGTACTCGAATATGTCCCCTCTTATTACATTTCCCATAGGTATGTATTTTCTTTATTTATTTTAGTGTGTATGCATGTACATGTATTAGAATTTATTTAAGTCATCCTTTTTGTAGCTTATTGTATTTAAACTATTTCTATTAACTTCTACATTTATCTACATTCAATATATGTTTTATAAAGTATTTTCTTTTGTTTCATTTCAGTATATTAGCTTCTAAAGTATTTAATTAATATAAGTGTAAATTAATTTAACTCCTTCTTTCAACCTAAGTTACTATTTTATTTCTTTTATATATATATATATATATAATTTTTATTTCACTTAAAAGTTTACACCCAAAAATATTCATTAGCACTCTGTATTAAATGTTAGTCTAGTCTTATTATATTTTCCCCAACATATAAGCTTCTTTAATGAACTATACTTTAATTTTCTGGTTACATTAAAAACTATATATTATAGTATATCTTAGGAAAAATTCAGAATTACAATTTTTAGACCTATTTCCTCTTGTCTAAAAATTCCCAAATTAAATATATAGTAACTATGATATTTTAGGCATATTATTAAATTTTTATTTTGTAAAAGTATCTTGAGTAATTATCTAAATAAATCCAAAATACTCAGAACTTACAAAAATTATAACTTATGCTTAATACCTCAAAACCCATATTAATTTACATCAAAATAAGCTAGATTTTATAAGGAATCTACGATTAAAATCTCGTGTCAAAATACATTAGGGAAGGCCATTAAATAAATTCAACAAATTAAGGTTTTATTCTGTAATTTATATAACTTAATATATCAATAATTATCCACGTTTTAATCTCAGCCGTCTGTTCCATCTAACTACAATCGGACGGCCCTGAAACGTCGAGTTCATCAGAGAAACACAATTGAATGCCGAGTACTATTTCACCGCTTTCTCACAATCTACAGTTCCAAATTCGTTGATTTCTGTTTCTTTGGATTCAAAATTTAATTGCGGTTACAATGGTACCAATTTTATGAGCTATCATGAAGCACACTGGAAATTCGATTCTGGGTAAACTCGGTTTAAGGTTTTAAGTTAGTTCGAATCTCGATTCGACAAATTCACCTGATATAACACATAATAGATGAAATTGAAATGTGGATTTGACCGGTAATGAAATTTCAAAAAACAAAAACGGAACAATTAGATCAGAAACTCACCGGAATTGCGCTAGCAAGGAAAATCCAATCCTGTTTTCTGGAAAAATCGAACTTTCTGGCTGTTCGGGTAGCCGACTTTGCAGCTCTATAATTTACAGTACAGATGGAGTCAGACTATGTGTGCGGGCTTAATCGAAAGCGGAGATATAGCTCTACAGATTGATAGCAAGAACTTAATCTAATTTGCAATATACAGAAAGAAATCTAAACCGAAATTTACGAGTTTATACCTTGCGTTTCTCTATGATTTTATGTGCGTGACAAAACGGGAACTTTAGACGCTTCGTTCTTGCACACAATTGGGAATTACCTTGGGTGTAAACATAAGAGTTGTAGAGGAATTAGGGATCTACACAACAAGCTAAAGAACACAAATTTTGACTGAGAGACGAAGAATTTATGACGAGACGAAGTTACCTTACCGATTCGGTTTTTTGGAAATCTGGGTTACAAGTTTTCGGGGAGGCAACTTTAGATCAAGTTTGCAGTGGATGTAAAAAGAGTTAGGTTGAGTGTGAGTTATGGTTGGAAAGAGGAGTTTTAGGAGAAGAGAATGAAGAAGATGACACTCAAAAATTCTCAAAGACGAGAGAGACATCGGTGTCACAAGTTAGGGCAAAGTTCTAAAGTTTGCTAGAAGACTTAACCGAATTATTAGAGGAATCCGGCGAGGTTGACGTGGCACGCTTCCCGAGGCGCGCGGATGAGTCAACAGGATTTGGACACATCAGCTTTCTTCAAATTTTGGCTCTAAACTTCATTTCCCCATAACTTTGGCTAGGATGATCTGTTTTTGACGTTCATTTTATCAATCTTCTTGGTTTTCCATAACCTTTTTATTGGTATAGGTTTCATGGGCTGGCTTGACCATTCTCAAAAAGTGAACCCTAGCAAGGCTTAACAAGCTTTATGGTTTCTATGATTTTATATTGACTTTTATAATTCAAATTAATGTTCTAATTATTTCTAAAATCTTTATAATATACTTGGAGTGTTTAGAAAGTTTTCCAAGATTTAATAACTTATAAATCTTATTATTAAATTCATAATACTATATAATAACATATAATAATTTAATGTTTAATGGTATTCTTTAGGGTTAAATAGAAGAAATCCCATAATTTAATTTTCATAATTCCATATAATAATTTAGAATTCATAATTCCATACAATAATTTAATATTTAATAGTATTATTTATGGTTTAATAAAATAAATCCCCTAAGTTAATTTGAATTAATTTAGGGGTATTTCATACTATTACTCCCGTACTTACCCCGTTGTCCCGTTATCCTTAACTTACTTATGTGATCTTAAGTTCACAACTTACATATTAACTTCTAGCACTTGTATATACTTCTTAAGACCTTTACATGTCACCAAACAAGGCCTAAACATCATCTAATACCAATGTCCATCGATCCCCATTCAATAGAGGCTTTAAAACACTTTCGGGAGCATTTTTGGTGTGGTCCAGGACTTGGTCCTGGACTTAAGTCCCGGACCAATGCTTTGGCTAACTTTCTTATTGATTTTTAAGGTGGTCCTGGACTTGGTCCTGGACTTAAGTCCCGAACCAACCCTCCAGTGGTGTTCTCGGGTCATTTTAAGGTGTGGTCTGGGACCTTATCCAAGGGCTAGGTCCCGGACCCTTCTAAAAAATTGCTAAAACACCATTTTCAACCCTTAATCCAACCTTAAAACTCACCCAATCTTTTCCTAATCTTTCCACAAGTTTTCATACATGTTAAAACACCTTAAAGACCCACTAAACCTCCTCAAATCATTGATCATACTTATGCTCAATTCTTGCTCAATTCTACAATTCTTCATTCTTCATATTGCACTTATGCACACTAGTGCATTTCTAGCACTTCACTTGATAGATTTTACCTCATTCTTAGCCATATGACCATTCCAAATTCTTTCAAGGCAAATGCATCACTAGCTCCCAAATTCATCCTCCAATACAAGGTCATGCACACTAATACTTTCCTAGGAATTCAAAACACCAAAACACCATTTGTGCTACAGATTTTATACACTTTCTTATACTTCCTCTACATCATCCTAGTGTGATTTATCACTCTAGTTGATCTCTCTCTATGCCTAATTAACACTTAAGCTCTTCAAGCTCATATCACCATCTACACCACTATATTTCTACCGAAATTTCTCTATAACTTCGTTACTATATTAGCACACCCAAATTTCATCATCTTCATCACCTAATCCAACATATCCATAATTCAGCTAACCAAACCCTTAGTGGGTTCTAACAGCACACAATCTCAACATATACACCAATAATCCCAAGGTACATTAACCATAAATAACTTGGCTCTAAGGCCCTTAAATCACACAATTTACACAATGCATTTAACAAAAATCAAAATTATCTCTAATAGAGAACAA
This sequence comes from Limonium bicolor, assembly GCA_023374045.1. Classification (NCBI taxonomy): domain Eukaryota; kingdom Viridiplantae; phylum Streptophyta; class Magnoliopsida; order Caryophyllales; family Plumbaginaceae; genus Limonium; species Limonium bicolor. The sequence goes on from CM041779.1 coordinate 218,616,863, forward strand.
ACACATTCCCATCACAGTTTTGTTCATTCTTTTATTTACCCATCCCCAAAATTCTAACAAATATAAAATAAACATTAAGGTAAGTCGTTTATCTTAAGTTCTCAAGTCCTTTGTTTCACTTCCTTCCTCCTCTTCTCGATTTACAACCAGTCAATGGGGTTATTGATAAGCTAAAGGCCATGCCCAAGAACAATAATAATCACTAACGAGTATTTAAATCTTGGGATAAACCCTAGAACACAAGGGAGTGCTTAAAGCACAAAAAAATGAGGGAATTACCTTCTCACTTCCAAATGAGGTGCCTTGGCAATCAAAGGAGCAAGCTCCAACACCTTCTTGAATATAAAATGAAGCTAGAACAAGGAGGGAAATGAAATTTAAAATCTGGAAAAATCGGCCATGAAAGGAAACTAGGAAAAAGAAGGTGCTTTGATGATTTTCTTACCTTACAACAACGAAGAGAAGATATAGCTCACAATGAGCTTCTTCTTTCTTCAATGAAGATTTTCCATGGAGGTCAACTTCAATTTTATGGGATTTTTAAAAGATAGAAGTGTAGTGCTTGATGAGGGGGACACAAATATGCAATTTGTTTTTGATTTGGAGCATTGGTGTGACTTGGGCAAGAGGAGGAAGAGGAGAAGCCATTGAAGGATCTTTTTTGGCGTGAGGAAGAAGAAGAATGAAGAAAGTTCTGCTGGGATGGGGAGTCTCATGGTGGAAAGAGAAAAGAAATGGGAGACAGAAGAGGGAAAAGTGAAATGAGAGGAGAGAGAGAAATTAAAGTGCTTTTTGTACTAGTTTTTACTTTATTGCTTTCTTATTAAAGTAGTATATGTATGTATATGAGAGGGGGAAAAATGTGTGATACATAGAAAAAGTAGTGCCAGCTTTTATTTTACAAAGGAAGGGAGTATTTTTTTCTCTTATTACAATTTACACCCCACAAGTTATCGTTTTTACACTATTCACTAATCCGGGCCCGTTTTCTGGATTTTTCTTGTTTCTTTAATTTTAATGGTTCTTAAGCTCTCATTAATTCTTAATAATATTTATATGGTCAACCATAATTTTTACGGGGCATTTGACTGTTTAGAGTTACGTTTTGGGTTTTCTCGAAAAACGCGCTTTAAGACTCCATTAGCGTTTCTACTCATTATTTGAATCCGTTTTCTTCCAGAATTTTTCCCACATGTTCTTAGTATGTAACTAAGTCTTAGGAATCCACTTAGGACCCCTTTTTGAGCTTATATACCTCCTAAGATAATTTAATACGTGTTTTTACATTTTGTGAGTTTTACGCGTTTTCCTTTTTCTTTTGGTTTTACTTTCTTCACCACTGTTCTTAAGGACTTATTTAGCCTTACAATATAATAATTGCATAATTCATTAACACATAAAGGTTTGGGGTATTTCAATCTACCCCACTTAAAAGAACTTTGTCCTCAAAGTTCCACAATTCCCATGCATCACTTAATTAGAATTCAGGGATTACTTTTGTGACATAATTTCTCATCTCGAAATACACTTTATACAAACCTTCATACTCATAGGTATGGATAACATAACAACCTTCAGACTCATAGGTCTAGATAATGTTTATTACACTTACCACACAACATGTCTTAGCATGTATAGCAATCGAAAATAACTTTTACATCTCTTCATGGGCTCGGTCCAAAGACTACAGGACATCACAGTCCTCGAGTCCCATGTCGAGTACATATACACTGTGATCTCGCAGATACCGGTCGCGATGGACACTTTCTGGTCCTCAGTCCTTTGGAAGATAAAAACAATCACTTACTTTTTATCATATACTTCTCATGTCACCGGTCCGAAGACAAAGGCTCACACGCCCTCAGCTCGTGAGCAAGTAATACAAAAATACTCTTTACAAGGTTAAGTAGAACGAAATCCTTTATTTGAAAATACCATTTGAAAATACCAACTGAAAATCCTTTTTTAAAACGCATTACAACGCCAAGTCCAATTTATGCTAACTGTATTTATTCATAACGTGATTAATTGTGACCACTTTCAGGGAGCTTCAAGAGTCATCCAACCTATCACAATATTATATATACATATATATTTTTTATATCAAAACCACGATACACAATACTATATTTGGTCTCATACAAACATATATTGTCAGGGTTTTAGTTCCCTAGGAGTTTTTCTACTCCTTCACACTTGTACTCTCGCACCAAGGTTAACAAGGTAGGTATGTTTATAACAATGGTATTCGCATCTTCTGTGCGCAATGACCACAATTAAACCATGAATGAGTACGTATGTTCATGTAACATACACACGAATCATTAGGACAAGTTATTTTATGCTATGCACAACATCATAACAACATATCTTGTGCTATGCACAACATCGTTCACGTACTATTGTTCGTAAACATTCACTAAGCGTTTTTGCTCTCTACCCCCCTTAAAAGGGATTACGCCCGCGTAATCAACCATATGTTATTACTTAACATTGGTTTAAAATGTTCTGCCATCGTGAAGTGTTTTAACTTCCAGGTTTATTATACAATGCGTTCCAGCCAGAGGACCTTAACCATATTGACGGTTTAGTCCCTAAATCAAGAGTTCTCATTGGAGTTTGTACAACTCATAACCAGTTCCGGTTCTAGCCTGTGAGGCTTCTAGGAATAGATAATTCACCCTTTACTCGCATCACGAGGTATGTTAAACTTTGAATCATGGTCTACTAGCTTCTACTGCGCCACTCGGATAACTTTAGGGCTTAGTTAGCCCTTTTTATTATTCTTAATGTATTGTACATTTCCCTCTTATTTCTTTATCTTGGGAATAACGGATTCTCAACCGACGCGTGGTATCCCTTATCGTGCGCGGATTCGGTGAGTTATAGATTTTCTATTCCCTTCCCTGGAAACTTATTGTGTATACTGCTATGTATCTATGTGTTTATTTAGTTGGTCTTTCAAACTTACTGTCGGTTGAGGTCGAGCTACTACCTAACGTGTAGTGCTCCCTCTATTGTTCTCACACATAAGGTATATTCTATACCTGTATTCGGTATTCAGTGCTTCTTTAGTCACTGACTCATGACCATCTCTTCTACATCATGATTAATTACTTGACTCTGTACAACTACTCTTTCACTTGTATGACCTCGCGTCTTCTATGCATCGGTCCTAATAACATTTATAAGTCTCCTTCCGCCTTTGTTGCGGTGGTGTACTATGACGGTTGGTATTTCCAACGGTTTTGTTTCTAGGTTTGCGTTTAACCGACTTACGTCATATTCACTGGTATGTTTGCACGACTCCCGTATCCAGTACGGGTAGGTTACTAGCAATCGGGTATTCTTGTCCTGAGGCTTATTACTTCATTTATCATGTTAATTTACTAGGAGTACACTTCCACTCCTTATGCAATTGTAATAGGGTTTGATAATGCATTCTTCGTGAGGTCTTCCATCATATGGTAAAGATTTATGACTTTATTGCCTAATCTGCTTACCATCTCTTGCTTTTCATCTTCATTGAGTCTAACTTGTGATTCCACTTGCTCTCCATATCATCGTTTAACAATACTTGTACAATGGTCGCTTACTGCGCACCATGTTCTTACTCATTATACAATAACACGACTTACATGACATCCACTATTATGTTAGTTCCCGCTCATGTATTTCCGTCATTACTCTATGTTTGCCATTTACTTGGCTGATTACTGAATACGCCATTCTTCAAGTATTTACGCTCCTTGAGCAATTGTAACGCCCTTAAATTACTAACCATAATATGATAATAAACTTGCTCAGATTAAATAAGCGGAAGCATAAGTCTTATAGGACGTTACCGCCACACTCACAACCATGTGAATGCTTAGGCTTAACTTACAACCAAACTAACTTCGTATTACATAGGTTATAGAACAACCTAATACATTAGTCTAGAAACCAAGAGAGAATAAAATGATGGTCTTCTAGCCCCAAAATCCCACACTCTCGAATGTCCCCACAACTAAGGAGAAGCTTCTTCATTTCCTGCATCTGTGGCCATTCATACAATCACAGAGAAAGGACCACAGGGCATAAAGCCAAAAGTCAGCAAAGCTGAGTAAAATCAAAGCTACCATCAGAAAATAACTTAGTAAAGTACTTGATGGTATATACACAAACGTTGCTCAACCAAGAGTTCAAGCATTAACAATAAGGCATCCAAACCTGCACAAGTACATGTTAATCAATTCACATATTTTCCTTAATCATCAATTTCTCCATTCCACACAAATCAGTTCAAGGGATGAATCCCGATCATTGAGGCGATCCAACCTTTCCCAAACGCACTCCAGGCCCTAAAAGATGTGCACACCCCCCTATAGTACCTTTAAACTATAGTGTAGGAAACCATGAAGCATCTCATGGAGGCCAAGGCATACCATGAGTCCAATAATTCATAAGAACGCAGTTACTGCTCAAGTTCCACATATGGCCATATATCTCAATAATCCATTCCAATGAGTTACTTATTGAATCCTCATAATCAGAATATAACAATTTAAAGTATAACAAGAATCAATAGTCAACTCACTTAACAAAGCCCATTTCATAATTTCAAACATAAGGGACATAATAATAATCAAACAACACTTAAGGAAAGGCTATGATCACATAATCTTACATGGCACCTTCGGCCAGATCACACAGCATCAAATACCTCAGTTTAACAATTCAAACAACCATAAATCATACCTTAAGAACAAGTCTTGATCAAACAAACAAATCATATCCATTTCAGTTCTATTATTAACTATCTCATCTAGATTAGCTTAAGACATAATTTAACTAATAATCCATTCCAATGAGTTACTCATTGAATCCTCATAATCAGAATATAACAATTTAAAGTATAACAAGAATCAATAGTCAAATCACTTAACAAAGCCCATTTCATAATTTCAAACATAAGGGACATAATAATAATAATCAAACAACACTTAAGGAAAGGCTATGATCACATAATCTTACATGGCACCTTCGGCCAGATCACACAGCATCAAATACCTCAGTTTAACAATTCAAACAACCATAAATCATACCTTAAGAACAAGTCTTGATCAAACAAACAAATCATATCCATTTCAGTTCTATTATTAACTATCTCACCTAGATTAGCTTAAGACATAATTTAACTATAGATTACAACCTGAATCAAACCATAATTGGTTCCTAACATTTTCAATCATAACAACACAATATTAACCAGATTAGCTTAGGAGTTAATCCAACCATAAACAACCTTCTAAGACAGTACATATAAGTTCCTAACATATTAGACTTTAAGACCTTAAGTCCTAGCTTAGTTTAAACTATCATATTCATCGTAAAATCATGCTATACATCTCTTTAATAGTTCATGGCCAATTCTACCATAATAGGTTGCTAATGACCAGAACAATCAACCATCATGTTTTTAGCCCTAGGACACATCTAGTTTACACTAATTAACTTCCAACTGAAACCGGTTGTACTAGGCATCTAATTCACCAGATTAGCTCTTCTAGTAATCACACTTAACATTTTAAACAAGTTCTATACTTTACCTATGTCACTCGGCCATAATGATCAGATAGGTTCTAGGTTAGTTAAGCACCTAAAACGCTTGATTAATGCTCTAGAATTCCACCCACAAATCTGGTGATTAAACAAAACTCTTTAAGACACCATTTATCCTAGATTATAACAACACCAGATTAGACTCAAGATCATCCAGAACAATCATAATTACCTCTAGGGTATTCCCACTTACTAAACAGCAACAAAACACCAGAAACAAGCTCTTAAGCAATCAGTAATCAAAGGTAGGTTGCAAACACATCATTTTATTCCTTAAAACACTTTTCTAGCTCTTCTAGCTTTAGGCTAATAAATACCTATGAATTTTAATTAGATAATATAGGGGTAATACTCCTGTACAACATACAGATTTATTAAGGGATGGTAACCATGAAGTTACCTTGCAGATTGCTGAAGAAAACCTTCCTTAAATCCTTGGAAAGCTTGCTAGAAGTTAGAACACCCTAAGACAGCTTTTAAGCTCCTAGAATGGACATGGAAAAGGAGTGAGTTCCCTTGGTTTCTCCTTTGGTTTTCGGTTGAGAATAGACTAGGAAAGGATGAATAACACACCAAGAACAGCCTTACCTCTAGGATTGGAAGAAGATGAAGATAGTAGCTCTCCTCCTTCTCTTTGCTCTCGGCTAGGTGGTGGTGGTAAGCTTTCATATCTTTCTTTTTCTCTTCTTAACGTGCTAAATGGCTGAATGGAGGTGGGGGTCGGTTTATATAAGCAAGGAGGATGGTTTAGGTTACTTAAGGTGAAGGAAAGGTGTGTGTGGCTGATTTCTAAGCCATGTCACGTCTCCAATGGGATGTTGCCACCTCCTACCAGCCTACTTAGGTGTCAAGCTCCTATTGGTTATAGTATGTGTCAAGTGTTTCATTAGGTGCCAACTCATCATGCCACCTGATGCTTAAAGACGTCATACTTGCCTACTAGCTTGGTCGTGCTTAAGACGTCCTACTAGCTTGCTAGCTTGCTGAGTCACCTACTTGCTTACTAGCTTGATGAGTCACCTACTTGCTTACTAGCTTGATGAGTCACCTACTTGCTTACTAGCTTGATGAGTCACCTACTTGCTTGCTAGCTTGCTCAAGCAGCTGCATCACCTACTTGTGTGTTTGCTACATAAGCTAGCTGCTACATCACCTACCAACTTGGTTGTCACAATGTTATTGGAGCATTCTAGCTAGCTACTTTTAAAACAATACAAGAAGTGCTATTAAGGACTTTCCTGGTCCAAATGTGTACTTATGCCAATATTAGGATTTAAATATGCTTAATAGCTCATTAAGACCTAATTAGCAAAGTAAATCATCCTTTACAAACTTTGGGTATTTCATTCACTCCCTCTTAAGAAAAGCTTCGACCCCGGAGCTCCAACTATTCCCAAGATCATTCATACATTAAAACTATAACGCAACTAATAAACATTAAGTATTCACACCAAGTAATCAAGCATAAACAGAAGAACATTCATGAAAAAGGGTCTTAACATATTCATACCAAAGATATCAAGAATAAGAGTATCGAAGTCACTCCCCCTAAATTTTAAGTTACGACCTCGTAACTATAAATGTTACCTAGGATTCATCAAAAAGTTCTGGGTATCTTGTTCTCATAAAATCCTCTGTTTCCCAGGTTGCTTCCTCAATTTTATGGTTGGTCCAAAGGACTTTCACCATTTTCGTAGTCTTTGAGCGTGTCTCTCTGACCTTTGTGTCCAATATTTGTATTGGAACCTCCTCATATGACAAAGATGGGTCAATCTGAACTTTTTCAGGTTGGATGACATGAGATGGATCGTGTATGTACTTCTTCAACTGAGAAACATGGAAAACGTTGTGTACCTTGTCTAATTCTGTTGGTAATGCTAATCGGTATGCCAAAGTTCCCACTCGTTCTAAAATTTCATATGGGCCAATGTATTTAGGGCTAAGCTTTCCTTTCTTCCCAAATCTCATGACTCCCTTGGTTGGAGATACCTTCAAGAATACTTTCTCTCCCGCTGTAAATTCCAGAAACTTTCTCTTTTTATCAGCATAGGACTTTTGTCGATCCTGTGCAGCTTTCATCCTTTGCTGGATGAATTTCACTTGCTGAATCATGTTTTCAATCATTTCTGGTCCTAACAAAACTGTTTCTGAGATGTCATCCCAACATAGTGGAGTTCTACACTTTCTTCCATATAAAGCTTCATATGGAGCCATTCCAATGCTACTATGGTAACTGTTGTTGTATGAAAATTCTATCAAATGGAGATGATCAGTCCATGTACCTTGGTAGTCCATAATACAAGCTCTCAACATATCTTCTAATGTTTGAATTGTTCTCTGTTTGTCCATCTGTTGCGGGGTGAAAGGCAGTACTGAACTTTAACTGAGAACCCATAGCTTTCTGAAAGCTCTGCCAGAAACGACTTTGAAACCTAGAATCCCTATCAGATACTATACTTGTAGGAACTCCATGATATCTGACAATTTCCTTGATGTAAGTAGCAACTAACTTATCCATTGTCCAAGTATCTCGCATTGGTATAAATCTGGCTGTTTTGGTGAGTCGATCCACAACAACCCAAATTTGATTCATTCCTGACCTAGTTAAAGGTAGTCCCACTATAAAATCCATAGATATGGAATCCCATTTCCAAGCTGGTACTTCCAATGGTTGCACTAAGCCCCTGGTCGACTATGCTCAAACTTTACTTTCTGGCAAGTTAAACATCTAGCTACAAACTCAGCAACTTCACGTTTCATTCCTGGCCACCAAAACTGTTTCTTTAAATCCTTATACAACTTATTACCTCCTGGATGTATGGAGTAGGGTGATTGATGGGCTTCTTGCATCAACTTGTTCTTGATCTCCCCACAGCTCTTAGGAATGCACCACCGACCTTTGAACCTTAACTTCCATCTTTATGGATCTTAAAATCTGTAGCTTTCCCTTCTGTAATTTTCCTCTTGATTTGTTCAAGTTTCTCATCCCCTGATTGGTCTTTCCGGATCTCTTCGAATATATCTAGAGAAATGGACAGTTGGTGTAGACTACTTGATTGTGCTTCTTCTCCACTAACTACTAACTCCATGTCGAGCCTACGAATATCTTCATACAACTTATCTGGGAGGATCCACATGGCTGCTGTTGAATGACTTCTTTTTCTGCTTAAAGCATCAGCTACAAGGTTTGCTCTGCCTTCGTGGTATTGAATATCCAGATCATAATCTTTGACAAACTCTAACCATCTTCTCTGCCTCATATTCAGCTCCTTTTGAGTGAATATATATTTTAAACTCTTATGGTCGGTGAAGATTTTGCAAGTGACTCCATATAAATAATGTCTCCAGATCTTCAGAGCAAATACTACTGCTGCAAGCTCAAGGTCGTGAGTGGGGTAATTTTCTTCATGTTTCTTCAATTGCCTAGAAGCATAGGCTATCACTCGCCTATTTTGCATTAGAACACAACCCAGACCAAACTTCGAGGCATCACAGTAGACCTCCAGGCCATCCACTCCTTCTGGTAATGTTAACACTGGAGCAGTAGTTAATCTAGTCTTTAGTTGCTGGAATGACTGCTCACATTGGTCACTCCACTCAAATCCAACAGATTTCTTCATCAAATTCGTCAATGGCCTAGCAATTTTGGAGAAATCCTTGACAAATCTCCTATAATAGCCGCAAGCCCCAGAAAACTTCTAACCTCTGTAACATTGGTAGGACGAGGCCATTCCTTAACAGCTTCAATCTTTGAAGGATCTACTGCTATACCTTCACTTGAGATAATATGGCCCAAGAAAGCCACTTCTTTCAACCAAAAATCACATTTAGACAGCTTTGCATATAACTTATGCACTTGTAGTAATTCTAACACCTTTCTTAAATGCTCGGCATGATCTTCCTGGTTCTTTGAATAAATCAAGATATCATCAATAAACACCACAACAAAACTATCCAAATATTGAGTGAAGACCCGGTTCATGAGATCCATAAACACCGCAGGAGCATTAGTTAGGCCAAACGGCATTACGTAAATTCGTAATGGCCATACCTCGTTCGAAACGCTGTCTTTGAGATATCTTGCTCGGCTACCCTTATCTGGTGGTAGCCCGACCTTAAATCAATTTTGGAAAACACACTAGCTCCCTTAATTGGTCAAACAAATCATCAATTCGAGGTAGTGGATACTTGTTCTTAATGGTTACTTTGTTTAGCTCCCTGTAGTCAATGCAGAGTCGAAGGCCCCCATCCTTCTTCTTTACAAACAGAACTGGAGCACCCCAGGGTGATACACTAGGTTTTATATACCCTTTCTCCAATAACTCCTCTAACTGAGCTTTTAATTCCTTCATCTCCACTGGTGCCATTCGATAAGGTGCTTTTGCTATTGGTCCGGTTCCTGGCACTAAGTCAATGCAAAATTCAACTTCTCTTTTGGGTGGCATTCCAGGAATCTCTTCTGGGAACACGTCCGGGTACTCAGCAACAATAGGAATTTCAGAAAGCTGATTTCTCTTTTCATTTAGATCTCGTACATAACACAAGTACACTTGTTTTCCTTTTCTTACTGCTGCTGCCATGGAGATGGCAGAAATGATCCTCACCTTTGGCTGCCTTACTATCTTCCTGTATGATACCCGTTGCCCTGAAGGACTCTTTAACAAAATCCGCTGTTCATAACAATCTAACCGTCCTTTGTACCGTTGCAGCCAATCCATCCCCAATATAATATCAAATTCCAAGCCTTCAAATACTACCAAGTCAGCTGGGAAACCTACTCCTTTAACAAGAATATTAACGTTCTCTATAATCTTAGAGCATTTTATCTTTTCCCCCGATGGTATTGTCACACAAATATTCAACAAGAAATACTGGACAACTTCAATTTCCTCATGAAAGCAGTAGAAGCAAAAGAGTATGTGGCACCGGAGTCGAATAAAACATGTGCTTCTAATCCATGAACAGGGAAAATACCTGTAATGACATTTCCCTGAGCTCTAGCCTCTGATTCATTCATCACATTCAGGGCTCCAGACTTCTTGTACTTGTTCTCATTCTTTTCAGCCCCTTTACTGCTACTTTGTCCACCACCAACTCCAGAAGCTGCTTTAAAGGTATTAGAGTTTGTCTGGCTAACCGGTGGCATGCCTTTCCTGAAGCTTCTTGACTCAGGGTTTCGGAAACATTCATAGGCCCGATGCCCCAGCTTTCCACAGTGGTTACAAGTCACGAACCTCCCTTCACAATCTTTTCCCGGATGATTCTTCTGACATCTCCTACAGTTATAAGTTCTTCCACTTGGTGCTGTGGAAGATGTCTCCTTACCCTTGCTCTGGATACCTCCACTGAATCTTGTCTTTTGATTGAGATTGGGCTTCTTTACATCCGACCCCTCAGCTGGTCCACCAAAGGGCCTCTTTTTCTTCCCTTCATGGAACTCCCTTCTTTCATGCTGTACCATCTCAATGCTGGCAGCCTTCTCATAAGCTTCTTGTAATGTTTCATAAGTTGATCCCGCCATGAACTCCCGAATTCGAAAATTCAGCCCAAGTCTAAATTTTCTTGCCTTAGATTCTTCATCAGGGACTAGGTTTGGAGCGAACCTAGCTAGTTCCAGAAATCTGGTCCGGTACTCAGCTACCGACATAGATCGTTGTTGCAGGTTTAAAATTCTTGTTGCTTCTTCTCTTTTAGATGATCCGGGTAAAAGCGAGTCCTCATCAATGTTTTCAATTCCATCCATCCAAAACCAGGTTGTTGAAGACAGCCCTCTTTTACAGCTCCCCACCATAGGTCTGCTTCATCTTTGAAGTAATAGGCAGCACATCCTACCTTTCTATCTTCGGGGCAGCCCACTGCCTCAAAGACTTTATCAAATTCTCGTAGCCATCCCTCTAGAATCTGAGGATCTTCCTGCCCATGGAAACTCTCGGGTTTTATCGCAGTTATCTGACGCATAACATTATTCCTGTTTGCTTCTAGCTGTGCCATTGCTGCAGCCATTGCTTGAGCCATCTCTTGGATATTAGCTGCCATCTAATCTTGGCAACAAAAGGGTTACTAACACATACACATTCCCTCAAACATTAATAACAATCAAGCAGATAAGAGTATTATACTCCATATTCCTGCAGGTTAGTTAACACAACAGGAGCAAACACGTGCCTTACTCTCACAGCCCCATATCCCATCCTAATTTCATTTTTAATCCATATCACGAGCAACCATGCTCTGATACCACTTTGTAACGCCCCTAAATTACTAACCATAATATAATAAACTTGCTCAGATTAAATAAGCGGAAGCATAAGTCTTATAGGACGTTACCGCCACACTCACAACCATGTGAATGCTTAGGCTTAACTTACAACCAAACTAACTTCGTATTACATAGGTTATAGAACAACCTAATACATTAGTCTAGAAACCAAGAGAGAATAAAATGATGGTCTTCTAGCCCCAAAAGCCCACACTCTCGAATGTCCCCAAACTAAGGAGAAGCTTCTTCATTTCCTGCATCTGTGGCCATTCATACAATCACAAAGAAAGACCACAGGGCATAAAGCCAAAAGTCAGCAAAGCTGAGTAAAATCAAAGCTACCATCAGAAAATAACTTAGTAAAGTACTTGATGGTATATACACAAACTTTGCTCAACCAAGAGTTCAAGCATTAACAATAAGGCATCCAAACCTGCACAAGTACATGTTAATCAATTCACATATTTTCCTTAGTCATCAATTTCTCCATTCCACACAAATCAGTTCAAGGGACGAATCCCGATCATTGAGGCGATCCAACCTTTCCCAAACGCACTCCAGGCCCTAAAAGATGTGCACACCCCCTATAGTACCTTTAAACTATAGTGTAGGAAACCATGAAGCATCTCATGGAGCCCAAGGCATACCATGAGTCCAATAATTCATAAGAAGGCAGTTACTGCTCAAGTTCCACATATGGCCATATATCTCAATAATCCATTCCAATGAGTTACTCATTGAATCCTCATAATCAGAATATAACAATTTAAAGTATAACAAGAATCAATAGTCAATCACTTAACAAAGCCCATTTCATAATTTCAAACAAGGGACATAAAATAATCAAACAGCACTTAAGGAAAGGCTATGATCACATAATCTTACATGGCACCTTCGGCCAGATCACACACATCAAATACCTCAGTTTAACAATTCAAACAACCATAAATCATACCTTAAGAACAAGTCTTGATCAAACAAACAAATCATATCCATTTCAGTTCTATTATTAACTATCTCATCTAGATTAGCTTAAGACATAATTTAACTATAGATTACAACCTGAATCAAACCATAATTGGTTCCTAACATTTTCGTCATAACAACACAATAACCAGATTAGCTTAGGAGTTAATCCAACCATAAACAACCTTCTAAGACAGTACATATAAGTTCCTAACATATTAGACTTTAAGACCTTAAGTCCTAGCTTAGTTTAAACTATCATATTCATCCTAAAATCATGCTATACATCTCTTTAATAGTTCATGGCCAATTCTGCCATAATAGGTTACTAATGACCAGAACAATCAACAATCATGTTTTTAGCCCTAGGACACATCTAGTTTACACTAATTAACTTCCAACTGAAACCGGTTGTACTAGGCATCTAATTCACCAGATTAGCTCTTCTAGTAATCACACTTAACATTTTAAAAAGTTCTATACTTTACCTATGTCACTCGGCCATAATGATCAGATAGGTTCTAGGTTAGTTAAGCACCTAAAACACTTGATTAATGCTCTAGAATTCCACCCACAAATCTGGTGATTAAACAAAACTCTTTAAGACACCATTTATCCTAGATTATAACAACACCAGATTAGACTCAAGATCATCCAGAACAATCATAATTACCTCTAGGGTATTCCCACTTACTAAACAGCAACAAAACACCATAAACAAGCTCTTAAGCAATCAGTAATCAAAGGTAGGTTGCAAACATCATTTTCTTCCTTAAAACACTTTTCTAGCTCTTCTAGCTTTAGGCTAATAAATACCTACGAATTTTAATTAGATAATATAGGGGTAATACTCCTGTACAACATACAGATTTATTAAGGGATGGTAACCATGAAGTTACCTTGCAGATTGCTGAAGAAAACCTTCCTTAAATCCTTGGAAAGCTTGCTAGAAGTTAGAACACCCTAAGACAGCTTTTAAGCTCCTAGAATGGACATGGAAAGGAGTGAGTTCCCTTGGTTTCTCCTCTGGTTTTCGGTTGAGAATAGACTAGGAAAGGATGAAGAACACACCAAGAACAACCTTACCTCTAGGATTGGAAGAAGATGAAGATAGTAGCTCTCCTCCTTCTCTTTGCTCTCGGCCAGGTGGTGGTGGTAAGCTTTCCTCTCTTTCTTTTCTCTTTTAACGTGCTAAATGGCTGAATGGAGGTGGGGGTCGGTTTATATAAGCAAGGAGGACGGTTTAGGTTACTTAAGGTGAAGGAAAGGTGTGTGTGGCTGATTTCTAAGCCATGTCACGTCTCCAATGGGATGTTGCCACCTCCTACCAGCCTACTTAGGTGTCAAGCTCCTATTGGTTATAGTATGTGTCAAGTGTTTAAGTAGGTGCCAACTCATCATGCCACCTCGTGCTTAAAGACGTCCTACTTGCCTACTAGCTTGGTCGTGCTTAAGACGTCCTACTAGCTTGCTAGCTTGCTGAGTCACCTACTTGCTTACTAGCTTGATGAGTCACCTACTTGCTTACTAGCTTGATGAGTCACCTACTTGCTTACTAGCTTGATGAGTCACCTACTTGCTTGCTAGCTTTCCCAAGCAGCTGCATCACCTACTTGTGTGTTTGCTACATAAGCTAGCTGCTGCATCACCTACCAACTTGGTTGTCACAATGTTATTGGAGCATTCTAGCTAGCTACTTTTAAAACAATACAAGAAGTGCTATTAAGGACTTTTCTGGTCCAAATGTGTACCTATGCCAATATTAGGATTTAAATATGCTTAATAGCTCTTTAAGACCTAATTAGCAAAGTAAATCATCCTTTAGAAACTTTGGGTATTTCAGCAATGTTCACTCTACACTTCGCATTATACACATATGGTGGTTGCTACTGAACTGACTACCCTTCTAGTTTTTCCACAATTGCTATAAAAGCTTCTTTTTCGTATTATTCTTACTCAAATTATCCTTTGGCAATAACAACATGGTCAAAATTCAACATATTTCTTGAAGGTTCACATAAGTACCGCTCCCGCGGTCTCACAATATCGAGAGGTAACCCCACTCTTAAAGTAGTGGTTTGTTCACCGCTATATTCACTTATACAACACAAACTTTCCCTTACTGGTGCCATTACTGGCAAAACTCTTTATGACTTTATTTAGTTCTTGTAACCATTTGAATTTTCATAACGAACTTGGTTTGTGGCTTATAAGCCTCATTGCCTCAAGCTCTGCTCATAGTGGGCTGTTTACACAAATTTTTACTTCTCCGTACACCATCACATGGTTGGAGGTGATTCTGGCCTCCCTGTCAAGGTCGTTACATCACATTTCCTTTCATGGGCGGCCCCTTAGGAATTTCAGGTTACCTCTTTGGCGACTTAGGGTTCTATTGTTAAGCAGGTTCCCTTCGGTGTTTAAACCGGGTATTTGTTTCAACTCTGGTGTTTTATCATGACATTTCGTTCAACTTTTGTTGATCCAAACACCCTTCAATGACCGCTCCTGTGTGTTACTAAGTTATGCCGTTACATCTGGCTTGTACTTATGGGTATGTTTAGTTAACTACACCGCTTTGCGTTTTTGGCTGGGTTTAATATCCTCTTCATTGAAGATCGATATTACCCGGTAGCCTTGGTGGTTGTCTAGGATTTCTATCCCGCTTGTTGGACAATGACGTGTCCATGCTAAGCATCTGCCTTACCATGCTTAAGCTGGGTATTCATCCCGCTATCTTGTGTTCACTTTACAAATATCAAGACATATCGGATGTCTGTACTTAACAATTTGTGCTCCTCGCACTCTCTAACTCTTATTCCTTTTTTTGGAATGAGTTCTTAATTTTCTTTAAACTTATTAGCTTCACTGAGTTCTTTACTTCAATTGTTCGCGGTAATCGGTCAGAATTTGCACTACTGGCCGTAGTATGGAGTCGACTACTCCCCGTGTTCCATACTCTACCCGTATACATATGTGGGGTACCCTACTGATACATTTCTACTTACCCGACTAACTCATGAACGAGTCTGTTAGGCCTGCAAGCCCCTCTGGAGTGCGGTCGTCCCATATTTCGTTTTTGTACATTCGTAGTGTCCGTCACACGCCTATGTGGAGTATTC
This sequence comes from Limonium bicolor, assembly GCA_023374045.1. Lineage (NCBI taxonomy): Eukaryota > Viridiplantae > Streptophyta > Magnoliopsida > Caryophyllales > Plumbaginaceae > Limonium > Limonium bicolor. The sequence goes on from CM041779.1 coordinate 218,632,811, forward strand.
TATTGTCAACTTCTCTTATGTCGTCCTATGACAACGCATATTTGGTGATTCCTGAACTTAATGAAGGGAAATCTATCCACTGTCTGTATTTAGTATGAACTTGATTCCTTCCCTTGGGTTAATACTTCGTTAGGTTGTTCTAAAGTGAACTGGGTATAACTTACCTACTGTGTGGTGCTGAGTCCGGTGTAGGTCTTCTGGTTTTTGTTTTAAAGAAAATCTGAAGTTGGAGAGAAATTTGGGCTTAAAAGAAGGTTTGAAATAAATATGAGTTTGGAAAGAAAATTTGGGTGTGAAAATGGTTTGAAATAAGTTTGAGTTTAGAAGAAAGAGTTAGATTTAAAGGGAAATTCTTCATGGTACGTATTTAAAATGTCTTGACTCCTTGACCGAGTCTAGCTTCTCGCTGACTGGTATATTGTCAAGTACATTGGTTAGGCCGCTAAGCCCTTCCTTGACCTCACTCTTCAGTTCTTAGGAATCGTGATCCCTCAATTACTTCATTCCCCGTCATGGTACTCTACTAGGTACTCCGTAGTAGTTAAAGTTTTCCCGAATAGCCCCGCCATAACAGCACTTGTCATGGCAAGTGCGCCATGTAGGCTGGCTATCGGTTTGTCACATGCTGGTTACAGTATTGTTTCTACCCGTACCGTATTCGGTAGCCTTGTTGGCACTTCCTTTGATCTTTTAGCCTGATAATCAATCTTCCACACAACTTCTCATTGACTGTATAGTCATTACTCAGGGTGCTTCTCCGCCCTTGGAGGTCCCCTTTTACTTAACTCTATGCTTTTCCTACTGCTCGTTCTCACGCGTTTACAGTGGTTGCCAAGGTTTAACACTTCTCTAGGTACTACGTAGTAGTCCTATTGGTGTATGCTACGTACATATTTCGTCGTCGTCTAGACTAGTCCCTTAGTTAGTTAGTATACCGTTGGTGAAATTATTTAACAACTACGGTCCCGTAGACATGTGTCTCGGGTTTTGTTACTTCTCTCTTTCCGCTTCTTTGCACAGTTAGTGCTTTCTTTCTTGTTGGTCGGGTTCCCTCGACTGCTAGGCATGTCGACCCATACTGCCAAAGATTTCATTTTCTTATGAGTAGGATTTTCTATCTTCCGCTATTAAGTGCAAGTAAGGTCGTTCAAATGGGTACCGTCTCCCGGATTCCCAGTCCTTGGAAATCTACTGTACGACAGGTTCTTCGGTCTTGCAGAATTAATTCATAGCAGCCAGATCGGGTGTTTCCCGAGTATGAGAGGACTTTCCGTCTCTCTAGCGTTCTTTCCCGAGTTATAAAACGGGGGTTGTAGAGGGCGGGTATGGATGTTGTAGGTATCTCGTACGCATGGGGAATGCCTAACTAGCGTATCTCTCACGCTATCACTTAACCCTTAACCCAAGGTCTTAGACTCCTAAATCGGTACTCCCTAAGCTTGGTATTTCCAGTCATCAGGGCGATACATCGCTCTGATACCACTTTTTGTAACACCCTAACTACAAACTCCAAACTTAACCATTAATCGCAGTGGAATTTACATCATAAACAATAATCAAAAGGGGCGGTGTTACACGCCGTTAGCCACCCACGTGGCTAACAAGGCTAATACTTACACAATGTACCGGTCTGATGGACTAGATTACCGAGCACTTAAACACTACAATACCACTCCATTTCTGAACCGAATCAACTCATTTACATTACAAACCATACCTAGTAATTTACAATTTGTTGCCAATAACAAGTTCGGTCTCACTTTACTAACAAATATAGTTAACACAACATACACTACCCATACTCCACCATTCCCATCCTACTCTCGAACGAAGAGCTGCTTCCTTGTACCTGAAAAGTAATTGGTGGCCCCAAAGGGGCTCAACACCTTTGCAGGTATGGTAATCGTGCTGCCCGCATACTACTGGGCCACGTACAACTAAATGTCGTGTGAGCATGCAGTTGATTTTAATTAGAGCATGCATGAAATACTATAAACACATATCATGCTTATAATTAATACATATTCAATCAATAGAATACAACAATAAGGTTAGCACATCAACGTTTGTTAGATTACATTACTGTGTTCTTTAACCCTTGAGGGTTTCTACCTTAATGGAGCTAATTTCTTATTAGACAACACTTACCCGTCTATTCGGGTTACACATATTTATTTCTTGTAATAATGTGGGGTAGATATCGGTGAACAATGTACACAACATAACAACATACATCACACATTAACCTACACACAACATAACTCAGGAAGAGTTGCGAGAGGACTCAGACCGAAATGAGAGTTTGCCAACTTATTAGAGCCTAGAGAATATTTCCATCCTCATGTGGAGCTCATTACATAACAACTTATTGTTCTTCTTAGAGAGCGTATACTTTACTTATGATGTCTCAGATATAATATAGCTCCGATCACACCATACACAATAACTTTACTTAGATGTGTCGGTCATAATATTGACCCGAGCACACCATACACAGATCGCCCTAGCCCCGAATAATTGTCAAGGTAGGAGAGCCAGCTATTGGCTCTTAGGAGATTGAATTCCAAGAACAAAAATAGCTGAACAAGGGAGAGAGTTGAATCAAATATAGATATCAACTCCCTACATACGCGAGCGACCGGACACCCGGATTCCTCACCCCCAATTATATGTTAGCTAGAAGTTCCCTTATGGAACTTATCACATCATGACACCATATGGTGTTGCAAACTTAGTTAAACACACAAGGGAGGTAACGTATATAAATACACACACAACAATCCACACATAACACATGAATAGACATAGTTAGAATGTTCCCGTAGGTTGGGTCGGTAAATCCGAATACCGATCTCTTATGTGATCCTAGAGCCGGTTAGCTACGGTTTAACACAAATTCGAGGTTAAACGGTATTGGGACTAAATACGCCACATAAAGGAATTACAGTAAACTCATTTCATGCTTTATTTTGCAAGGTGGCAAACATACAGAAAAGCAGGTTGTCATTCAAGCCAGTGTAACCCGGTAGGACACAGGTTGCAAGAAAACCATACCTGTCACCTGGGAATTACTTTAGCGCGTCATCTCATGCTCCTTAGTCAATTCTCGTACACTGATATCGTTTCAAATGTTTTCATTAATATCATTATCCTACGGTATGTAAGCTACTATTACTCCCGTACTTACCCCGTTGCCCCGTTATTCTTAACTTACTTATGTGATCTTAAGTTCACAACTTACGCATTCACTTCAAGCACTTGTCTATACTTCTTAGGACCATTATATGTCACCAAACAAGTCCTAAACATCATCTAATACCAATGCCCATCTATCCCCATTCATTAGAGGCTTTAAAACACTTTCGGGAGCATTTTTTGGTGTGGTCCGGGACTCAATGCTATGGCTAAATTTCGAATTGATTTTCAAGGTGCTTCTGGACTTGGTCCTGGACCAACCCTCCAGTGGTGTTCTCGGGGCATTTTAAGGTGTGGGTCGGGACCTTATCCAAGGGCTAGGTCCCGGACCCTACTAAAAAGCTGCTAAAACAATATTTTTCTACCCTTAAGCCAACCTTAAACCTCACCCAATCTTTTCCTAATCTTTCCACAAGTTTCCATACATGTTAAACCACCTTAAGCACCCACTAAGCCTCCTCAAGTCATGGATCATACTTATGCTCAATTCTTGCTCAATTCTACAATTCTCCATTCTTCATATTTGCACTTATGCACACTAGTGCATTTCTAGCACTTCACTTGACAGATTTTACCTCATTATTAGCCATATGACCATTCCAAAATCTTCCAAGGCAAATACATCACTACCTCCCAAATTCATCCTCCAATACAAGGTCATGCACACTAATACTTCCCTAGGAATTTAAAACACCAAAACACCATTTGTGCTATAGATTTTGTACACTTTCTTATACTTCCTCTACATCATCCAAGGGTGATTTATCACCCCAGTTGATCTCTCTCTACACCTAATTAACACTTAAGCTCTTCAAGCTCATGTCACCATCTAAACCACTATATTTCTACCGAAATTTCGCCATAACTTCGTTACTATATTAGCACACCCAAATTTAATCATGTTCATCACCTAATCCTACATATCTATAATTCAACTAACCAACCCCTTAGTTGGTTCTAACAGCACATAATCTCAACATACACACCAATAATCCCAAGGTACATTAATCATAAATAACTTGGCTCTAAGGCCTTTAAATCACACAATTTACACAATGCATTTAACAAAAATCAAAATTGTAACACCCCAGCTGTAAACTTAACAATAAACGATAACTGCAACGGAAATTCGCAACGTAAACATAACTAAAACGGTTCGGTGTTACACGTCGTTAGCCACCCACGTGACTAACAAGGCTGAATATGTACATATGTATCGGTCTAATGGCCATAGACTCCCAAGCCTTAGTTTCTAACAAATACATACATATAAACCAACAATACCGAGTCTATATATATACAAACCATCACTGTAAATCCGTTACTACCAAAAATATATCCCCACGGGAGCACAGGCGCATCCCGGGTATAACATCAAAAAACAAACAAAAGTATCTCATTACACCTAGGATCTATAGCCACTCCGCTTCCTTGATCCTCATCCTGCAAATTGAAATATGGCGCCTCAATAGGGCTCAGCAACCCATGGATGGTATGGTTAACATGCAGCCCGTCGGCTACCGGGATACACGCAACTAATTGTCATGATAACATGGCATTCATTTTACAAACATTATACTTTAGCATGGCACTAAACTTTGCATATCAACAATAACACATAACATAACAGGAACGTTTCACTTTAGGAAACGAACCAAACATTAGTTAGTCAACTCGGTAAGCCTAGAGAATGATCTCAATCTCATGTTAAGCTTGTTACATAACTCGTTACCTTTCCGTTTGTCGAATGAATAACTTAACCCAAAGATGTGTCGGATATAGTGATCCAAGCACACCGTACATATAATCCCCCTAGTCTGATCAATAGTCAGATAGGTAAGCCTTGGTTAAGCTTGTGGGTGATTGTAATCCAAGAAGGGAAAACAACCATAACATAAAGAGGGTCGAATCTGATTCAGATATCGACTCCCATACATACACGCGTCAGCGGAACGACCGGATTCCTCACCCCCCCGGTTATACTCTTGTTAGTAGTCCCATTGTTGGAACTTGACACAATAAATCACAAGTAAGTGTTTAGGCTCAGTTAGGCACACAAGGGAGATGGGATACACTTTAATAACATAAACCACAACCAACTCATACATAGTCGTAGTTAGAACGTTCCTTAAGTTGCAACGTTAAAACCGGGAACCGTTCTCTTACATATCCTAGTTTGGTTAACTAACGGGTTAGCATGTATTCGAGGTTAACGGTACCGGTACACTCACGACACAATAGTAACAAAGACTGGAAACTCATTACATGTTTTAAGTCTTACAAGGTCATAACACATTCAGAGAACAAGCAACATACTACCCGGTGTAAACCGGTAGCAAACAGACTACAAGAAAACCATACCTTGGTCCCTGATGCGTTTTTTGTTCCACCGAATGCAACTCCTATACATAATTAATAATGTCGGTTAATTACCTTATTTAACTTCCAATTAACTAAGTGTTTTACATGATTATATGACATGTTCCAATACTTAAACTTACACTGGATTATCCTCATTATACCCCCTAGGGTTTACCACACAAGCCACATTTTTTTCTATTTTTAATTATACGTATGGGCCGACCGACCCACCGACCGACCCAACCCCCTGGGTCGGTCCGTTCCAGAAACATTCTGATTCATTGTGTTTTGCCCGACCAACCCTCCGACCGACGTAACCCCCTGGGTCGGACCATTCCAGAAACTTACCCGCTGCCTTATTGCAGTTCGACCGACCCAGCCAGGGTCGGTCCCCTGGGTCGGTTGATAAGTGTGAAACATATAGGCTTTTGAGGATCTAATTACCTTATAATCTAAAACAATCCAGACAATGTTTCCCACTTATTATGTGTTTTTCCTAAGATTGATGTTTTGATATGAACTGATGCATTTTATATGCTAAATAAGGAATTCAACGCAAAAAATGGGGAACAAATCCGGAAAAAGAGGCAAAGATTGGTCATGTCCGGGTCAAGATAGCCGGACGTAAATCCGGACGTCACATGTTCGGATCCGGATGCAAGCCGGACGTGACCTAAATTCCAGATCCGAGAGTTCTGTGTCTTGTCTGGATCCGGACACAGATCCGGACACAACCTAGTTTCAGATCCAAAACCGCTGCCTCACGTCCGGATCCGAACACTGATCCGGACGTCACACAGAAACGAAAAATAAAAACGCATGCGCTGATAATCAGGCTTTCGGCGCAATTATCAGCCGAGCGGCGGTTTAGCCCATGCTTCCCCTAAATTAAGGCATGCCCATGCTCAATTAATTTCCAAACTCACCACACCACTAACCTATGTTTTGTTCTAAGCCTATTTAAACCCTGCTCCTGCTGCCATTTCAATTCGTACCCGACTCCCTGAGTCCAAACATTACACTCTCCTCCTCTCCCTCCATACTACCTGCTCATCCACGATAAACCCTTCATCTCCATTCACAAATCTTTCTCCGTAACTCTTCTCCCTCACTCAGAGACAGAAACCTGCTCGCGGTGCTTCATTTAGCCGCGTCCAGATTGACGTCCGGATCCGGACAGACCTAGGACAACGCGTCCGGATCGACGTCCGACCCCAGATAGCCGGACATGACACAAACGATAGTGGACACTGCAGAATCGGCGACGGCTCCTAAAATAAGTTTTTTCTACTAAATCCCTCTATTCTTATGCTGTTTATATTGAGCATTGTTATTTTGTCAATGGTTGAGTAGTCACTTTTAATTTCAGTTTACTATGTATCTCTAGAATAATTATTTCTGAACCTTTGTGATTTTCTGCAGTACAATAGAATAAAGTTCTTTTCCATTATGAATTCCTAAACTTGTTAATCTGATCAATTAACTGAGTTTATCAGTTTGTTAGCTTATAAGTGAGAACTGCGGCTATCAATTGACTACAGGGAAAGAACCAGTTAGTATAGAGATGGTAATTCCTCTAAACACTAGCTGACCATTAATCTAGACTACTGTAACACCCCTAATACACACATGATACTAACTGAAATCGCAGCAGAATTAAATAACTAAACAGTAACTAACGCTTCGGTGCTACAACGCCGTCAACCACCCACGTGGTTGACAAGGCAGAATAAATACAAGTGTACCGGTCTGATGATCAGACTCCCAAGCATAAACTAAACCATAAATACATCATATACAATACCGAGTAATACATACATCCTTCACTGTTAAACATCACTGGAAACTGTCACAACCAAATATAAACAACGCCACGGGAGCACAGGCGCATCCCGGGCCAACATCCCAAAAGTACTCAAAAGTAACCCACATCCTAGGATCTAGAGCCACTCCGCTTCTTCAATCCTCATCCTGCAGTATAAGAAATATGGATCCCCCGAGGGGGTCAGCAACCCTTGGCTGGTATGGCTAACACGCAGCCCATCGACTACCGGGATACGCGCAACTAATTGTCATGATAACATGGCATTCATTTATATACATAACATAACATAACATAACATGTGGCATAGCAACAATAGTGCACAGCACAACAACACATACATAGTGGATCTTCGTTCCACAATAACAAACCACAAGGGTCAAATAACACAAGAGCCTAGAGAGTGATTCACTCTCATGTTAAGCTCGTTAAACACACTCATTACCGTTCTGTTAGACGAACGAGTAACTTAAGTCACAGATGGTTCGGATTTAGTGACCCGAACACACCACACAAACACATGTTCCCACTAAACCGATCATAAGTCAGAGTAGGTAAGCTTTGGAAGAAGCTAGCGGGAGATCGAACGCCAAATTAAGGAGAACAATCTTAACAACATAAGAGTCGAATCTGATTCAGATATCTACTCTTAACTTACATGCATGACCGGACAACCGGATTCCTCACTTCCCAGTTAACACTTGTTAGAAGTTCATGGTGGAACTTAACAACCAATACAAAATAGGTGGTAAGTCATGTTAGACACACACAAGGGAAATGAGTCACAACATAGCATCACAATAATATGAACAACTGTAAACTCATTACATGTTTAAGTCTTATAACGTCATAAACACACAGAAAAACATACAACACACAAGCCGGTGTAAACCGGTAGGCAACAGACTGCAAGAAAACCATACCTTGGTCCTTGCCTTGATTTGTTTCCACCGTAGGTCACTCCTATACATGATTCAAGAACGTCGGTTAATTAACTTACTTAACCTCCAAATTTACTAAGTGTTTACCATAATTATTTGACATGTTTAATGTCTAACTTACCCTAGGTTACCTTCATTATATACCCTAGGGTTAACTACATAGATCACATTCTTTTCTGTTTTTTTTTTACAAGTTTAGGTCCGACCGACCTTGCCGACCGAACTTACCCAAGTTTGGTCGATTCCAGAACACATTTCCGTCAAAATTTTCTACTCCGACCGAACCTACCAAGTTCGGTCCTATGTTCGGTCTTTTCCTGAGAGTTTCTCCCCTTTGTAAATTTAGCCCGACCGAACTTACCAAGTCCGGTCCTATGTTTGGTCGGTTCCAGTAACTCAATCCGTACACAAAATACAAGCCCGACCGACCTTGCAAGTCCGGTCCCCAAGGTCGGTCTTTTCCAGAAGCCAATTCTCGCAGGGTAAACTGGGCTCGACCAACCTTGCAAGTTCGGTCGCAAGTTCGGTCTGGCCCAGACCCTTGTTTCCTTTTTACATTCAACTCCAAACTTCACCCCATATACCCTAGTACACCCTAACCTCATTTAGGCACTTCAAATACACCTTAAGACATCCTTAAACACTCATAAAACTCATTTTCTAATTCCTTAAGCCTTTACCCATTTCCTCACAAAATTCCTAACACTTACAATGTTTTCTCCAAGTTGTTCAAGTGGTGTTTCATACCTAGGATAACTATCATCCCAAAATGCTTTCTCCTTATTTTAACATCATCTCCCAAGCATCATCACTCACCACTAACTCCTTATATCCATCTTGAAAATTCTTTTCCAAGTTTACACTTCCTCCTTATTACCAAAGTTTGCCTAAGTATTTACCTAAGTCCAAAATGACTTTGGTACCTACTAAAACCTCAAGCTCATGCCTAAGTCCTTGTGACATCCCAAATCACCTTAATGCATGTTTCTTACCCAAGAACAACACTTAACCAACCTAAACACCTCTTAACTTATCAAACTCATTTTAACTCTTAGAACTTCTCATTTATTACCTAAATTTCGACATAGGTTCTCCTAGAACATTTCTAAACCAAAACACATTGTTTTTACCAACAAACAACCAAGAATACTAAAAATCCATCAAGCACTTATTATACACAAACTCCACTCATTAAGCACTACATCACAATATAGTGCATAATTTAAATTGCATGGCACTTTGGCCCTTAAATGACATGGCTCTTAGGCCCTTAAGATGCATAAATCATAAACACTGAATTTCCACAATATATTTGCCTTTAACCTGCAAATACACTCAAAAACACATATGCCTTTTACTAAGCTCTTGAGAACACTTTACTAAGTCATTCACCATTTGCTCTTTAGGTAGTTTTAACAAGCATTATTAGCTCATTTCTCCTAAGGCATTAAACAACATTAGGTTAGTAGATTTACCTCTTTTCCAAACAACTTCTTTCTTGTTTCCTTTAAAAACCGGTAGAGGGGTAAAAAAAATTAGAAGCGGTAGAGTAGAGTATTTGATTCTTTGACAAGTTCTAAACAATATTACAAACATTATAATGAGTATTCAAGTATAAGCTCCATCTCATTGTAAACCCTAATTTTACATTGTTTCAAAAAACATTAATGTAGTTGTTTTACCTTGCTCTTTGAGAGAGTTTGATATCTAGCAAGAGAGGACTCACCTAGTCCATGAAGAGTTGAATGAAGCTTAGAACAAGGTCACACAAAGAGCTCCTTCAATATATATTTTTGGTTACCACAAAAACATGAAGGAAATGAAGTTTTATTTGAGATTCCTTACCTAGAAGCAAGGACGAGTAACCAATATGTAAAAATGCAAGCTCAAGCTCCTTCAATGGAGGAACCTCCATGGCACCGAAATGGTGGTCTTGGAATTTTAAGAAGATAGGAATGAAGGCTTGATGAGAGGAGAGCATTGGTGGTGTTTGTTTTTGATTTGAACAAGTGAGCAAGATTTTACAAGAGATCAAAGAGGAGTTTTAATGGAGGTGGTGTGGTATTTACCGTGGAAGAGAGGAAGAGAAGAGAGTGTGTGGAGCCGTGTGAACAAGGAAGGAAATGAGAGAATGAGATAGGAAATTGCTTTTGAAGATATTTTACTTTATAAGTAAAAAATAGTTTATTTACTTATCATACTTACTTAATACATTAAAAGAGAGTGGTGAGTCACCACTTAAGAAAACCGGCCCCCATTTATACTTAGGGGTAATATAGTCTTTATTTGTCAATTAATTACTATACAAACATATGTTACAAAAATAGCTTATAAAAATCACTATTCATGAAAAACAAGGCACATAGAAGTGAAATTTTGATTTCCCATTAATAGACATCCAATGTGATACTATATAGTACCATATATTTTAGAGTAATGATGGACATCTAGCCACTCAAAATCATTTACAGACAATTTTCCAAAAATGTGCTTTAAGACTCCTTAAAGCACATTTTGGTTTAAAACTTCTTTTCAAGCTTGGTTTTCGGTGGTAATTGGTTAAATATGTCATTAGTGTATAAATGAGGTCTTGGTAAGTCATTATGGTTTAACAAGTTTATCCCAAGCTTAGAGCACATTTTGGCTCTTATTGACTTTAAAGCACATTTGTGTTTTCTTTTGTTTAAATTTGTTTACTAATGTTTCTAAGACTCTTTTTAGTCTTAAACACCATATTTAAGTGTTTATACAAATATTAAGGTTGGGGGTATTTCAACTACACTTAAGGGCAATTAGTAAAACAGTGGATCATAACGAGGAGTTAGGATTCGGTCTTTGCCAATTAGAATTCGTGGAGCGGGAGAGGACCGAATACGAGTATCCTTATTTAGGGTTTTATTCAGAATTCTGTAGAAATCACTTAGGGGAAGAAATTGTAAACCTAGAGAGAAGTAGTAAACTGGAATTTCCTTTATCAAACAAAATCAAATCACAAATTTATTGCTTACTAGTGAACTCTTTTACAGCATTCACCATCACATACAAAAACCCCAAATTTCTGTTTTTTATACTATTGTTTGTGTGTAAGTAGAAATTAAAACTAGACATGCTCCTCTAGTTCGTACTCAGGGAATACTCCGAGATTTAAAACTTGCTATAATCGACCGGTACACTTGCCGTTTGGTTAAACCCCCAACAACAATTTACCGTTAGGTTTTTACTCCAACAAGTTTTTGGCGCCGCTGCCGGGGAGGCACGGTTGCTTAGTTTAATTTTTATATTGGTATTATCTCAATATTTTGTTTGTTTTTTCTTTTTAGTTTTTTTTGTTTGTTTTATTTTATTTATTCCGTTTTGAGTTTACTTTACAAACTACATTACTAAGTTATCTGATTTTGGTTTATGGTTTTTAAAACTCGTTCTGAAGGCAATCCGAATTTGAGCTGGAACCTGAGATAGAGCGACTTACTGAAGAAGTCGTCAGGGATTGGTACTGGAGTCTACAGTTGAGCTAGAAGTGTTTTTTCAAGGACTCACCAGGTGATACCTTTGTTCCAGAAGAAGAGTGTTTATGGACGGTATCAGCCAAGAAAAAAGGATGAATGACTACACTCATCCGAATGTGGAGGGACTACATCACAAATAGTAATCCCTATACTACCGGAAGGGGGGTAGAGTGGCAATTCAAGACCCATTATGTCACGATGGTCCTAATGCTCCACAGTTCAGTGGAACAGTTACTGAAGACCCAAAGTTTATCTTACATCCTCCTGCGATTGGTTGGAGCATGTTCAAACACCAGCTTCCTCAGAGGTAGCCCAGCCAGGCTAACCATTGTTTCCTTTTCACTCAGGGACAGAGCTTGTGGATAGTGGCTGAACTCACCCTCATCTCCAAACAGCATCACTTCTGGAGTGAGCTGGCAAATGTGTTCCTAGCAAAGTATTTTCCACCGTCCCGAATGCTGTCAATGAGAGGTGAGATCACGAAATTCAACATTATAGCGGGTGAGTTGATGTTGAAACTCTCTCTGAAGCATGGGAACGATTCCCAAAGGAATTGTAAGAAGAGTGCCACAATCATGGTCTGGGAGAGGAAGTTGTATTGCAATCATTTTATCAGGATCTAGACCCCCAGAGAGCCGTATGTTAGTATACTGTGCAGGAAGGAAGTCTTATGGAGCTTCCAATCACCAGGATAAGAGAAGTAGTGTGGAAACTCTTTCCAACTCAGCTAACCAATGGGGAGGTGCTAGAGACGGCTACTGAGATTTTTCCAAGAAGAATGCAGGAATTATGAGGTGGATCGAATACCCTCTTAGCTGCTAAGATGGATAGCATTTCTATGCAGTATGAAGAGATTTGCACTGATGATGAAACCAAAAATCAACGCAACCGGCTATCACTGATTCTTCCCTCAATGTGAGTATTGGGTAGAGGTTCTAACATGTGCCAGTGTGTTCCACGCAAGAAAGAGGCGGCGCCAAACTATGTTGGTAACAGACTGGGTAATTATTTCGGGAATCAAGCAACCAGGGTTACCATTCTCAGCAGCAGAATCATTATCAAGCTGGCGGTAATAATAGCAATTAAAACCAAAACCCCAACAGCGTTAATTCCTCTTATCAGAAGCAGCCATACAGAGTCAGCAAGTTACAGAATACGGGTGCTGGTGCGTCCTCTAGTATGGATGAAGTTCTGGCCAGAATGATTGACTTCATCATGGTTAACACCAAGAAATTTAATGAGCTGGATGCTTTCAATCAGGAGCAGAGGACCTTCAACAATGATCAAAGAACATTCAATAGGAACATCGAGACTTAGCTATCCAGATATCTAAGCAGCAGTGGCTCAGCGTCCTTTGGGTTCTTTGCCCTGTCAGTCAAAGCAGAATCCGTGAGAGCATGCCAAGGCAATCACGTTGAGGAGTGGTACACAGCTTGACCCGGTGATCCCTAAAGCTGAGGCTCGTCTTCTAATGTTGAGCGAAATGAGAAACTGCACCAGCAGGTTTCAGGAGGAACCAATTAAGAGGACGTGCAATTAGCAAGACTCCTAAGATTCCCCACACCTCACGCCGCGCAGTGAAGGATGAAGCACCGGTTCCTTTTCCAAACCGGTTTGAAACACCCCTAAATAGTTAAGTACAAAATATGAACATGAAATAACGTACGAAACATAAAAATAATATATAATATATATGTACGAGTACGAAAAACAGTAGTACGTTACGAATTTGTACGTTGTAATAAAAATGATAGTGTCGTATAATTGGTAACAAACAAATAAATAAATTAGCGATATATTATATGGTCTTACATACATAAATAAACATGTATAACCCATACAAAAAAAAGAGAAAGAAAAAGGAGCAAAGACGCTCCCGCTGGGTTTGAACCCAGACCTCCCGTACCTTCCCGAATGCCGTAACAGGTGAGATGTGCCGATTTCAGCAATACACACTAACGATGTTTTAAAACTAGTAGCGAGATTACTAAGTTCACTAGGAAAAAAAAGAGGAGAAACATCACTCTTTTCCTCTCATCTCACTTCGGTACCACCTCTAAATCAGGAAGAAAATATTCTCCACAGCAAGCTGGTTTCTTGGTTCTGTTGTCTGAGAGCAATGAACAAACCCAATCGGTTACAACCTTGTGCTTCCACGATATTATCCTATTTTTAAAAAAAAATATTACATATGCAACAGCATGGGTGCACTGCTGTCGGTTGTAGGTTGAGGAATTTAACAGAGAACATGGCACCTAACTTCCACAACCCTGCTTGGAAAACTGTGACTAATACTCACCTTTAATTCTGCAATTAATGAACTCATCCAGCCCATAACCTTCAGCTAGTTACCGCACGGTTTGTGAGAACCAGAAACCATCCTGCTCCTCTGATACCACTTTCTATAACACCCCCGAATAAACATCCATAGACTAAATGAAGCGTCTGACGATATTATAAGTTAACTTTGCAGCGGTATAAACTCCATCCGGGTGCTACAGACGCCAACCACCCACGTGGTTGACATGACCACTCTACCAACATCAAGTTACTGTCTGCATGACTGGAAACAGCTCTCACCAAAACTCATATACAATATAAGATACAATTCCAATATCGAGTGTCTACAACAAATTGCCAAATTATAAACTGAGAATTACATCTCGGGTACATTAAACATACAACCACATCCTCAAACGTTATGCCCTGATGGACTACCCCCATGGTAGTCATCCCGCCTACGCTACGTTATCGTCCGGCATAATACCTGTAAAAATTTGGGTTGGGAAGGACTCAGTAAACTACGCTGAGTATGAACGTGTGTAGCCCGTATGTTGCCGGGCCACACGACTACTTGGTCGAATATTATTAAGTTCAATTTACATGATATAATAAAGCAGTAAAACACACCACGATACATCAGGATATCATACACACTTAGGGTAGCAAAACCTTAGCAACAAGCATCCAAGCATAACATGTTGGCATCATAGCAACATCAAACACGCAACCAAGCACAACAAGCTGCTAGCATGGCAAACAACAATTGTGCAAGTCATCAAACACGTGAATACGTATGTTTACCCATGATCCTCACTATGGGTTCGTTCGAGCGTTGTGTGTTTTCATTACTTTTCTCTTGTTCCCAATAATGTATATTTTCTTTCTCTTTCCTTGCATCAGGTCTGGGAATATAGTTAGATCCCATGACCATATCATGTAGGCGCCAATCTTTCCTAGATTCCTTAGGGTTTATTTGTGCATTCTCTTATCACCTCAAATTGAGGGACGTCTTCTCCACGGTTAATCCTTCATTCCCGGCGTCATGCGTCGAGGAAGCGGGGTCATCTCTAGACTTCAGGATGTATTCCACCAATGGGTATTCTGCTTATCATTATCATTATAAGATCGACACCAGAGTGGGTGTCATTGGAAGTCCTCTACAGTTTAAGAGGAATTTCCTTCTTGTTTAGTTGTTTTGTTTTGTTTGCGTTGTTCATCGTGTTTCATCTCAAGTTCCATAAACGAGAAGGGACTAAACTACTGTGTGCGCGCAAATAATATGCAACAATGATGTAGCAATAATATAAGCAAGATAAGCAAGCAATCCAATTTCATGCTTAAATCTTATGGCCATTTCCACACAAGGCACACAGCAAACAAGCCGTGTAACACGGCAACATACGAACCACACATGTCCATACCTTATTTAGCAGCAAGCGTTGTCTCACACACGGGTACCCGGTTGGCGTTCGTTGCAACCCTAACGTTAATTAAAACAACTTGTCAGTTCATGATTTCATGTTACGACCATTATGACATTTTCTTAGTTTATCTCATTTTAACGGGGTTGTTCCCTAGGAGAATTTTTGTTGAATGTTCTATAGGTGATCCATCCGCACCGTATTCATAGATATAGTATGGATATAGGTGATCCATCCGCACCGTATTCATAGATATAGTATGGATATAGGTGATCCATCCGCACCGTATTTATAGATATAGTATGGATATAGGTGATCCATCCGCACCGTATTCATAGATATAGTATGGATACAAGAATGAGGGAACGTATATATGTACACATTTAGATGTATACATAGTTGGAAAAAAAAATTAAATTGAACGATTGTTTGTTGGACGTGCGAGGTTGAACTTAACCCTGGTCAGGTCAAGTGATACCGAGCACAAATTGGGGTGGAAGGATAGTTCAACACTTACGCTGACCACGTAAGGGTTGGATGACTCTCGAAACCTCTTACAAGTGGACACAGGAACTACAAATACGAAGGATGCGATATCGATGTAGATGATACGAGCGGATAGAGTATAGTGATACATGATTCGAAATTTAGAGGTTACAACCACGTAAACCTCTAACACATATAAGTTAGTAACCTTTTGACTGAAACCAATTGAAGTCAACCAACAGGGTCAAGGCCATAATTGGGCTGAAAAATACAGATACTTAGAGATGAAAGACGTCTAATTGGGTTGTATACACTAAAGGATAAAAGAAAGTAGTAATACAAGGAGAGAAAACCAGCTAGCTACACATAAGTATGAGCGGTAATAAAACCTAAACCAATCATGGTAACAATGACATGTCGATAACATTCAAATACCAGGAACTAAATCATTAACACCCAAAAGGGTCAGCCAGAAAAAAAAAATCCAGACGCTTAAAAGCGCACCAAAAGCATGAATATTCAACCTCCAAAGGAACTGAATAGACAAAATACAATCCACAGAGACCGTGTATAAATTAAATTACCCCATGTTAGCCAAGAGACTAGGCGAAAGAAACAATTAAACCATCCACTACCTTGGAAGACTTGGTAAGGTAAAGCTAAACCCGAAGGTAATCAGAGTCGCACAGCAGAAGCTGGTGGACCATATCGCACATCTTCCAGTTGAGTAACAAGTGACCTATTGACCAATACCTTAAACCTAGAGAGGCTAAACCCGAATCCGTTTTCTAGATCGGTACGACTACCGATAAGAGTCTTTTGGATACAGAAACTAAACTCTTAGCATGATCAAGGCCTTAGATGAGAGTATAATATTGTAAGCTACATTGCATAGGAACTAGAATACTCCATGAGCATCAAATCACCTTGAACCGAGGTTCTAGGATGGCATAAAAAGGATTACGTGGGCGTAATCCATTTTTAAGGGGGGTAGGCGTGTTTCGCTTTTGCTATGTTGTTGCTCGTTTGAGGTGTTATGTTTGATTGCTATGTGTTACGCTTGCTATGTTGCTGCTCGTTTGATGTGCTACGTTTGGTTGCTATGTGTGTGAACTGTGTTCGAATTGTTTTGGATGCACTGTGGTTATGAATGAATGACTTGTCCCCTTGATTATTATGAGGTACAGTAGATGAATTTTACTGGTACATCGAATATTATTGAGAATTTGGTGAAACCACAGATGAGGTATGGTGCTTATAAGCACAAATGGTGAAATAAAACTGTTGAATTTACGGGACTTGATCCCAAGGATTAAGAAGACTACGAAAGTAAGACTTCAGGACGAAGTCCCTTTTAAGGGGGGAAAGTTGAAACACCCCTAAATAGTTAAGTACAAAATATGGACATGAAATAACGTACGAACAATAAAAACTAGTATATATATATATATGTACGAGTACGAAAATACACGTATGTAACGTTACGATATTGTAACGTTGTAATAAAAATGATAGTGTCGTATAACTTGGTAACAAATAAATAAATAAATATAGTGCCATATATTATATGGTCTTACATACATAAATAAACATGTATAACCCATACAAAAAAAAAGAAAGAAAAAGGAGCAAAGATGCTCCCGCTGAGGTTTGAACCCAAGACCTCCCGTACCTTCCCCGAATGCCTTAACAGGTGAGCTGTGCTCGAATTCAGCAATACACACTAACGAGTTAAAACTAGTAGCGAGATTACTAAGTTCACTAGGAAAAAAAAGATGAGAAACAATCACTCTTTTCCTCTCATCTCACTTCGGTAACCACCTCTAAATCAGGAAGAAAATATTCTCCACAGTTCACGCTTGTTTCTTGGTTCTGTCTGAGAGCAATGAACAAACCCAATCTGGTACAACCTTGTGCTTCCACGATATTACTCCTGTTTAAAAAAAATATACATATGCAACAGCATGGGTGCACTGCTTTCGGTTGCTAGGGTTGAGGAATTTAACAGAGAATAATGGCACCTAACTTCCACAACCCCTGCTGGAAAACTGTGACTAATACTCACCTTTAATTCTGCAATTAATGAACTCATCCTGCCCATAACCTTCAGCTAGTTACCGCACGGTTTGTGAGAACCAGAAACCATCCTGCTCCTTTGATTCCCACGTACTCCTCAAGTTCCCAGGTTGTTCCTGGTTGAATCTACCAAACAGATAACCCACTAATTCATGTACCCTCTTGATTCCAGCAAAAACACATCAGAAACGGCTTGCTCTTTTGCAAACTTCCACACCTGCCTTATGGAAATCAGTAAGCAACTACCGCTTGACTAATAAACCCACCTTAAGTCATCATCTCACCATAGCCAATTCAACTTGTGTCTTCCTCACGCAAGTACCCATCTCGGTTGCTCTTTTGCAAACTTCCACACCTGGAGCAAAGTAAATCAGCTCCCTGACTCTAACAAGGTGAACATCAGTGCTGAATTCTCGTTTCATTCGCTTCTGTTTTCATGCCGAGATTTCCTTGCTGTCTGACTTGTTTTTCTCCTCATTCCATACGTACCACTGTCTGGAAAATAAACCCATGATGATTACCACAGTTCTCCAGGAAGGATAGCCCCACTTCTGTTCAAAAAAAAAGGGCCAAAGGTAAACTCCCAACCAGCTTCTCAACGACCTGTTGCATCAGTCTCTTGTCTGTTAATGCCAGCACTACCCACCCCCATCTCTTCTGTTTTGTCGTGTCCAAAAGTCCTTGCATTTGACTCCTCTTTTCACTTCAGTGTGCATGCATGGACACCTTGGGGGATACCTTCACCAGATGTGTAGTGACTTGCCAAGTAAAACCAAAGCATTCTGGTGAAATAACACCCAACTTCACGGTAAGGACACAAACCATCTTCCCTCATCTCTTCCTTGCTTTCTGCATTGCCCGCAACGTCATGCTTCCCTTGAACTTTTTGTAGCTTTCTCGCAAGAACTCTGCATGCTAACCACGGGTAGAGCCCTGGAAATTCTGAAACAAACCCTCTCCAAGAACTCCTAAAGGTGAGACCCTTGAAACTAATCTGTAACAGCAATTCTGCAGTGTTTCCTCTTCTGTATACTAAACTTCGAGGAGGGACATAGTGGGGGTATTGGGCTAATAATGAACGTATGGCAAAGATAAAACCCTTTTCTAACTTGGTAGACATGTGAGAATATTGATGGAGGGAAAAGAAAAAAAAACTGTCGTGAAGAAACTGGAAAGTTGGTTCTGTAACTTGTGTTCTGTACATTGGTTTTCAGAGGCCATTTGAGGAATGTATTGGCGTGTTTATTGGCTTGGAAGTTTATTCACGCACTTAGCTAATGCATCAACAAGCTAGGAGTGTTTAAAAATGAAATACCCCAAACCTTGATATGTTGTTAAACATTTAAACTATGGTATGTAAAGGCTAAAAAGTGCCTTAGAAACATCAGTGAACAATTTAAACCATAGTAGAGTGCAATAAGGCACTAAGACACAGCTTGAGCAAAAACATGCTCTAAGCTTGGAGTGAACTTGGTTAGGACCCAAAGAGCCTACCAAGACTTAATAATATTCAATTATGATTTATTAAGGCTAATTAAGTCCTTAGGAAACCTTGGTAGACAATTAAACCAAACAAAACATAAATAAATGCCTTAAAGTCAATATGGGCAAAAATGTGCTCTAAGCTTGGGATAAATTTGTATAAGACCTAATGGTCATGCCTATACCTTATAAATATGTTAATGAACATATTAAATCAATTACCAAAGAAAACCAAGCTTGAAAACAAGTTAAAACACAAAAAGTGCTTTAAGTAGTCTTAAAGCACGTTTTTGAAAAATTGTCCTGTAAATGAGTTTTGAATGGCTAAATGTCCATCATTACTCTTTACTCAACATGTTTACTATATAGTATCACATTTGGAAGTCTATATCAATGGGAAATCAAAAATTTCACTTCTATGTGCCTTGTTTTTATGAATAGTAACTTTGATAAGCTAGTTTGTAACATATGTTGTTATAAGTAATTAAATTGGTCAACAAAGACTATTATACCCTTCTAATATGTAAGGGGGCACGGTTTTAGTGGTGTGAGTCACCATACTTGGCCATCCAACTAAGAAAAGTAAAAGAAAATAAAGTAAAGTTACTAATTGCTTTATAACATAAATATCTTCAAACTTTGCCTCTCTCCTCACCTTTCTTCATTTCCTCTTGTTCCCACCGTCATATTCCTCCATTCTCCCAACCAAAACCGTTCATGGTGCAGCACCTCTCTTCTCCAACTTCAATTGCTCACCAAATGTTCATTAATGCTCCAAATCAAATTCTAAGACCATATTTGTCTTAGTTAGACCAAGCTCTTCACTTCTATCTTTTCAAATCTTCAAGAACTCCATTTTGGTGCCATGAAGAATCTCCATTGAAGCGGGAAAAGCTCATCTTCTTTCATATTGTCATTCTCCTTTGTTTCAAGGTAACAAAAACCAAAGAAAATCTAAGTTTCCTCTCATTTTTGTATGTGTCCGAAAATTCACCTCACAATGGTGCTTTTTCTGCTCTCTTCATAGCTTAATTCAAACTTCAAAGGACTAGGAGGAGTCCTATCTTGCTACATAACCAAGCTCTCTTCCGAATTCCAAAGGTAATCATCAAATTTTGGTGTTTTAAGACACATATGTAAACCTAGGGTTTAACTATGAGTTGGAGTATTAAACTTAATGCTCATAACCCTTATATGTGTATTGATTAGAAGATTGACAAGTGATAAAAAGCCCTTGCCGATTTTCTATCAAGGAAGAACAAAGAAAAACAAGTGGGAAGTCTTGAAAGAAAAGAGGTAAATGTGTTAACCTAATGTGGTTTAAAAGCCTTAGAAGAAATGAGCTTGTGTTTCTTATGGAAAATACCTAAGGAGCCAATGGTGAATGACCTAGAGAAATGCTCTCAAGGAGTTTATTAAGGGCATATGTATTGTTGGGTGTATTTGCAGGTCAAAGGCATTACTTATGTGGGAAATTCAGTGTTTAAGGTTTATGCAATTTAAGGGCCTAAGAGCCATGTTATTTAAGGGCCTAAGTGCCAAGCAATTTAAGCTTATGCACTATATTGTGATGTAGTGCTAAATGTGTGAAGTTTGTGTATAAAATGTGTTTGAGGGATTTTAGGTGTTCTTGAATGAAATAAGGTAAAAACCTAAGTGTTTGGATGTGAGTATATACAAGAGAAGCTGTGGCCAAATTTGGAAAATGTATAAGAAGTTCTAAGTGATTTAAACAAGTTTTGGTGAACTAGGAAGTGTTAAAGGTGAACAAGTGTTTTTCTAGTGAAGAAAACATGTATTAAGGTGATTTAGAGTGATGCAAGGATTTAGGTATTATCTTGGAAGTTCTAGGAATTCAATGTGTGTTTTTGAGAGTGTATTCAAGTCTTGGAGAAGTTTGTTTAAGGTTTAGGAATGTTGATGTACAAGGAAGAAGTGATGTTTAGGTAAGATGTGAAAAAGGGATTTAGTTTGTAAGAAAAGAAATTTGAGAGATGATGTAAGGTGTAGAGGAAACACCTTGGTAAAGTGGTCAATATTGGTGAAATACCACTTAGAAATCCTAAGGAGGAAACATTCCAAGTGCTAAGAATTTTGTAAGGAATTTTGAATGATAAGATGGTTTTGGTGTGTGATTTAAAGAGTTTAGTACATGGCTAAAGGTGTTTGAGGTGTCATATGGTGTTGCAACACATTGGGAGACTTAAGGAAAAGTTTGGAACAATTTGGACAATTCTTAGGAAGTTTCTGCAGCCGACCTACCCAGGGGACCGACCCCAGTCTGGGTCGGTCGGGCTGAAACTGTGAACTTAGACGATCTCTGCAGCCGACCTACCCAGGGGGTGGGTCGGTCGGTGGGTCGGTCCGGACCATAAAAAAAAAAAAATTAATTTTAAGAATGTTAAGTGGTATTAGTGGTATGCCATTAAGAGAGTATTGATGGTTAGAAAGATAAATATATATGGACTTGAGAGATTAAGTTAAGTAAGATGATTTAAATGTTAAGGTTATAAAATGATATGTAATGAGGGGATTGTTAAGTAATATGATGTTATAAGATTGTTAAGGACATGTTAAGTGAGTTATCTGACCATTTCGTGGAGGAAAATTGGCTTGTCCCGTACCCCGTTACCTGTGCCGTTATCTCTCAATTCCCGGGTAGTTTCATCAGCCTTTCCAATCCTGTTACCCCGATGTTAATAAAAGTACATGTAATGTTATCAGATGTTCGAGAATTGCTCGAGGAACATAAGTGGCACATGATAAAGTGGACTTCCGGTGACAGGTATGGTTTTCTTGCAACCTGTGTCCTACCGGATTACACCGCTTGTATGCCAATGTGTTTTTCTGTATGTTTGCCACGTTGTAAGATAACATGTAATGAGTTTACGTAATTCATTTATGTGCGTGTTCAACTCCGATACCATTTAACCTCGGAAGTGTTAACCTTAGTAACTGAGTCTAGGATCACATGAGAGTTCGGTATTCGATTAAACGACCCGAACCATGGGACGTACTAACCACGGCTATGCGGTGTGTTAAATGTGTGATATGTGTATGTGAATGTAGGGATCTCTCTTGTATGTTTAACTCATTGTAATACTGTATGTTGTGTGGTTGTGATAGACTCCATAATGGGGTTCTAACTAAATTTAATAGTAAGTATGTACTAACAGTGGTAGGAATCCGGTTTGGCCGGTCGCGCGTTGTTTGGGAGAGTATCCTTCTAGCCTTACCCTTCTCTTTGTTATGGTTGTTTCCCTCACGGGTTATGATCTCCCATTAGCTTACTCCAAACTTAGCTATTCTGACTTATGATCGGTTTAGGGGGAACATGTGTTTGTGTGTTGTGTTCGGGCCTCCAAACCCGAACCCTTAACTTAAGTTACTCGTCCGACTATTTGGACGGTAATGAGTGTTGTTGTTATTGTATAACGAGCTTACCATGAGGGTGACACCATTCTCTAGGCTCACCAGTGAATTAACTATGTTTGGGTCGGTTCCTAAGAGGACCGTTCCCGTTATGTTATGTGATGTTGTTGCAAAAGCAATTCCTATTGCGATGTTATCATGTGCACGTGGAAACGTGAAGGGTGTTTTATGTTTTGTTATGCGAGGAATATATATGTTAATAAAATATGGAGTGTTGGATCATGGAAATGCTTCCAGTTTGTGATATGAGGCGTTTAAGGATAACCGATTTAAGGGTAAGTGTCGTCTATTAAGGAAGTAGCTCCATTAGAGGAGGAACACTCTAGGGATAATGAATACCATGAGTGACTTATTAAGTAAGGTATATTATCGTTTGTTTGAGGCGAGATGATTATGTGTTGTGTGTTTACAGTCGCATGCATGATTTAAAGATAATCAATAGCATGCTAAGTCGACAATTAGTTGTGAGTGGCCCGGTAGCATGTGGGCTGCAGGATTACCATACCAGCAAAGGTGCTGACCCCTTGGGGGCCACCCTTTCTCTTCTTTTCCTATTTCAGGTTCAAGGAGCTGGAAGCCGTTCGAGAGTAGACGGGGTAGTCGTTGTACTGGGTAATCGTTTAAGTTGTATATGTACAGTAGGTGTAATAACCGAAACTGTTATCGGCAATCAATTTGTAATACTCGGTACAGTTGGAAGGTATGTGTATGTTTTGTTGTTGTTAATGGAAAGGGATAGTAATGTGTAGTCGCTCGGAATTTAGACCCCATCAGACCGGTACAAATTTATGTAATAGCCTTGTTAGCCACGTGGGTGGTTAACGGCGTGTAACACCAACGAGTTAAGTAATGTGATGAGGTGGTATTCCGCTGCAGATTGTTGTTATGTGTTTTGTTGTTGGATGGGGTGTTACAAAAAGGGTATCAGAGCCGAAGTATCGCTCTGATGACTGAATTACCGAGCTTAGGAAGTACCGAGTTAGGATTTTAGTACTTTGGGTTAAGGGTTGAGTGATAGCGTGATGATCGCTAGTTAGGAATTACCAGTGTACATTGAAAACTACAATATCCATCCCGCCCTCCACAATCCCTGTTTATAACTTGGGGAAACAACGCCAGAGAGATGAAAGTCCTCTCTTACTCGGAAATACCCGATCTGGCTGTTATTAAGTACCACTGTTAGAACGGAGAACCAGTCTTACGGTAGATCCCGAAAACTGGGAATCCCGGAGACGTTCCCATCTGAACAATGTTAACCGCATTTAATAGCGAAGAATGAAGAATCTTGTGTATAGAAGAATAGAATTTCCGGCAACCTGGGTCGACATGCTAAGCAGTCGAGAATAACCAGCTTGCAACGCACCGACCGTGCAACAGGCAAGAAGTGGATTAATAAAACCCGAGACGAGTGCCTACGGGACCACAGTTGATAAATAATACACCAACGGTATACCAACCGACAAGGGAACTACAACGTAGTGCCCAAACAAGAGACAAGTCTCAGTAACCACGACAAATACGTGGAATGGGCTACGAAGGAGATATAATACTAAGTAAAAGGGGTCTCCCAGAATGGGAAACACCCTAGTTGATGATTATCATGTGAAGACAGTGAGAAGTCACCTAGAGGAGTTATTGTCAAGACAGTAAGATCAGTGAGGGCCAACAAGGCCACTGATGACAGTGCGGGTAAAAACAATACCACAACCGGTATGTGTTAAACCGATAGCCAGTTAGCATGGCGCACTTGCTATAGCAAGTGCTGCTATAACAGGGCTATTCGGAAATTTATAACCACCACAGGGTACTTAGTAAAGTACCATGAAGTTAAACGAGACCACTATGACCATGGAAGGGCTTGATAGCCTAACCTTGTAACTGTAAGTACACCAGTCAGCAAGAAGCTAGACTTGGTTAAGGTAAGAAGATGCTGTGAAACCATGAAGATTTTCTTTCAAACTCAGATTTACTCAAACCCTTCTTCTTTTCAAAACCAGATTTTCTTTCAAACCAACACTTCTTTCTAACCTTCTTTTACGCCAAACCAGTAAAACCAAGGACAGTTGACAAGGATACAACCGTGGATAAACTTTCCTTCGATTAAGTTCGGGAAGCACGGGACGCATATTGTCAGGGGACAATATAAGGGAGTTGACAACAGAATACTTCACCTAGGCGTGTGACGGACACTACGAGTGTACCAACTGAATTGTGGGACGACCGCACTCCGATAGGAGCTTGTGGGCCTGACAGACCTACTTATGGGTTAGTTGGGTAGGTAGCAATGTATCATTATGGTACCCCACATATGTATACGAGTGGAGTCCGAAACACGGGAAGTAGTCGACTCCGTCTACGGTCAGCAGTATAAATCAAACAAGAGCTAGAGATTACAAGGAATGGTTGAAGTTAAGGAACTCAGTTAAGTTAACAAGACTAAAAGGATTAGTGAATTCCTCTCAAGGAAATGTTTAAGAGTTAGGAAGTGCGAAGGGCACAAACTGTTATGTAAAGACATCACATATGTCTTAAGGATCCTTAGGGATAAACATGTTAGCTGGAACGGTGACCCAGCCTGTACATGGCAAGCAAATGCCTAATGTGGACACATTAATGTACAATGAACGGGATGAAACTATCAAGAGATGTTGATCTTCACACAAGAAGATAATAAGCCAATTAAGAACGCAAACGGCGTGGCTAACTCAATATATCAATAAGTGTGAACTAAATGTAAAAGCATAACTTAGCAACACCCAGGAGCAATCCTTGAAGGGTGTTCGCATCAACAAGTGTTGCACGAAATGGCATGACAGAAACACAAGGGTTGAAACTAACACCCAGTTTAGACATAAGTTGTCAGGAGACGGACTGACAATCCTAAGGGGCATCCCATGAAAGGAAACGGAATGCAACGACCTTGTCATGGAGCTCAGTATAATATCCAAACCATATAATGTTGTACAGAGGAGTACATGTGTGTGGACAGCCTACAATGAGCCCAGCTCAAGGCAAATAAGGCTTATAAGCCATAAGCAAGATATGTTATATAAATTAGATTGATTGCAGAAGTTTATGTTATATAAGTGAATAGAGTGGAGAACGAACCACTGCATTAAGAGTGGGGATACCTCTCGATATTGTGAGACCGCAGGAGCGGTAGTTATGTGAATCAAGCTCAAGAAATATGTTAAAGATTGACCATATTGTTATTGAAAGAGAGCAGTTAACTTAGTAACATGTGTGTATAAAGTGAAACACCGAGCTGAATAATGCCGCTTATGACTCGAATGATCGATGCTCAAGGAGCATTCAGTAGCCATCCAAATGAGTGATGAACCATAATACGAATGATGTAAGTATATGTGTGGAAGTTAATGTGACAATAAATACCATGTATTTAGTGTTATACAATAAGCACGGTGCGCAGTAAGCGACCGTTGTATAAGTGTTTGAATAATGATGTGGCAGATAAGACCAGTTATGAGTTAAACTCAATGGACATGCAAGCAAGTGATGATACACAGACTGGGCAATAAGCCAATGGTCGGTACTATGTGATAAGGAAACTCAGTGTGAATTCCATGGCGAATCACATAAGGGATTTACTGTCAAGCGTTTACGCCTCTGCACTCTGTATGACTGAGTGTTTTGGTATTGCACTTGCGCAGTAATGATCGAGTGGGATAGCTAGGAATTGGAAACATGTTAATTATGGAGGAATAATGTTATAATGGCCGATGCATAGGAAATGCAAGGCCGCACCTATAGAAAGTACTTGTACAAGACCAAATCTGGAGGCATGATTAACAGTAAGTGACTACAGTAGCACTAACTGTCAAATATCGGTATGGAATATACCCCAAATGTTGGAAATAGCTGAGAGAGCACTACACACTAGGTAGTAGCTCAATCTCAACCGATAGTGAGTCGGAAGGGAACAAGTCAATCATTGTGAAATACATAGTGGTATAAACAGTAAATTGTTATGGAAGTGGATAGAAAGTGTATAACTCACCGAATTCGCTAACGGTAAGAGATACCACGCGTCGGTTGAGAAACCATTGTTACCAAGATGAAGGTGACAATTGGGGATGTACAATACAGTAAGAATAACAAAAGGGAGCAATTAAGCTCTACAGTTATTAGAGTTTCGCAGCAGAAACTAGTGAGCCAGTGATCAAGTGTTGAATGTACATGGTGAACATGAGTGAATGGCTAATTATTAACGCCTAGAAGCCTAACAGGCCAGAATCGAAACCAACTAAGAGTTTAAACAAACTCCAATGAGAATTCTTGGTTTAGGGACTAAACAGCCAATATGGTTAAGATCCACTAATCAGAATCCATTGTATAATCGACCGCGTGAAAGTTAAAACACTTCACGACGGTAGAACCTTAAAACCGATGTTTAGTGATTGATTATGTGGGCGTAATCCCTTTTAAGGGGGGTAGAGCGCAAAACCGCTTAGTGTGTATTACCGTACAAGTGTACGTGATTTATGTTGTGCATAGCACAAAATAATTTGTTTTGATGATTGGTGTGTGTGTTACGTAAACATACGCATTCATTCAGGGTTTAATTGTGGTAATTGCGCACAGAAGATGCGAATACCATTGTGATAAGTGTGTTTATTTGTCAACAGTGGTGTGTGATAATTCAAGTGTGGGGAGTACAGAAACTCTGGGGAACAAAACCCCATAAATGTGAAACTGTGTGTTGTATTTTGATAAAATATATGTGTATATATATATATAGTGATTCATGAAGGGCATGATACCGACATAGAACCTAGTGAGAATAAGATTCCCTAGGTAACAACATTAAAGTGAATGGAAATAACTGATAGATGAAGTTCTATCCCTTGGAGATGTAGATCATGATTAGAATGATTAAAGATAGAAAATTGGAAATCAAGTGATTCTTGATGCTTGAAAATGAAGTGGGAGGTGGAACTTGATTTGCATGCGATCAAGGGAAGCCGAACACAAATTGGGGTGGAAGGATAGTTCAACATGATGCTGATCACATCAGGGTTGGATGATTCTTGAAGCTCCCTATAAGTGGTCACAAATAACCACGCTAAGAAAATAAGCAAAGAGCATAAGTTGGACTTGGAGTTGTATGTGTTTTCAAAAAGGATTTTGGATTGGTATTTATAAAGCGCCGATAAATACTTTACATAATTAAAGTTTCTCTTACTTAACCTCAAAAAAAAATTCAAATTTAAGTGATTGTTTTGATCTCCCAAAGGCACGGGGACGGAAGGTGTCCATCGCGACCGGGTTCTGCGGGATCACAGTGTATATCAAAGATATTTTTGATTGTTATACATGCTATGACATGTTGTGTGGTATGTGTAATAAATGTTATTTTGACCTTGAGTTCCAAAGTGTATGTTATCAAGACCTATGAGTCTAAATGTGTTGTGTTACATAGACCTATGTGTCTAAAGGTTGTTATGTTACCCAAGACCAGAGAGTCTAAGGGTTGTTATGTATGTGCAATATTGTTAAGATACCCGGACCATTGAGTCCGAGGTTATCATGTAAGTATGTTATGTTATGTTATGTACCTATGTGAATATGTTACCCGGACCATTAAGTCCGAGGTTGTAATGTAAAGTACGTTTGATTATGGAAGTTTATTTCCAAGTGTTTCCTGCGTTCTAAACCTAATGATGTGTGGGAAGTGTGAACTTCGAGGACGAAGTTCTTTTAAGGGGGGTAGATTGAAATACCCCAAACCTTGATATGTTGTTAAACATTTAAACTATGGTATGTAAAGGCTAAAAAGTGCCTTAGAACATCAGTGAACAATTTAAACCATAGTAGAGTGCAATAAGGCACTAAGACACAGCTTGAGCAAAAACATGCTCTAAGCTTGGAGTGAACTTGGTTAGGACCCAAAGAGCCTACCAAGACTTAATAATATTCAATTATGATTTATAAGGCTAATTAAGTCCTTAGGAAACCTTGGTAGACAATTAAACCAAACAAAACACAAATAAATGCCTTAAAGTCAATATGGGCAAAAATGTGCTCTAAACTTGGGATAAATTTGTATAAGACCTAATGGTCATGCCTATACCATATAAATATGTTAATGAACATATTAAATCAATTACCAAAGAAAACCAAGCTTGAAAACAAGTTAATAACACAAAAGTGCTTTAAGGAGTCTTAAAGCACGTTTTTGAAAAATTGTCCTGTAAATGAGTTTTGAATGGCTAAATGTCCATCATTACTCTTTAATCAACATGTTTACTATATAGTATCACATTTGGAAGTCTATATCAATGGGAAATCAAAAATTTCACTTCTATGTGCCTTGTTTTTATGAATAGTAACTTTGATAAGCTAGTTTGTAACATATGTTGTTATAAGTAATTAAATTGGTCAACAAAGACTATTATACCCTTCTAATATGTAAGGGGGCACGGTTTTAGTGGTGTGAGTCACCATACTTGGCCATCCAACTAAGAAAAGTAAAAGAAATAAAGTAAAGTTACTATTTGCTTTATAACATAAATATCTTCAAACTTTGCCTCTCTCCTCACCTTTATTCATTTCCTCTTGTTCCCACCGTCATCTTCCCCATTCTCCCAACCAAAACCGTTCATGGTGCAGCACCTCTCTTCTCCAACTTCAATTGCTCACCAAATGTTCATTAATGCTCCAAATCAAATTCTAAGACATATTTGTCTTAGTTAGACCAAGCTCTTCACTTCTATCTTTTCAAATCTTCAAGAACTCCATTTTGGTGCCATGAAGAATCTCCATTGAAGGGGGAAAAGCTCATCTTCTTTCATATTGTCATTCTCCTTTGTTTCAAGGTAACAAAAACCAAAGAAAATCTAAGTTTCCTCTCATTTTTGTATGTGTCCGAAAATTCACCTCACAATGGTGCTTTTTCTTGCTCTCTTCATAGCTTAATTCAAACTTCAAAGGACTAGGAGGAGTCCTATCTTGCTACTTAACCAAGCTCTCTTCCGAATTCCAAAGGTAATCATCAAATTTTGGTGTTTTAAGACACATATGTAAACCTAGGGTTTAACTATGAGTTGGAGTATTAAACTTAATGCTCATAACCCTTATATGTGTATTGATTAGAAGATTGACAAGTGATAAAAAGCCCTTGCCGATTTTCTATCAAGGAAGAACAAAGAAAAACAAGTGGGAAGTCTTGAAAGAAAAGAGGTAAATGTGTTAACCTAATGTGGTTTAAAAGCCTTAGAAGAAATGAGCTTGTGTTTCTTATGGAAAATACCTAAGGAGCCAATGGTGAATGACCTAGAGAAATGCTCTCAAGGAGTTTATTAAGGGCATATGTATTGTTGGGTGTATTTGCAGGTCAAAGGCATTACTTATGTGGGAAATTCAGTGTTTAAGGTTTATGCAATTTAAGGGCCTAAGAGCCATGTTATTTAAGGGCCTAAGTGCCAAGCAATTTAAGCTTATGCACTATATTGTGATGTAGTGCTAAATGTGTGAAGTTTGTGTATAAAATGTGTTTGAGGGATTTTAGGTGTTCTTGAATGAAATAAGGTAAAAACCTAAGTGTTTGGATGTGAGTATATACAAGAGAAGCTGTGGCCAAATTTGGAAAATGTATAAGAAGTTCTAAGTGATTTAAACAAGTTTTGGTGAACTAGGAAGTGTTAAAGGTGAACAAGTGTTTTTCTAGTGAAGAAAACATGTATTAAGGTGATTTAGAGTGATGCAAGGATTTAGGTATTATCTTGGAAGTTCTAGGAATTCAATGTGTGTTTTTGAGAGTGTATTCAAGTCTTGGAGAAGTTTGTTTAAGGTTTAGGAATGTTGATGTACAAGGAAGAAGTGATGTTTAGGTAAGATGTGAAAAAGGAGATTTAGTTTGTAAGAAAAGAAATTTGAGAGATGATGTAAGGTGTAGAGGAAACACCTTGGTAAAGTGGTCAATATTGGTGAAATACCACTTAGAAATCCTAAGGAGGAAACATTCCAAGTGCTAAGAATTTTGTAAGGAATTTGTGAATGATAAGATGGTTTTGGTGTGTGATTTAAAGAGTTTAGTACATGGCTAAAGGTGTGTTTGAGGTGTCATATGGTGTTGCAACACATTGGGAGACTTAAGGAAAAGTTTGGAACAATTTGGACAATTCTTAGGAAGTTTCTGCAGCCGACCTACCCAGGGGACCGACCCCAGTCTGGGTCGGTCGGGCTGAAACTGTGAACTTAGACGATCTCTGCAGCCGACCTACCCAGGGGGTGGGTCGGTCGGTGGGTCGGTCGGACCATAAAAAAAAAAAATTATTTTTAAGAATGTTAAGTGGTATTAGTGGTATGCCATTAAGAGAGTATTGATGGTTAGAAAGATAAATATATATGGACTTGAGAGATTAAGTTAAGTAAGATGATTTAAATGTTAAGGTTATAAAATGATATGTAATGAGGGGATTGTTAAGTAATGATGTTATAAGATTGTTAAGGACATGTTAAGTGAGTTATAATGACAATTTAGTGGAGGAAAAATTGGATTAAAATGTAAAAGTAAAACAAGTTAAAATGTGAAGTTATATAACTAAATTAACGGGGATAAGTTATAAGCATTAGACTTTAAACAATCATGTTACCCCGATGTTAATAAAAGTACATGTAATGTTATCAGTTGTTCGAGAATTGCTCGAGGAACATAAGTGGACATGATAAAGTGGACTCCGGTGACAGGTATGGTTTTCTTGCAACCTGTGTCCTACCGGATTACACCGGCTTGTATGCCAATGTGTTTTTCTGTATGTTTGCCACGTTGTAAGATAAAACATGTAATGAGTTTACAGTAATTCATTTATGTGGCGTGTTCAACTCCGATACCATTTAACCTCGGAAGTGTTAACCTTAGTTAACTGAGTCTAGGATCACATGAGAGTTCGGTATTCGGATTAAACGACCCGAACCATGGGACGTACTAACCACGGCTATGCGTGTGTTAAATGTGTGATATGTGTATGTGAATGTAGGGATCTCTCTTGTATGTTTAACTCAGTTGTAATACTGTATGTTGTGTGGTTGTGATAGACTCCATAATGGGGTTCTAACTAATATTTAATAGTAAGTATGTACTAACAGTGGTGAGGAATCCGGTTTGGCCGGTCGCGGGCGCTTGTTTGGGAGGGTATCCTTCTTAGCCTTACCCTTCTCTTTGTTATGGTTGTTTCCCTCATGGGTTATGATCTCCCATTAGCTTACTCCAAAGCTTAGCTATTCTGACTTATGATCGGTTTAGGGGGAACATGTGTTTGTGTGGTGTGTTCGGGCCTCCAAACCCGAACCGCCTTAACTTAAGTTACTCGTCCGACTATTAGGACGGTAATGAGTGTTGTTGTTATTGTATAACGAGCTTACCATGAGGGTGACACCATTCTCTAGGCTCACCAATGAATTAACTATGTTTGGGTCGGTTCCCAAGAGGACCGTTCCCGTTATGTTATGTGATGTTGTTGCAAAGCAATTCCTATTGTGATGTTATCATGTGCACGTGGAAACGTGAAGGGTGTTGTTATGTTTTGTTATGCGAGGAATATTATATGTTATAAAATATGGAGTGTGTGGATCATGGAAATGCATTCCAGTTTGTGATATGAGGCGTTTAAGGATAACCCGATTTAAGGGTAAGTGTCGTCTATTAAGGAAGTAGCTCCATTAGAGGAGGAACACTCTAGGGATAATGAATACCATGAGTGACTTATTAAGTAAGGATATATTATCCGTTTGTTGAGCCCATTGAGGCGAGATGATTATGTGTTGTGTGTTTACAGTTGCATGCATGATTTAAAGATAATCAATAGCATGCTAAGTCGACAATTAGTTGTGCGTGGCCCGGTAGCATGTGGGCTGCAGGATTACCATACCAGCAAAGGTGCTGAGCCCCTTGGGGGCCACCCTTTCTCTTCTTTTCCTATTTCAGGTTCAAGGAGCTGGAAGCCGTTCGAGAGTAGGACGGGGTAGTCGTTGTACATGGGTAATCGTTTAAGTTGTATATGTACAGTAGGTGTAATAAGACCGAAACAGTTATCGGCATCAATTTGTAAATACTCGGTACAGTTGGAAGGTATGTGTATGTTGTTGTTGTTGTTAATGGAAAGGGATAGTAATGTGTAGTCGCTCGGGAATTTAGCCCATCAGACCGGTACAATGTTTATGTAATAGCCTTGTTAGCCACGTGGGTGGTTAACGGCGTGTAACACCAACGAGTTAAGTAATGTGATGAGGTGTGTATTCCGCTGCAGATTGTTGTTATGTGTTTGTTGTTGGATGGGGTGTTACAAAAAACAAAAAAAAAACAGAAGAAGAATGTATATTTAGATATGTCAGTTTCATGGTTCCAGGTCTATAAGGATCAGTTTCAGATTCAGTTCCTGTAGTTTCTAGTGTTTTCTGTTTACTAACTTCTCAGGAGTAAATGCCTCGTGTGGTTGAGGGTTAACTACATTGAAAAGACAATTGGGTAGTTAAAAAAAACATAGGGGAAGTAGATACCAAACCAATGAAAAAAACAGAAAGAAGAAAAAATTATATATATATATAAGTTCAAGTTTCAGTCTGTTTCAGTTTTCAGATTCCTGTAGAGGAGGTTGAGAGGAGTGGTTTTGGTTGTGTTGGCTAAGCTAGAGTTAAAAAAAATGTTGAGATATCTGACTAGGAAGATGAATGACTTGGGAAACTAGAAAACAGATTAAAGGAGAGAAAGAAATTAATCGAGGAGGGTATGTCTGTATTATAACTTCAGCTTAGTTCTAGTTATGGAAAGTTTCTCGTTTCAGTATAATCGCCTTCCAGGAGGGGTATAAGGATTATAATGGGCAATAGTGAACTCAAAACATTGCCAAAACACCTATCTAAGTAGTAAGCAACCTTGTAGTGTTAGGAAATTGGTGGGAAGGCAGGTCAGTAAACAAAAAAAATATAGGATGAAAAAGAGTAGTAGTGCATACCCCCGGTTCTGTGTAGTCTCTTTCCTGTTTCAGTATATGAGATACATCAGAGGGCTTGACAGGATTGCTTAGGTAGTTTTGGGTTTAAAACCTTGACTAAACAAACAACTGAGCAAATAGACAATTAAGGAGAAACTAGGAAAAAAGAAAAAAATCAGCTTCGGGTATAACCAGAAAGAAATCGAAGAAAAATTATCAGATTTATATTACAGGTTTCAGTTTCTTTCTCATTTCAGGTGAGGAGCATTCAATAGTTTTTATTAGCTGCCTTGGGTCTGTTTAGGGGATTAGAATTGTATTGAGATGACAAACTGAGTAGTCATACAAGCTAGGGGAAACTGAAGTCAGATTAGAGAATAAAGAAAAGAAATAGAACAGAGGTTTTCAGATCCTTGTGTCATAGCTTTCGGTATTGTTAAGTTTCTGTACCATGATGTTTCAGAGGAATTGTTCATGTGGTTTTGGTTTAATCTTGAGCTTAAGACTTCGTTTCCATGTAAACCTAGTGTTGGCAAGTTGAGGGAAACTTAAAGTCAATCTGTAAACCAGAAACGAGAGTAGTTGTTGTAACAGTTCCATGTTCAGGTTTTCGTTGTTTCAGGTTTAGTGTCAAGTCTTACAGAAAGTGTAGCCCTGGTTGCACTGGGTGTTTTTTTGAATTAAAACCCTTGTTAAACCACATAGCTTCGTGGGTAATCAGAGTAGGTGAAGTTGGAGCTCAGCTTCGTGAACAAATAAAACCAACAGAGGAGAGAACATTAGATTTTTGAGTTTCAGATTTGCAACACTGGATTGTCCTGTGCAACTGGTATTCAGAGGTTTATCAGCATTGAACTGGTTTAATAGAGTACTCAAACCATAGCTAATAGATTTAACTAGGATGGTGCAACATTCTGGGAGGACTAAACGTCAGTATGATACAACAGCAGTGAGGCTAAATAAGTTTACACACCAAGGGTGTGTTTTCAGATTTCTACAGTTGCAGCTACTGTATAAGAGGTTACAAGAATGCTAAGAGTATGGTAGTGGTTTAGAAATGAACCCAAGACATGTTTAAAAGGATGAAGTAAGTGGGTGCGCCCAATTGGAAGATTTAAAGTCAGTAACTACCAACTAAAGGGAGGTTTAAGAAGGAAACACGGATTCGGTTTCGGATCTTTCTATAAGAGTGTGGTTTCTGTATAAAGGTAATACAGTTGGTGTAGGGGTATGGAATAGGTCTGGAAGTGAGTTTAGAATCTGGCTAATAAATCTACTTAAGAGTGTAACCACTGGAAAAAAAAATAAATTAGAAGAACAGTTTAAGGCATGACAAGAAGAGGATGGATAGAAGGTGCACTGATGTGGTGTTTCTGTTTCTGAGATATATGTCTCAGTATGGGTGACGTCCAAGCTTGTTAAAAATGTTGTGTGAATTTAGTAATGAACCCAAAACAGGACTAATGCACCTAACTAATTGATGAAACACTTAGGGAGGAGAAACCATTAGTGGGTGCGTTAAAGGAGAGGTTAAGTGAGGTGAAACACCAAAATTGTACTTCAGATTTCTAAACCCTTGGGCCCCTGTACGAACAAGTTTTTAGTGATATCTTAGGGAGGATATTGTTTTGATAAAGAAATTAAAACATTACTAACTTACTTAGCTAAGGAGGGGATACATCTTAGGCAAATAAAAAATTCTTCTTAGGTGAACTCGTTTCAGGTTGATGCGTAAAATACCCTAGAAGGTTAGTTAGAAGAAGGACTTAACTAGCTTGCAAGACGTCGATGTAAACGCCTTAGGTGTAAGATGGAGTTTCAGGTTATTACTAGGAAAGTCTTAAGGGCCAACATATGTTGAACATTCAACAAAAATTCTCCTAGGGAACAACCCCATTAAAATGAGATAAACTAAGAAAATGTCATAATGGTCGTAACATGAAATCATGAACTGACAAGTTGTTTTAATTAACGTTAGGGTCATAACGACGCCAACCGGGTACCCGTGTGTGAGACGACGCTTGCTGCTAAATAAGGTATGAACATGTGTGGATCGTATGTTGTCGTGTTACACGGCTTGTTTGCTGTGTGCCTTGTGTGGAAATGGCCATAAGATTTAAGCATGAAATTGGATTGCTTGCTTATCTTGCTTATATTATTGCTACATCATTGTTGCATATTATTTGCGCGCACACAGTAGTTTAGTCCCTTCTCGTTTATGGAACTTGAGATGAAACACGATGAACAACGCAAACAAAACAAAACAACTAAACATGAAGGAAACTCCTCT
This sequence comes from Limonium bicolor, assembly GCA_023374045.1. Taxonomy (NCBI): domain Eukaryota; kingdom Viridiplantae; phylum Streptophyta; class Magnoliopsida; order Caryophyllales; family Plumbaginaceae; genus Limonium; species Limonium bicolor. Next base: position 218,669,058 of record CM041779.1, read on the forward strand.
TAAACTGTAGAGGACTTCCAATGACACCCACTCTGGTGTCGAACTTATAATGATAACGATAAGCAGAATACCCATTGGTGGAATACATCCTGAAGTCTAGAGATGACCCCGCTTCCTCGACGCATGACACCGGGAATGGAGGATTAACCGTGGAGAAGACGTCCCTCAATTTGAGGTGATAAGAGAATGCACAAATAAACCCTAAGGAATCAAGGAAATATTGGCGCCTACATGATATGGTCATGGGATCTAACTATATTCCCAGACCTGATGCAAGGAAAGAGAAAGAAAATATACATTATTGGGAACAAGAGAAAAGTAATGAAAACACACAACGCTCGAACGAACCCATAGTGAGGATCATGGGTAAACATACGTATTCACGTGTTTGATGACTTGCACAATTGTTGTTTGCCATGCTAGCAGCTTGTTGTGCTTGGTTGCGTGTTTGATGTTGCTATGATGCCAACATGTTATGCTTGGATGCTTGTTGCTAAGGTTTTGCTACCCTAAGTGTGTATGATATCCTGATGTATCGTGGTGTGTTTTACTGCTTTATTATATCATGTAAATTGAACTTAATAATATTCGACCAAGTAGTCATGTGGCCCGGCAACATACGGGCTACACACGTTCATACTCAGCGTAGTTTGCTGAGTCCTTCCCAACCCAAATTTTTACAGGTATTATGCCGGACGATAACGGAGCGTAGGCGGGATGACTACCATGGGGGTAGTCCATCAGGGCATAACATTTGAGGATGTGGTTGTATGTTTAATGTACAGGAGATGTAATTCTCAGTTTATAATTTGGCAATTTGTTGTAGACACTCGATATTTGAATTGTATCTTATATTGTATATGAGTTTTGGTGAGAGTTGTTTCCAGTCATGCAGACCGTAACTTGATGTTGGTAGAGTGGTCATGTCAACCACGTGGGTGGTTGGCGTCTGTAGCACCCGGATGGAGTTTATACCGCTGCAAAGTTAACTTATAATATCGTCAGACGCTTCATTTAGTCTATGGATGTTTATTCGGGGGTGTTACACGGTTGAAGAAGAGAGACTGGATGAGCAGTTTGGTAAGTTCTTAAGTATCTTTAAGAAACTAACCATTAACAGTCCTTTTTCTGAAGCATTGAAGCAGATGCCGATATATCCGAAGTTCATGAAGGACATCCTGTCCAATAGACGGTCTTTAGTGGAAAAGGATACTGTGCAGCTTACAGAGAGCGTTTCAGCCGCCCTTTCCAAGAAGCTTCCACCTAAGCTTGATGATCCAGGTACTCCGGTCATACCTTGCGCGATAGGTAATGTGAAGTGTGGTAAGGGTTTATGTGACTTAGGTGCGAGTATTAATTTAATGCCCTTTTCAATGTATTTGAAGCTTGGTTTAGGAGAATGTGAACCTACCCGAATTACTCTACAATTAGCTGATAGGTCAATCATCCTACCTAAAGGGGTGGTAAGGGATTTAATTGTTTCGGTTGGTACTTTTGCTTTCCCTGCTGACTTTGTTATTTTAGACATGGAGGAGGACAAGGTAGTACCGCTTATCTTAGGTCGACCATTCATGCGTACAGTAAGGACCCTCATTGATGTTGAAGGAGGGAACATTATACTACGGTTACATGATGAGCAGCTTGTATTTGATATGACCAAGGCTACTACCCACCCTTCTGATGTTCATGCTTGTTTCAGTTTAGATTGTATTGATACCTTGATGCAGGACTATTCTTACAGCCCCACGGAGCTGGATGCATTGGAGAAGTGCTTGGTAGAATCCATAGAAACAGCTCATGATGATTCTGAGGTTTCTGCTGCAGCATTTCAGCTTGCTGCTGGGAGGCCATATAGGAAGAACCACAAAATCGAAGAGGAACCGCTGGACCGAGTTCCAAAGACACTAGCTCCTTCTGTGGACTCACCACCTTCCCTTGAAATTAACCCTCTTCCTAGTCACCTTAAATATGCTTTCTTAGTTCCTCCATCTGATTTGCCTGTCATTATTTCTAATAGTTTAACCAATGAACAGGAGGAAGCCTTGTTGCAGGTTCTAAAGAGGAACAAAGAGGTACTAAGGTGGTCCATTGCTGATATCAAAGGCATTGCCCCTACGTTCCGCACTCTCCGCATTTACCTTGAGGAGAATTACAAACCAACGAGACAGCCTCAGCGAAGACTGAACCCGCACATGAAAGAGGTGGTTAAGAAGGAGGTTATCAAGCTCTTGGATGCAGGTATCATCTACCCGATTTCTGATAGCGAATGGGTAAGTCCTACACAGGTAGTACCTAAGAAAGGAGGTTTAACTGTGGTGCCTAATGATAAAGGTGAATTAATTCCTCAGCGTACTATTACCGGGCATAGAGTTTGCATTGATTATAGGAAATTAAATGCCGCCACTAGGAAGGACCATTTCCCCCTTCCCTTTATTGTCCAGATGCTAGAGAGGCTTGCAGGACAAGAATATTATTGTTTCTTAGATGGTTACTCCGGTTATTTTCATATTCCAATTGCTAAGGAAGACCAAGAGAAAACCACTTTTACATGTCCGTATGGTACTTATGCTTATCGACGCATGCCCTTTGGTTTGTGTAATGCACCAGCTACATTTCAACGCTGCATGACTGCTATCTTTGCTTATTTTATTGAAAAGTGCATCGAAATCTTTACGGATGATTTTTCTGTCTTTGGACCGACTTTTGATTCATGTTTGAGAAACTTGGATTTAATCTTAGCTAGATGCAAGGAAACTAATTTGGTGCTCAATTGGGAGAAGTGCCACTTCATGATGCAGGAAGGCATCGTGCTCGGACATAAGATTTCTAAGAAAGGGATCGAGGTAGACAAATCAAAGGTTGAAGTAATAGAGCAGCTGCCACCACCATCATCGGTAAAGGATGTCCGAAGCTTTCTCGGTCACGCAGGTTTTTATAGGCATTTTGTTAAGGATTTTTCTAAGATCTCTAAGCCTCTTTGCGATTTATTACTTAAGGATGCTAAATTTGAGTTTACAAAAGAATGCTTAGATGCGTTTAATTTGCTTAAAGCTAAGTTGGTTTCTGCACCTATTATTGTTGCTCCTGATTGGTCGTTGCCTTTCGAGATTATATGTGATGCCAGCGATTACGCATTGGGAGCAGCTTTGGGTCAGAGGCATGACAAGGTATTGAGGATAGTCTACTATGCTAGTAAGACTATGAATGAGGCGCAGAACAACTACGCCACAACGGAGAAGGAGCAGCTGGCGATTGTCTTTGCTTGTGATAAGTTTCGACCGTACATCATTAGCAGCAAAGTCATCGTGCACACCGACCACTCCGCTCTCAGGTATATCTTTGGAAAGGTTGACGCTAAACCTCGTTTGATCAGATGGATTTTGCTTTTGCAGGAATTTGACATGGAGATTAGAGACAAACCTGGAGCGCAGAACGGAGTAGCGGATCACTTATCCCGTATGGAAAATCCAGATGATGGCAGGCTGATCAATGAGTATTTCCCTGATGAGTATGTCTACATGATCGGTCATTCCACGGACCCTTGGTATGCTGATATTGCAAATTACCTAGCCAAGGGCATCGTTCCTCTAGAGTTGTCATATCAGCAGAAGAAGAAGTTCTTCTCCACGGTCAAGCATTACCTTTGGGACGACCCGTTTCTGTTTAAGGTCTGTACAGATGGTATGATTCGTCGTTGTGTATCTGAGAATGAAGCTAGAGACATCCTGACGCATTGCCATTCTAGAGAAGTAGGGGGTCATTTTGGTCCGGCTAGGACAGCCGCGAAAGTTTTGGAGGCTGGCTTCTTCTGGAAGAACTTGAACAAGGACTGTTATCAGTTTATTTCCACATGCGACCAATGTCAGAGGCAGAGGAATTTATCCAGACGCCATGAGATGCCATTGAATTCGATCTTGGAGGTTGAGCCGTTCGATCTTTGGGGCATTGATTTCATGGGCCCGTTTCCATCATCTCAAGGTAACCTCTACATCTTGGTAGCAGTAGATTATGTCACCAAGTGGGCTGAAGCGATAGCAGCACCTACCAATGATGCAAGAGTGGTGCTTAAGTTTTTAAAGAAGAATATCTTTACTCGTTTTGGGGTCCCACGAGCAATCATTAGTGACGGAGGCACACACTTCTGCAACAAACAGTTTCAAGCTCTTCTGTAGAAGTATGGTGTCCGGCATAAGGTTTCTCTACCGTATCATCCACAGACGAACGGGCAAGCTGAGATCACCAACAGGGAACTTAAGTGGATCCTCCAGAAATCGATTACATCCTCGAGGCGAGAATGGTCCCTTAAGCTAGATGACGCCTTATGGGCATACCGCACTGCCTTTAAAACACCTTTATGTATGTCTCCATACAAGCTGGTCTATGGCAAGGCGTGTCACCTACCTGTGGAGCTGGAGCACAAGTCTTTTTGGGCAATTAAGGCATTGAATTTTGATCTCCAAAAGGCTGGTGAGAAGCGTAAGCTACAACTGTGTGATCTGGAGGAGTTTAGAGAGGGAGCTTATGAAAACGCCAAGATTTATAAGGAGAAGACGAAGAGGTGGCATCATAAGCTGTTGGTCAAGCGTGAGTTTCACGTGGGGGATAAGGTTCTTCTATTCAAATCCCGCCTGAAACTATTCCCAGGAAAGTTAATATCTCATTGGTCCGGCCCATTCACAGTGACAAGTGTATCACCTTATGGAGCTATTGATCTAATCAACACAGAAGGTGAGACATTCAAAGTCAACGGATCCCAGCTAAAACATTATTTGAGTAGTAACAGTGCCGAAGTTTACTCGGTGATCACTGTTTACAACCCGCCATGCTGAGTACACATTGAACGGTCTAGCCAAAGACCGAAAAGATGGGCAGCTTGGTGGGAGGCAACCCACCAGTATAAAATCTCTTCTACACTTTCTCTTTTACACTTTCCTATTACTTGATATAATTTTCTTTTAATCTCTTGAGAATTTTTACTATTTTACTGCACGAGACCCGACTCCCCTATTTCAATAAACAACTCCGCCTGTATCCACTTGAGTTCTCCTAGTTTTGCAGATTTAATCTTTCAGGTACTTCACTCTAATGCTAAACTGAACTCAAGTGTGGGGAAGTATCATGACAGTGTTCACCACGGATCAGGGAGTCCTTTAACACTCTTGCTATTTCAATTCTACATTTCTTGTGTTTGTTTTATTTTTGTTTGATTATTTGTGGTAATGTTTCCTTTTTATTTTTAAAATAAATGAGGTGTTTTAGATTAGTGGAATTTAATTTAATTTAATATATAAAAAAGAGAGAATTTTTCAAACGTGTCCGGCTAATCCCAGCTGGACGCAAAGCCGGACACCTGCAAACCCCAACCCGTCCGGACCCGGACGGCCATCCGGACGTCACTTAAGTCGCGCGCCCGATTTTCTTTTCTTCTTCTTTCTCTTTTCTTTCTTTTCTTCTTTCTTTCCTTTCTTCTCTCTCCTTCCCGACCACTCGCCTCACCGCCAGAAACCTTCTCTACTTCTCCCCCATTAACGCCACTCACACACCACCACATCAGCACCGCCCACCACCGTCGGACTACGCCAGCGAACACCAGGGAACCGCGCCAACACCGCTATAGTACCGCCCAACGCCCGCCTCTCTTCCTTTCTCATTCACAACCGAAAACAACTAAACAGAAACCAGGTTTTTCGATTTTACGATTTCCAACTCAAATTGTGGTAGAATAGGTTGTTTTTAGTAGATTATACTGATAATTGTTATCGAAATGCAAGAACGTGAAGTTCTCTGTGAGATTAATGCGTTTCTGGTTGAATTTTGTGGTATAGGCGCTGCTCTGTTCGCGGCGCAAGTTTTTTTAGGGTTGTAGGTGCGTCCGGATCTGGGTCCGGCTAAGTTGACCCGGACGTAGATCCGGACATGTACAAAATTGGCAATTTTTCTAAAACTGTTTTCTAGGTTAATTTCTACTGTTTAATATTATTATTTACCATGTTTGGATGTTTTTAATGCTTTGGTTCTCATAAATTAACTATGTGCAACAATATGTTCAATAGAACATGCTGCTCGAATCGGTTTTCGGGTATTGGGGTGTCCTTTTCTTCTCTTTTTCTGTTTTTAGGTTTCTTACTGCATTTGTTTATCGTTTAGATGGCTCGCACTAGAGGAGGAGGTGGCTACAACGCACGGGGTCTTCTTCGAGGAACCCACACACCCTGACGACCAGTCAGAGCCAGCCACCACCCCACCTCCCCGACCTGATGGCTCATATCTGCTACAAGCCCGGGCCTGGTATGAGCAGGGTGGATCCTTCGTCATCGAGCGGCGCATCACCCATCGGCGGCAGCAGCTGCCACTGGTCTTTTACAGACATATTTGAGGGTTTGGGCGCCAGAAGCATCTTGCGCATGGGTGAGGGTGTCTTCTCTCCGAAACTGGTACGGGAATTCTACGCCAATGTTGTGGCATCAGACACGACAAACAGCATCATGCCATATGTTATCCTCCCGGATAATGCGGAGACACATTTAGATTTTACGGAGGATGAGCTTAGGCAGAGTAAGTCTAGGTAGTTACAAACATGGGAGTATCTACCCGCGACGGGTGAGGAAATAAGACCGTGCTCCCATATTTATCCCTCTCCGCTCCCTTCCCCAGAGGACCCTTGTAGAGATCCTCAATCATCAGATCCGGCCTCATGCTGAAAATGATGCTTCTGATGAGGACTGTGTTCTCCTAGATTATCTCCTCACCGCCTCACACCCACCTTCTCAACAGCTCTCACTTCCCTTCGTGATGTTCAGACAGCTGCACAAGGTGGTGACTTATCAGAAGACGAAGAAGAAGAAGATCACCCCCATCTTTCCCATTTTTATTCAACATCTTCTTACCTCCACCCTCCCCAAGGAGATCTTCACCGATATTGAGATGAGGGAGGGGGAAACACCCATCTCCGTCGGGACCTTCAGGAGATGGGGCTTCGTTTGTCTTGATGATGGCAGCTGGGTGAAGGGCAGCTCTGGTCTCGGGTCCACAGGCACCTCTGCGAGTTCCAGCTCTACTCCGGCGCCTACTGCTACCATGGCACCTCCCATGCCCCCAGTGATGAGCATCCCGCCAGAGATTCAGACCATGATGGACTCCATTCTCCAGCAGCAGCAGAGGATGGAGCAGCGCTTTTGGGGTATGGAGCAGCGCTTTGGAGGTATGGAGCAGCAGGTCAGGGATGTGCAGCAACGTCAGGTGCGCATGGAGGGACACGTTGATGATATCCGCCAGACCTAGGAGCACCTCTAGTCAGAGCAGACTACTCTCCGGGACACCCAAGCTCTGATCACCCAGCGCATGGAGCGCAGTGATGCCTTTCAGAGAGAGACTGCTCAGTTCATGGCAGAGGCATCTACTCGGTAGAGAGAGGCAGCCCAGTTCATGGCTGATGCCTCAGCTCAGAAGGCCCAGACTAGCCAGCTCTTACAGATGCTCATGGCCCAGATGGGCGCGAGACCTCCGCCACCACCGCCGCCTCAGTGACCGCCATCCTATCTTTACTGCTTTCTTTTATTTTGTTTGTTTTTCTATACTTTTCTTTTTTCTTTGACATATTTTACTTTTGTTTGTTAAAACTAACAGTAAAACACGAGACTGCAGGTCAAGTGGTAATGGTTATATTAGGCAGTGTTTTAATTCCGAATTGCTAAATTTCCCGTTTCTCTGAGCAGTGCAGCGTTCCAAAATGATTAATTTACATGTCACCTCTACTGCGAAACAAACGGCTATAAGTACAGGAAATGGAACCACACTACTTGCGAACGTCTGCTAAGCTAGAATTATGGGGAGTATTCTTTCTCTAAATATTATTCATACGATTCAAATATTCTCTGTCGTTCGAGTTAATGCACTTTATTTTGTGGTTGTACATGCCAGTGGAAAACTAGCAATTTTTTCTCTGCACAAAACGCATACTGTCTGTGACTCATGAGGAATATCTGGACCCCTGCAAGACTTCAAGTGTGAGGAAGAATATCTTCCTCAATCTAGGACACCAGGGGAGTCTCAGTTCCTACATTAACTTATTGGTGTTCCGCATTTGCTTGCGTTAAGGGTTAATTACTGCACATGCATCTATTATGAGTATGGCATGTTTTTAAAGTTCTTTTACTTACATTTCTTTTATGACCAATGAGGACATTGCTCCTCTTAAGTGTGAGGAAAGACCTTTCCCGGAAAACATGCTAGTTGTTCTTTAATGCCACACTTGCTTTTTGCTGCTCTAATGCCTGTACACACCGAGTGAAATTAAACCAAGTGAAAACCGTAGGAATCTTTTTGCTTGATGAGGTTTGTATAAATAGTTTTAATTAAAAATACTCTCTTTTCACTGAAATATGGTAGATTGGCTAGTTGAGGAAACTAGATTATTTTAGCTTGGGACTTTGGAAATAAAGTGAATGTTTGGAATGAAAAGGATAAGGCAAGGTACTCCACTGATCAAATTTTTTTCCTAACAATAGCAGGCCTCGTCTATCCGGTTATTAAGTCTTAAGGGTGCCTTAACACCTATCTACCTAAGGTCTTGGGATCTGGGATAGTTGGCCCAACACCATCTCAAGGATAGAGAGAAAAGTTTGGTTACGGAATAACTCTGCAAGATCTCAAATATTAGTTTGTTTGATACATAATTCTTGAAGACGAATGCTTTCAAAAGAGATAATTGCAGTTAAATTTATGCTTCTGATCATGAGTAAGTGGTGTTGAAAGGTATTGTGGAATAAGGCATTACTTCACACCCCTTGTCATCCAAGGTTAGAGGAATGAAAATTGGTGGAAAGTTCCAAGCTAAGCTAACTTGTTTTCTGTAATCTAGTTTCTCTATGCTTTTACAAAATTGTTCCTCTTTCACTGTGTGTGAAAACCTACCTCTAAACAGCAAGATTATTCTTCCATTTATCACTTTGTTTGATTTCACCCTGCACTTGTCTGATCTTGAGATTATTTGACGGCTTTAGAGATTCTTATTCCTTATTTGCTTGAGGACAAGCAAAAGCTAAGTGTGAGGAAGTTGATAAGTGTGAAACATATAGGCTTTTGAGGGTCTAATTACCTTATAATCTATAACAATTCAGGCAATGTTTCCCACATATTATGTGTTTTTCCTAAGATTGATGTTTTGATATGAACTGATGCATTTTATATGCTAAATATAGGAAAAACCCAGGGAAATGAAGATTTTACATCATAAGGAATTCAACGCAACAAACGGGGAACAAATCCGGAAAAAGAGGCAAAGATTGGTCACGTTCGGGTCAAGATAGCCGAACGCAAATCCGGACGTCACATGTCCGGATCCGGACGCAAGCCGGGCGTGACCTAAATTCCATATTTGAGAGTTCTGTGTCTTGTACGGATCCGGCCACAGATCCGGACACAACCCGAGTTTCATATCCAAAACCGTTGTCTCATGTCCGGATCCGGACACTGATCCGGACGTCACACAGAAACGAAAAATAAAAACACATGCGCTGATAATCGGGCTTTCGGCGCAATTATCAGCCGAGCGGCGGTTTAGCCCATGCTTCCCCTAAATTAAGGCACACCCATGCTCAATTAATTTCCCAACTCACCACACCACTAACCTATGTTTTGTTCTAAGCCTATTTAAACCCTGCTCCTGTTGCCATTTCAATTCGTACCAGACTCCTTGAGTCTAAACATTACACTGTCCTCCTCTCCCTCCATACTACCTGCTCATCCACGATAAACCCTTCATCTCCATTCACAAATCTTTCTCCGTAACTCTTCTCCCTCACTCACGGACAGAAACCTACTCGCGGTGCTTCATTTAGCCGCATCCGGATTGACGTCCGGATCTGGACAGACCCAAGACAACGCGTCCGGATCGACGTCCGACCCCAGATAGCCGGACGTGACACAAGCGATAGTGGACACTGCAGAATCGGCGACGGCTCCTAAAATCAGTTTTTCTGCTAAATCCCTCTATCCTTATGCTGTTTATATTGAGCATTGTTATTTTGTCTATGGCTGAGTAGTCACTTTTAATTTCAGTTTACTATGTATCTCTAGAATAATTATTTCTGAACCTTTGTGATTTTCTGTAGTACAATAGAATAAAGTTCTTTTCCCTTATAAATTCCTAAACTTGTTAATCTGATCAATTAACTGAGTTTATCAGTTTGTTAGCTTATAAGTGAGAACTGCGGCTATCAATTGACTACAGGGAAAGAACCAGTTAGTATAGAGATGGTAATTCCTCTATACACTAGCTGACCATTAATCTAGACTACACTTAAAGCAATTAGTAAACAGTGGATTCATAACTAGAGTTAGGATTCGGTCTTTGCTAATTAGAATTCGTGGAGCGGGAGACCGAATACGAGTTATCCTTATTCTAGGGTTTTATTCAGAATTCTGTAGAAATCACTTAGGGGAAGAAATTACAAACCTAGAGAGAAGTAGTAAACTGGAATTTCCTTTATCAAACAAAATCAAATCACTAATTTATTGCTTAGTAGTGAACTCTTTTACAGCATTCACCATCACATACAAAAACCCCAAATTCCTGTTGTTTTTATACTATTGTTTTGTGTGTAAGTAGAAATTAAACTAGACACTGCCTCCTCTGGTTCGATACTCAGGGAATACTCCGAGATTTAAAACTTGATATAATCGACCGGTACACTTGCCGTTAGGTTAAACCCCCAACAACAATTTGTCGTTAGGTTTTTACTCCAACATCGGTCGACTGCAGAACTTTCCCAAAATTTGCCAAACTTTCCTCCAAGTTTCATAATAGGTTCTAACATCATTAGGCACTCTTAAACCTATGTAAATCATCCATCAAACTCACTTTCTAGCTCACTCCTAAACTTCAACACTTACTCAATTTCTTACAAAATTCCTAGCACTTATAACATTTTCCTTAAGTTTCTAGGTGGTAGCTTATGCCTACACAACAACTAACCAAAGTGTTCTCCACAATCATTTTTCTCATTCTCAAGCATCATTTAGCATTATTATCCTCCTTGGTTCACCCATTGGTCTTTCAAAGACTAAACACTCCATTTATCACCAACTCTTGTAACCTTGTTAACAAGCCTTAACCACACTCCTTCCATTACAATGCCTATGTCATTTTAACACTTAAGAACACTTTAATTCCCCTTTCTTTCACCAAATCAACCCTTAACATTCCTTAGTACAACCTAGGTCACCAAACTTCATTTAAACACCTAAAACTCCTTATTTACTCACTAAGTTTTGACATAGTTTCACTAACACTTTCTTACACCAAAACACATAGCTTTTCACCTTTAAACAATCAAGGAAATTCATCCACACAAGGAATGTTCTTTACACACAACTAAACCTTAAACTACACTACATCACAATATAGTGCATAAACTTAAATTGCCTGGCACTTAGGCCCTTAAATTGCAATAATCTTAAACACTGAATTGCCCAGATATTAATTGCCTTTGACCTGTAAATACACACAACATCACATATGCCCTTAATAACCTCCTTGTGGGTATTTACTTGCTCTTTTCTCATTGGCTCTTTAGGCTATTTTATAATGAACCCTAGATTAACATCAGTGTTTTAAAACACTAAAATGGATGTTTACCTTGGAATTGACTGAGAATTTGATTAAGTAGCAAGAGAGGACTCCTCCTAGTCCTTTGAAGTTTGAATAAAGCTAAGAAAAGAGCAGGAGAAAGCACCATTATGAGGTAATTCTCGGTCATGAACAAAAACAAGAGGAAAAGTAGATTTTCTTTGGTTTTCCCTTACCTTGACGCAAAGGAGAATAACAAGGTACAAAAGGATGAGTTCTTGCTCCTTCAATGGTGAATCTTCATGGCACCGAAATGGAGTTCTTGGAGATTTGAAAAGACAAGATTGTAGAGGTTGCTCTTACTAGAAGAATGGTGGTCTTGCAATTGAATTTGGAGCATGGAGCTAGGAGTTACAAGGAAAAGAAGATGAAGAATGGTGATGGTGCTGTAGCAAAACTGGTGGAGAAGGGAGGATGAATGTTTGAGACGGTGGGAACAAGAGGGAAAGATGAGAATGAGGCGAGAGGTAAGTTTTGAAAGATATTTAAGTAAAAAGCAAATAGTTCCCTCACTTTATCATTCCTTCCTTCCTTAATAAACTATCTAAGTGTGATGACTCACACTTAAAAACTGGCCCCCTTTATTATGTAGGATATTTTATGGCTTTGTTGACCATTTAATTAACTTATGTTGACTTATGTCTTAAACTAGCACTATTTGAGCACTATTCATAAATTAGAGCACATAATTGTGAAATTTTTGATTTCCATTGATTTAGACTTCCTAATGAGTTACTAAGTAGTACACACATTTATTAAAGAGTAATGATGAGCATTTAGCCACTCAAAACCCATTTCCAAGACAATTTTTCAAAAATGTGCTTTAAGACTCCTTAAAGCACATTTTGTGTTTTAACTTGTTTTCAAGCTTGGTTTCCTTTAGTAATTGATTTAACTTGTCCATTAGCATGTTAATAAGGTCTTGGTAAGTTCTTTGACTCTTAACCAAGGTTATCCCAAGCTTAGAGCATGTTTTTACTCTGATTGTCTTTGTGATACTTTATTGTGTTTTCTATGGTTTAAATTGTTCACTAATGTTTCTAAGGCACTTTTTAGCCTTAATAGTCCATAGTTTAATATTTAAACAACATATCATGGTTTGGGGTATTTCAATCTACCCCCCTTAAAAGAACTTTGTCCCTAAAGTTCACACTTCCCACGCATCCTCTAAATTAGAACACGGGGATTACTTGTAAAAACACCACTTCCATAACAAACATACTTTACATAACAACCCTTGGACTCAAGGTCTGGGTAACATAACATCATTTAAACTCAAAGGTCTGTAACATAACAACATAGACAATGTATTTCAATACATGTCGTACATACATAACCGAAACGGCTCTACCCGCCTTAAAGGGGTATGCCCCGTACCCTATACATACGAAACTAGTGAGTAAAAAATGACGGGTACTTTGCCCTCATTATATCTTCCAGCTCCCAAGTGGCCTCCTCGACTTCCTGGATAGACCAGAGGGCCTTCACTAGTCGAACAGACTTATGGCGAGTGTCTCGAGTCTTAGTGTTCAGAATTCGTACGGGAGTCTCCACTGATCGCATAGTTGGCTCTAACGTTAGCCTTTCGGGCTGAAGTACATGAGACGGATGAGACATATATTTCTTCAACTGTGATACATGAAATACATCATGTACCTTGCCCAACTCAGCACGTAGATCAAGCCTGTAAGCTACCGGGCCTATTCACTCCATCACAACATAAGGCCCCACATATTTTGGGCTCAACTTTCCTTTCTAGCCAAAATGAAACACGCCCTTCATGGGGGAAGCTCTAAGGAATACCTGGTCCCCCATGGCGAACTCTAGGTCACGTCGGCGTACAACGGCATATGATTTCTGCCTATCTTGAGCTGCCTTCACGTTAGCTCGTATCTGGCGTACTTCTATTTGTACTTGCTCCAGATATTTGGGTCCTATGATGACCAGCTCACTCGACTCATCCCAGCATAAAGGCGTACGGCATGGTCAACCGTACAAAGCCTGGAAGGGAGACATCTTGATCGAATCATGGTAACTGTTGTTGTAGCTAAACTCGATCAAGTGCAACTTATCAATCCAGCTGGTCTAAAAGTCAAGTGCACATGCACGTAGCATATCTTCGAGCGTCTGGATGGTGCGCTCACTCTGGCCATCTGCCTGAGGGTGGAACGCTGTACTCAGCTTCAGCTCGGTACCAAGCGCTTCCCGTGTAGATTTCCAGTACCTCGAGAGGAACCTGGTATCCCTATCAGACACAATAGTCTTTGGTACTCCATGATGTCGTACAATCTCTCGGTCGAAGAGCTCTACTAGCTTTGCCACTTTCCAAGTGTCCGTCATCAGTATGAATCAGGCCACCTTGGTCAGTCGGTAAACAATGACCCATATCATGTTCTGACCTCCCTTGTAGGCGGAGGCCTTACTACGAAGTCCATAGAAATGTCATGGAACTTCCACTCTGGCACTGGCATTTGCTGCACCATACCACCAGGCCGTCGGTGCTCAAACTTGACCTTCTGGCAGGTGAGAGACCTAACTACATAGTCATTGACATTCTTTTTCATTTCCGTCCACCAAAAATACCGTTTCATGCCCTTATATATCTTTGAAGCTCTGGGGTGAATCGAAGTAGTAGAACAGAGGGATTCACTCAGTATGAGCTCTTTCAGCTCGGCACTACTTCTCGGAATACACAGTCGGCCATTAAGCCTAATCAGGTCATCATCGTGGAGTCAGAAATTATACTTCTGACCCTCGAATGTGCCATCAATAAGCTTCTGCCTAATCTCTTGCATGTACTAATCCGACATCTGAGCACTCTGCACCTCTTCAACCAAGCTAGAGTGAGAGACTAGCGAATGGAGAGAGTATGCTCGGTGACTCAATGCGTCAGCTACCACATTTGCTTTACCTTCTTTGCCTCATGTTTAACTCTTTCTGAGTGAACAGATACTTCAAACTCTTATGATCCGAATAAATTGTCACGCTTACCCCATACAAATGATGTCGCCATATCTTCAAGGCGAAGACAATGGCACCCAATTCTAAGTCATGGGTGGGGTAGTTCTCTTCATGCTTCTTCAGCTGTCAGGACGCGTATGCCACGACCTTCCCGTGTTGCATCAACACAGAACCCATACCTCTTCCGGATGCGTCGCAGTAGACCTCAAAGCTATCTGTACCGTCTGGTATTTTCAGCACGGGTGCAGATGTCAGAGTGTCCTTAAGACTCTGGAAGGAACTCTCGTAGTCGTCTGTCCACTCGAATGGTGCATCCTTCTTCATTAAGGAAGGCATCAGCTTTGAGACACTGGAGAAGTTCTTCATATACCTCCTATAATGCCAGACCGAGGAAGCTCCGAATGTTGGTAACCATCTTCGGTCTAGGCCAGGTGCGTACTGCATCTATCTTGGCCGGATCAACAGCGATCCTAGCCTCAGAAATAACATGACCAAGGAATGAAACTTGGTTCAACCAGAATTCACACTAGAAGAATTTCGCATACAATTGGTTCTCCCTCAACGTTTGCAACAAACTTCTCAGGTGGCTTTCATGCTCACCATTTGACTTTGAATATACAAGAATATCGTCGATGAAGGCTACCACTGACTTGTCCAACTGATCTTGGAACAAGCGGTTCATTATGTCCATAAACTTGGCTGGTGCATTGGATAAACCAAACGGCATGACCGTGAACTCGTAATGATTGTATCTGGTTCGGAACACGGTCTTCTCAATGTCACCTTCTCGGATAGCGATTTGTGGTAACCGAATCACAAGTCGATCTTGGAGAATATTGATGCTCCTTTCAATTGGTTGAATAGATCATCGATACGTGGTACAGGATAGCGGTTCTTTACCGTAACAACATTCAGCTCTTTGTAGTCGATGTAGAGGCTGAGACTACCGTCCTTCTTCTTCACGAAGAGGACCGGTGCTCCCCATGGTGAAACGCTCAGGCGTATAAATCCCTTGTCTAGTAGGTTTCGCAGCTACTCTTTGAGCTCAGTCATCTCAGTTGGAGCCATACGGTAGGGCACCTTCGCTATTGGTCCGGTACCCGACACCAAATCAATCTCAAACTTTACTGTCCGTGTTGGCGGCATGCCGGCAGTTCCTTAGGAAAGACATCAAGAAACTCCAACACTACCAGCACATCTACGCTAAACTCCGGATCTCTCTCTATGTCCTGGACATAGCAGAGGTATACGTCATTCTTTCTTCGCAACTCACGATACATAGCCATAGTGGAGATAATCTGAGTCGAAGGCTCCCTGGGCCTCTAACGGTATGAAATAGTAACCCCAGGTGGACTCCGAAGAAGCAGTCGATGCTCGGCACATAGGATTCGACCCTTGTACCGCTCCAGCCAGTTCATCCCCACAATTACATCGAATCCGAGTCCCTGGAACTCTATCATGTCGACCGAAAACTCTTCATCTATGATTCGTACAATGGCATCTCGGTGATAGTGGGTACACTTGATTCGTTCTTTTGATGGGAGAGTGACTAGGAAGTCAGGCATCACTTCACAGTCTAACCCCAGCCTCCTCGTAAATGAAAGCGAGATAAATGTGTGTGAGGCTCCTGAGTCCAACAAGATCGATGCGTCCATGCCATTAACTGGGAAGGTACCGGTGAGGATAGTGCCACTTCTACCGGTTTCTGGCTCATTACACACACTCAGTACACCTCCCGTTCTGAGTGCACAACCTAATTCAGTTCACAAACTTTATAAGTACACAGTAACAACACGGCTGACATACTTCAAAACAACGTAATTTTATTCATTAACATACTCCTTACACCAAAAGTCGGTTTACATTGTGTGGACATTGCTAAATATATAGCATCCTTAGCATAGAACTGGTTTCCCACATTACATGGTTACACAAGGCTTTAGAATTGCCTAAATCTCAAATTCAAACGTCCGGGTTTCATGTGTGTGGCATTGATTACTGTCGGAGGTGCGGTATTCAGTTTGATCTTCTTGATACCGTGATAGAGCATCCTCGACTGCCCACCCATGTTAATATGTCTCCTAACTTTATGAAATACCCCGAACTTAAATATAGTGATTAAGATTATTCTAATACACATTTAAGGGCCTAATAATGCCTAAGTAGTATTGGTAAGGAAAATAAATCCAAAAAGAAATAAAGAAACGCTTAAAAAGCGAAAAATGCTAAATAAGTGTTAAATAACCATAGGAGGTATGAGACCTTGGTTAGTGTATTATATGGATTCATAAGGCTTAATAAGGCCAAAATAAGATATGGGAACAACTCCCGAAGAAATCGGATCCAAATAATGTATTAAAACGCTAATAGAGCTTTAGCGCACGTTTTTCGAGAAAACCTGAAAACGTGACTTTAAGTGGTCAAACGAACCCGTAAAAATTATAGTCATTAAATAACTATAAATAAGCACTAATGGAAGCTTAATAGTCAATAAAATTAAAGAAACAAGAAAATTCCGGATAACGGGCCCGGTTAGTGAATAGTGCTAAATCGGGTAAATTAACGAGCGTTTTCTGTAAAAGACGAAAAACGCTCCAGCTCTTGTGTACATAGGGGACCGGTTTTAATTAAATAAAACAGCCCTCTCACATGAATAGTTAGCTACTAAAATAAGTCAAAAAGCAAAAGTGGGATAAAGTACAAAAAGTAAAACAAATACTCTCTTTCCTCACTTTTTCTTCTCTCTCTCCTATTCTTTCTTTTTCCCACCGTGAGTACTCGCTCCCTCCTGTTTTGTCTCATCTTCTTTCTCGGATTATGGGCAATTTTGGAGCACCTCACCAGCCTCCAATGGCTGCCCTCACTTCCTCCCTTGTACAAGCTTCATCTAAGCTCCAAATGTAAAATAAATTACATATTCTTGCTCCTCTCTCCAAGCTCTATCTTTCTATCTTTTTAAAATCTCAAAATGAGGAAGTTCATCTCCATCGGTTTTCCCCATTCAAAGAGAAAATAGCATCAATGTGTAGCTTGGAGTTTCCTCTCTCCATTAAGGTAAGAATCTCCATGAAAAACTCAAGTTTCCTTCACCATTCTTTGTAGCTGATTTTTACCTCCTCTGTAATGCTTGATTTTTCTCTCTCTTTTGAGCATAACTCCAACCTTGCAATGGTGGTGGAATCACCTTCTTGAACCAAGGGCTAAAACCCCTCCTAAAACACTCCAAAGTTAAACCCTATAAATTGTGTCTAAGCACTTCAATGAATTAGTATAAATCTAAGGGTTAGTATTTTAATTACAATTGTTTTTGTGTGCTTTGGGAGATGGGAATGGAGTTTGGAAACTCCATTCCCCATATGACCGATTTTGTGCAAGAAAGAGAAGGAGGAGAATTGGAAAAGAAAGAAGGAAATTAAGAGCTTAAGGTAAGAGCTCCTTCTTAATGCTAGATTCTAATGCATTAGAGTAATGGGAATGGGTAAACTAATTCAAAGAACCCAAATATTATACTAGTATTGTAGTTGTGGAATTTTGAGTATTTATGAACTAGTATGCAAATTGTAGGCCTTAGAGCCAAGCATATTGTGTAAGAGTATTGGTATTGTTGTTTGATGGAGTAATGATGTATTGAGAATTGCTTTGAGTTCTGGTAGGACCCTTATATGGGTGTGGCAATTTTAGGGATGAATTTGGTGAGAAAGTATGTATGTGGATAAGTTAGAATTGTAGGTAAACTATGACAAAATTTTAGTAGGAATTGTGCATTATTGGATGGCTTGGTGAATGGGAGAACCAAGGTGTGTATTGGGTTTAGTATATATGTTTAGTAACCATGGAATGGTAGTAGTAGTATGTGAATAAAAGAGTGTAAAATCTGTAGCAAGAAGTGTGGAAATGCAATGTGGAAACTAGGAAAAATTAGTGTGCAAGATTTGGTAAAAAGAGAGTTGGACTTGGGTATAGGTAGTGTAGTTGATTGGAAAGGAATTAGAATGGTAAAATGAAGTTAGGACAAGATGCAAAACGCAAAGAGAGGTGTAGGAATGCATAAGTGTGCAAAGTGTGATAATGAGAATAGTAATTTGTAGAATTTGAGCAAGAAGTTGAGTAAGTATTGGACCATAGATTTAAGGACTTTTAGTGAGTGTTTAAGTGTGTTTAAACATGTATAAAACATGTGGAAAGATTATGGAATGATTGGAGGTGGATTAAGGGTTGATTTGGGGTTGAAAAATGACCTTAATAGCAGTTTTTAGCAGGGTCCGGGACTTAGGATATGTACCAAGTCCCGGACCGCATAAAAAAAAGGCCCGAGAGTGAATGCAGGAATTGGTCTGGGACTTAAGTCCAGGACCAAGTCTAGGACCAGGTAGAAAAATGGGCCGAAAGTATACAGAAGTATTGGTCCGGGACTTTGGGTCCGGACCAAGTCCCTGACCACCCCTAGAATTGCCTAGAAAGTGTTTTTAAGGGTTCTAAACATGGGGGATTGAATGGTATTGGTTTTAGGAGTTGTTTGGTGACCTTTAAAGGACCTAAGAAGTGTAAACAAGTTTGACAAGTGATTGAGTAAGTTGAGGAACTAAGTACATTAAGTTAAACCGAAATAACGGGACGACGGGGTAGGTACGGGAGTAACAATTATGTACCTATCGTAACGCCTTAATATTAATTGAACCATTTGACATGTAATTAGTGGTTCAAGAATAAGACTCGAGGAATGAGAGTGAACCAAAGGAAATGCGAGAGCACCCGGTAAAGTAAACCCCGGTGAAAGGTATGATTTCTTCATTCTCTATATCGTAACCTGGTTACCCCGTTTTGTGCGCTTATTTGATCACCTAAATAAGATAAAAGTGTAACACCCCATCTCAAAATACAGTGATCGTCGCCCTAAGTCCATCTCGTTCATTAACAATGCACGGAAAAGTTCTACTAAATTGGTGTTACCGCCGTTAGTCACCCACGTGACTAACTAGGCCTATTCTCTTATAAGTCACGGTCTAACTAACCGGATAATTACTCGAGCATCTATACAATACAATCCATAAACCACAACTTATACTGAGTATCTCATATCCTAATACATCATACTAACATCTCATCCGTTTACTAAACGTGTGTACATGCACAACTCGTGTAACAAATGAAAGCAACCCGAAGTACTCTACCCGCTCCTACTCTCAGGTTGAGTCCTCGTCTGGCATCTACCTGCAAAGTTTAAATCACAGGCCCCAAGGGGCTCAGCACATTGCTGGTACAGAAAACGTGCAGCTGACAAGCTAATAGGGCTACACACGACTACTTTGTCGTATACATGCAGTTGATTGTTCATACAGATAATAATAATACGAAGTACGATAACAAACAACACACCCATGTGCAACATTCACAGCTCCATTAAATCGAACATCGTAATGGACGCCCATTAATGAGTAAATTAGATTCTTAACTCCTGAGGCCTGAGAATTTCTTAGTTCTCGTGTTTGACCATACCTTATAAGTGTCAACCGTCCTCTTAAAAGAACTGGTTGTTCTCTAACTGAATATTGTTTATTTTTTGTCGGGACAAGGTAACCCAAGCCAATGAGTTATTAGCTTCATTGGGTTAATAAACATTAATTCTTAAGTTATGAGGGATGCAGGCTTGACCCTCCCGCGCCTCCTGAATTTGCCTCCCACCTCGAACTGTTCACTCGAGATGGTCGGGTCTATTTGTCGACCCTAGGTGACAAGTCGTAGACGAGCCATATGCGGAAGACGGATCTGATACAGATGTCGACCTCCTAACCTAAACATGCATGACCGGAGTCAGTCCCGGATTCCTCTCCCCCCAAGTTCCAGTTAGTTGAAGTCTCATTGACAATTTGTTAGTTAAACCTCTCTCGGTATTAACCAACTAACAACAGGGAGTATTTATAACCTTGTACAGTTGTTACTAAACATAGTTAATGAACAAGCTCTAAATCAAGTCGTGTTAGTGTGCAACAGACACACAATAACAATACAGTAGATCGGTTTCATGCTTAATCTTGTTTGGTCGTATCACAATAACACATAGCACACAAACCGAGGTAGACCCCGTTAGCAAACAAGCTACAAGAATCCCATACCGTACACCGGAGATTGGCTAGCTCTTAATACCACGTTCGCCTAATCCGCCGAACGCCTCCGACTATCTAGATCTATAACCAGAACTAGTATTAGTATCCTGTGTCTTAGAACTAATTTGGTTCTCTTTTCAACTTAAACCTCATTCTAGGTTAACTCGGGTATAATAGTTTACCGTTAAACGGGTTCGTTCATTTTGGAGTGTTTTCAAGCTCAATTCTAATTCATTAATATACTAACGTTGTTAGCAGTTATTTAGTTGCACAGTTAGCAAATTTAGACTTATACGGACCTTGTATTAGGTTTTCGTATTGTTCACTATTCATCCGTATTTCACTATTCATTTATCCGGTCTCGTATTCTACTATTCATTTATACGGCCTCGTATTTTACTATTCACGTATACGTATTTCCTATTCATGTATACGGATACTATTCACGTATACAAGTACTATTCATGTATACCAAAAAATTTTGTATACGTCCGTATCATTCGAATTTATTTCTTTTTCTGATATAACTTGTATTTTCATTAAAAATACTTTAAGTATTGATTTCTCCTATACTTATTAAATTACGGGTATACCCCTCGTATACCTTAAGTTATATACGGGTCTCGTTTAACCCCGTCTTAACTCTTTTTCCTTTACAACTTGTTTCTAAATTCTTTATTTAATTTCCTTAACCTTCTAAACACATAAAAATGTGTTATTTACTCATAATTCGTTTAACCCCGTCTTACCCATAGTTTTCTTTTAAATTTCTATTTTACTCATAATAAGTTCTAAACTTGTTATTTTTATTTCTAATTTCTTCCAAAGTCTTTCTTAATTAATGTCTTTGATACTTTTGGTCAATTACCAAAATATACCCAAGTTTGACCAGTCTTTTACGGTCAAACCTCCTAACCTTCCATAATTTAAAATATTACCCCTAAAGTTAATTTATCTTAACTTTTTATTCCTTAAACATTTTATTACCTAATCTTTTGCTATAATTTTTCTTCTAACTCATCTAAATATTTTATAAACTGTCATTGACCATGTTTGACCAGTAAAATTACCATTTTTCCCTTGTGGTTTATTCTATCATTTAATAACCTATTTAACTCCAATTAATTTCTAATTTTCGTAATTAATTTACGTACAGATTTTTGAACAACAAAAATCATTTTAAACATCTCTAAATCACCAGATTTAATTATCTAATGTTATAGTATATATATACCATCCTTTATTAACTTTTGAATATACTAAAAACCTTATAAATTCTTATAATACTTATAAACTCTTTATAAATTGTAAACTTAATTCTACATTTATTTTCTCATCATGTAAACTCTCAAAAATTCCATATTGACCCCATTAATTTTCGGCAATCACCATTAGGTACCAAATCCTCTTAAATTTTACATATTACTCTTATCTACACTAATTCCTTTAATTTAACTAAGTTAGATAATTTTTCTAACTTATTTACAACTCTTTAATTTTCGGCCATATGAAAAATCATAGTATATGAATTTTTCTTGTATATTATGATAGCTTATATTGAAGCTTATATCATAAGGAGTATAAATCTAATTTTAGATTTATAAAATATTAACATTTAATTTGTTAAAAGTTGAATCTAACACTTAATAATTTTGGAAATCATAACCAAAATAAATAACATGTTAGATCATTTGTAGATCAACAATTAGAACCCTGAAATAGGTAGTTGTAGGATTTACCTTGTATATTAACCTTTAGCTTAATATTAAGCTTGATTTCCTTAGAAATTTTGACAGCAATTTCCTAGAGAAATTGGCTCCAAAATCATAGAATAAGATGAAGAATAAGAAGGGTTAGTAACCCTAGGCACCCGGCCTTGATGAAAATCAAAGAAAGAAGAGTTTCCAAGAAAACAATGTTTTACCTCGAGAATCAAAGGCACTTCTTTATGGTTTTTCCTGAGAATCTGGGGACTCATGAGCTATGGTTATAAAGCTCTTCGAAGGAGGATTCAACGAGCTATCAAGCTTAGAATTTGGACTTAAGATGAGAAAGTTATGATCTGTGCAAGACAAGGTGTTCTTTAAGGTTCTAATCTAAATAAATGGAGTTCTATTGGAATTTTCATCAAAGGGAGAAGGAGCCACGAATTCTTCTGGGCTAGAGAGGATGGATGAGTGTCTGATTGATCAATTAATCAGGTGACAAGACACTCTTGGAAAAGCATGGTTGGTGAAATAGTAAGAAAAATGCCTTTTTAACTCCTTTATGAGTCACCACCCATGTCGGAAGCATTAGGCACCATTTGGTCTGTTTTTTTATTCTTTCTTTTATTTATGAAATATTAGATGTATTAATCTCGTTCATAATGACTTATACCATGTGTTAGGTATGTTACATAGCCAAAAATGCCTTAAAACACCATTTTATGTGCTTCCGGGTTCACATTGATTATGCAATTTGTTTTGGCTAGTTTAAATGTATCCTTAATATATTTACAACCTTTAGAAACTTTGTTCATGAAATAGCATGTTGCTCATTCCAATCTAAATCAAGTCGTTTAGTGGTTTGTCCTTGACTTTCGTTAGTTTAGTACCTGTTTACTGTGGACTTTGTATACTTAATTTGTGTGAATACGCAATGGCTCCTATGACCATTTAATTTTTGTTCCCTTATTTCCTTATGGTATTTAGGCTCATTATCCTTTTCGTTCCATGTATACATGCTTAAAGCACATTTTTCTTTAAAGCACATTTTTTGAGCTCTATGATGCGTTTTCGGTTTAAACGCTAATTCCGCTTAATGCGTATTACTAATCTTAGAGGTATTTCGCATTTGAAATCTCTTGGGAACTTATTGGTAGTTCCCTAAATTATTTGTGCTCTTTAAAACACCTTTTGCTATAATTGTTCCTAAAGCATGTTTTGGTGTAAATTGTTGTTTAACACTTCTTCTAATGTTTCTAAGGCACGTTCTAGCCTTAGTATATCCTAATTAGATAGTTCATTAAAATATTAAGGTTTGGGGTATTTCAATCTACCCCCCTTAAAAGAACTTTGTCCCCAAAGTTCCTATGTATCTATATCTCTTAAAACACAAAGGTAACTTCACGCTAAAAGATCATATAGATCACTCAATATTTGTATAGGCATTCTGACTCATAAGGTCTGCCATGTATATATATATTTTCCACACTTACCACACAACATATCTTTTGTATGTTTTAGTAATCAAAATACTTTTTGTGTATTGTTTGCTATATACTCCTCATGTAACCAGTCCGAAGACAAGGGCACATATGTAACACCCCTCTCCATAATCACGATATAATCCCTCACGTAGCAATAATTAAAACGTCTCGCAGCGGAAAATAAACAACAATTACAAAACTCACTCGGGTGTCACCGGCCATTACTCGCCCATGCGAGCAACGTAGCCAAACCACATCCAACTTCCAAAATAAACAAACTGCTAACCGCAGTGACAACGAGAAACTCCTATACATCATACTAAGTCCATAACCATAAACATCGACAAGTGAGCGACTACCCAATCCTGAAAAATACATAACCTTACCATAAGACCATACACCATCTTCATTACTATACAACATCTCCAATTACCCTGTTCCTGCTCTTCAGCTCCGACAATGATCAACAACCTGAAATGGTGTAGTATCAGCGATAGACGCTGAGTATGCCGGGCCTGGACCCTAATGGTCACTTGTCATTTTAACCATCTTATTAATAGATTGGTTTCGTGCTTTTCCTTTTTACAGTTATAATCAAAACTGAAGCATAAATGTATAATATACATAATCAACCATCCAAATATCCATAAACATTTAACCACCCATCCAATCCAAACATTCATTTAATATTCCATACAACATTTATATATCGAACGTATCGAGTAATAACAATATAATGTACAATGTACATTCGCCGTAGCGTACAGTTTTCATATTTAATTTACCTTAGCCTTGTAGGCTCCATCCAACCATCAACACACAATAAAATAACCACAAGTATAACCAATGAACAACAAAGCGAAACAACGAGAATAATAAACAAGTATTAAGTCTCGTCCATGGTATTGTTCGCCACTGTATAAGTCTCAATTGTTTTAGTTGTTCAGTTATACCTAGTGACA
The DNA here is from genome assembly GCA_023374045.1 of Limonium bicolor. NCBI lineage: Eukaryota > Viridiplantae > Streptophyta > Magnoliopsida > Caryophyllales > Plumbaginaceae > Limonium > Limonium bicolor. The sequence continues at coordinate 218,693,904 of CM041779.1, forward strand.
ATGTCTCGTTAAAACGACATGTCTCTAGTTACCCATATATTATGGCGGGTCACCCACGGCAGTAGCCACTCCAATGGTAGAGTCTCCGACCAACGAGCCATTCTAGCTCACGGGAAATTTTCTTGATACTTACGGACCCGTACGCGGACATCCTGGTATCGTTTTTGTGATCACAGCGCGCACCAAGAGCCACATCCTCTTGGTTTTACTTCCATTCCATTAATTAATTAATTATACCATCGCATCGCATTACCAAATTTTCTAACACAGCAGACTAAGGTCATTAGTCCAATCCGGAGTCTGTAAACTCGGGATCCAGTGTTAGATACGAGAGCGGCGTATAGAAAGGCCAATGCTCCGTATAAAAGTCTCAGATAATATGTATATGTTATTATCATAGTGCTACAACGTTTTACTTACGTTCCTTATATTTCATATAAGATAGCACCATAGCCGCTAGTTCGTTTTATATATAGGTTCATATATACGAACCAATACTGTTAACTCAACAACAGTAAATAATAAGCAGCTATAAATATACAATTCATGCATATTAATTATCACATTCAGACAAACAATCTTATCACATATCACACAGAAGTCTGAACTGAGGAAGTCCTCAGAGACAATCCGAGACACATAACAACATACAAGTTATATCAACCAAATCCGAGCCCAAGGAGCAACCTTAGGACAACTCGGATCAAACCCCTTTACATACCGTTCACCCTGACTGTATTACGGTGGAGTATGAATCAGCAAGATCCTATGCTCCGTGTAGTCCGCTAGCTCGTCGAGCGTCTTGTCAGAAGTACAATCTAAACGGTAATAAACTATAAGTCAGTCTCCATGACTAACTACATCCGGTATTTCCGAATAATAAGTAACCCCGATAGTTCATCCCTGTTTTCTACAGTTGTTCGTTACGGGTTTCTCTAAAACAGTCGGTTTTTGTTACTTAAACGCGTACGTCAAAACATTCAACTGTTAAGTTTAATTCGTTGTATTTCTTTTTAATCTTGTCCACCATCTAGCTTAGGTACATATCCTATAGTTGCATGTATTCATGCATGATTGTAGTATATTATCATTTTTTTGTATTGTATCCAAAACTCATAACTTATAGTTCATGACTATATATATTTTTTTTAAATAACCACCACCATTAAATCATATGGTTTCCAACCAAAAGATATATCCACCTTATATACATTATCCTTGTGTATGTATATATTTACCGCGTAGGTAATTCCCATGAGTTTAATAAACTCTTATATCATATGTTACATTTTATCATCTTATGCTAGATGATTATTCCCATTAGTTGTATTGTATTGTACAACTTATATTAAGATTGTTATCCTAATATTATGTAACATTTTATGTTGTACATTTACAACTCCTAAGGTTTATTCCATAAATACCTTAGTTTATAGATCCCATTCATTTATAGTTTGCCACATTATTTTATGTGAGTACCCTTCCTTATATTAATTCCATCTAAACCATATAATTGTCATAACATTTATAACATCATAGACCTTAGTCTAAAATTCATTTTCCAACTCTTATTAACTCGGTATAGCCCTTAACTTCATTTAAATCCCATTTTGACCACATAACATTTTTGTAATGTTATACCATATACTAATATCATACTATGTGATATTTTTATTCCCTTTAACTCATACCTATAGTTTTTATACAAAACTATTTTATATTGCCTCTTAGGCACCAAAGGAAAATCTTATTCTTTTTCATAAACCATAGTTTCCTTAATTTACAAAATCACCCCTTTCTTTTTACCATGTTATATATACCATTTAATATAACATTTCTAACTTATAAAAGAGTATAACCTATGGTTATTTTTTGTAAATTCCGAACAGCCCTTGTGCTATTCTAAAATTGTCATTTGGCCCTATTTATAACATATAGTCTTACCATATCATTAAAACCATATTTCATACACATATCTTAATAAATTCTCTTAATAATTCTAAAAATCACCAAATTCCACCAAAGGGTTATAAATATCCTTATTAACCCATATACTTTCAATATTTACCATTCCACCATCTATTTTTCTCCAAAGTGTCATAATGACATTATAACTATATATTATACATATATAGTTCATTTTAAATTCCAAAATCCACCAAATAAATTCCTAAAAATTCCTAATAGCCCATGGGTGTTTAAAACACCCTTTATTTTCGGTAATAACATATTTACCACATATGTTATAAAAATATTACCTTAAGATACTTATCTTATTATAACACCTTAAATAAGTTAATTAACTTATCTAATTTGGTCAAAACCTATCATATGGTCAAGGTTGACCACCTTAATATTTCCTTGACCACCAATTCCTTATAATTACGGTTTGCACCCAAACTTTCTAGAAATCACCGTTTAACCCCAAAACTTTATAAAATCTTATAAACTTTATTTTAACTCCTTTTTACCTCTAATTTTCGGCCTTATTTTTATAAAGCCCTCAAATTTAATTTAATTACACCTAATACCCCATTTATTTTCGGTAATGCATTTATACTACTTAAACTTAATTGAAAGCTTGTAAATGCATAAATAAAATGGCCTAAAATACATGGCCTTATTACAAACATTGGCTTGCAAAATAAATTACACATAAATGTCCCAAAATACATATAAAATTTCGGCCTCACCATATAATTTTCATTTATTTACCAAACTTCCACATAATGTCTTAAATTTGACATTTATGCTTGTTTAATTAGTTATAAAATTTATTAATCCATTCCTTAATCATTTTAAGGTCAAACAAGACCTTATTTCACCTCTTCACTCACGGCAATTAATTAGGAATAGCTTAAACTTGTATTAATGTAACAAGTTAAGGTTTTAAGTAATTTATACCTTGATTTAACCTAGATAGAACCTTGTTTGGTTCGGCCACCTTAGGTAGAAATTCTCCACAGCTTGTTTTACATGTTTTCAAACAGAGAACAAGGCCTAGTTAGTCTCCAAGCAAGATCTAGCCATAAGAAGTAATTTAATGTAAGATTTAAGGCAAAAATCACCTTAAGAATGCAAGGAGAGTTCAAGATGGTTTCGGCCTGAATCAAACACACCACAAGGTGTTAGATCCACCATATTGACATAGGAAATAGCTAGATCTCAACAAACTACCTTGTTATTAGGTTTTACCTTGGAAAAATGCCTTAAAAGAGGGTATTTCCTTTGGATCTCGGCCACCTTTGCTCCAAATGGCTAACCAACAGATTCCACATGAAAAGGAGAAGAAGATGAGGCTATGACCAAAGTTTCACAGCCGAACTTGAAGGGAATCAAAAGTTATGAGCTTAAAGCACATTTTTACCTTAAATGGTCAAGACTTGAACTTTCCTCCTTAGATCTGGTTATGTACGAAACCAACACTTCCTTTAATCTCCAAATCACTCTACATAGATGTATAGAAAAGGTTGGAGTGTAGATCAATCGAAAAAGGAAGGAAAGATGAAGAAAATGGGCATTTTTATGCCTTAAGAGCTTACCTAGAGCTTGAGATCTCTCCAATGGAGTTAGCACACTTACCCACCGTTGGAGGGGAGCCAAAGAGAGCTCTTGGACAGAGCAAACACGGCTGGAAAGAAAGAATGAAGGAGGATGACCTAATATTGCCTTAAAGCACTTTTTTGAATATTTTAGGTCATTATTGGTTTGATGACTCATCAATGCTTGATAATTGGAGGAGAATTCGGTGGAGACAAGGAGGAGACAATGACAAAGGCAGCCGTCCTTGATTGAGAAGGTAGGGTAGTGTTTGATTCAAATTTTGATTGAAAATGGAGTAAATATGTTACTTTAATTCATTTAATGAATGTGTGACTCATCTCTTGTCTTGTACCAGCTTGGGGCACCGAAATGCAAGGAGGAAGAGGAGCAAGTGGAGGCTCCAATTTGGCTGGCTCACATGGGTAAGGTAAGTGGAGCCCACTTTTTTTGTTTTATAAGGTAAAGTTTGTCTTTTTTTGTTATTTTATGTAAAAGTAAGAGCATATATTTAATTGTCACATGTCTCTTGTCTCTTGGTCTGTTAAGAGACTTAATTATCTGATTTTATGTAGTCCATTTCGTGGTCAATGGTCAACATTGACCAACTTAGTCAATGTTGACCCAAACGGGCCCCACATTAGGGTTTTATTAATATTTTAATATTAAATTTGTAAAAATTCGTAAATTTCTGGAATTAAATTCCTAATATCATATAATATGATATTTTATCATATTTAACGGTATTTATAACCTTTTAGCTCATTTAAAACCAATTTAAAAGACAATTTCACAAAAACGTGCTTTAAGGAGTTTTAGCGCACATTTTGTGTTGCCTGGTGTTTCTGAGCTCTGTTTTCTTTGACAATGGTCTTGTTGTGTTCCTTACATGATATTTGATCATGTAACTCAATTTTATATCATTTAGAGGTCATTAGACCTTTAAGGTTCTTAGAGCACATTTTTGCCCTTTTTGACCTTGAAGCATGAAAGTGCTTGTTCTTTATGTTTGAGTGTTGCCCAACAATTATAATATGTTTAGTAATGTGTTAATATGCTTAGGACAAATTTTTGGGTCCTACATAGTTCATCTGGGTATTTATTTACCCTTAACAGTCAAAGGGTGCAACATCTTGTTTTGTGTTGACCACTGTTGTTCTCAGTTGATTTTCTAAGGCATGTTTAGGCCTTAATTAATGTGATTAGATATTTAATCCATGTTTAATAAGTTTGGGGTATTTCAGTCTACCCCCCTTAAAAAGACTTCGTCCCGAAGTCTCTCAATCAAATAGGTAAGTATATAAATGTATAACTACCCATTATTCCCATAATGTATATTTATGTGATATATCATTTACACACATCGTATTGCGCTCATACAGCACATAGCCATCATGTTGTGGCGTTAGTTCAATCATATATGGATATAGGTGATCCATCAGCATCATCATTTCCTATCAGTTCTACAAGTCCTGACAACCTTCCTGAGGTGTCCATAACATTCCATTGTTCCACATTCCATATCTAATTATTCATTTCGTATCTAGGCGATACCATATGTAATCATTCTATAAAGCAATATGAATACATATCACAAATAGCATAGGGAAAAGTGTTACACACATGGTGTAGACACAACATTCATACAGGTATCTCGTAAGATACGTACATACAAGTGTACATTCACACCCAAACAAACCAAACAACGCACGCCCCGCGTACCAACCATAACCAACAAAACCAATTCACTGTATGCTATGCGTACAAAATAATTCACATACTAACCAAACAAACCTCGTATACCCCGCACACCACCAATTCTTTGTATGCAATGCATACTAAACAAACGAAACTTAGTGCACACATGTGCACAGCCAAGAGGCTCTACCCCCCTTAAAAAGGGTTACGCCCCCGTACCCCACAAGTATACAACTGCCGCTCAACAAGGAGCGCTGGATACTTGGCTCTCAAAGAGTTCACCAACTCGTGGATTATCCTCATATCAGAGAGACGGGTGTGACTCTAGTCCTTCTGGGCTCCACAATTCGTAAGGGATGTGGCACTAAACAATTTGTGCTCTCTCCCAAATTCATTCTAATGGGCCCACTCGCTCCGTATGAGGTGCAGACCCATGAACACAGGCTCAATTTGCTTTTCTTTTTTTTTTCCATTGCTGTGAATCCACTTGTTTGGATCACTAGCATACATGCGTGTGTCTTGTCTCACTGATATTCAGTTGAGGTATACTATGACATTGGCCATTGTTAGTACTTAGTGCTTTTGCACTTGTCTTTGTAATACTAAGACGTACCAGCCTAAATGTCCACAAGGATGATGTTCGTCATCCGTGTCTCCTGGTGGTTTTGTTCCAGAGTAACACACTGTTATAGTTCTTTTTTTACACACTCGTGTTGATATCCACTTTATCTTTCTGCGTTCCCACTAGATTAATAACTGCACGAGTGCAATACCAAAACACTCAGTCATACAGAGTGCAGAGGCGTAAACGCTCAACATCTAATATCTCATGAGTCAAACAGATAAGATGTGCGAATTATCCTGTGAGTGGTACATTCCAAATCCATTGTTGTTTGCTTAAGGTATCTGCTATCATATAGCTTTATCTTTTCTCCTTGCGTAGTCACGCGTTTATATCCATATCATCTGGTAGATTTCCTCTGGATTGCAAGAGTTTACTCGATCCTTATGAGGGTTCTACATATTATCCGTCCATAACGGGTTTTCCTGTTTCTTCTATTTTTTTTGGGTTCCTGTCCTTGAATTGTTTCCCTGTCTTCATTGTATACTGTCTACTGTTCTCTGTTTAAGGTTCTTTTTTTTCTAGCCCGTTGGTTTAACTGCGGCTCTTCTCGTCCATCTCCGAGGTAATATGTCTTACGGTCCATAGTACGGAGTTGACTACTTCTCGTGTTCCTAACACTACTTGTCTACTTGCATGGGGTACCGTACTGATACATTACTACTTACCCGACTAACTCATAAATTAGTCTGTCAGGCCCACATGCTCCCAACGGAGTGCGGTCGTCCCATGTCTCGTTAGTAGTAAACTGGTAATGTCTGTCACACGGTTGTTGTGAAGTATTCTGTTGTCAATCTCCCTTTGATGGATATCCCTTTTTTTTTGTTCTTCTTCTTTTTTTTTTTGTCTTCTTTTTGCTTCTGTTTTTTTTTGTCTAATAGTTCGTGTTATCGGTTATCCTGTAATAAGTGTTATTGCCTTTGTGGCATCAGTGGTAATTCGTGCCATAGACTGGTATTATTCAACTTGGTGTAAGTAAAATCCGTGCTATTAGCAAACTTGTTTCTCCTTTTTTTTATCTCATTGAGTACAACACAATTTTCCTTTTTCTCCCTGTATTTTTTTTTATCATATCTCATCCAAAGTTCATATATGTCCCCTCATCCATGTAATTGGATGCATTGCAGATTGCATAATAGCTTGAGCAACTTGGCTCTTCACTTTCCAACCATCCTCACTGACGGTGGTGCATCTACAAGGGTATGCTTGTCCACGAGGACTAAACATGTATCACTAGTAGTGATTAGCATTTAAATGCGGGTATACACTGGTGGTATTTGGCTAATAAGCCATGTCTGAAAATTCCCAACAATTTAAACTGGTGTGGTTTACAGCCATAGTGGCTGATAGTATTAGTTTAGTTGCAGTGGTTGGACTAACGGTCCTTCCATAGTTGCATAAGTTTCTAATCTCAAGGTTTGTATGAAAAAGTTTGAAAAACATTTTTTTTATAAAAGGTTAAAAGAGTAGTAGTTGTTGTAGTTGCATTTGCAATAGCTGTTACTGTTGCTGTCGCTGCACTTGCTGTAGCAAGTGCGCAAGGCAGATGGAAATTTCAGTAGTTTATTGTCATAGCGCTTGCAATAGCAAGTGCGCCATGCAGGTGGAAATTCTGGTCAGTAATTCCCGGCTCATTGACTCTTCATCATTTGAGTATCGCTACATGGTAATTAAGCATTAACATCCTGTTCATATATATATCCGTCAAGGTTTAAAGTTTACTCGCATCAAGTTCACAAATCTAGTCTCCAAAGTCATAACAGAAAGGCGAGTGGTCAAGACACACTCCCACGTAATCTTAACATGTTTCTTTCTAACATCCCAAGTAAGCACACCACATAGTAAGTAAACAAAGTCTTCCACAGCGGTCTCATGGAGTTAGGGTATTCATGCCCTATCTACTCCTTTGCCTTTATAGGCTCCAGCATCAGTAGAGTCTGGCCATCCTGACCGCGCCTGTGGTACTCCAGATCCTCCAGCTGAGGTCTTCTAAGTATTCTTTGGTGGCCTGTAATTACGGCTCTCTGGGTTCATCCAGCATTCAAATTCCCTATGGCCTTTTTGTGGCAGCACCGACATTCGACTTTGCGGCCTTCGCAGTCGACCCCAGGATGGTCTTTCCCATAACGCTTACAGTAAAAGTGGCGCTGGGGCTGTCCGGTGCCTGATGGTAGTATTTAAGTTTAAGTTAAAATCTAGTGGTATAAAGGTTAAGGTTACAATTTAATTTAAGAGGTAGGTGTTCTCACCCTTAGGAGGTGGGGATCTCAGAGGCTTAGCATCTATAGCTGGGCCGGTCAACCGAAGGATGGGCTCTTTCCCTTTCTTTCCCTGGTGACCCTGCTGCCCTTTCTTTTAAAGAATTTCTTGTTAAAGGTTTCGGGTCAGCATTCCTAAAGGTATTTAATATGGTAAACAATTTAGAATGGGATAAGTCCTTACTTCCACTTCTTCTGGCTATTGCCTGAAGATGCTCCTCCATCCTCAGACTCTCCTTCGGGGTTCTTTCTCTTCTTTGCCCCAAGAGTCTCTTCCCGAGTCTGAGCATTAGCTCCGTCCTCGAGGCAGCCTCATAACACTCCTGGAATCTCCTTGGTAAGTTCTCACAAAGTTAATTGGTAATGTAGTAAGTAAAGAATTTCATGGCTTTCATGTTAGTACTTGGATGGTAGTGTAGAGGGCAGCACCCATCGCCATCTGAATGCGAAATAATAGTCCTCCCCGGAACTTATCGACCTTCACGGTCTCTGAGTAATCCACACCGGGAATGGAGTCCAGCGAACCAATGAATCGAGCGTAATACTCATCCACGGTCAGACCTCCTTGGGTCAGTGTCTCTGACTCCTGGCGCTTCTTCTGTTTGAGATGTGCTGGGTAGTACTTCCCTCTCAGCAACTCGACAAAGGCAGCCCACGAAAAGTCGGGCATAGCCAGGTGATGGTCCTTGACCAACCTCCACCAAGTTCTGGCTGCATCCTTCAGATGGAAAGCAGCAATGGCGACCCTCTTGTCGTCAGGTACTTGTAAGGCTTCAAATGCTTTCTCATGTTCAACGATGTAGCGCTCCAAAGCTACGGGGTATGGTTCCCCAGGATATAGGTGGTCGGGTCTCTGTAACTGACTTCAGCCAGTTCGTTTCCCTGGGCTGTGGCGGGTGGGCTGGTGCTCCTCCTATCTGAGTACCCAGCTGTGCAAGAACGGTTGTAACCGTCTCAGCAACTCCTGTAATGCCGGGGTCACCGCCTCCACCTCTTCCAGTACCACGCCCTCTAGTTCCACCAGACATCTGTAGTACAGTATGTCACATAAATACTCGGTAAATTACCGTACACAACCAATGGATATTAAGTTGCCTTAAGGCTAACCTGTCACGTAATTTGCGTTACTAGACACAGTATATTTCTAAGACGAATCGTCCCGTACTTCCCAAATGTTTCCCATAATTTCCCAAGTCCTAAGCTCACTGTCTTAACCTATTATCTCGTCATCAGAGTGGTACTCCGCTCTGATACCACTTTTGTAACACCCCTCTCCATAATCACGATATAATCCCTCACGTAGCAATAATTAAAACGTCTCGCAGCGGAAATAAACAACAATTACAAAACTCACTCGGGTGTCACCGGCCATTACTCGCCCATGCGAGCAACGTAGCCAAACCACATCCAACTTCCAAAATAAACAAACTGCTAACCGCAGTGACAACGAGAAACTCCTATACATCATACTAAGTCCATAACCATAAACATCGACAAGTGAGCGACTACCCAATCCTGAAAAATACATAACCTTACCATAAGACCATACACCATCTTCATTACTATACAACATCTCCAATTACCCTGTTTGCTCTTCAGCTCCGACAATGATCAACAACCTGAAATGGTGTAGTATCAGCGATAGACGCTGAGTATGCCGGGCCTGGACCCTAATGGTCACTTGTCATTTTAACTATATTAATAGATTGGTTTCGTGCTTTTTCTTTTTACAGTTATAATCAAAACTGAAGCATAAATGTATAATATACATAATCAACCATCCAAATATCCATAAACATTTAACCACCCATCCAATCCAAACATTCATTTAATATTCCATACAACATTTATATATCGAACGTATCGAGTAATAACAATATAATGTACAATGTACATTCGCCGTAGCGTACAGTTTTCATATTTAATTTACCTTAGCCTTGTAGGCTCCATCCAACCATCAACACACAATAAAATAACCACAAGTATAACCAATGAACAACAAAGCGAAACAACGAGAATAATAAACAAGTATTAAGTCTCGTCCATGGTATTGTTCGCCACTGTATAAGTCTCAATTGTTTTAGTTGTTCAGTTATACCTAGTGACAATGTCTCGTTAAAACGACATGTCTCTAGTGACCCATATATTATGGCGGGTCACCCACGGCAGTAGCCACTCCAACGGTAGAGTCTCCGACCAACGAGCCATTCTAGCTCACGGGAAATTTTTTGATACTTACGGACCCGTACGCGGACATCCTGGTATCGTTTTTGTGATCACAGTGCACACCAAGAGCCACATCCTCTTGGCTTTACTTCCATTCCATTAATTAATTAATTATACCATCGCATCGCATTACCAAATTTTCTAACACACAGACTAAGGTCATTAGTCCAATCCGGAGTCTGTAAACTCGGGATCCAGTGTTAGATACGAGAGCGGCGTATAGAAAGGCCAATGCTCCGTATAAAAGTCTCAGATAATATGTATATGTTATTATCATAGTGCTACAACGTTTTACTTACGTTCCTTATATTTCATATAAGATAGCACCATAGCCGCTAGTTCGTTTTATATATAGGTTCATATATACGAACCAATACTGTTAACTCAACAACAGTAAATAATAAGCATCTAAATATACAATTCATGCATATTAATTATCACATTTAGACAAACAATCTTATCACAGATCACACAGAAGTCTGAACTGAGGAAGTCCTCAGAGACAATCCGAGACACATAACAACATACAAGTTATATCAACCAAGTCCGAGCCCAAGGAGCAACCTTAGGACAACTCGGATCAAACCCCTTTACATACCGTTCACCCTGACTGTATTACGGTGGAGTATGAATCAGCAAGATCCTATGCTCCGTGTAGTCCGCTAGCTCGTCGAGCGTCTTGTCAGAAGTACAATCTAAACGGTAATAAACTATAAGTCAGTCTCCATGACTAACTACATCCGGTATTTCCGAATAATAAGTAACCCCGACAGTTCACCCCTGTTTCTATAGTTGTTCGTTACGGGTTTCTCTAAAACAGTCGGTTTTTGTTACTTAAACGCGTACGTCAAAACATTCAACTGTTAAGTTTAATTCGTTGTATTTCTTTTAATCTTGTCCACCATCTAGCTTAGGTACATATCCTATAGTTGCATGTATTCATGCATGATTGTAGTATATTATCTTTTTTTGTATTGTATCCAAAACTCATAACTTATAGTTCAATATATATTTTTTTTAAATAACCACCACCATTAAATCATATGGTTTCCAACCAAAAGATATCCACCTTATATACATTATCCTTGTGTATGTATATATTTACCGCGTAGGTAATTCCCATGAGTTTAATAAACTCTTATATCATATGTTACATTTTATCATCTTATGTTAGATGATTATTCCCATTAGTTGTATTGTATTGTACAACTATATTAAGATTGTTATCCTAATATTATGTAACATTTTATGTTGTACATTTACAACTCCTAAGGTTTATTCCATAAATACCTTAGTTTATAGATCCCATTCATTTATAGTTTGTCACATATTTTATGTGAGTACCCTTCCTTATATTAATTCCATCTAAACCATATAATTGTCATAACATTTATAACATCATAGACCTTAGTCTAAAATTCATTTTCCAACTCTTATTAACTCGGTATAGCCCTTAACTTCATTTAAATCCCATTTTGACCACATAACATTTTTGTAATGTTATACCATATAATATCATACTATGTGATATTTTTATTCCCTTTAACTCATACCTATAGTTTTTATACAAAACTATTTTATTGCCTCTTAGGCACCAAAGGAAAATCTATTCTTTTCATAAACCATAGTTTCCTTAATTTACAAAATCACCCCTTTCTTTTTACCATGTTATATATACCATTTAATATAACATTTCTAACTTATAAAAGAGTATAACCTATGGTTATTTTTGTAAATTCCGAACAGCCCTTGTGCTATTCTAAAATTGTCATTTGGCCCTATTTATAACATATAGTTACCATATCATTAAAACCATATTTCATACACATCTTAATAAATTCTCTTAATAATTCTAAAAATCACCAAATTCCACCAAAGGGTTATAAATATCCTTATTAACCCATATACTTTCAATATTTACCATTCCACCATCTATTTTTCTCCAAAGTGTCATAATGACATTATAACTATATATTATACAATATAGTTCATTTTAATTCCAAAATCCACCAAATAAATTCCTAAAAATTCCTAATAGCCCATGGGTGTTTAAAATACCATTGTACACCCTTTATTTTCGGTAATAACATATTTACCACATATGTTATAAAAATATTACCTTAAGATACTTATCTTATTATAACACCTTAAATAAGTTAATTAACTATCTAATTTGGTCAAAACCTATCATATGGTCAAGGTTGACCACCTTAATATTCCTTGACCACCAATTCTTATAATTACGGTTTGCACCCAAACTTTCTAGAAATCACCGTTTAACCCCAAAACTTATAAAATCTTATAAACTTTATTTTAACTCCTTTTTACCTCTAATTTTCGGCCTTATTTTATAAAGCCCTCAAATTTAATTTAATTACACCTAATACCCCATTTATTTTCGGTAATGCATTTATACTACTTAAACTTAATTGAAAGCTTGTAAATGCATAAATAAATGGCCTAAAATACATGGCCTTATTACAAACATTGGCTTGCAAAATAAATTACACATTAATGTCCCAAAATACATATAAAATTTCGACCTCACCATATAATTTTCATTTATTTACCAAACTTCCACATAATGTCTTAAATTTGACATTTATGCTTGTTTAATTAGTTATAAAATTTATTAAGCCATTCCTTAATCATTTTAAGGTCAAACAAGACCTTATTTCACCTCTTCACTCACGGCAATTAATTAGGAATAGCTTAAACTTGTATTAATGTAACAAGTTAAGGTTTTAAGTAATTATACCTTGATTTAACCTAGATAGAACCTTGTTTGGTTCGGCCACCTTAGGTAGAAATTCTCCACAGCTTGTTTACATGTTTCAAACAGAGAACAAGGCCTAGTTAGTCTCCAAGCAAGATCTAGCCATAAGAAGTAATTTAATGTAAGATTTAAGGCAAAAATCACCTTAAGAATGCAAGGAGAGTTCAAGATGGTTTCGGCCTGAATCAAACACACCACAAGGTGTTAGATCCACCATATTGACATAGGAAATAGCTAGATCTCAACAAACTACCTTGTTATTAGGTTTTACCTTGGAAAAATGCCTTAAAAGAGGGTATTTCCTTTGGATCTCGGCCACCTTTGCTCCAAATGGCTAACCAACAGATTCCACATGAAAAGGAGAAGAAGATGAGGCTATGACCAAAGTTTCACAGCCGAACTTGAAGGGAATCAAAAGTTATGAGCTTAAAGCACATTTTTACCTTAAATGGTCAAGACTTGAACTTTCCTCCTTAGATCTGGTTATGTACGAAACCAACACTTCCTTAATCTCCAAATCACTCTACATAGATTATAGAAAAGGTTGGAGTGTAGATCAATCGAAAAAGGAAGGAAAGATGAAGAAAATGGGCATTTTTATGCCTTAAGAGCTTACCTAGAGCTTGAGATCTCTCCAATGGAGTTAGCACACTTACCTACGGTTGGAGGGGAGCCAAAGAGTCTGGACAGAGCAAACTCGGCTGGAAAGAAAGAAGAAGGAGGATGACCTAATATTGCCTTAAAGCACTTTTTTGAATATTTTAGGTCATTATTGGTTTGATGACTCATCAATGCTTGATAATTGGAGGAGAATTCGGTGTAGACAAGGAGGAGACAATGACAAAGGCAGCCGTCCTTGATTGAGAAGGTAGGGTAGTGTTTGATTCAAATTTTGATTGAAAATGGAGTAAATATGTTACTTTAATTCATTTAATGAATGTGTGACTCATCTCTTGTCTTGTACCAGCTTGGGGCACCGAAATGCAAGGAGGAAGAAGCAAGTGGAGGCTCCAATTCGGCTGGCTCACATGGGTAAGGTAAGTGGAGCCCACTTTTTTTGTTTTATAAGGTAAAGTTTGTCTTTTTTTGTTATTTTATGTAAAAGTAAGAGCATATATTAATTGTCACATGTCTCTTGTCTCTTGGTCTGTTAAGAGACTTAATTATCTGATTTTATGTAGTCCATTTCGTGGTCAATGGTCAATTGACCAACTTAGTCAATGTTGACCCAAACGGGCCCCACATTAGGGTTTTATTAATATTTAATATTAAATTTGTAAAAATTCGTAAATTTCTGGAATTAAATTCCTAATATCATATAATATGATATTTATCATATTTAAAGGTATTTAACCTTTTAGCTCATTTAAAACCAATTTAAAAGACAATTTCACAAAAACGTGCTTTAAGAGTTTAGCGCACATTTTGTGTTGCCTGGTGTTTCTGAGCTCTGTTTTCCTTTGACAACTTCGTGTTGTGTTCCTTACATGATATTTGATCATGTTTCTTTGACAACGGTCTTGCTGTTTTTGTGTTGGAGTGTTGCCCAACAATTAATATGTTTAGTAATGTGTTAATATGCTTAGGACAAATTTTTAGGTCCTACATAGTTCATCGGGGTATTTATTTACCCTTAACAGTCAAAGGGTGCAACATCTTGTTTTGTGTTGACCACTGTTGTTCTCAGTTGATTTTCTAAGGCATGTTTAGGCCTTAATTAATGTGATTAGATATTTAATCCATGTTTAATAAGTTTGGGGTATTTCAACATAGGTCCTCGGTTCCATGAGCGAGACTTAGTAATGAAAATACATGTCAACTCCAATTCCACTTTATGCTACTGCATCTACTCTTAACGTGGTTAATTGTGACCACTTGTAGGGAGTTTCAGGAATCATCCGACCCTGATGTGATCAGTATCAGTGTTGAACTATCCTTTCACCCCAATTTGTGTTCAGTTTTCCTTGATCTGGCCAAGATCAAGTTCTACCTCCCACGTCAACTTCAAACAACCAAATAATTATTCATGTAGAAGTTTATATCTTTTAGCCCTTCTAGTCATAATCATAAATCAATACATCTCCAAATTATGGAACTCAGTCCATACGTCATTCTTAATTCACCTCTCAGCAATTACTTAGAGAATTTAATTCCTACTAGGTTCTACATCGGTCTCATACGATTCTTACCTCATAACATTACCATATTTGGTCTCATATCAATATATATCATAGGGATCTTAATTCCCCTAGTGTTTCTACTCCTCTTTACCTGAATTCTTGCACCGAAGTTTAACGAGGTAAGCCTCTAATACATCTGGTATTCGCATCTAATTATGCGTAACAACCACAACCACATAAGAATGAACACATGTTTATATAACATACGTATCAAACATCACAACTAATTTTATTGTGCTATGCACACTGTAGTTTACGTACTCAATATGTTAAGCATACGCTAAGCGATTGTGCACTCTACCCCCCTTAAAATGGATTACGCCCACGTAATCAACATTATATCATCCTTGAACATAGGTTCAAGATGTTTAGGTGTCATGGAGCATCCTAGCTTCCACGTAGTCTATCTCTCATTATGATTGGATCAGAGGATCTTCACCATGGTAATGGCTTAGTCTCTGTATCAAGGATTCTTATTGGTATTTATACCAATCTTACAACTGGGTTCGAGTGTAGCCACTAAGGCTCCAAAGTATTTGGTAGATAAGTCATATATTTTATTCGACTAGAAGATGTGAGGCACATCCTTCATTCTTCTCTTTTGTTAGGTATATCAAACCTTTAAGATATGGTCCACTAGCTTCTGCTGTGCGACTCTGATAATCTTGGGACTTAGTTTGCCCTTCCTATCCTCTTCAATATGTTTTACAGCTTCTTTGTATCCTTATAACTTAGGAATAAAGGTCTCTTAATGGACGTGTGGTATCTTTATCTATCCACGGTCTCTACGAGTTATAGCTTGTCTATCCAGTTCTCTGGAGATCTGATGTTCATGCTGTTATTGTGTGTTCCAGCGTCTGAATTGTTTCCTACTAACTCACCTCCGGTCTGAGATTTCAGTATTGTCTGGAGCTACTGTCCAGTGTTTATTGCTCTTCACAGTTTCCTCCAAAAATCTTGAGACATATAAACTGTTTATACTTACTAATCAGTGCTTCTCGCACTTCATAACTCTTAATTGTTTCCTCCTGGAATGAGTTCTCTGACTCTTTTAATCTCATTGGTTTAACTGAGTTCTTCCTCCTCAATTGTCGACGGTAACTAGCTGCTCTGGTCTGGATTTGCGTCGCTGACCGTCGTATGGAGCCGACTACTTCTCGTGTTTCTTACACTACTCGTTTACTTATATGGGTACCTTACTGATACATTGCTACTTACCCGACTAACTTATAAATAAGTCCATCAGGCCCACAAGCTCCTTTGGAGTGCCGTCGTCCCGCATCTCGTTTAAGTATGCTCGTAGTGTTCATCACACGCTTAGTTACAACTAATTTGTGAAGTATTCTGTTGTCGATCTCCTCTTTCATCAATCCATTATAACTCACATGTCGTTCTTCTTGAACCAAATCAAGGAATATCGATCAACTGGGTTCATAACTGCATTATACCTTCTGTATTTAGTATGGACTCGATCCCTTAGTAATTTGCGGTCTCTTTCCTTAGAGCCTCTTATCTCATTTCTCATGTCGATCTACTAGGAATGCACTTCCAGCTCCTTACGGAATGGACAGTGTGCTTCCTGTGAAACCTTTCATCACATGGTCCAGGCTACTGGCGTTACTGAACAGTCTATCTCCCATTTCATCACTTTACTTACATCGGGTTTTAATTCACAAATCTGATTGCTTTTGTGTCAGTATTTGATGGCTTATATATAGTGGTTGCTTCGCTGTGCACCATAACTTAATCTACCTAACAAGTATTATTCTCCTGGCCTCCACTACCGTAGTAGCTTTAGCTGTCTTATATTGCCCATTGATGGCACAATTCTTCAATCGTTTTACTTCAACGTCTCATCTTACATTCAATCCCCTTCATGGTGTAAACACACTGGGAGTTCCCCAGGTTTAATGTAAGGCGGTTGTCGCATCATTCAGCTCCAAGATAATTGCTTCAAATTTCAGGTTTATTTGTAGGTTGTATTATATCTCTAATAAGTGAATGCCCATTTCGAGGGCTTTATTCCCACTCAAGGCCTTACAACAAGGAGAGGTATCCCCACCCTAAAAGGAGTGGTTCGTTCTCCACCTCCGTCATTGTATCATCTCTCTATTCTCATTGGTGCCCTTTTTTGGCAATTCCTCCTCCATTCAGTATAAGTTTTCATAACCACTCGTATGTACGAGTTGCAGTTCATTCATGGCCTAGATAAGCTATTTTATGCTTTCCTGCACCTGGAGCTCTAATGTCTTTAGCATCCTTGGCTCGAAGGCCCTTAATGCTTGATTAGTCTCAAGTGAGAGCCGGTGTTCGGTTCACTGTTGTATTCTTAATCTTCTGTAGGTTATCCACGTAATTCTCTTGTTCTCTGAGCTCTGTCAATGTTGGGTCACATCATTGGATGTAATATGGGGTTTCACAATAAGTTGTTGTATCTCGCTTCCTGCTGTGGAAGTTCGCTTAGGTAATCCAATGTTAATCAGTGTCTGTGACAATACCTTCGCTCTCATAGACTTGTATCTTTTAGCAATTAAGGATTAGTTTTCATTAGGCCTCTGCCTTCAGGTGTCTAAGTCGGATATTTACCCTGGCTATCATGTGCTGCCATGTCAATACTTTGTTCAACTTCCGTTGACTACGCCACCCGTTAATGCCTAATCATACTCGGGTGTTAATGAGTTAGGCAAGCAATACTAACCATCATTTATGGGTCTTTTTCTGCTCAACTATACCAACTCTATGGTGTAGTTCTCTTGAGGTTCTCTCTTTTGTGATTGCACGTCTTTGATCCTAGGTAGGTCATTGCTTAAATTTTTTTTTCTCTGATTCTGTTTCTAGGGTTTATCAACATCCTCAATGAAGAGTGCTGTTAATGGTATTATTCTGGGAGTTCATCCCGTTTTTATTGAAAGTTTTTATGTCATCCATCTTCATTGTATGTCGTAATACCTTCCTTATAGGTTATTACTTACATCTGGTCTTCTCACATTGTTGAGTAATCTTTACGGTTCTCCCATTCAAGGTTAGGCTTGTTTTTGGGTTGATGTTCTTACCTGTAGTATCGGTTGTCTGTTGTAGATGATCACGTCGTTTAGTTTCCTAACCAAGTCCAGCTCCCTGCGGACTGGTGTATTGATTTAGTTGTGAAGGTTAGGTCATCAAGCCCTCCCAATGTTTCGCTCTTCAGTCTTAAGGATTTGTAATCCAGTGTTAATATGTATTATATCCGCGGTTTTTACCATTTGGTCTTCACGGCTTCCCGTATAGCTTCATCGCGGCAGCACTTGCTAAGGCAAGTGCGCCATGCAAGATGGGCTATCGGTACTGTGTACGTCGGTAATGGTACATTCTCCTAAACTCCATGTAGGTGGTAGTCCATTGGACTCCTTCTTTGCCCTTTTTGGCTTTGGTTAATTGATTATCTGGGCAGCTTCCTAACTGTTTTGTTAGTTAGTTACTTATCAAGGTATTCCTCTTCCTGAGGGGACCCTTTTTCTTTCGCTTTCGCCTTGGTTCTCACTCTCGTTTCCACACTTTTGTCGTGGTTATCGAGTATTGACTCTTCTCAGGTGCTACGTCGTAGTCTATCTTGGAGTATGACTTGCATATGCATTCGTAGTCGTCTGAGCTATTGCGGTCAGGTCTTTGCAACCCCCTTTTTTGTGTAGGATCGGAGTTTTCCGCTTCATAATTGACTTTTAGGTAGTCCCTATGCTCTTGCGCGGTATTATCCTGCTGTTATTGCTCCCTTGGACTGTTGTCTGGTGTTTCTGTCACTTCTCTTGTCCTCTCATTGTACTCGTAGTGCTTTCCTTCTTACTGGTATGACGGGGTTATATCGACTGCATAGCATGTCGACCCAAGTTGCCGGTAATTATTATTCTCTCATTGGTAGGATTTCGTTGGTAGCGCCTGTTTCAACGTTGCGCTCCAATTAGGACCTTCAAGTCTTGAAAGACTATTGCATAACGAGGTGTTTCTCGTATTTGCACCATGCTAAGTAACTGCCAGATCGGGTTTTCCCGAGTAAGAGAATGCTTGTCATCTCTCTGGCGTTCATTTCCGGTATCTTAGAACCAGGGGCGCGGAGGGAGGGTCAGGTATTATAGATATCCAATACACATCGGGGAATCCTAACTAACGCACCTCATGCACTAATACTCAACCCTTATCCCAAAGTCTACTATTCCTAACTCGGTAATTCATAAGCTCGGTAATTTCCAGTCATCAGAG
This sequence comes from Limonium bicolor, assembly GCA_023374045.1. Lineage (NCBI taxonomy): Eukaryota > Viridiplantae > Streptophyta > Magnoliopsida > Caryophyllales > Plumbaginaceae > Limonium > Limonium bicolor. The sequence continues at coordinate 218,713,437 of CM041779.1, forward strand.
TGTAACTACGCTCGGATACCACTTTTTGTAACACCCCATCTCCAAATACAGTGATCGTCGCCCTAAGTCCATCTCGTTCATTAACAACGCAGTGGAAAAGTTCTACTAAATTGGTGTTACCGCCATTAGTCACCCACGTGACTAACTAGGCCTATTCTCTTATAAGTCACGGTCTGACTAACCGGATAATTACTCGAGCATCTATACAATACAATCCATAAACCACAACTTATACCGGGTATCTCATATCCTAATACGTCATACTAACATCTCATCCGTTTACTAAACGAGTGTACATGCACAACTCGTGTAACAAATGAAAGCAACCCGAAGTACTCTACCCGCTCCTACTCTCAGATTGAGTCCTCGTCTGGCACCTACCTGCAATGTTTAAATCAAAGGCCCCAAGGGGCTCAACACATTGCTGGTACAGAAAACGTGCAGCGCCCACAAGCTAACAGGGCTACACACGACTACTTTGTCGTATACATGCACTTGATTGTTCATATAGATAATAATAACAAGTACGATAACAAACAACACACCCATGTGCAACATTCACAGCTCCATTAAATCAAACATCGTAATGGATGCCCATTAATGAGTAAATTCGATTCTTAACTCCTGAGGCCTGAGAATTTCTTAGTTCTCGTGTTTGACCATACCTTATAAGTGTCAACCGTCCTCTTAAAAGAACTGGTTGTTCTCTAACTGAATTGTTTATTTTTGTCGGGACAAGGTGACCCTAGCCAATGAGTTATTAGCTCCATTGGGTTAATAAACATTAATTCATAAGTTATGAGGGATGCAGGCTTGACCCTCCCGCGCCTCCTGAATTTGCCTCCCACCTCGAACTGTTCACTCGAGATGGTCGGGTCTGTTTGTCGACCCTAGGCGACAAGTCGTAGACGAGCCATATGCGGAAGACGGATCTGATACAGATGCCGACCTCCTAACCTAAACATGCATGACCGGAGTCAGTCCCGGATTCCTCTCCCCCCAAGTTCCAGTTAGTTGAAGTCTCATTGACAATTTGTTAGTTAAACCTCTCTCGGTATTAACCAACTAACAACAGGGAGTATTTATAACCTTGTACAATTGTTACTAAACATAGTTAATGAACAAGCTCTAAATCAAGTCGTGTTAGTGTGCAACAGACACACAATAACAATACAGTAGATCGGTTTCATGCTTAATCTTGTTTGGTCGTATCACAATAACACATAGCACATAAACCGAGGTAGACCCCGTTAGCAAACAAGCTACAAGAATCCCATACCATACACCAGAGATTGGCTAGCTCTTAATACCACGTTCGCCTAATCCGCCGAATGCCTCCGACTATCTAGATCTGTAACCAGAACTAGTATTAGTATCCTGTGTCTTAGAACTAATTTGGTTCTCTTTTCAACTTAAACCTCTTTCTAGGTTAACCCGGGTATAATAGTTTACCGTTAAACGGGTTCGTTCATTTTGGAGCGTTTTCAAGCTCAATTCTAATTCATTAACATACTAACGTCGTTAGCAGTTATTTAGTTGCACAATTAGCAACTTTAGACTTATACGGACCTTGTATTAGGTTTTCGTATTTTTCACTATTCATTTATCTGGTCTCGTATTCTTCTATTCATTTATACGGCCTCGTATTTTACTGTTGGCGTATACATATTTCATATTCATGTATACGGATAGTATTCACGAATACAAAACTATTCATGTATACCGAAAAATTTCATATACGTCCGTATGATACTCCGTATCATACGTATTTATTACTTTTTCCGATATAACTTGTATTTTCATTAAAAATACTTTAAGTATTGATTTCTCCTATACTTATTAAATTACGGGTATACCCCTCGTATACCTTAAGTTATATACGGGTCTCGTTTAACCAGTCTTAACTCTGTTTCCTTTACAACTTGTTTCTAAATTCTTTATTTAATTTCCTTAACCTTCTAAACACATAAAAATGTGTTATTTACATTCCTTACCCATAGTTTTCTTTTAAATTTCTATTTTACTTATAATAAGTTCTAAACTTGTTATTTTATTTCTAATTTCTTCCAAAGTCTTTCTTAATTAATTTCTTTTATACTTTTGGTCAATTACCAAAATATACCCAAGTTTGACCAGTATTTTACGGTCAAACCTCCTAACCTTCCATAATTTACAATATTACCCCTAAAGTTAATTTATCTTAACTTTTTATTCCTTAAACATTTTATTACCTAATCTTTTGCTATAATTTTTATTCTAACTCATCTAAATATTTTATAAACTATCATTGACCATGTTTGACCACGTTTGACCAGTAAAATTACCATTTACCCTTGTGGTTTATTCTTTCATTTAATAACCAATTTAACTCCAATTAATTTCTAATTATCGTAATTAATTTACATACAGATTTTTGAACATCAAAAATCATTTTAAACATCTCTAAATCACCAGATTCAATTATCTAATGTTATAGTGTATATATACCATCCTTTATTAACTTTTAAATATACCAAAAACCTTATAAATTCTTATAATAATTTTAAACTCTTTATAAATTGTAAACTTAATTCTACAATTATTTTCTCATCATGTAAACTCTCAAAAATTTCATATTGACCCCATTAATTTTCGGCAATCACCATTAGGTACCAAATCCTCTTAAATTTTACATATTACTCTTAACTACACTAATTCCTTTAATTTAACTAAGTTAGATAATTTTTCTAACTCATTTACAACTCTTTATTTTTTGGCCATATGAAAAATCATAGTATATGAATTTTTCTTGTATATTATGATAGCTTATATTGAAGCTTATATCATAAGGAGTATAAATCTAATTTTAGATTTACAAAATATTAACATTTAATGTGTTAAAAGTTGAATCTAACACTTAATAATTTCAGCAATCATAACCAAAATAAATAACATGTTAGATCATATGTAGATCAACAATTAGAACCCTAAAATAGGCAGTTGTAGGATTTACCTTGTATATTAACCTTTAGCTTAATATTAAGCTTGATTTCCTTAGAAATTTTGACAGCAAATTGCTAGAGAAATTGGCTCCAAAATAATAGAATAAGATGAAGAATAAGAGGGGTTAGTAACCCTAGGCACTCGGCTATGATGAAAATCAAAGAAAGAAGAGTTTCCAAGAAGGCAATGTTTTACCTCGAGAATCAAAGGCACTTCTTCATGGTTTTCTTGAGAATATGGGGGCTCATGAGCTATGGTTGTAAAGCTCTTAGAAATAGGATTCTAATGAGCTATCAAGCTTAGAACTTGGACTTAAGATGATAAAATTATGATCTGTGCAAGACAAGGTGTTCTTTAAGGTTCTAATCTAAGTAAATGGAGTTATAATGGAATTTTCTTCAAAGGGAGAAGGAGCCACGAATTGTTCTGGGCTAGAGAGGATGGATGAGTGTCTGATTGATCAATAAATCATGAGACAAGGTGACAAGGCACTCTTGGAAAAGCATGGTTGGTGAAATAGTAAGAAAAATGCCTTTTTAACTCCTTTATGAGTCACCACCCATGTCGGCAGCATTAGGCACCATTTGGTCCGTGTTTTTTGCTTCTGACTTATATTTATGTAATATTAGATGTATTAAGTTCAAATGACTTATACCATGTGTTAGGTATGTTACATAGCCAAAAATGCCTTAAAACAACATTTTATGTGCTTCCGGGTACACATTGATTATGCAATTTGTTTTGGCTAGTTTAAATGTGTCCTTAATATATTTACAACCTTTAGAAACTTTGTTCATGAAGTAGCATGTTGCTCATTCCATTTTAAATCAAGTCGTTTAGTGGTTTCTCCTTGACTTTCGTCAGTTTAGTACCTGTTTACTGTGGACTTTGTATACTTAATTTGTGTGTATACGCAATGGATCCAATGACCATTTAATTGTTTTTCCCTTATTTCCTTATGTTATTTAGTCTCATTAGCCTTTTCGTTCCATGTATACATGCTTAAAGCACATTTTTCTTTAAAGCACATTTTTTGTGCTCTAAGGTACGTTTTTGGTTTAAACGCTAATTCCGCTTAATGCGTATTACTAATCATAGAGATATTTCACATTTGAAATCTCTTGGTAACTTATTGGTAGTTCCCTAATTTATTTGTGCTCTTTAAAACACCTTTGGCTCTAATTATTCCTAAAGCATGTTTTGGTGTAAATTGTTGTTTAACACTTCTTCTAATGTTTCTAAGGCACGTTCTAGCCTTAATATATCCTAATTAGATAGTTCATTAATATATTAAGGTTTGGGGTATTTCAAAAAGCATGAATCGGACTAAATTGCACTACTTGTGTGCTTAGGTTGTTCTTGATATATATTGTCTCGAACACTAGTTTTTATAATTCATGAAATGAATGGATGATGATGAAGCGTGTATGTACCTTGTAGTGTATTTGAGTAATGTATCATACCTTGTATGTATGTGTGTGGGAGTATTGAACTATTGTGTGTCTTGGATGTGAATGACTTCTACTAATTCCTAACTACCTAACTCCTAATGTAAGTATTGAGTAAATTGGAATGAGTAGAAGTCTGATATAGCTTCGGCCACGTGTGAGGATGAGGAGACACAAGAGGTTGGATCCGATTCCTGGTTCTTAAGCTGGTCCATGGCCCAAACCCCTTAAATGGGTAGCATCCTGGATTAGTGAACCAAGTAAATCCCGGTGGTGGGACAGAGTAGTCCCCGGGCCGGAGGTCCCGACGACTTGACTTGAGTATGTAGTAAGTAAGTAAAGTATTGTATGAGTAATGGTCTTGGCTGGTGTAAGTCATTGACCCCGAGTAAAAGAGTAATCTCCACCCGATTAACCCGGGTGGACAAATGGAGCTAACAAGTATTGCGTATTGAGTATGCAATGTGTACGTATGGTGTATGTGTATTTCGGAAGAAGGTAAGTAAGTATTGGTTGACTTGTATTGTCTTCCTTGTATGTATTGTACTGTGTGTAAGTATGTATACCTTGTGTAGTATTGTAGTATGACGTATGAAAGCATGTATGTAGGTATGTATTGTAAAATGAATAGCATGTATTCGACCAAGTGGTCGGCGTACCCTCGCTAGTACGCGGGGTATGCGGAAGTCATATGCAGCGAAAGCTGAGCCCCTACGGGCAACGTTTTTAGTGTGCAGGTACCCGAAGCGGACATGATCACCGTAAGAGACCGACAACTAAGTTTGGATAGCTAGGAGTGAAATGTAGATAGTAGTGAATTGTATAAGGCTTGTAGCCTTGTTGTAGAAGTGTACCAAGGGGTATACCTTGTACTTAGAAGGTAAGTAGCTTGTGAGGAATGGGTAGTTGTTAGACTCCCAATGAGTATGTATGAAATTGGAAGACGTATTGTATTTGTATAAGGATCTTAGTAAACTCGGTATGTTGTATTGTATTGTATGGTATTGTAATGGGAAGTTGTAGTACCCGGTTGTAATTGTAATAAGGATTGTATTTGTGTGGCACTCGGATATTCCGGTTCATCAGACCGAAGTTGTATGTAGTAGTAGCCTTGTTACTCACGTGGGTGGCTTACGGCATTGTATCACCCGCCGTTGTGTAAGTATGTATCCGCTGCGTGAGTCTGGATGTATAAGGGGATTGGATGGTAATGATGGTATTAGCAGTAGGGGTGTTACAAAAAGTGGTATCAGAGCGAAGTATCGCTCTGATGACTGGAAGTACCGAGTTTAGGAAATACCGAGTTAGGAATTAGAAGCTTAGGGCTAAGGGCTGAGTGTTAGCAATAAAGATATGCTAGTTAGGAACCATGGTGAGTATCGGATACCTACAATATCAGACCCAACCTCCACAAACCCATTGTATAACTTGGGAAGGAACGCCAGAGTGAAGGAAAGTCCTCTCATACTCGGGAAAACCCGATCTGGCAGTTGTGAAATCATGGTACGGTAAACAAGAACCGACTTATAGAAGATTCCAGGAATTGGAAGTCCCGGAGATGGATCCCGGTTGGACAACAATACCCGCACTTAATAGCGGTAGAATCAGCACACCAACCATAAAGAGGCTACAACTTACAACAGCATGGGGCGACATGCTTAGCATTCTGGAACCTGGCTAGTCAACCAGCAGCAGGAAAAGAAGCACTAAGAGTGCAACAGAGTGGAAAAAGGAACAGAAACAAAACCCGAGACATAAGTCTATGGGACAGTAATAGCTAAAATAATACCATCAACGGTATGCTAGCTGACTAAGCTAAGCACATGGACGGAAGTGGTTGACTCGAGAACTACAATGCCACAAGGTTATAATAACTGGCCAACATAGCTCAGACAGCTACAAGGACATTCACGGGATATAATCCGATAGGACTACGAAGGTAGTGCCTAAACAAGCTAAGGCTCAATAGCCACAATAAACATGTGGGAACGAGCAACAAGGAAAAACACCAAACCAAATAAATAGGAATCTCCAAGGATTGGAGAAGTACCCCGATCAGTGACGACCATGTCGAGATCACTGAGAAGCTATTAAGAAGATTGAATAACCCAAGTAAATGATCAGTGGATCAAAGGAAGAGTCGACAAGACTATCAAATACGAGTGGAAACCATTCCGTTATCGGTATAGATTTACCCAAAAATCACCAGTACCGCGCACTTGCCACGGTAAGTGCAGTAAGAACAGAAATATGTAGAGGAACTCTAACACACCACAGGTACATAGTAATGTACCGAGACTGCAATGAAGCAACTACAGGATCGCACATCCCAATAGTTAGAAGTATGGAACCTTGAAAAGGCCTAACGGACCCCACTGTTAGAATGTATTAGAAGATACTAGTCAGGAGAAGTTGGACTTGGTCAAAACCTCAAACATGACTATGCCATGAAGAATTTCTTTTAACACTGAACCATTGTTTCAAAACCCAAGATTTTTCTTTCAAAACCACAACCCTTCTTATAAACCTTGGATTTTAAAACCAAACCAACAGAATCACGGTGAGTATCATAGAATGATACAAGAGGAGTTGACAAAGAATACTTCACCTAGGCGTGTGACGAGCACTACGAGTGTACCCAAATACGGGATGTGGGACGACCGCACTCCGAAGGAGCTTGTGGGCCTGACAGATAGTCGGGTAAGTGGTAACTTATCAACAAGGTACCCCACGTATGTATACATGTAGTGTACGAAACATGGGAAGTAGTCAACTCCATTCTACAGACCATGAGTAAGATCAAACCAGAACAACTGGACACCTCAGACGATCAAGGAAAAGGAACTCAGCTAAGTAATAAATGTAAGGAACTTAGAGAATCCATCTGAGGATAAGGAATGAGGACTAGGAAGCGCAAATAGCACAGACTAGTAAGTGTAGTAGACATTGGATATGTCTCAAGGACATCAAGCAGATACCTGACAGCGGGAAAGTATACCCACCCTGAACATAGTAAGGCAAATGCCTAATGCGAACACCACAAAGTTCAACAAATGGGATGGAGTTCTCAAGGACAAATACAAATTACCAGGGAGCATAATCCATCATCGAAGAGGATGATTAACCTAGTGTGGAACACTAGGAGAAAGTATAAATAGTCTACCCAATGATGGGAGAGGTTATAACCCTAAAGGGAATAACTCAAATACGATACCACAAGTCGATATAGCGGACATAACATATCCTAAACACTAGCCGGATGTAACGGAATAACCAACAACACCTAGGAGCAATCCTTGAAGGGTGTCTGAGTTAACAACACTCGGACAAAGCGTTATGATAAGAGCACGAGAGCTAGAATGAACACTCGGTTAGGACACCGAAGGGATTTCACCTAACAGGAAATACCCTCAACCATTGAAAGGCACTGATTAGCACGAGATTGCCTAAAGGGCCTCCTGTGAAAGGAAGCGTGATGCCACGACTTGCCATGGAACCCAGTAATACCTCCAACCTATAATGGTATGCAAGGAGTGGAAACATGTATAAGCAGCTTCCAAAGAGCATAGCTTGCAGCAATAGGGCTTAAAAGCCATGAACCAACTACGTTATGTATGCTTAAATGGTTGCAAAACCCATACTATTTACTAACAAGACTTGCAAGAGATATTGCTTCATACGACAAATAAATCAACAACTGAACCACCTAACTTGAGCTCAACACTATGAGTGGCTTGGAGTAATGATTACCTCAGTGTCACTGTCACTAGAACGTCAGCCTAGTATACAGTTGCCAAAGCTTTTAATTTCCTTTCATGCCTTCTGTAGCAATGGTAGCATAGAGGCATAAGGATCGTAATAATGCCAACAATGGCATAGTCCATACTTGGAAAATACGAGAAACCCAAGGGAAGGTACCCCTCGTTAGTCGAAGACTATTAATGCGGTGAAGATGTGAACCCTTAGAAAGGCTTCCATTTACCATAACAATAAAGACTACGCATATAGATATTGCCAAGCGGCGATGTAATAAGGAAATGAGATTTCCAAACCATTACGACTGAAAGGAGTAAGTATACTCCATATGCACCCAAGCATATGGTGAGCCATTGTATAGATACTAACATAGTAACCTTGCCATGAGGCTTATGAGTGGAGATAAACCCCTAAACAAGAACTTTCATTTACCAATGACAGAGTACTCTTCAATTGGAGAACGGGACCAGAAAACCCTTGAAGTTCTTGGGATGTCCCGGTGACGTATATGCAAAGTAAAACTACACAGCTAGAGCCTATAACCAATGATCACCACTGAGAGACAGTAATTGTCAAAAACAACCAATGTGAATGCACATCGGACACCATGAATGACCAACGCTCAAGAGAGCTTGTAACCCGATAAATTGCTCCATCCATTGTCAACCAAGATACTTGGTAAATTGTATCATAAATGGTGAAGAAATGTGAGGTAAACTAACCTACACGTGAAACCTAAATTGAAATAAAACATCTCCACATTGGGAAGATAGTAATATTGCAGTATGCTACGACAACCGTCATACACACGAACATATGAAAACCTCAGTATTCACACCATAAGGAAATGGTGCCATCGACAATGACAATGAGTAAAGATAAGCTACCGCAGTAACGGAGACCGTAAAGATGATGTTCTATAATGAGTAAGAATATGGTGCGCAACAAGAGACCACTATGAGGAAGTAGTAGACAATGATACAGAGTTGTAAGTACGAGATGATAGGCAGAAATATTCATTCCTATCACATAAGTGACTTACTGCCGAGCGTTTACACCTCTGCACTCTATATGACTGAGTGTTTTGGTATTGCACTTGTGCAACTAATGATCTAATGGCATAGAGAGGAATATGGAAAATGCAAACCGTAGTAAACCTTCCTTTTCACCAATGAACATGGCATAAGCCATTTAAGCAAGTTTAGCAACAAACCGTGCGGCCTAAGGCCAAAGAAGCACGAAGAGTGTAGAACACACTAACCATCATAAGATGTGAATTCCACTGGAATAAAAGGTGAAAGGAGACTTAAGAAAGTCACTAGGACCGACGCATAGAAATGAAATGTCATACAAGTAAAGAACACTTGTACTGAACCTGAAGAACTAGTATAATTCAAAAGCTATTGACAACAGAGGAAGCACTACAACTAAGTAGTGACTTAACCTCACCCGACAGTAAGTCGGAGGAACTTAATGAACAATCGTGGAAGCATGAATAGTATGTACAATAGATTACCTGAGAGCTGGTTACAATCTAAAACTCATTGAGTTCACACACGGTAAAATAAAAGAATACACTTTCCTAGTAAACCTTATTCCCACAATAGAGGGATAAAAAGGTGATGTATAGCACATTAAGGATAATAGGAAGGGTGTACAACCCAAGTTATCAGGATCGCGCAGTAGAAGCTTGTGGACCCTAGCTAAAAAATTTAATACATCTAGTAAGTAGGAGTGAATGGCTATTAATTCCTTGAAGCCTGATAGGCTAGAACCGAATTAATAATGAGTTAAATAAACTCATATAGGAATTCTTGGTGCAAAGACTAAACCATCGGTATGGTTAAGACCCTTTGACCAAAGTACAGTATATAATAGACCGTAGTGAAGCTAAGTGCTTTAAATTGCCCGATTTAAGTAAACCAATGTATAATAATAACATATGGTAGATTACGTGGGTGTAATCCCTTTTAAGGGGGGTAGAGCAAAAACCGCTTAATGTAAGTTTCATGAATAAAACACATAAACTGTAATGTGCATAACACAAATGAGAATTGAATTGATGATTGGTACCTATGTTAAATAAACATACGTATTCATTCATATTGAAAATTGTGGTAATCAGGCACGAGAGATGCAAATACCATAGGACGAATATACCCATCTTGTAACCCCAGTGTAAGAGTATTGGTAAAGAAGAGTAATGAGTAGTGGACGGAGTTCCACAAGTATTGTATTCCTTAAAGAAAAAATACAACTTAATTGAGAGTAGTAGATGAATGGAACCCATGAGTAGCGAGGAACCCATGAGTAGCGAATTCGTAGGTAAGTCAGTGGAAGTAAATTGAGGACGACTGAATTTCATAAGTATTGTATTTCTTAGTTAGGTTATTGAAAAGTAACAGATGAAAGTAGCGAAGGTTGATGAAATGAGCACTTAGGCATTGGATATTGAAGTAAAGTATTTGGGAGTAGATTGAGAAGGATTGATGGACTGAATTTCATCCTTTGGAATTGTATGAATTTGTAATTATGAATAGGAATCATAAAAGATAGAAAATGGAAATAATTGAATTATTTAATTGTTTGAAACTGATGAGGGAAGTCGAACTTGATCCTGATCAGATCAAGGGAAACCGAACACAAATTGGGGTGGAAAGATAGTTCAACACTGATGCTGATCACATCAGGGTCGAATGATTCTTGAAGCTCCCCTCAAGTGGTCACAAGAATCACGCATAGGATAGCAGTAATGAATATGAATTGGAATTTGGAGTTGTGTGTTTAGAACAATTTCTAAGTAGTAGTTGTGAAAGAATTTCCATTAGACTGGAGAATGAGAAATTGGTTGGAAGCTTGTACCGGAGAACGATGGTAGTATATCATATTGTATTATTCCAAGGGTAGAGGGACATAGAGGAGTCCTGTGTCTAGATGACCGGAGTGCCTGCGGGATTGTAATGTGTATTGCATTGCTTTGGGGATAGCTTTGCACTGTATGTATATATAAACCTTGTAATGTGGAACCAGATGGTTGGATGTAATGCGGATTGGAGTGATTTTGGTACATTTGTATGGTATGGAATGTAGAAACCTTGAGTAACAGATTTGGGAAATTGTAAAGGAGGAAGAATGTATGACTTTAGGTATTAGACATGTAAGAATGAGTAAGTATAGTAATCCTATAACCTTGAGCAACTTTGAGGACAAAGTTTCTTAAGGGGGGTAGATTGAAATACCCTGAACTTAAATATAGTGATTAAGATTATTCTAATACTCATTTAAAGGCCTAATAACCCCTAAATAGTATTGATAAGGAAAATAAATCCAAAAAGAAATAAAGAAACGCTTAAAAGCGAAAAACGCTAAATAAGCGTTAAATAACCATAGGAGGTATGAGACCTCGGTTAGCGTATTATATGGATTCATAAGGCTTAATAAGGCCAAAATAAGATATGGGAGCAACTCCCGAAGAAAACGGATCCAAATAATGTATTAAAACGCAATAGAGCTTTAGCGCATGTTTTTCGAGAAAACCCGAAAACGTGACTTTAAGTGGTCAAACGAACCCGTAAAAATTATAGTCAATAAATAACAATAAATAAGCACTAATGGAAGCTTAATAATCAATAAAATTAAAGAAATGAGAAAATTCCGGAAAATGTGCCCGGTTAGTGAATAGTGCTAAATCGGGTAAATTAACGAGCGTTTTCTGTAAAAGACAAAAAACACTCCAGCTCTTGTGTGCATAGGGGACCGGTTTTAATTAAATAAGACAGCCCTCTCACATGACTAGTTAGCTACTAAAATAAGTCAAAAAGCAAAAGTGGGATAAAGTACAAAAAGTAAAACAAATACTCTATTTCCTCACTTTTTCTTCTCTCTCTCCTATTCTTTCTTTTTCCTACTGTGAGTACTCCCTCCATCCTGTTTCCTCTCTTCTTCTTTCTCTGATTATGGGCGATTTTGGAGCTCCTCACCAGCCTCCAATGGCAGCCCTCACTTCCTCCCTTGTACAAGCTTCATCTAAGCTCCAAATGTAAAATAAATTACATATTCTTGCTCCTCTCTCCAAGCTCTATCTTTCTATCTTTTCAAAATATCAAAATGAGGAAGTTCATCTCCATGGGTTTTCCCATTCAAAGAGAAAATAGCATCAATGTGTAGCTTGGAGTTTCCTCTCTCCATTAAGGTAAGAATCTCCATGAAAAACTCAAGTTTCCTTCACCATTCTTTGTAGCTTATTTTTACCTCCTTTTTAATGCTCTATTTTTCTCTCCCTTTTGAGCATAACTCCAACCTTGTAATGGTGGTGGAATCACCTTCTTGAACCAAGGGCTAAAACCCTCCTAAAACACTCCAAAGGTAAACCCTAGAAATTATGTTTATGCACTTCAATGAATTAGTATAAATATAAGGGTTAGTATTTTAATTACAATTGTTTTTGTGTGCTTTGGGTGATGGGAATGGAGTTTGGAAACTCCATTCCCCATATGACCGATTTGTGTAAGAAAAGAGAGAAGGAGGAGAATTGGAAAAGAAAGAAGGAAATTAAGAGCTTAAGGTAAGAGCTCCTTCTTAATGCTAGATTCTAATGCATTAGAGTAATGGGAATGGGTAAGCTAATCAAAGAACCCAAATATTGTACTAGTATTGTAGTTGTGGAATTTTGAGTATTTATGAACTAGTATGTGAATTGTAGGCCTTAGAGCCAAGCATATTGTGTAAGAGTATTGGTATTGTTGTTTGATGGAGTAATGATGTATTGAGAATTGCTTTGAGTGCTGGTAGGACCCTTATATGGGCGTGGCTAGTTTAGGGATGAATTTGGTGAGAGAAAGTATGTATGTGGATAAGTTAGAATTGTAGGTAAACTATGGCAAAATTTTAGTAGGAATTGTGCATTATTGGATGGCTTGGTGAATGGGAGAACCAAGGTGTGTATTCGGTTTAGTATAGATGTTTAGTAACCATGGAATGGTAGTAGTAGTATGTGAATAAAAGAGTGTAAAATCTGTAGCAAGAAGTGTGTTAATGCATTGTAGAAACTAGGAAAAATTAGTGTGCAAGATTTGGTAAAAAGAGAGTTGGACTTGGGTATAGGTAGTGTGGTTGATTGGAAAGGAATAGGAATGGTAAAATGAAGTTAGGACAAGATGCAAAATGCAAAGAGAGGTGTAGGAATGCACAAGTGTGCATAGTGTGATAATGAGAATGGTAATTTGTAGAATTTGAGCAAGAAGTTGAGTAAGTATTGGACCATGGATTTAAGGAGTTTTAGTGAGTGTTTAAGTGTGTTTAAACATGTATAAAACATGTGCAAAGATTATGGAATGATTGGAGGTGGATTAAGGGTTGAAAAATGACCTTAATAGTAGTTTTTAGCAGGGCCCGGGACTTAGGATATGTACCAAGTCCCGGACCGCATCAAAAAAAGGCCCGAGAGTGAATGCAGGAATTGGTCCAGGACTTAAGTCCAGGACCAAGTCCAGGACCAGGTAGAAAAATGGGCCGAAAGTACCCATAAGTATTGGTCCGGGACTTTGGGTCCGGACCAAGTCCCAGGCCACCCCCAGAATTGCCTAGAAAGTGTTTTTAAGGGTTCTAAACATGGGGGATTGAAGGGTGGTATTGGTTTTAGAGTTGTTTGGTGACCTTTAAAGGCCCTAAGAAGTGTAAACAAGTTTGACAAGTGATTGAGTAAGTTGAGGAACTAAGTACATTAAGTTAAACCGAAATAACGGGACAACGGGGTAGGTACGGGAGTAGCAATTATGTACCTATCGTAACGCCTTAATATTAATTGAACCATTTTACATGTAATTAGTGGTTCAAGAATAAGACTCGAGGAACGAGAGTGAACCCAAGGAAACGCGAGAGCACCCGGTAAAGTAAACCCCGGTGAAAGGTATGATTTCTTCATGCTCTGTATCCTAACCCTGTTACCTTGATTTGTGTGCTTATTTGATCACCTAAGTAAGATAAAAGCATGAATAAGACTATATTGCACTTACTTGTGCTTACTTTAGGTTGTTCTTGATATATATTGTCTTGAACACTAGTTTGTATAATTCGTGAAATGAATGGATGATGATGAAGCGTGTATGTACCTTGTAGTGTATTTGAGTAATGTATTATACCTTGTATGTATGTGTATGGGAGTATTGAACTATTGTGTGGCTTAGATGTGAATGACTTCTACTAATTCCTAACTACCTAACTCCTAACGTAGGTATTGAGTAAATTGGAATGAGTAGAAGTCCGATATAGTTTCGGCCACGCGTGAGCATTTGGAGACACAAGTGGTTGGATCCGATTCCTGGTTCTTAAGCTGGTCCACGGCCCAAACCCCTTAAATGGGTAGCATCTTGGATTATTGAACCAAGTAAATCCGGTGGTGGGACAAAGTAGTCCCCGGGCCGGAGGTCCCGACGACTTGACTTGAGTATGTAGTAAGTATGTAAAGTATTGTATGAGTAAGGGTCTTGGTTGGTGTAAGTCATTGACCCCGATTAAAAGAGTAATCTCCACCCGATTAACCCGGGTGGACAAATGGAGCTAACAGATATTGCGTATTGAGTATGTAATGTGTACGTATTGGGTATGTGTATTTCGAAAGAAGGTAAGTAAGTATTGGTTGACTTGTATTGTCTTCCTTGTATGTATTGTACTGTGTGTAAGTATGTATACCTTGTGTAGTATTGTAGTATGACGTATGAAAGCATGTATGTAGGTATGTATTGTAAAATGAACTGCATGTATTCGACCAAGTGGTCGGCGTACCCTCGCTAGTACGCGGGGTATGCGGAAGTCATATGCAGCAAAAGCTGAGCCCCTAGGGGTAACGTTTTTAGTGTGCAGGTACCCAAAGCGGACATGATCACCGTAAGAGACTGACAGCTATGTTTGGATAGCTAGGAGTGAAATGTAGATAGTAGTGAATTGTATAAGGCTTGTAGCCTTGTTGTAGAAGTGTACCAAGGGGTATACCTTGTACTTAGAAGGTAAGTAGCTTGTGTGGAATGGGTAGTTGTTAGACTCCTAATGATTATGTATGAAATTGGAAGAGGTATTGTATTTGTATAAGGATCTTAGTAAACTCGGTATGTTGTATTGTATTGTATGGTATTGTAATGGGAAGTTGTAGTACCCGGTTGTAATTGTAATAAGGATTGTATTTGTGTAGCTCTCGAATATTCCGGTCCATCAGGCCGATGTTGTATGTAATAGTAGCCTTGTTAGTCATGTGGGTGGCTAACAGCATTGTATCACCCGCCGTTGTGTAAGTATGCATCCGCTGCGTGAGTCTGGATGTATAAGGAGATTGGACTGTAATGACGGTATTAGCGGTAGGGGTGTTACACTTTAACACCAACTTCTTTGCGAGATCAGCATGCTTCTGCTTGTGATACACAAATACTGCGGTATCACCAATGGACCAAGACACCACGGGTACTCCCTTACTCAGAGACTCGGGTGTTTTGTCCTTATCTTGGTGTAAACCCAACCGTCCACCTTTCTGGTAGAAGTTTACAATACACAAATCTGCTTCAACACTCGGAATTGGATCCGATTCAACTCGCTGAGCAATTCCCACGGCGTGGTTAACGACCACAAGGAACTCCTCAGGTATCCTCGGTACGGTTGCTTCGTCTTCCGCTCGCTTGTCTTGGTATGTCTTGGTGCAAGGATTCCAGTCCTTACCCATGCACATCATCTTCAACTTCATTTTTGACCCACTCGGGTATTCGGGTGTGTAGAGAACCTCCAAGTGCTGCTCCAAGTTCGTCGCATCGTCGGATGATGTGGATTGCACTTTGGGTGTGAGGTATCCATTTAATAATATCATACCTGGCTAGATAACCTGACATTGCTTCAACAGGAATTCGGTGATGTTGATGGTTGTTTCTTCGGGGTTTGGTGTATGAGGGATTGGATAGCACTTATTGAAGGTTCCTAAGGTTTATAATTATCTGTCTTAGGTGAATTATACATTACACTTTAACTCATTACTCATCTAGTTGTACTTTAGACTTGCTGACACTCATGCATGAAATACGGTAAGTAGTCAATTATCTCAATCAACAGTTTAAGTAGTACCTGGTCTAGAAGAGGGTCCAGCTGCCTCTGACCGGTCTACCACATTCAGGGTGGCACCTGGGTGGCCTTGCCAGCTCCCGACCCTTTCCCTTTCTGGGAGTTAGTGTTCCCCAGATACGAGGATGGTTGATAAGTCGCCTTTGGGCCCTCAGCGGTTGCAGCGGCCTTTCCCTTCCACTGCCCCTAAGGCCTATAGTTTCTGTCGTTGGGGTTCTGGTAGCACTCGTAGTCTCGATGCCCCATCTTCTTGTAGTAACGGCACTGTACATCGCTACCCTTGCAGTCCTTGCCGGGGTGGTCTCCGTTGCACCACTTGCCAGTAGTAGTGGCGCTCGGATCCAGAACCCGTACTCGCTGTTATCACATTACACATTCCGTACACACTTCACAACTCGACAACACACATTTAAATTTTGGTACTCGAAATTAAGTAGTTACCCTTGGATGGGTGAGAGCGTAGGGGCTTAGCCGCATAGGCATAGGTGAGCTGCAGTGGCTCCTTAGTAGTGGTGGTCGGGGCTTGGCCCTTGCCGCCCTGTTGCTTGCCTTTCTGGGACTGGGGGTAAGGTTTCTTCTTCTTCCCTCCCCCATACCCCTGCGTGTTTTGGCCCTCGCTCGAAGCCTTGTGCTTGTGCGCATTCTCCTCGTCCCTCAGTCGGACGGTGATCTCGACCTTAGCAGCGGCATGATAGCACTCCTGAATTTAGGATGTTAGTCATGCCCCACGAATCAAACTCACATTCACATTTACTCATTGTATACACTTATTCACATCAAGCGGTATTTTAATTACCTGCATGGTGGTATATTCAGCTGGCCCCATCCCGTAGCGTAGGCGGTGGCTGAGTCCGTTGTAAAAATGGTTTACTAGAACCTGGTTCGAGTAACCAAGGTCTTGTAGCAGGTGGATAAGGTCGGTGAAGGCGGTATAGTACTCGTCGACCGACATCTTGTCCCCTTGCCTCAGACTATCCAGCTCAAGGCGTTTAGCCTCTTGTACATGTACCGGGTAGTACTTGGCTCGCAGCAGAGCCGTGTACTCCCTCCATCCAAATGCAGGATCCGTAATCTTGTCATCCCGCACTAGCTTCCACCAACTCCTAGCCGAACCCTTCAGATAGTAAGCGGCAAAACGAACCTTGGCACCAGTAGGAACGTCCAAGGTTTTGTAGGCGGTCTCTAGTTCGGAGATGTACGCCTCCATCTTACTAGGGTCGGTCTCCCCATGAAATGACGGTGGCCTCTGATCTGCCAACACCTAGACCCAGTTAGTCTAGGGTAGCGGTGGTGGTGGCTGAACCTCATGCTGTTGCCCTTGCTGCATAGCAGTGACAAGCTGAGGCACCATCTGAGCTACGGCGGCCGCCACTACGTCGGCCATTACTTGTGCCATAGGGTTATCCCCCGGGTCTCCCGTACCGCGCCCGCGGCCTCCTCCCCGTGGCCGGCCTGCCATCTGAATTCACACGAACATACATTAGCATTATGCTTGCTAACTTATCGGTTCCAACAGTTGTAACACCTTTCCAACTACAAGGTATTCCATACTTAGTTAGTGGTTAACCTTTGCATAACTACTCACTCACATTACTATAGTTAGGTTTCCTAACTCGGTATTTCCCTAAGCTCGGTATTCCAGTCATCATAGCAAAGTATCGCTCTGATACCACTTTTTGTAACACCCCAACTGTAAACTTAACAATAAATGATAACTGTAGCGGAAATTCGCAACGTAAACATAACTAAAACGGGTCGGTGTTACACGCCGTTAGCCACCCACGTAACTATCAAGGCTGAATACGTACATATGTATCGGTCTGATGGACACGGACTCCCGAGCATTAGTTTCTAACACATACATACATAAAAACAAACACATACGAGTGTATATATATACAAACCATACTGTAAATCCGTTACTACCAAAATATATCCCCACGGGAGCACAGGTGCATCCCGGGTGCAATATCCAAAAACTAACAGAAGAATCTCATTACACCTAGGATCTATAGCCACTCCGCTTCCTCGATCCTCATCCTGCAAAATGAAATATGGTGCCCCAAAGGGGCTCAGCAACCCATGGCTGGTATGATTAAAGTGCAGCCCGTCAGCTACCGGGATACTCGCAACTAATTGTCATGATAGCATGGCATTCATTTTACAAACATCATACTTTAGCATGGCAATTATCTTTGCATATCAACAACAAAACATAACATAACAGGAACATTTCACTTTAGGAAACGAACCAAACATTAGTTAGTCAACTCAGTAAGCCTAGAGAATGATCTCAATCTCATGTAAAGCTTGTTACATAACTCGTTACCGTTCCGTTTGTCAAACGAATAACTTAGCCCAAAGATGTGTCGGATATAGTGATCCAAGCACACCGTACATATAACATAAAGAGGGTCGAATCTGATTCAGATATCGACTCCTATACATACACGCGTGACCGGAACGACCGGATTCCTCACCCCCCAGTTATAATCTTGTTAGTAGTCCCATTGTTGGAACTTAACACAATAAATCACAAGTAAGTGTTTAGTCCCAATGAGGCACACAAGGGAGATGGGATACACTTTAATAACACAAACCACAACCAACTCATACATAGTCGTAGTTAGAATGTTCCTTAAGTTGAAACATTAAAACTGGGTACCGCTCTCTTACGTATCCTAGTTTGGTTAACTAACGGGTTAGCACGTATTCGAGGTTAACGGTACCAGTACACTCACGACACAATAGTAACAAAGACTGGAAACTCATTACATGTTTTAAGTCTTACAAGGTCATAAACATTCAAAGAACAAGCAACATACTACCCGGTGTAAACCGGTAGCAAACAGACTGCAAGAAAACCATACCTTGGTCCATGATGCGTTTGAGTTCCACCGAATGCAACTCCTATACATTATTAATAATGTCGGTTAATTACCTTATTTAACTTCCAATTAACGAAGTGTTTTACATGATTATATGACATGTTCCAATACTTAAACTTACACTGGATTATCCTCATTATACCCCCTAGGGTTTACCACACAAGCCACATTTTTTTTTTGTTTTAATTATACGTATGGGCCGACCGACCCACCGACCGACCCAACCCCCCTAGGTTGGTCAGTTCCAGAAACATTCTGGTTCACTGTTTTGTTTGCCCGACCGACCCTCTGACCGACCTAACCCCCTGGGCCGGTCAATTCCAGAAACTTACCCGTTGCCTTATTGCAGTCCGACCGACCCAGCCAGGGTCGGTCCCCTAGGTCTCGACTGCAGAACTTTCCCAAAATTTGTCAAACTTTCTCCAAACTTTCCTCCAAGTTTCCTAATAGGTTCTAACATCATTAGGCACTCTTAAACCTATGTAAATCATCCACCAAACTCACTTTCTAGCTCACTCCTAAACTCCTCAACACTTACTCAATTTCTTACAAAATTCCTAACACTTATAACATTTTCCTTAAGTTTCTAGGTGGTAGCTTATGCCTACACAACAACTAACCAAAGTGTTCTCCATAATCATTTTACTCATTCTCAAGCATCAATTAGCATTATTATCCTCCTTGGTTCACCCATTAGTCTTTCAAAGACTAAACACTCCATTTAACACCAACTCATGCAACCTTGTTAACAACCCTTAACCACACTCCTTCCATTACAATGCCTAAGTCATTTTAACACTTAAGAACACTTTAATTCCCCTTTCTTTCACCAAATCAACCCTTAACATTCCCTAGTACAACCTAGGTCACCAAACTTCATTTAAACACCTAAAACTCCTTATTTACTCACTAAGTTTTGACATAGTTTCACTAACACTTTCTTACACAAAAACACATAGCTTTTCACCTTTAAACAATCAAGGACATTCATCCACACAAGGAATGTTCTTTACACACAACTAAACCTTAAACTACACTACATCACAATATAGTGCATAAACTTAAATTGCTTGGCACTTAGGCCCTTAAATTGCAATAATCTTAAACACTGAATTTCCCAGATATTAATTGCCTTTGACCTGCAAATACACACAACATCACATATGCCCTTAATAATCTCCTTGTGGGTATTTACTAGCTCTTTTTCCATTGGCTCTTTAGGCTATTTTATAAGGAAATTTAAGCTCATTTTCCTAAGGCACAACAACTACTTTAAGTTAGGTTATTTACCTCTTTTCTTCAAGATTTCTTTCTTGTTTTCTTGGATTGAAAATCACCAAGGAACTTTGATCACTTGTCAATCTTCTAACCAACACACATATAAGGGTAATGAGCATTAAATTTTATACTCAAACTCATAAATAAACCCTAGATTAACATAAGTGTTTAAAACACTAAAATGGATGTTTACCTTAGAATTGACTGAGAATTTGATTAAGTAGCAAGAGAGGACTCCTCCAAGTCATTTGAAGTTTGAATAAAGCTAAGAAAAGAGCAAGAGAAAGCACCATTAAGAGGTAATTCTCGGTCATGAACAAAAACAAGAGGAAAAGTAGATTTTCTTTGGTTTTCCCTTACCTTGAAGCAAAGGAGAATAACCAGGTACAAAAAGATGAGTTCTTGCTCCTTCAATGGTGAATCTTCATGGCACCAAAATGGAGTTCTTGGAGATTTGAAAAGACAAGATTGTAGAGGTTGCTCTTACTAGAAGAATGGTGGTCTTGAAATTGAATTTGGAGCATGGAGCTAGGAGTTACAAGGAAAAGAAGATGAAGAATGGTGATGGTGCTGTAGCAAAACCGGTGGATAAGGGAGGATGAAGGTTTGAGACGGTGTGGAACAAGAGGGAAAGAAGAGAATGAGATGAGAGGTATGTTTTGAAAGATATTTAAGTAAAAAGCAAATAGTTCCCTCACTTTATCATTCCTTCCTTCCTTAATAGACTAGCTAAGTGTGATGACTCACACTTAAAAACCTGCCCCTTTAGTATGTAGGATATTTTATGGCTTTGTTGACCATTTAATTAACTTTTGTTGACTTATGTCTTAAACTAGCACTATTTGAGCATTATTCACAAATTAGTGCACATAATTGTGAAATTTTTAATTTCCCATTGATTTAGACTTCCTAATGTGTTACTAAAGAGTACACACATTGACTAAAGAGTATTGATGGGAATTTAGCCACTCAAAACCCATTTCCAAGACAATGATTCTAAAATGTGCTTTAAGACTCCTTAAAGAAACATTTTATGTTTAACTTGTTTTCAAGCTTGGTTTCCTTTAGTAATTGATTTAACATGTCCATTAGCATGTTAATAAGGTCTTGGTAAGTTCTTTGAGTCTTAACCAAGGTTATCCCAAGCTTAGATCATGTTTTTGCTCTAATTGTCTTTATGATACTTTATTGTGTTTTGTATGGTTTAAATTGTTCACTAATGTTTCTAAGGCACTTTTTATCCTTAATATTCCATATTTTAATATTTAAACAACATATCAAGGTTTGGGTATTTCAAAAATTCTCTCTTATAGAGAACAAACACATTCCCATCACAATTTTGGTTCATTCTTTTATTTACCCATCCCCAAATTTCTAACAAATATAAAATAAACATTAAGGTAAGTTGTTTACCTTAAGTTCTCAAGTCCTTTGTTTCACTTCCTTCCTCCACTTCTCAATTTACAACCAGTCAATGGGGTTATTGATAAGCTAAAGGTGCCCAAGAACAATAATAATCACTAAACAAGTATTTAAATCTTGGGATAAACCCTAGAACACAAGGGAGTTGTTAAAGCACAAAAAAAATGAGGGAATTACCTTATCACTTCCAAATGAAGTGCCTTGGAAAAAAGGATCAAGCTCCAACACCTTCTTGAATATAAAACAAAGCTAAAAAACAAGGGGAAATGAAGTTTAAAATATGGAAAAATCGGCCATGAAAGGAAACTAGGAAAAAGAAGGTGTTTTGAAGATTTTCTTAACTTAGAACAACCAAGAGAAGATTTGGCTCACAATTAGATTCTTCTTTCTTCAAATGGAGATTTTCCATGGAGGTCAACTTCAATGTTTTGGGATTTTGAAAAGAGAGAAGTGTATTGCTTGATGAGGGGGACACAAATGTGCAATTTATTTTGATTTGTAGCATTGGTGTGACTTGGGAAAGAGAGGGAAGAGGAGAAGCCATTGAAGGATCTTCTTTGGCGTGAGGAAGAAGAATAAGGAAGAAGAGAAGTTCTGCTGGGAGGGGGAGTCTCACGGTGGAAAGAGAAAAGAAATGGGAGAGAGAGAAATTAAAATGTGTGATACATAGAAAAAGGAGTGCCAGCTTTTATTTTACAAAGGAAGGGAGTATTTTTGCTCTTATTACAATTTACACCCCACAAGTTACCGTTTTTACACTATTCACTAATTCGGGCCCGTTTTCAGATTTTCTCGTTTCTTTAATTTTACTAGTTTTTAAGCTCCCATTAATTCTTAATAATAGTTATATGGTCAACCATAAATTTTTACGGGGTCATTTGACTGTTTAAAGTTACGTTTTTGGGTTTTCTCGAAAAACGCGCTTTAAGACTTCGTTAGCGTTTCTATGCATTATTTGAATCCATTTTCTTCCGGAATTTTTCCCACATGTTCTTAGTATGTAACTAAGTCTTAGGAATCCACTTAGGACCCCTTTTTGAGGTTATATACCTCCTAAGATAATTTAATACATGTTTTTACATTTTGTGACTTTTACGCGTTTTCCTTTTTCTTTTGGTTTTACTTTCTTCACCACTGTTCTTAAGGACTTATTTAGCCTTACAATATCATAATTACATAATTAATTAACACATAAAGGGTTGGGGTATTTCAACTACCGAGTAAAGACACAGCATGCCGTATTACCGACGTCAAGGAGAAGTAGAAACCACTCAGAACAAGCATGATCGGGGTATTGGAGGTCCTGCGACCCTGAATAACATAGAGCCATACTAGCTCAATGGGAGAACCTCCCGGGAATCAGCAGTGGTACCCACCCGCCACTACCCACTCGTCGAATATCGACATAGAGGCAAAGCGATGAAAGATGCCAGGAGACAGAGAATTCCTCCTGATCGGGAAGACCGACATGGCTACCATAAATGTTGTGATACAAGGATAGGTGAGAGAGCTAGTAATACAAAGAATTTGCCAAGGACCGGTGGTCCCGGTAACTACATATTATCTAGAAATGTGCCTACATGCGGTGACGAGTTAACGCTAAACCTTAACTTAAAGAAGGATAGCAATCCATAGGCCAATTGAGTCAGCTCATAACTAAACACAGAACCCTGTTCAGTTGACCAAGATTGCTACAACGCAACCCCTAAAAAAGGAATGTCATACGGTAGATGACCATAGTGCTCCACCTGCCGCGACCAAAGCACCACATGGTAGCTACGTTGGGCAAACCCTAGCTGGTACGAGCAATTAGAAGGGGAAAGGAGTCACCTAGAGGCAAAATACCCTAAACTTTGCGGGAACCTTAGGCACTGGTACTAGTACTCATCGCGTTCTGGGAAGCCGTAAGCCCTTAACCTAATAAATTAACTACATGAATGCATACATCAAACGCCCTCTTTCCATCACGATGAAACTTAAGACAATCGTAGAAAAAGCCTAACTTAGAAACCCGGAAAGAGAACTACCTTAGAGAACTTGTCACACCTTAACAAACTGTAATAACCCCGATACTACCCTTTCCAAGATAAATTAACTGAGTCATACTCAACCGACCGAGACGTCTATGAGACCAATAATTATAAAACCAATAACTCAACCTGCATGGCGCGCTTACTACAGCAAGCGCCATGAAAATCAATATATTAGTAATTCTTCCTACCTCGCGCACTTGCCACCACAAGTGCTGCATCTACATTTAAATCCTACGAGACCATGAAGACCATAGTGAATGGTACCATGACTACCGAAATTATCAAACATTTGTACAACTCTAGTACAGATCCCATAAATACAACCTGTCATAAGTAGGAAACACACAACCCTTAAAATATGAGGCCTACAGACCTCAGGAGGACCCAAAGAGTCCTACCATCGCAACTATAAGTTCATATAATAGCCCGTAACAACTACACCAGTTAGACATTAATGAACCATTAATATCGGCTTAAGAACCAAACACCTTAGGCGTGCATCAACATTGAATGCCAACCTCTACCAATGACGAGTGTCGAGCCCTTAGGACGACCACGACCCCATACGAAATGTTATAACACATCCTAAATGCAACTCTATCCTTAACGATGGTAGGAAAACCAAAGAACCAAAGTACACCAGCTGTAAAAGCAAGGATACATCCAATTCAATGAATGGGATACCGAATAAGAATACTCAAAAATATATATATATAATATTAATAATAACAATAATAATATTAATAATAAATAATAATAACAACTCTTTCCCGGATATGTAGGAAATTGTAAAACGAGGTACGATCATGTTGTAATCAGGCCGGTATTATGACCACAGTGGAACACAAAACATACAATGAATACTAAAAAGGGAAAATATGTTAACCCTCAATAGGGCCAAAATCAAACGTATATAAACAAACACAAACATTACATAAGCCGATTGCACCTGCAGATGCGAACCAGTGTCGAATACTTCAAAATTAACCCCAAAGTACCACCCTTACAAAGCAGTACCATAACCAATAAGAGCAAACAAATGTCGTGACAGGAGTATATATATATATATATACCAAACTCTGAGTCCAACCCTCCTACGCAAAGTAAACATGGAACAGTAACTTCCTTCATCCATAAATATCCCCATAATTAATGATAGGGAATTAGAGATTTTTATACTTTATATATACATGACGGTACCTATGTATATAACAAAAATTCTCACCATTGAATTCTATACAACAAGTATAAATAAATAGAGTGGTTATATAAGAACTTTCCTATACTCTATCAAGATTATACACTTCAACAAATTTATACTCTTGTGATGGTAACATTGTTATTCTATTTGATCACACTGATCATTTGGATGGGATTCCCCATAAAGAGAGTGGCTATGACCGCCGGTAGTACACCATGCAATAGATAACAAAAGAGTGGAGTACGTGTTCAAGACAGGTCGCTTGCTAACACGATGACTGTGAGGGATAATAAGTATATAAACTAAACAATAACAACTACCTGGTACATAATGCAAGACGTAAGCTTAAGCGAAAACATCCAACGTATCACTAGAAGGACACGAGTCAAGGAGAACGAAATTACCGCCTCCGACTACCTCTATCATATGCCAAATAGGGCAGCAACACCTGAAAGAAGATGAATAATGATGAAAACCGTTCTAAGTCAAATTGCACCAAGGACCCCCATAAAAGGTGGAAAAGTAAACCTTCGCCACGAGGTCCGAGATTACAACAAATGATGTAACCCAGGAAATAATGTGGAGTGAGAAAAACTATAGTGCATACCGTAAATAACATGAACAACTTACAAATGTAAGAGCATTAAACAACTAACAAGCGCTAAACTGCGCACATAAGAACCAAATAACGATGAATGGGAGTCAATGCACAAACACTCCGATAAATAACTCATTGAATAATTGACCAACGAATACTTGTTCAGACAAATGATCACAAAGCCCTTCAAACATCAGTGAATTTATGTCAGTAACGAAATCAATGACAGAAGAGAAAACTACCTCGTCGTATTACAATATAAACCTCCCCATTAGAGCACAATATCGTACACTCACGAGACACAAAATACATAATCATGCTCAGGGAGCAGAGAACCTAGAGAAACAAAACAATTTCTTTGGGACACCCCTAATATTGTTTAAGAAGGAGATTGACAAAGAATACTTTACAAGTTATAGACGTGTGACGGACACCATGAGTATAAAAAACAAGATGTGGGACGACCGCACTCCATAGGAGCTTGTGGGCTTGACTGGCTTAATTACAAGCTAGTCAAGTAGGTAGTATTGTATTAGGCCCCGTTCGACCATTGCGTTTCGTGCGCTTGGCAATTAAGGGCCGCATTAATCTTCTAAATGTGCTGCGCTGGACTGACCAAAATCTCCAGATTAATGTCTGCGTTTCGTCTTTACCACATTTATGATAAAATGTAGTATTTGCTGCGTTCAGAAATTAAATCGCGAGCATGTACACCAACTACAGTTATAATTTACATGTTTACCCTCGTTTATTATTTAACAATCGTTGAGTTCGGAGTTCCGTATGATAATCAAATTACCACACTCAAACCCTATCCTTGGATTGCAGCCCGAAGGAGATAATTTACTCCATCAATTAAGTAAACTCACACTGTTAGCGTGGATGCCATATAGAGAATTTCTTAGGCAGCTTCACTGCTGTTGTTAGTGTCCGAGAAGATCGCCGAAGAAAGGGGAAGAAGAATTTCCACAGCAGTGGAGCAGAGCTTCAGCTAGCGGCGCAGGTAAACGTTCGACAGTCCTCCGCTGCCGTCGCCATCTTCTCCCGGCCTCCGCGCTACTGCAAGCTGATTTTATGCAGAGGCGGACAAGCGGGCTGTCAACTTCGATTTGTTTTTTCGATCGCCATTTTTTGATTTCCGAGTTTTTCTCCTCTCCTGTCTCTTTCTTTTTCCTCAACTAGTCCAGGGTATTAGCGAGTGTCGAGAAGAAAGGGGAAATGAGGATTATTTGCACCGATTCTGTTCACATCGTAAGGGTATAATGGACTTTTCATATAAATGGCATGTCAATTATTAAATGTCACTAACGAACGGCATTGGCTAAAGGTGGCGATTAAAGTGCACTATAAATTCTACCAAATCATAGATTAATCTTGACATTAATCCCCTCTCTTTTTGTAAGCTGTCAACGAACGGCACCTTAGTAGGGCACCCCACACATGTAACCTAGTGGTGAAAGGAACACAAGAAGTAGTTAACTCTGTTCCAAGACCAGTAATACAAATACATGCCAGTACAACTTACTACCCCGAATAATTAACGGAAGAGCCTCAACTAAAATAACAAGACTAAAGAAACCAAAAACCTTAAGTATAATACGACAAGGGTCGTAACTTCACAAGGGAGTGATTAACACACAATAAATAATGGGAAATCTCCCGAAAGATGAAAGAGTTGATAGTCAGCTAAGTAAAAAGGTATGAAAACTTATTTATGAGCAAACGAATATGTGAACACTTATAAGGGTAAAGATCTACCAACATTGGCAATTAGACCACCTAGAGGATACCGATGAAAGATGATAATTGCCGCCCAAAAGAGGGGAATTAGAAAGGACTATTTCAGACTAAATGCACAAAATAATACAATATAGCAACCCACCATATGCCATATTAAGAGCAATGATATGTTCCACTCAAAACGAATTAAACTTAAAACGCATCACTAGGAAATAAAAGAAGGCATAGCTAGTATACTAGCGGATGCCCTGAACTAAATCGGTCAAGATATAGTACGTGCAAAAGCAACCATTATCAATAACCAGTGGAAACAAATAAGTGGGCAAAGTCTAGGCGAGTGGAACTCACTAGAACTCAATGGTAAGAAAACACATAAATATATAATTACACCCCGGATGAAACAACATGAAAAGTAGAAAGGATATTTAAAAAATACTAAGAGGCAAACGCCTCAACTTCCAAGGAGCATACCCACACGGGATTCGGAAAGAAGTAGGACACAAATATGAGAACAACAAATAAATTTCCCTAGCAAAGAGTAGGGCGAACCACACAATCATTGTTATTAGGCCGATGTACAAAAATATATACAACATACAACATTGGGAAATTTCTAACAAATACTACAACTAACATATTACTTCAGAACAAAACAATCTGGAGACACGGGATGACAAGGATTATCTCCGTGAAGATATTGAAATACCCCAAACCGTAGTATGTTATTTAAACATTAAAATATGGTATATTAAGACTAAAAAGAGTCTTAGAAACATTAGTAAGCAATTTAGACCGTAGAGAACACAAATAAATACCTTAAAGTCAATATGGGCAAAAATGTGCTCTAAGCTTGGGATAAGTTTGGTTAAGACCTAATGAGATTACCAAGACCTTATTTATATGTTAATGAACATATTAGACCAATTACAAAAGAAAACCAAGCTTGAAAACACGTTTAAACACAAAATGTGCTTTAAGGAGTCTTAAAGCACATTTTTGAAAAATTGTCTTGTAAATGAGTTTTGAATGGCTAAATTTCCATAATTACTCTTTAATTAACATGTGTACTACTTAGTATCACATTAGGAAGTTTAAATCAATGGGAAATCAAAAATTTCACAAATATGTGCCTTGTTTTATGAATAGTAACTAAAATAAGCTAGTTTATAACATAAGTCTATATAAGTAAGTTAAATGGTCAACAAAGACTAAAACACCCCTAGAAAACTAATGGGGGCCGGTTTTTATGAGGTGAGTCACCACCTTGCAAGTTAACAAGTAAATAACAAATGATAAAGCAAGTTACTATTTGCTTTACTACCTAAATATCTTCCAAAAGCAAACTTCAAACTCATTCTCTCATTTCTCTTGCATTCCCACCATCTCCAACTTCACCTTCTTCCTCCCTCCATCGGTTTGCAACAGCTCTCACACCATTCTCCATCTTTTACCCCTTATATCTCCTAGCTCTCTTTACCAAATCAAAAACAAAGACCACCATTCTTCTAGTCTCATCAAGCTCTTCAATCCTATCTTCTCAAAACTCCAAGAGCTCCATTTTGGTGCCAAGAGGAATCTCCATGGGAGGAGCTTGAGCTCATCTTTTCACATATTATTGTTCTCCTTTGCTTCTAGGTAAGGAAACTCAAAGAAAAATAACATTTCCTCCATGTTTTTATGTTGTCCGAAAAACACCATTAATGGTGCCTTTACCTTGCTTGTTCTAGCTTCATTTGAATCTTCCAAGGGCTTGGTGGAGTCCTCTCTTGCTACATATCCAAACTCTTTTTCATTTCCAGGGTAAAACAATCATCTTAATGTCCTCAGACAATATATGTATCTAGGGTTTACAATGAGATGAAGCATAAAGCTTGAATACTCATTACATTGTTTGTATATTGATTAGAAGTTGACAAACAACTAAAAGCCTTGCCGATTTTTAGTCAAGGAAACAAGAAAGATGTTTGTGAGGAAAAGAGGTAAATGTGTTAACCTAATGTAGTTTAATGTCTTAGGAGAAATGAGCTTATATTGCTTATTAAAACTACTTAAAAAGCTAATGGTAAATGACTTAGAAAAATACTCTCAAGGGTTTATTAAAAGGCATATGTATTGTTGGGCGTATTTGCAGGTCAAAGGCAAATATAATGTGGGAAATTTAGTGTTTATGGTTTATGCATCTTAAGGGCCTAAGAGCCATGCTATTTAAGGGCCTAAGTGCCAAGCAATTTAAATTATGCACTATATTGTGATGTAGTGTTAAATGAGTGAAGTTTTGTGTACAAGAATGTTGTTGATGGATTCTAGTGTTCTTGAAGGTTTAATGGTGAAAATAATGTGTTTTGGTGTAACAAGATGTTAGTAGAACCCATGTCAAAATTTAGGTAATGTACAAGAAGTTCTAAGTGTTTAGATAAGCTTTGGTGAACTAGGAAGTGTTAGAAATGTCTAGGTGTTTTACTAGAGAAGAAATAATGTCTTAGGTGTTCTAGGAAACAAAAAGGACTTAGACATCAACTAGGAGTTTAGGTTGGTAAGAAAAGATGCTTGGGAGATGTTGTTATGGTGAGGAGAAAGCATTTTGGGATAGTGGTTATCATAGGTGAGAAACACCATTTAGAAACCTTGTAAGAAAGGTTATAAGTGTTGAAGAATTTTATGAGAAAATTGAGTAACAAGTTAGACAAGGAACTAGGTGTGTTTAAGATGATATTTTGGCATTAGAATATACCTAAGATCATTTGGGAAGTTTATACATTTAATGGATGTGGGGAACCATTACAAGACTTAGGAAATGTTAAAATGTAAAATCTGTAGCAGTGGTCCGGGACTTAGGTCTTGGGTAATGTCTCGGACCATGCATTAAAAGAGCCGAGGGTTTCTGAGGCATTGTGGTCCGGAACTTAGGTTTTGTACAAAGACCCGGACCACCCCCTGTTTTACCCCCGAGAGAATTTGCCTACATTGGTCCGAGACCTAAGACCTGTATGAAGTCCCGGACCACCCCATAAAAACAACCCGAGAGTTTTACAGGGCATAGGTCCGGGAATTAAGATGAGGATCAAGTCCCGGACCACTTAAAAATGTACTTTAAGGTTAAATAATGATGTCTAATGATGGGGATTAGTTAGTAATGATGTTATAAGTTTGTTTAGGACATGTTTGGTGTGTTATAATGACAATTTAAAAAGGTGAAAAGTTATAACAAGTGTAGAAATAAAATAACTAGTTATGTGAAGTAATAAGTTAACAACGAACTAGTGCGTTAATTAACCGACGTTACTAAATGTGTATAGGATTCTCCAACGGTGGAAACCAGTCGAAGCAAGGACCAAGGTATGGTTTTCTTGCAGTCTGTTGCCTACCGGTTTACACCGGCTTGTGTGTTGGTTGTTTTTCTGGTTGTTTATGACCTTGTAAGACTTAAGTCATGTAATGAGTTTGAAGTTGTTAAAAATTATTGTGTTGTTAAGTTGTGACTCATTTCCATTGGGTCTAACTAGACCTAAACACTTGCTTGTGAATTAACTTATTAAATTCAATGTGTGACTACTAACAAGTGCTAACGGGGAAAGTGAGGAGTCCGGTAGTTCCGGCCACGCGTGTGAGTATGGGAGTCGATGTCATAACCGGTTCGATTCTCTTTGTATGTTATGGTTGTTTTCCATTTTGGTTTTTAACCTTCCCTTTAGCTTATCCAAGGCTATTTTACTGACTCACGTGGGGCCACAGGGGCATACTATGTTTTGTTCGGTGTGCTTGGATCACTATATCCGACGCACCTTTGTGTTAAGTTTTTCGTTAAATTTAACAGGACAGCAACGAGTTATGTAACGAGCTTAGCATGAGTTTGGCAACATTCTCTAGGCTCTCAATGGGATCTAATTGTGTTGGTTCGCTTCCTAAAAGGATTCGTTCTTGTATGTTATGTGTGATGTTGTTATGCAATACTCTTGCTATGATATATATGTTGTATGTTGAAAATGAATGCCATGTCATCATGACAATTAGTTGCGCGTATCCCGGTAGCCGATGGGCTGCGCGTTAACCATACCAGCCAAGGGTTGCTGACCCCCTCGGGGGCTCCATATTTATATTGCAGGATGAGGATCGAGGAAGCGGAATGGCTGTAGATTCTAGGTTGCAGAAATACTTTTGGTTATTTTGGATGTTGAGCCCGGGATGCGCCTGTGCTCCCGTGGTGTTATATTTCGGTACCGTTAATTTTGACAGTGACGGTTGTTGACAGTTACAGTGGCAGGTTACAGTATACAGCTTACATGTGATGTTGTAATGTAAATACTCGGTATGGTTGGTAATGTGTATATGTATGGATGTTAGTACCTAATGCTCGGGAGTCTGATCATCAGACCGGTACACTTGTATTTATTCTACCTTGTTAACCACGTGGGTGGTTAACTGCGTTGTAGCACCGAATCGTTTAGTTAATATTTAGTTGTTTATTTCCGATGTGATTCCAATTAGTGTTAAGTGCGTAGTAGGGGTGTTACAAAAAGTGGTATCAAAGCGAAGTATCGCTCTGATGGCTAGAATACCGAGCTTAGGAATATACCGAGTTAGGAAACCTAGCCACAGTTACCTAAGTGAACAGTTATGAGAAGGTTAACCACTAACTAAGTGTGGAGATACCTTATTGTCGGGAAGATGCTACAACCGTTGGACCGATAAGTGTGCAAGCACAATGCTAATGAATGTTCGTGTGAATTCAGATGTCAAGTAGACCACGAGGTCGAGGCCGCGGGCGCGGCATTGGTGATACCGGGAACCAGGGAGAGAACCCTACGGCGCAAGTCATGGCCGACGCTGTTGCGGCCGCCGTAGCCCAGATGGTCCCACAGTTGGTAGCTGCGATGCAGTAGCAGCAAGGCGGTGCGGGTCAACAAGGGCCACAACCGCAACCACAGCCGCGTGAGACCAACTGGGTCAAGGCGTTGGCGGATTTGAGACCCCCGTCATTCAGTGGGGAGACCGACCCTGGTAAGTTGGAGGCGTACATCTCCGAGATGGAGACTGCCTACGAGACTTTGAATGTGCCCAAGGAGGTCAAGGTCCGTCTTGCCGCTTACTACTTGAAGGGATCGGCTCAGAGTTGGTGGAAACTGGTAAGGGAGGGCAGAGTTGCTGATCCTACCTTCCAGTGGAGGGAGTACACGGCCCTGCTGCGAGCCAAGTACTACCCGATTTATGTGCAAGAGGCGAAGCGCCTAGAGCTCGACAATTTGAGGCAAGGGGATAAGATGACGGTTGATGAGTACTACTCCGCTTTCATCGGACTTATCCACCTGCTGCCGGATCTGGGTTACTCGGACCGGATTTTAGTGAACCGTTTCTACACTGGATTGAGCTACCGCCTACGCTACGGTATGGGGCCAAGCTGGTATACTACTTTGCAGGTAATGAACTACAGTGTGATGTGAATAAGTGTGTGCAGTGTGTTAATGTAATTATGAGTTTGTTTTGCGGGGCATAACTAACACCCTAAATATAGGAGTGTTATCATGCCGCTGCTATTGTTGAGATCATCGTCCGTCTGAGGGACGAGGAGAATGCGCTTAAGCGCAAGGCCACGAGCGAGGGTCTAGGCACGCAAGGGCACGGGGGAGGAAAGAAGAAAAAGCCATACCCCCAGTCCCAGAAAGGACAGCAACAGGGTGGCAAAGGCCAAGCCCAGACCACCACTGCTGAGGAGCCTCTGCAGCTCACCTATGCATATGCGGCCAAGCCCTTATGCTCTTACCCGCCCAAGGGTAACTAATAAAATTCGAATACCGAATTCTAGTGTGTGTTGTTATCTTGTGAAGTGTGTACTGAATGTGTGATGTGTTAGCAGCTAGCACGGGCTCTGGACCGAAGCGCCACTATTACTGTAAGTGGTGCAACAGAGACCACCCCGGCAAGGACTGCAAGGGCAATGATGTGCAGTGCCGATACTGCAAGAAGATGTGGCATCGTGACTACGAGTGCTTCCAGAACCCAAATGGCAGGAACTACAAGCCCAAGGGGCAGTGGAAGGGTAAGGCTACCGTGACCACCGATGGCCCGAAGTCGGCTAACCAGCCACCCATAGATCAGAGGTACACTGATTCCCAGAAGGGGAAGGGGTCGGGATCCGGCAAGGCCGCCCTGAATGTGGTGGACCGGTCTGAGGCACCAGGGCCCTCTTCTAGACCAGGTACTGCCTAAACCGTCGAATGAAATAAGTGATTGCATACCGCATTTCATGCATGTGTGTTAGTGAGTCTAAGTAAACAACCATGTAAGTAAACAGTTAAAGTATAATGTGAGAACACCTAATTAGGTAATTTGAAAACTTAGGAACCTTCAATATTTGCTATCCAATCCCACCCACACCAAACCTTGAAGAAACCACCATCAGCATCACCGACTTTCCAATGGAGCAATGTCAGGTCATCCAACTAGGTATGATACTCTTAAATGGATACCTGACACCGGAAGCACAAATCCACATTATCCGACGATGCGACGAACTGGGAGCAGCACCCGGAGGTTTCTACACACCCGAATACCTGAGCGGATCGAAGATGAAATTGAAGATGATGTGCATGGGTAAGGACTGGAATCCTTACACCAAGACATATCAGGACAAGCGAGCTGAAGATGGAGCAACTGTACCGACGATACCTGAGGAGTTCCTTGCGGTCGTTAACCACGCCGTGGGAATTGCTCAGCAAGTTGAATCGGATTCAATACCGAGTGTTAAGGCAGATCTATGTATTGTGAACTTCTACCAGAAAGGTGGACGGTTAGGTTTACACCAAGATAAGGACGAGTCACCCGAGTCTCTAAGTAAGGGAGTACCCATGGTGTCTTGGTCCATTGGTGATACCGCAGTGTTTGTGTACGGCGAGCAGAAGCGTGCTGATCTCGCGAAGAAGCTAGTGTTGAAATCAGAGATGTGTTAATCATGGGTGGGCAGTCAAGGATGCTATATCATGGCATCAAGAAGATCAAACTGAATACCGCACCATCGGCAGTGATCAATGCCACACACATGAAACCCGGACGTTTGAATTTGACCTTCAGGCAGTTTTAAAGCCTTGTGTGAACATGTAGTCTGTTAAGCCAGTGTATGTTAAGGATGTTATGTATGTGTTAGTTATGTCAACAGTGTAAACCAACGTATGTTGTAAAGAGTGAGTTAATGAATAAAGTGGAGTTGTTTGAAGTATGTCAACCGTGTTATTACCAAATACTTATTAGTTTGCCAATGAATTAGGTTGTGCACTCGGAACGGGAGGTATACTGAGTGTCTGCAATGAGGCAGAAGCCGGCAAAAGCGGCACAATCCTCACCGGTACCTTTCCAGTCAATGGCGTGGACGCTTCGATCTTGTTCGACTCTGGAGCCTCACATACATTTATTTCGCTGTCTTTTGTGAAGAGGCTAGGGTTAGACGGTGAAGAGATGTCTGATTTCATAGTCACTCTCCCGTCGAGAGAGCGGATCAAGTGTACCCGCTACCACCGAGATGTTGTTGTACGAATTAGAGATGAAGAGTTTCCGATCGACTTGATAGAGTTCGAGAGACTTGGTTTTGATGTGATTGTCGGGATGAACTGGTTGGAGCGGTACAAGGGCAGAATCCTGTGTGTCGAGCATCGTCTACTTCTTCGAAGTCCGTCTGGGGTTACTATATCATACCGCCAGAGGCCCAGGGAGCCTTCGACTCAGACTCAGATCATCACCGCCATGATCATGTATCGTGAGTTACGACGAGGGAATGATGTATACCTCTGCTATGTCCAGGACATAGAGAGAGACCCCGAGTTTAGCCCAGATGTGCCGGTAGTGTCAGAGTTTCCTGATGTATTTCCTAAGGAACTGTCGGGCATGCCGCCAGCACGGGAAGTTGAGTTTGAGATTGATTTGGTTCCGGGCACCGGACCAATTGCGAAGGCGCCCTATCGTATGGCTCCAGCAGAGATGACAGAGCTCAAGGAGTAGCTGAGAGACCTACTCGACAAGGGATTTATCCGCCCTAGTGTTTCACTATGGGGAGCACCGGTCCTCTTCGTGAAGAAGAAGGACGGTAGCCTCCGCCTCTGCATCGACTATCGAGAGCTGAATGCAGTTACGGTGAAGAACCGTTATCCTTTACCACACATCGATGACTTATTTGATCAGTTGAAAGGAGCATCAGTATTCTCCAAGATAGATCTACGATCCGGTTACCATCAGATTGCTATCCGAGAAAGTGACATTGAGAAGACCGCATTCAGAACCAGATATGGACATTATGAGTTTACGGTTATGCCGTTTGGTTTATCCAATGCACCAGCTAAGTTCATGGACTTAATGAACCGCTTGTTCCAAGATCAGTTGGACAAGTCAGTGGTAGTCTTCATCGACGATATACTTGTGTATTCGAAATCCAAGGGTGAGCATGAAAGCCACCTGAGAAGTGTGTTGCAAACATTGAGAAAGAATCAGTTGTATGCTAAATTTTCAAAGTGTGAGTTGTGGTTGAACCAAGTATCCTTTCTTGGTCATGTGATTTCTGAAGCCGGGATAGCTGTTGATCCGGCAAAGATAGATGCAGTGCGCACCTGGCCTAGGCCGAAGACAGTTACCAACATTCGGAGCTTCCTCGGTCTGGCAGGATATTATAGGAGATTTGTGAAGGACTTCTCCAGTGTCTCGAAGCCGATGACTTCCTTAATGAAGAAGGATGCACCATTCGAGTGGACAGTCGACTGCGAGAGTTCTTTCCAGAGTCTCAAGGATGCTCTGACATCTGCACCAGTCCTGACTTTACCAGAGGGTTCAGATGGTTTTGAGGTCTATTGTGACGCATCAGGCAGAGGTATGGGATGTGTATTGATGTAACACGGGAAGGTCGTAGCATACGCCTCCCGACAGCTGAAGAAGCATGAAGAGAACTACCCTACCCATGACTTAGATTTGGGTGCCATTGTCTTCGCATTGAAGATATGGTGACATCATTTGTATGGGGTAAGCGTGACAATTTATTCCGACCACAAGAGTTTAAAGTACTTGTTCACTCAGAAGGAGTTGAACATGAGACAAAGAAGGTGGGTCGAGTTCTTAAACGACTATGACATCAATTTACAATACAAAGAGGGTAAAGCAAATGTGGTAGCTGACGCATTGAGTCGCCGAGCACACTCTCTCCATTCGCTAGTCTCTCATACTAGCTTAGTTGAAGAGGTGCGGAGTGCTCAGATGACGGATCAGTATATGTTGGAGATCAGATAGAAGCTTATTGATGGCACATTCGAGGGTCAGAAGTACGACTTCCGACTCCACGATGATGACCTGATTAGGCTTAATGGCCGACTGTGTATTCCGAGGAGTAGTACTGAGCTGAAGGAGCGCATACTGAGTGAATCCCATTGTTCTACGACTTCGATTCACCCCGGAGCTTCAAAGATGTATAAGGGTATGAAACGTTCTTTTTGGTGGGCTGGAATGAAGAAAGATGTGAATGACTATGTATTGAGGTGTCTCACTTGTCAGAAGGTCAAGTTTGAGCACCGATGGTCTGGTGGTATGGTGCAGCCAATGCCAGTGCCTGAGTGGAAGTTCCATGACATTTCTATGGACTTCGTAGTAGGGCTTCCGCCTACAAGGGGAGGTCTGAATATGATTTGGGTTGTTGTTGACCGACTGACCAAGGTGGCTCAATTCATACCGATGAAGGACACCTGGAAAGTGGCAAAACTTGCAGAGCTCTTCGACAGAGAGATTGTAAGACATCATGAGGAACCGAAAACGATTGTGTCTGACAGGGATACTAGATTCCTCTCGAGGTACTGGAAATCCACACGGGAAGCGCTTGGTACCGAGCTGAAGCTAAGTACAGCGTTCCACCCACAGACAGATGGTCAGAGTGAGCGCATTATCCAGACACTCGAGGATATGTTACGTGCATGTGCACTTGACTTTCAGACCAGCTGGATTGATAAGTTACATCCGATCGAGTTTAGCTACAATAACAGTTACCATGCTTCGATCAAGATGTCTCCGTTTCATGCATAATACGGTAGACCATGCCGCACGCCATTATGCTGGGATGAGTCGAGTGAGATGGTCATCATAGGACCAGAGTATCTGGAGCAAATTCAAGCAGAAGTACGACAGATCCGGGTTAACATGAAGTCAGCTCAGGATAGGCAGAAATCATACACCGATGTGCGCAGACGTGACCTGGAGTTCGCCGTGGGCGATCAGGTATTTCTTAGAGTATCCCCCATGAAGGGAATGTTTCGTTTTGGCCAGAAACACAAGTTGAGCCCGAAATATGTGGGGCCTTATGTTTTGACGGAGCGGATCGGCCCGGTAGCTTACATACTTGATTTACCCGCCGAGCTGGGCAAGGTACATGATGTATTTCATGTGTCCCAGTTGAAGAAATATATGTCTCATCCGTCTCATGTACTTCAGCCTGAAAGACTAACCTTAGAGCCGACCATGCGATCAGTGGAGACTCCCGTGCGGATTCTGGACACTAAGACTCGAGACACTCGCCATAAGTTTGTGAGACTGGTGAAGGTTCTCTGGTCTAACCAGGACGTTGAGGAGGCCACTTGGGAGCTGGAAGATAAGATAAAGGCAAAGTACCCGTCATTGTTTACTTCTTAGTCTTTATATGTATAGGGTACGGGGCGTACCCCTATTTTAAGGGGGGTAGAGCCGTTTCGGTTATGTGTGTACGACATATATTCGGATACATTGTCTATGTGTTATGTTGTTATCTAGTTATGTTACGGACCATTGTGTCGGAATGATGTTATGTTGTTTGGACCTTGCGTCCAGTGCTATGTAAATATGTTGTTAATGTTGTTATGGAAGTGTTATTTTATAAGTGTTCCCCGTGTGTTAATATCTAAGATATGTGGGAAGTATGAACTTTGGGGACAAAGTGCTTTTAAGGGGGGTAGATTGAAATATCCCAAACCTTAGTATGTTGTTTAAACATTAAAATATAGTATATTAAGAATAAAAAGAGTCTTAGAAACATTAGTAAGCAATTTAGACCGTAGAGAACACAAATAAATACCTTAAAGTCAATATGGGCAAAAATGTGCTCTAAGCTTGGGATAAGTTTGGTTAAGACCTAATGAGCTTACCAAGACCTTATTTATATGTTAATGAACATATTAGACCAATTACCAAAGAAAACCAAGCTTGAAAACAAGTTTAAACACAAAATGTGCTTTAAGGAGTCTTAAAGCACATTTTTGAAAAATTGTCTTGTAAATGAGTTTTGAATGGCTAAATGTCCATCATTACTCTTTAATTAACATGTGTACTACTTAGTATCACATTAGGAAGTTTAAATCAATGGGAAATCAAAAATTTCACAAATATGTGCCTTGTTTTATGAATAGTAACTAAAATAAGCTAGTTTATAACATAAGTCTATATAAGTAAGTTAAATGGTCAACAAAGACTAAAACAACCCTAGATAACTAATGGGGGCCAGTTTTAATGAGGTGAGTCACCACCTTGCAAGTTAACAAGTAAATAACAAATGATAAAGCAAGTTACTATTTGCTTTACTACTTAAATATCTTCCAAAAGCAAACTTCAAACTCATTCTCTCATTTCTCTTGCATTACCACCATCTCCAACTTCACCTTCTTCCTCCCTCCATCGGTTTGCAACAGCTCTCACACCATTCTCCATCTTTGACCCCTTATATCTCCTAGCTCTCTTTACCAAATCAAAAACAAAGACCACCATTCTTCTAGTCTCATCAAGCTCTTCAATCCTATCTTCTCAAAACTCCAAGAGCTCCATTTCGGTGCCAAGAGGAATCTCCATGGGAGGAGCTTGAGCTCATCTTTTCACATATTATTGTTCTCCTTTGCTTCTAGGTAAGAAAACTCAAAGAAAAATAACATTTCCTCCATGTTTTTATGTTGTCCGAAAAACACCATTAATGGTGCCTTTACCTTGCTTGTTCTAGCTTCATTTGAATCTTCCAAGGGCTTGGTGGAGTCCTCTCTTGCAACATATCCAAACTCTCTTTCATTCCAAGGTAAAACAATCTACTAATGTGTCCTAAGACAATATATGTATCTAGGGTTTACAATGAGATGAAGCATAAAGCTTGAATACTCATTACATTGTTTGTATATTGATTAAGTTGTCAAACAACTAAAAGCCTTACCGATTTTTAGTCATGGAAACAAGAAAGAAGTTTGTGAGGAAAAGAGGTAAATGTGTTAACCTAATGTAGTTTAATGTCTTAGGAGAAATGAGCTTATATTACTTATTAAAACTAATTAAGGAGCTAATGGTAAATGACTTAGAAAAATACTCTCAAGGGTTTATTAAAAGGCATATGTATTGTTGGGTGTATTTGCAGGTCAAAGGCAAATATAATGTGGGAAATTCAGTGTTTATGGTTTACGCATCTTAAGGGCCTAAGAGCCATGCTATTTAAGGGCCTAAGTGCCAAGCAATTTAAATTATGCACTATATTGTGATGTAGTGTTAAATGAGTGAAGTTTTGTGTACAAGAATGTTCTTGATGGATTCTAGTGTTCTTGAAGGTTTAATGGTGAAAACATGTGTTTTGGTGTACAAGATGTTAGGAACCCATGTCAAAATTTAGGTAATGTACAAGAAGTTCTAAGTGTTTAAAAGATTTGGTGAACTAGGAAGTGTTAGAAATGTCTAGGTGTTTTACTAGAGAGAAGAATAATGTCTTAGGTGTTCTAGGAAACAAAAAGGACTTAGACATCAACTAGGAGTTTAGGTTGGTAAGAAAAGATGCTTGGGAGATGATGTTATGGTGAGGAGAAAGCGTTTTGGGATAGTGGTTATCATAGGTGAGAAACACCATTTAGAAACCTTTTAAGAAAGGTTATTAGTGTTGAAGAATTTTATGAGAAAATTGAGTAACAAGTTAGACAAGGAACTAGGTGTGTTTAAGATGATATTTTGGCATTAGAATATACCTAAGATCATTTGGGAAGTTTATACATTTAATGGATGTGGGGAACCATTGCAACAAGACTTAGGAAATGTTAAAATGTAAAATCTGTAGTAGTGGTCCGGGACTTAGGTCTTGGGTAATGTCCCGGACCATGCATTAAAAGAGGCCGAGAGTTTCTGAGGCATTGTGGTCCGGAACTTAGGTTTTGTACAAAGACCTGGACCACCCCCTGTTTTACCCCCGAGAGAATTTGCCTACATTGGTCCGGGACCTAGGACCTGTATGAAGTCTCGGACCACCCTATTGTGAGCCTCGATTTTAAACCCTATCCTATGTGGATTAACTTGATTGGGATCTAATCGGGTTTTAGGTCCACTTATAGCCTAAGATTAATAACTATGTCATATAACAATAATTATTAAAACCTAAGCTAGCTCACTGGAACCTATTACGAGTCACCACCTAATTTTAACCTAGATCAAATTAGGAAAGGAGAGTTCGGGTTCGGGGGCTTGATATTCGACTTAATTAGGGTTCAATTACTTTCATTACCCCTAGAAGTCGTTTTTCCTCTACTTAGTTTAATTACGGCTTATTACGAGTCGTTTTTAACCTAAGTGCGCGCTTCTGTTTTTTTTTATTATTTTTTAACATTTTTTGACAGAAAATTAAAGTGGAAATTAAAATACCTAAACTAGGGTTTCGGGGGCAGAATTAGGTCAAATTTTGTTTCCGTCCGTAGCCACGGACCTAATGTCCGAGGCCACGGACCCCAGTTAACCTATATGAAAATAAAAATCGAATTGAACATAAAACAGAAAATTGTAAAGTCCGGGGCCACGGACAGGCTGTCCGTGGGCCCGGACATTATTAGAAAACCTAAATTTTTAAAATTTAAAAAATCCCGCCGCCGTCCGTGGGCGTCCGAGCTTACGGACAGGGAGTCCGGGACCCCGGACATGACGTCCGTGGGTGCGGACCGCCCTCGGACGGCGGTGTTGAGGCTGTTCCCGAAGGTGTTTTTGGCTCAAATTTTATGGGTGTGTAGCCTGAAGGATGTACAAGACGTTAGTGATTGAAAGTTTTCAATTTGAATTCGAATTAAGCACGAAACTTAGCAAACAAGTTATTGGACAGAAGCTTGAATAAACAGCAATACAGAAGCGTACGAAGGTTAGTTTGAGCCCAAATTTTGAGGCAAGACAGATAATACCGTGGTGAATTAGGGAAGTGGAGTTTCTACCTGTTTTACCTTCGGATTCACAACGTTTCTTCACACCGGGATTCGTCGAGTGCTCCGTTGATGGCAGACCCGAGAGGATTTCGACCCAAGCTTCTGGTTGTTCTTGCTGTTCTTCACGTTTTGGAGGTGTTTTTGTGGGGTTTTGATGATTATTGGTGCTTTGGGAATTGGAAAACGTGTTTAGATGATGATTTCGGGGGATTTTCGGTATGATTTGGGTGGCCGGGTGTTGGAAAACGTGAGAGAGAGAGAGGGGGCTGCCTTTTCTGACTCTCTAGGGTTCTTGAGTATGTGAGGTTCTCCTTTTATCCAAAAACCTATCCCTTTATATAGACTTTCTTAAAGATAAAGAGAATCTAGTAAAAGTAAGATTTTTTGGTATTTTGATTAAAAGACTTCCCAAAGGAATTTTGCTGTGAAATTTTAACCACATGTCAAGAATGGATATTATGAATTTTCTGAGGTGGAAACGAATTTTTTAAATGCTGGAGCATTTTTAAATTGAATTTCTCGTCAGATTCAGTCAGAAATTGCTAGAAAATTATTGGAAATTTGAAAAATCAAAATTCCAACGCCATTATGCTTAAAATGTCATCCTCTATCATGGGTTAAAATATCAAAGCATTTCGAGATGATTTGGGCACCCTTTGGAGGAGAGAGAAAGCATGTAGGAGATCTCAAAAGCCTTAAAATTTACGAAAACGCCCCTGACAATGACGAAACTGCTCCTCAGGACCTGGAACACGCCGATCGAGCCGGAATCCCTCATTACCCGATCAAATATCCCTCACGACACCAAAACCTTGTAGACCCTAACCAGGGGGGTCAAAATTTTGGGTATAACAGATTGCCCCCCGTCAACTGGACTTTGTAACGAATGTGAAAAGTCTGGTTGATGCTTGAGTGGTGCCCCAAAATTTTGGACTCCACAGAATCCTCCACGTTGTATGAAACCGGGTTAACGATGCCCAGCTACTCGGAGGCGCTAACTACCTAAGCTACAAAGCATTGTCGAGCTATCCTAAGGCGCTGACTACCTAAGCTACAAAGCATTGTCGAGCTATTCTAAGGCGCTGACTACCTAAGCTGATGATATGCTGTCGAGCTATTCTAAGGTGCTGACTACCTAAAGTGATGAAAATGATGTCAAGCTATTCTAAGGCGTTGACTGCCTAGGATGTGAAAACTGGATGCAAATGCAAGAATGCTGAAATGCTAATGAAGCAAATGATGCTGATGCTGATGATAATGCCGATGATGTTGATGATGCTCGGATGCTTCTAGGGGACCGAAACCCGTGCCGATGCTCCTGGCTGGACCCAATGTGGACTTATTGCCATCGCCCCCCAAGCCGGTGTGCAGGGATAACTCCTGGTAAAAACCTTGGGGACTTATTGCCTTCGCCCACCATTCGTTGATCCCGAAAATAAGTTGACATCGCAAAAGGAGGATTTATTGCCATCACCTCGCCAACTTTCTGTCGCCAGGTCTTGTGACGCGCCTGGATAATGCAACTAGGTCTTATGACAAGCCTATATGAATGTGATGAATGCAATGTGTTTGATAAGAGCGGGTAAGCTAAACGGTAACGCTAGGTCTTACTACGAGCCTAAGGGAATGCAACTAGGTCTTATGACGAGCCTAAAGGAAGGATCTAGGTCTTATGGCGAGCCTAAAAATGGTTCTAGGTCTTATGGCGAGCCTAAAGGACGGATCTAGGTCTTATGACGAGCCTAAGGGAATGCAACTAGGTCTTATGGCGAGCCTAAAAATGGTTCTAGGTCTTATGGCGAGCCTAAAGGACGGATCTAGGTCTTATGACGAGCCTAAGGGAACGCAACTAGGTCTTACGACGAGCCTAAAGGTTGGATCTAGGACTTATGTCAAGCCTAAAGTGAATGAATAAGGGAGGTCTTATGGGTGCCTGTAGGGTAGGCCTTATGGGTGCCTGAAAGGATTGGATGTAGGGTAGGTCTTATGTGTGCCTAAAAGGATTGAATGTAGGGTAGGTCTTATATGTGCCTAAGGTTTGGGGATGAGACCCATCTTAACTCAGTTGCTTATGGAGACTGAGATCCATCTAACTCAGTTGCTTATGGAGACTGAGATCCATTCTACTCGGTTGCTTGTGGAGACCGAGACCCAATCTACTCGGTTGCTTATGGAGACCGAGATCCATCTAACTCAGTTGCTTATGGAGACTGAGATCCATTCTACTCGGTTGCTTATGGGGACCGAGACCCAATCTACTCGGTTGCTTATGGAGACCGAGATCCATCTAACTCAGTTGCTTATGGAGACTGAGATCCATTCTACTCGGTTGCTTATGGAGACCGAGACCCAATCTACTCGGTTGCTTATGGAGACCGAGATCCATCTAACTCAGTTGCTTATGGAGACTGAGATCCATTCTACTCGGTTGCTTATGGGGACCGAGACCCAATCTACTCGGTTGCTTATGGAGACCGAGATCCATCTAAACTTGACCAGGCAAATGCGGTATGCTTGATGATGTGAGGATGCAAAACACGTTTTATGCAAATGATTGTCATTGTGATCCAATTGTTAAGGTTCCAAACATGAAAACGATAAGGTTTACCCGAGTATTGCAAAGTGAAATTGAAGTACTTGCGAAAACCGAAAATTTGCACAAAGCAAGGAATAGCTGAAAATGTGCCAATCATGGCAATGCTTGAGAAAAACACTGTTAAGAAAGGAAAGCAAAATAATCATTTCCTGACTAAGAGTTCCAGATCTGCAACTTGTTTCTCAGAGGATGAACACAATACTAATGGAAATGTGTGGTGTTCATTGTGGTGCTGAAAGCTTTTGCTGGTGTTCAGGATTTATGACAAGCCTAGGGTTGGGGTGTGATTTTGGATGGTGATTTGGATTAAGATGAGCCGATGTTTTGTGGAGGTAAGACCAGTGGCGGGCCTGAGAGTGTTTGTGTGGAGGTTAAGGCTTATGTGGGCAAGTGTGGTATGATGTGAGGGTAAGGGCTTATGTGGGCCTACGTGGTGGTGCTTGTGGTGCTCAAGCTTTGGGTTTCCGTTGGTGTTGTCATGGCAATTGTTGGAACCAACAATTG
Source organism: Limonium bicolor (assembly GCA_023374045.1). Taxonomy (NCBI): domain Eukaryota; kingdom Viridiplantae; phylum Streptophyta; class Magnoliopsida; order Caryophyllales; family Plumbaginaceae; genus Limonium; species Limonium bicolor. The sequence goes on from CM041779.1 coordinate 218,758,163, forward strand.
CCCCCAGTATTGTTCCTTAGGACGATCTGAGTTAGAGCTCATGGCAATTGATCGGAACGATCAATTGCCCCCAGTATTTTCTTTGATTAAACGCGCGAACAAGTCTCATCCTCACAGGGTCGAGGCTTATGCTTTGATGTGGTGCTTCCTAACCTACGCTCGACGTGTTTGGTGTTTGCACTCGTTTCTCACTTACGGTCACAACTTCTCAACCATTGAATTTGACATTTGTTAGATTTACGCGTTCAACCTGTTACTTTCACGTGATTAGATACACAACTACTAAGTCGGAAGTCTTTTGAGCTTATAACGTGGCTATGGGGTGTGATGAATGACAATAGGATAATGGAGGAATGTTTAGGATATGTGGAGCTTTAAAGATGACCAAAGCTGCAACTTGCACCGTCCCTTGGACTTGTCTTCTTTGCCTTGAAGTCGTTTGGCTATTTCATGATGACTTAGCTTATGAACTTGGGACTTGGAACTTTTGGGTTGTTTCTTGCACCTTTCCTCTTTCTTCCAATTTTGGATTTCTTCGAGGCTTTTCAGGTTTGCTTTCTTTGAATCTCCTTTCCTTCGGGGTTCTTGTGTTTCCCGGTTTTGAACTTTGAGAGCTGTTTTTTGATGTTAGCTCATTTGGATCCTGTGTCACTTCGGGACCATTTGCGGATCATTTCGTCATGCTGGTAGCGGTTTTGCTTCCTTGGACTTATGAAGTTGCCGTCCAAAAGTCGGGCTCCTTGCTTCCTTTGGTCACCGGGTCGGTTATTCATCATTGGCTGGCTTGTTTGTGGAGTTTGTAGTGTTGTAAAAGGGGAACGTATACGAAAAGCTCAGCGGGGGTACCTAGGGTGTAATGTCAGGGTTCACAAGCTTTTGGCTGTGTGGTGTTGTACCTAGGTGCTTCGTCATCCCTAATAGTTGTGTATCCGTTCTTTGTTACTTTTCACAGGTTTAAGCGTAAATTTACAAAGTGTCTCCTTCGGTCGGAGTTATGCCGTTTACCTTACCTTTGAATGTGATCTCTCTAGAGTCACGTAAAAATGACATGCTCTTTCACTCATGGTTTTACCGCTCAAGGCACTCTCGCAAAATGTTCACTCAGAGACTTGTTCACGCGCTTTAAACCAATGAAATAAACATTATCGACCCTTAACTCAGATTGCCCCCAGTATTATTGTGGGGTTTTTTTTGACAAGCCTTTTGAATACCCAGGTTATTTGTTGGAGGTGGCTATATGTGTGGTGGTACGTGGCGATGAAGTCTTGCTGTTTTGGTGGAGTGATGTAGTGATGAAAGTAAAGCATGGTAGTGGGATGCTTTCAGTGTACGGTGAAACTTTCTATTGAGAGGTGACAAGTGGTGGAAGCCGACAAGGTGGTGAGATATTCCCTGCGCAAGAATGAGTTTCATGTGGAGAGGGGAGTGTGGTGAGACACATGGGATGTATGTGATCAAGGTAGTGGATGTGGGTGAAATGACGTGATGACTTATTCATTTTTTGGTGTTCTTAAATGCACAAAAATTATGAAAATGGAACTATGCTCTAATTCATAAATGGAAAGACAACATCAAAAATTGTAATCTTAAGAAAACTACCTAAAATGATAAAGGAAGCTAGCCACCATAAAAGTTGGAAGAATGGCTGAGAAAAGAAAACTGCTAAATCGAGAAAACTTATAAAATAGTGATGTTGAACTGTCTGATGCCGACGCGCTGAAGACCCAAGCGGTTGACCGTCGGGATGCCATTGACCATGATTGTCTTCCTTCCAAACTTCGAGTGGGCCCTGTAAAATGTTTGAACTAGGAATGCCTATGGGTTATGTAGGAAGTAACTGGGCCTGAGTCTTCTCCAAACTGAGAGTGAAGTGCACAGATTAAAGTGATTCCTAGACTAGAACGGACATATAGGCCTGAATCCCTTAGTCCAGAAATTGAGCAAACAAGATGAAGGAAGTCACATGGACCGTGAATGGGCCACTGAGCCCTGAGGTCTAAGATTCGTTTGATGTTCTTGTTGGGCCTTGAAGCCGGAAACTGGAATGAATGAATTATGCAAACTATCTTGGATTCAAATGTTTTATGGGCTGAAATTCTGGATTGAGAGAAGCTCATGGGCCAAAACTATGAATTGGTCTATGGGCCTAGATGAAATGAGTCATGAGTGTGGTACTTGGGCCGGACTGATTGCTCTATATATGAACTGGAATTTGGGCCGAGTGGTTTTGGTTGGGCCTAAAAGATGGCACCTAGATCTAGGATTTTGGGTCAGAGCCCGAGTGAAGAGTTTTCCTAGACTAGAATGAGCCCTTGGGCCGAAATGTGTTTGGGCCTGAAATAAAGAACATGGGCTGGAACGATCCCTAAATCACAAATGGGCCTAACTTTCTTTGGGCCAGAGAAGATGGTTGCTAAGCCGAAAAAGATTTTATTTTCAGGACTTGTGAGTTATTTCAAGTTCAGGTGGATTTCTTTTTTATGGGCCTAGAACTAATTGGATAATTCAAATTGGGCCAGAAGAGAAATCACCTAAGTCTAGACTTTTGGGCCGAAGCCGAACGACTCACATGTTAAACCAAACAGGGCCTCTGGGCCGCAAACAAATAGAGCTGCCAATTCGTGCTGGGCTAGGTTGATGCAGGAGAAGTTCCTACCAATCTCTAGGCTGGGTAGTGGGCCGATCATACAAGCAAACAAGGCCCACACAAATTCAACATGTCCTTACTAGACGTTTGAATCAAACCGGGTATGGATCGATCCGGAGAGGTGCTTGGGGCGCGGGCCCAGGTCGCCACAAAGGAATAGGGCTTGCACGCTATTCTCTTTGGGCTTCCCCACTCTTTTCACATCACCTGAAGGTGTGCGTCTACGGTCGGGTCTTTGACTGACCAAACAATGGGCTAGGTAAGGGCACCGCCAGGAAAACGCTTGGGGCTAAGGCCCAGGTATTAAGGGGGTGTGGTTAGACGACACCCTCCTCTTTTCCCCCGCTTATTCACATCACCTAAAAGGTGTGAGTCCCTGACAGGGGACCCTCAAACGGGTCCCAGGGTGAAATCGGTTTGCGTGGACCCTCGCTCTCATATGATGCAAAGGTGCAGGAATTAAAGTGCGCACAAAGATAAACAAACAATGTAATAAAAGCCATAAATAAACATTTTCAAGTTAAGCCCTCTTTCTTATAATTAAACAAGCTAATATTAAGAATCTTGTCCCCAGCAGAGTCGCCAGTCTGTGAGCCTCGATTTTAAACCCTATCCTATGTGGATTAACTTGATTGGGATCTAATCGGGTTTTAGGTCCACTTATAGCCTAAGATTAATAACTATGTCATATAACAATAATTATTAAAACCTAAGCTAGCTCACTGGAACCTATTACGAGTCGCCACCTAATTTTAACCTAGATCAAATTAGGAAAGGAGAGTCGGGTTCGGGGGCTTGATATTCGACTTAATTAGGGTTCAATTACTTTCATTACCCCTAGAAGTCGTTTTTCCTCTACTTAGTTTAATTACGGCTTATTACGAGTCGTTTTTAACCTAAGTGCGCGCTTCTGTTTTTTTTATTATTTTAACATTTTTGACAGAAAATTAAAGTGGAAATTAAAATACCTAAACTAGGGTTTCGGGGGCAGAATTAGGTCAAATTTTGTTTCCGTCCGTAGCCACGGACCTAATGTCCGAGGCCACGGACCCAGTTAACCTATATGAAAATAAAAAATCGAATTAAACATAAAAAACAGAAAATTGTAAAGTCCGGGGCCACGGACAGGCTGTCCGTGGGCCCGGACATTATTAGAAAACCTAAATTTTTAAATTTAAAAATCCCGCCGCCGTCCGTGGGCGTCCGAGCTTACGGACAGGGAGTCCGGGACCCCGGACATGACGTCCGTGGGTGCGGACCGCCCTCGGACGGCGGTGTTGAGGCTGTTCCCGAAGGTGTTTTTGGCTCAAATTTTATGGGTGTGTAGCCTGAAGGATGTACAAGACGTTAGTGATTGAAAGTTTTCAATTTGAATTCGAATTAAGCACGAAACTTAGCAAACAAGTTATTGGACAGAAGCTTGAATAAACAGCAATACAGAAGCGTACGAAGGTTAGTTTGAGCCCAAATTTTGAGGCAAGACAGATAATACCGTGGTGAATTAGGGAAGTGGAGTTTCTACCTGTTTTACCTTCGGATTCACAACGTTTCTTCACACCGGGATTCGTCGAGTGCTCCGTTGATGGCAGACCCGAGAGGATTTCGACCCAAGCTTCTGGTTGCTGGTTGTTCTTGCTGTTCTTCACGTTTTGGAGGTGTTTTTGTGGGGTTTTGATGATTATTGGTGCTTTGGGAATTGGAAAACGTGTTTAGATGATGATTTCGGGGGATTTTCGGTATGATTTGGGTGGCCGGGTGTTGGAAAACGTGAGAGAGAGAGAGGAGGCTGTTTTCTGACTCTCTAGGGTTCTTGAGTATGTGAGGTTCTGATTTTATCCAAAAACCTATCCCTTTATAGACTTTCTTAAAGATAAAGAAATCTAGTAAAAGTAAGATTTTTCGATATTTTGTTAAGACTTCCCAAAGGAATTTTGCTGTGAAATTTTAACCACATGTCAAGATGGATATTATGAATTTTCTGAGGTGGAACGAATTTTTTAAATTGGAATTTTTAAATTGAATTTCTCGTCAGATTCAGTCAGAAATTGCTAGAAAATTATTGGAAATTCGAAAAATCAAAATTCCAACGCCATTATGCTTAAAATGTCATCCTCTATCATGGGTTAAAATATCAAAGCATTTCGAGCTGATTTGGGCACCCTTTGGAGGAGAGAGAAAGCTTGTAGGAGATCTCAAAAGCCTTAAAATTTACGAAAACGCCCCTGACAATGACGAAACTGCTCCTCAGGACCTGGAACACGCCGATCGAGCCGGAATCCCTCATTACCCGATCAAATATCCCTCACGACACCAAAACCTTGTAGACCCTAACCAGGGGGGTCAAAATTTTGGGTATAACACCTATAAAAACAACCCGAGAGTTTTACAGAGACTAGGTCCGGGACTTAAGATGAGGATCAAGTCCCGGACCACTTAAAAACGTTCTTTAAGGTTAAATAATGATGTCTAATGATGGGGATTAGTTAGTAATGATGTTATAAGTTTGTTTAGGACATGTTTGGTGTGTTATAATGACAATTTAAAAAGGTGAAAAGTTATAACAAGTGTAGAAATAAAATAACTAGTTATGTGAAGTAATAAGTTAACAACGAACTAGTGCGTTAATTAACCGACGTTACTAAATGTGTATAGAATTCTCCAACGGTGGAAACCATTCGAAGCAAGGACCAAGGTATGGTTTTCTTGCAGTCTGTTGCCTACCGGTTTACACCGGCTTGTGTGTTGGTTGTTTTTCTGGTTATTTATGACCTTGTAGACTTAAGTCATGTAATGAGTTTACAGTTGTTAAATATTATTGTTTTGTTAAGTTGTGACTCATTTCCCTTGTGTGTCTAACTAGACCTAAACACTTGCTTGTGAATTAACTTATTAAATTCAATGTGTGACTACTAACAAGTGCTAACGGGGAAAGTGAGGAGTCCGGTAGTTCCGGCCACGCGTGTGAGTATGGGAGTCGATGTCATAACCGGTTCGATTCTCTTTGTATGTTATGGTTGTTTTCCATTTTGGTTTTCAACCTTCCCTTTAGCTTATCCAAGGCTATTTTACTGACCCACATCGGGCCACAGGGGCATACTTTGTTTTGTTCGGTGTGCTTGGATCACTATATCCGACACACCTTTGTGTTAAGTTATTTGTTCAATTTAAAAGGACGGTAACGAGTTATGTAACGAGCTTAGCATGAGTTTGGCAACATTCTCTAGGCTCTCAATAGGATCTAATTGTGTTTGTTCGCTTCCTAAAAGGATTCGTTCTTGTATGTTATGTGTGATGTTGTTATGCAATACTCTTGCTATGATATATATGTTGTATGTTTAAAATGAATGCGATGTCATCATGACAATTAGTTGCGCGTATCCCGGTAGCCAATGGGCTGCGCGTTAACCATACCAGCCAAGGGTTGCTGACCCCCTCGGGGGCTCCATATTTATATTGCAGGATGAGGATCGAGGAAGCGGAATGGCTGTAGATTCTAGGTTGCAGAAATACTTTTGGTTATTTTGGATGTTGAGCCCGGGATGCGCCTGTGCTCCCGTGGCGTTATATTTCAGTACCGTTAATTTTGACAGTGACGGTTGTTGACAGTTACAGTGGCAGGTTACAGTATACAGCTTACATGTGATGTTGTAATGTAAATACTCGTTATGGTTGGTAATGTGTATATGTATGGATGTTAGTACCTAATGCTCGGGAGTCTGATCATCAGACCGGTACACTTGTATTTATTCTGCCTTGTTAACCACGTGGGTGGTTAACGGCGTTGTAGCACCGAATCGTTTAGTTAATATTTAGTTGTTTATTTCCGCTGTGATTCCAATTAGTGTTAAGTGCGTAGTAGGGGTGTTACAGATATAGACTAGTATGTTTCAAGATGGCTGAGACAAGGGCAAGGACACTAAGTATTAACGGTAATCAATGCCATATTTTACCTTAACTGAAAGTCAGTGAGTAATACAAAGAACACTTGACGATATAGTACACGCATGTGAGCTAGTAATCCAAGATACCGGGATAGGCGATCAAAAAAAATCTAATCGAGCGTTCGTACTATTAAGATACCTCGTTTCCTAAAGCATGAAAGACAGTGCATGACACAGTCACATTGAAATGGGAAAAGCAATAAGTTACTACTAATAAATAATCTACAAAATAAAGATAACAGCGAAAGGGCAAACTGAGCTCTATATTCATGGGTCTGCACCCCACTACAGATTGAGTGGGCCCATTAGAACGCGTTTAGAAGAGCGCACAAGTACTCCATGTTTTTAGCTGAAGAAGTACGTGACTCGCCATTCATATATTTTAAAGCCCAAAAGACTAGAGTTAGACCCATGTCTCAGATAAGAGACGACTCCACTCCTCATTTCCGATACAAGAAGGAGGGAGACCAAGAATTCAGCGCTCTTCTTATAGCAGTTGTTTGATACTTTGGGGGTCATGGGGCGTAACCCTTTTAAGGGGGGTAGAGCCTCTCGGCGTAAACCAAGATTCTATGTTGTTTGTTGTGCGTATGCAGGGCATACTTGATGTGTTATCGAATTTACGTGCTTTAAGCTCTTGGATGAAATTATGTTGGTGGTGTTGCCTTGATTGTAACGTATGCAAGGCATACTGTTGTATATTTGGTTGGGTTGGGCATGTATGCACTTGGTGGTATATTTATGTATCCGATGTGATACTTTGATGGTTATTGATGTCTATGTAGGCATTTTTGTATTGGTATTGTGCACTTGTGTTTCACCTTTTGTGGATGTGTGTAATTGTATAATACATTGGAAGTGCACTTCATTGCACTAAGATTATGAGATGCATATTATTATTGCACCTGGATGAATTGGTTATGCATTTGTTGCATTGAGTTATGGAAATACAGGACTTGATCCCTAAGAGTGAAGTTAGTCATGGAACTAGATTCTCCTAGGAACAATTGATCCGAGGTGAGACTTCAGGACGAAGTCTTTTTAATGGGGGTAGATTGAAATACCCCGAACACTAATTACCTTACTTAGTGAGGAATTAAATCATATGAAATTAGATGATCAACAATTACGCATCTAATGATCACTACTTATCATAAATAAAAGTATATAAATACATAGTTCAAAATGACTACCAAGTTATACATGTAACCTCTAATCAAGGAGAGAACAACATTAAGGAGAAATAACTCCTAAAACTAATACTATATGTAATATTTTTTTAACACATATACCAAGATCACAAATAAAGTGATAAAATGTAATGGAATGATTTACATATACTAAACCAAGATTTTAAAGACAAAACCACCTATTTATATACGCCAAGATAAGGAACATTATATACTAACATACAAGACATTAATAGCACATTATGTATCATTAATGTGTGCTATTAATACACCAAAGTCAATTGAAATATTCCCCCCTCATTATACAACCGGTCACATGTAACAAGAGGAAAAAATGCAAAAAAAAAATGTAATAATGTTAGAAAGCAAACCTATCTAATTAAAGTAAATTCTAGCTACATATTCTCCTCTTCCATCCTCTTACAATTAGGCTGATTTGCTCCCAGCACCCATCTCCCCTTGTCTCGGTTGCTGCAACCAGAAAGAAAAACAAAATAAAAACAAAGCAAGATTAGACAAGTATGGAGCAAGTACAAGTTAGAGTTTAAAAATAGGATAAACTAGTACTAGAATCATCACTTCTCTAGCCTCCTCCCTCATTACTTTCGGCTGGCAATACCCATTCCCATGGCACCATCTCGGTCATTACAGAAAGGAAGAAAGGAAACTGAACAATCAAGTACACTATGACATAAGAGCAGCACTTTAACAACACATCACTTCCCTTGGTTTTCCCCTCCTCTAGTGCATTGTTTCATGCTACTAATACCCACTCCTCTTTCAGGAAATGATGCCCATGCTCACGTACTAAAACCCATCTTTTCTCCCCTCTTCTTTCTCTGATTGACAACTTACAACTCTCTGTTCTTCCACTGGAAACCGCAACAACAACAACATTGCTCCACCGTGAACACCACCCATCTCCCACAATTTTTCTTCCTCATTCTCAAGGCCATAAACTTCACACATTACACCAGGAAACTACCCACCACTTCCTCTTCATACTCCACTGTAAACCTATGAGCATGGGTCAACAAGCAGCTAGCAACAGCCTGGTCAAGTAAGGTAAGAAAAATCAGGAAACCGCATGAACTTCACGTTTTTTCCCTTGATTCTGTCCAGAAATGATACACCACTTCTAACACCTCTCTAACCCCTACTTTGTATGCATATTACAGTTGTTTCCATTTAGTTTCCTTGAGCCAACAACAGCCTTGAATCAGCTAGTAAACAGCAAGTAAAAGAGGTATGGAAAACCGCAAGGAAACTACACTTCCCCTCTTTGTTTTGTCTGATAGATTTGCCATTTCCAACACAGTTTTTCTTCTTCTCTCTCACCATTTGAAGAGCATTTTCCTAGCCTCTCTTGATCAACAAAAGCCTCCACTGTCAACCTGCACTGACCAGCCAAAACAACTAGTGAAAATAAGGTAAGAAATGCATGGAAAACCTACAAGTTTTCTCGGTTTTGTACAAACAAATGCTGCCTTTTGACATTGCTTCCCTCCTCTCTTGGTGCCAGTTGAAGGAGGTTTTCTAGCTTTTATGAACAAACAAAACCCACATTAACAACCTGCAACATTGAGTGTAGAACATCAAGTAAAACAGTAAGAAAGAAAAAACTGAAACATCATCATTTCCCCTCTCCTTTCCTATCCAAAAATTAACTACTACTAACACCCTTCAATGTTTTTGTTGTACGCATATTCAAGGAGTTTCCAGCTCCCTTTTGTAACACCCCTACCATTAATACGATCATTATAGTCCAATCTCCTCGTACTTCCAGATTCGCGCAGTGGATACATACTTACATACAGTGTGTGATACAATGTCGTTAGTCACCCACGTGACTAACAAGGCTACTACTTCTACATACAGCATCGGACTGATGGACTGGAATATCTGAGTGCTACACAAATACAATCTTCACTACAATTACCAATTAGGTACTACAACTTCTCATTCAATGCAATACTCCATAAGTTCAATACATGCTAATACACCGAGTTTACTAAGATCCTTATACAAGTAGAGTACCTCTTTCAATTCCATACATACTCATTAAGAGTCTAACTACTACCCATTCCTCACAAACTACTTACTTCCTAGGTACAAGGGGAGTACTACTTAGTACACCTCTACATTCTACTACTAGCCGTCCAAGTGTGGCCCCCAGTCTCTTACCTTGACCATATCCACTTCGGGTACCTGCACACTAAAAACGTTCCCCCGAGGGGGGTTAGCTTTCGCTGAGCATGATAACCGCATACCCCGCGTACTAGTGAGGGTATGCCGACCACTTGGTCGAATACATGCGATGGATTTCATTCAAACATACATGCATACATGCTCTTATAAATAACATTACAATACATTACGCAAGGAATACATACATACACATCTGAAATACCCCAAACCTAAGTATGCTAAGTAAACATCAAAATATGATGTAGTAAGGCTAGAATATGCCTTAGAAGGATTGGTAGACAATTCTAACCAAGGAAAACACAAGAAAGTGCCTTAAGGGCAATCAGGGCAAAAACGTGCTCTAAGCTTGGAGAGACTTGGGTGAGTACCCAAATATCATGATAAGACTTTAGTAATATTCTAATGGTCATTTTAAATCAATTAGCAAAGAAAACCAAGCTTGAAAACAAGTTAAAACACAAAATGTGCTTTAAGAAGTCTTAAAGCACATTTTTGAGAAATTGTCTTAGAATTGAGTTTTGAGTGGCTAAATGTCCATCATTACTCTTTAATCAACATGTGTACTAATTAGTATCACATTAGGAGGTCTAAATCAATGAGAAATCAAAAATTTCCCGATTATGTGCCTTGTTTAGTGAATAGTAACTATTTAGTGCTAGTTAAGACATAAGTCAACATAAGTCAATAAGATGGTCAACCAAGACCATAAATATCTCCATTTATATAGGGGGCCGGTTTTTATGTGGGGAGTCACCACATGAGTCATCAAATGAGAAAGGAAAAGAAGAGATAAGTAAATTACTATTTGCTTTATTAAAGCAAAATATCCTTATAAGCCACCTTCTCTCCTCTATTCTCCATTTCTCTCTTCCACCCACGGTTTCTTCTTCTTCTCTCTGTTACAAAACCGAGAGTGCTGCTCCCCCATGGTTCTCCATCTTCAATCACTTACCAAATACACAATATTGCTCCAAATCAAAAACTAAACACATATTATTCTTAGTTAGGTCAAGACCTATCTTTCTATCTTTTCAAATCCTTCAAAGCTCCATTTTGGTGCCAAGAGGAAACTCCATTGATGGAGGAAAACCAAGTTTGAAGAGCTCATTAGCTTCTCCATTCTCTTAAGGTAAAGAAAATGTAAGAAAAACCATGTTTCCATCATTTCTTGTACATGGCCGAAAATTCCTTCTCATGGGGATATGTTTTTATGCCTTGTTCTAGCTTGATTTATTCACCAAGGACTAGTGGAGGTCCTATTTCATTCAATGCCAAAGTCTACCTTGAGACTTCAAAGGTAATCATCCACTTTTATGCCTTAGAACACATTTCTAACCTAGGTTTTTATTCCTTGAGGTTAGTGCATTGTTTAGTACTCATATGAGTCCTTAAATATTGATTAGAACATTGGCAAAAAGGAATTTAAGTGGTGGCCGAGATCTATGCAAGAAGAAGGCCTAAGGAGGAGATTAAGATAAGCTTGAGAAAACAAGGTAAAATGCTTACCTAATGGTGGTTTAAGATTAAGGAATGAGTTTTAGATAAATACCAATGTGGCTTAGAGCTTACATTGTGTATTGGGTTATATAACCTAAGGAAAAAGAACTTAAACAAGCTTATAACTTGTGATTAAGGAGCTAATGAGAATGAGTTAGTAATATAAGGTTAAGGTGGATTTTAAGAGCATTATAACTACTATGAGATTGATGGGTGTATTCGCAGGTTGAAAGCTTTTAATTGTGGGAAATTCAGTGTTTAAATTCATGTCATTTAAGGGCCTAAGAGCCATGTCATTTAAGGGCCTAAGAGCCATGTCATTTAAGAGCCTTAGTGCTATGCAATTTAAGATTATAGCACTATATTGAGTTATCATGAATGAGTTGATTTGGGTGAGAATCATGATGAGAAAAAGGTTTGATGTGTGTGAGATGATTGAATGAGAAAAACCATGCATTTGGGCATGATAATATACTAGAGAAACTATGGCAAAATTTGAGTAGGAAACTAAGCGTTTAAGGTATTCTAAGGAGATTTTTATGATTAAGGATGTTCTAGTGATCACTAAGGGTTGATTTGGTGAAAATGGATAAACCATGGATTTATTGAGTACTAGGAAGACCTAGGAATGTATAAGAGGGACTAGGGGTTATAATGGTGAGTTTCATGCACCAAAACCATGGCTAAGGAAGCTAGGAAACTTGTACAAAGTTCGAAGGAAAAGTAAGGTATAATGACTTATAAGGATGTAAGCATGTGCTAGATTATATGGTTTTGAGAAGTTTGAGTAAAGAAATGGGTGTGCAAAATGATGCTTGAGGAGTAGTTAAGATGGTGGTGAAGAAACATAATGATTAGTTGAGGTCTTAGGCAAAGTCACAAGAGGGAAGTGTAAGGAATCAAGTGTTAAGTGTAAGAATTTCGTAAGAAATTGAGTGTCAAGTTTGGTGATTTTTGAGGAAGGTTTAGTACATGTTTTAAGGTGTTTAAACATGTAGGAAACATGTGAAAAGATTGTGGAATGAGTGGGAAAAGATTGGGGTGAATTTGGAGTTCAAAATGAGGAGAAAATCACTTTGGAAAATAGGTTCTGCTGTGGACCGCCCCTAGGGACCGCCCCTGTGGGGAGGTCCAGGCAAATCGTGCAGGAAATTAGCTTCTGGTTGGGACCGCCCCTGGGGACCGCCCCAGAGGGGCGGTCCAGTGCAGAGAAAAAGAAAAATTTTTGTTTTTGGCTTCTAATGATGGGGGATTGAATGGTAATGGTTGTAGATGATGTTTAGGCCTTGTTTGGTGACATGTAAAGGCCTTAAGAGGTGTAAACAAGTATGAGGTGTAATGAGAAGTGATTAACTTATATGATTAAGTTTAAATTACAATGACTTAGTGGTCCAACACTAGGGAGTGATGATGATTAGAAAGATAAGCATATAATGACTTAAGAGATTAGGGTAAGTAAATGATATTAAGTTTGTAAGATTAAGTTGTAAGACTTAAGAGGTGTTAGGTTGGAATCATTAAGGGTTAAGTAAGTTAAGTAAGATAAGTAAGTTGAATTGAGTTAAGTGATTAACAACCTAAAACTGAATGAATGTTTTAGGACTTGGAATTGGACTCCGGAGGAGAGTAAGCGACCGAACGACCAACGGTGAACGGTACAGTTCTCTTGTGACCTGCTTGCTAACGAGGTGTCCCTCGGCTTGTGTGCTATTTGTTTTTGTGTGATCACTAAACAAGATAAAGCATGCAATCGGAATATATTATATTTCTTGTATTGTTGTGTGATGGTTGAAAACTAACACAACATACCGTGAGAACCTACTAACCAATGTTTAGTAAGGAATTGAGTGAGACTAAGGAACGCCCCCTAATGAGGGATGATATGTACCGAAAGAGGTTAACCAACAACATGGTCTTGAGACTATTACTAACTGGGACTTGAGTGAGGAAACCCGGGACCGATCTCCGGTCATGCATGCTAAGGAAAAAGGGGGACGGTATCTGAATCAGATCCGCCCTCCGCTTAAGGACTTGTCTTCGGACTTGTAGCCTAGGGCCGGTTGCCGGCTCAGCTACGCTGGATTCCCGTCCAGGGTAGGTGGCATTAAGATGGTGCGGTGGGATCACCTAAATCCCAGGTTTGGACTTAGGCTACAACCATTCCCCTCCAGGAACGGTTTGTATTCTGAGAATAAGTTAAGGTTAAGATAAGTTACAATCATTCCTTTCTAAAGGATGATTTGTATTATTAAGATTAAGATTAAGATAAGTTAAGATTAAGATAAGTTACAATCATTCCTTTTCAAAGGATGATTTGTATTGTTAAGATTAAGATTAAGTTAAGATTAAGATAAGTTACAATCATTCCTTTTCTAAGGATGATTTGTATTGTTAAGATTAAGATTAAGTTAAGATTAAGATAAGTTACAATCATTCCTTTTCAAAGGATGATTTGTATTGTTAAGATTAAGATTAAGTTAAGATTAAGATAAGTTGCAACCATTCCTCTTTAGAGGATGGTTTGTATAATTAAGATTAAGATAAGCGACATCCACTCCTTATTAAAGGATGGTTGTTTCTAAGGTTAAGATAAGATTAAGATTAAGGTGAGATAAGGATGGACTAAGGTTAAGAGGGAACATTGCTTAAGGAGTTAAATAACTAACTCTCCAATTAAGGGAACGCGTTTAAGTCGTTCATTGTGTGTGAACTTTGATTGTTCATATATGGATTGTTGTTTACAGCATTTACTATTATGTTGTGCATCTAATCAACCTCCATGCTATCGACAATTAGTCGTCGTAGCCACGTTAGCTTGGGGGCCATGAGGGGATCGTACCAGCATTCGTGCTGACCCCCTTTGGGGGCTGTTTTTACTACACAGGTACAACAGGAAGCGGCCGTCGCGAGAGTAAGAAGAGGATACAAGTGTTAAGGGTTAAGAGTGGCCCACGAGTTGTGCATGTACACTCGTATGGCAATTTAAGTTAGTAAGATGTATAGGACGTGAGGGGGTTGTAAAAAGGATATGTAAATGTTTAAGATTGTTGCTCTAAAGTTCGGTATATTCTGTAGACAGACCGTGGCAAGGTCCTGGATTGTAAAGAATTCCGTTGTGACATGTATGTATATATGCTGTTAAGTTGCGAGACCACAATTGGATTGAGTTGGGGTGTTACAAAAAGTGGTATCAGAGTGTAGTTACGCTCTGAAGACAAGAAATACCGAACTTAGGAGAATGATGAGGTTGAGACTGAGTTATGGGTTAAGGGTTGAGAGATAGAGTGAGAGGTGCGTTAGTCAGGACTTCCCGGTGTTTACCGGACATCCATAGTACCTAGGCCCGCCCTCCACATCCCTAACCCTGAATATGTGGAACAAACGCCAGAGAGAAGAAAGCCTTCTCTTACTCGGGGGAACCCGATCTGGCAGTTAGCTAACAGTAAGCAATACGAGAAACATCTTGTTGCATAACAGTTAAGAAGAACTGGGAGATTTTTAATGGAGCGCATCGGCGAAAAATGGCACTACCAATGGAACCTTACAAGTAAAAGAACGGTAATTACCGGCAACATGGGTCGACATGCTATGCAGTCGAAATAACCCGCAATACCAATGATAAGGAAAGCACTACGCGTGTAATGGATAAGGAAATAATAAGAGACATGAGTACCGGACAGCGGTCCGAGTGAGCATAACAGCGGAAAAATACAAAGCATGAGGATTGAGATTACTGGAAGGTCCAGTTAAGAACCGGGAACTCCAAACCCCATACAATGAAAAAGGGTGCAAACCTGCCCGACATAACGCGGACAACGGTGGAAACACATATAAATTGTATACCGAAATAGGACTACGGTGTAGTGCCTAAAGGGGAATCATTACTGAGTAACCACAACAAAATGTGTGGAGACAGGAGCGAGCATTAAGACATAAGAAAATATTAAGGGGTTCTCTCAGAAAGAGGAACGCCCTGATAAATGACAGTACTGTCAAACTACAAGGAAACTGCCGAATGGTCGGTTATCTAAAATAAGAGATTATAGAAGGAGTCCCGAGGACTACCAATTACATGAGAATTGGGAAGAAGTATCGCTACCAACGTACCTTGTACCAATAGCCCATCCTACATGGCGCACTTGCCATAGCAAGTGATACCACGGTTAAGCTACACGGAAAGCCATCACGGCAAGATAGGAGAACGCTACAGTTGTAACACATAATAGCTCCGGATTGTAAAACCATGAGAATAGGAAAATAAGACCTTGGAAAGGCCCGACGGCCTGACCATGATGAAATAAGGTAACACACCAGTCAGCCGGGAGCGGGACTTGGACATAATATTAGACCATATGGATGTTAGCAACAGTGCAACGTACTACGACAACAGCAACCGACAGTGCGGTAAGAATACCAAACCCGGATCTCAAAGGGGAAAACCTAATAGATCGCTCGGAAATGCGAGCAAAAACACTACATAAGCAATGATATACAAGGGATGTATTGTAAGATACCATTGAGACTGTTAAAGCATCGACTTACAACGAAAACGGGATAAGACTCTCAGAGTGACCATTAAGGACACCAATAACAACATTCTTCAATGAAGATGTTGGAAAACCCGGAAATCAAGGATAAAAGAAATAAACATAAGCTATATCCTACTAAGAATTAAAGTCGTACAACCCTGGAAAAGGAAAGCTCAGAGGACTACCCCCACAGAGCGGGCATAGTCGAGCCGAACAAACTGATGAAAGACAGTTAACACTGTTTGTTTAACTCATTAACACCCAAGTATGATTGATCATCAACGGGTGGCATAGTCAACGGAAGTTGAACGAAGCGTTAAGATGGGAGTATAAGATAACAGGATGATATCCAACTTGGACACCGTAATGCAAACGCCTAATACGAACTTATCCTTAATTGCCAAAAGACATAAGTCTAGTAAAATGACAGCATTGTCAAAGACATTAAGTAACCTCAGATCACCTGAACAACTTCCCTAGCAGGAAGCAGGATGCAGCAACTTATCATGAAACCTGATACTACATTTAGTATGTAACCTAACGGTGGATAGTGCTCAAAGAACCAGAATCTTATAGGGATGACCTGCAGATGAGTAAGAGTACAAATAATGAACTGAGACATTAAGCATTAAGAGCCTACGAGCCAAGGATGTTAACCACATCAGAGCCCGAGGCGTAGTAAGTTATAAGAGAGCTTGTATAAGCCACGAAGGGACTACAATGTGTAGATATGAACGGTTATTAAACCTATAACTTAGATTGCGAAGAACATTACCAAGAAAGGGTACCAATGAGAATATTGAGATAATGCTAAGGACAGGAGCGGAGAACAAACCATGCCTTTTAGGGTGGGGATACCTCTCCTTGTTGTGAGGCCATGAGTGGGAATGAACCCCTCAAAAGGGCTTTCACATATTAGAGATAAAATACACTTTATTTAGAAAATGGAAACTATGAACCTTGAGATTACCTTAGAACATACCAGATACACTTGAGTAATAAGGAAGGTTCCACAGATAGACCCCATATCCCAACACCCAGGATGTAAGAATTAGTAATGGGCAGAGATAAACATTGTGACTGCACATTATGGCACGTCAATTAATCAAAGCTCAGAAGAGCTTGTGATTCAGTGGATGACTTCTTCAGTAACCAGTTAAACTACATGGTAGATAACATCACTAAGGATGAAAGAAAGCGAAAGAAATTAGCCTACTTACGAATCTGAGATTGGAGCATAACATCTTCATATCAAGAGTCAACTATTTTACAGCACGGTACGACAACCGCCAATACCGGAATGAGAGAACTCCCAGTGTGTTTACACCAAGAAGGGATTGAGTATAAGGTAAGACATTAGAATAAGTGAATAAGAGGTTGCACCATTAATGGGCAACATGGTAAGGCCCAACTACCACGGTAGTAGTGGTCGTGAGTACAGTAGTTAGATAAGTGGATTAAGTCATGGTGCGCGGTAAGGCGACCATTGTGAATGAGCCGTCAAATATTGACACTGAGGCAATTAGATTCATGAGTTAAGACCAGCATAAGTAAGAAAATAAGATGGTAGACGAACTGAGCGTTGATGCCAGTAGTCTGGACCTGGTTAGGTAAGATTTCGCAGGAAGCACACTACCCATTCCTTAGGGAACTGGAAGTGCTTTCCTAATAGAATAATATGAGAAAGAAGATAAGAGGCTCTATGGAAAGAGCCTAAGCTACTAAGAAATAGAATCGGTACGGGATACAGAAAGGAGCTGGAGCATACCATACCCAAGAACGCAGTAAATGAATTCCCTTGATTAACTTCAAGAAGAACAATAAATGTTATTATGGAAAAATGAAAGAGGAGATCGACAACAGAATACTTCATATTAGCAATAGCTAAACGTGTGACGGACACTATGAGTTACTAAACGAGAGTGGGACGACTGCACCCCACAGGGGCTTGCAGGCCTGACACGCTCATTATAGTTAGTTGGGGTAAGTAGTAATGTACCAGTAAGGTACCCCATGCATGTGAACGAGTGGTGTAAGGAACACGGGAGGTAGTCGACTCCGTACACGGGACAACGACGCAAGATCAGACAAGAACAGCTACTACCAAACAGTCAAAGAGAACAATTCAGTCGAACCAGCAACACAGAGGAACAGAGAACAAATAATTAAGGACTATGAAGTGCGAAGAGCACGGATTGTTAAGTACAGACATTGAACATGCCTTAAGATATAAGAGATAAAAACTGAAGGGCATTATGCACTAAACAGTAGTTTAGATCAGAATCATCCTCAGACCAAAGGTCAGTTGGGGAGAATAATTTAGACATCGAGAAAATACTAAGGTATGAGCGTAAGATCTTCAAGGAGAATGGATAGACGAGGGTACAACTCATTAAGGCGTGTAATATAAAGATAACACGTGTCCATTGAGACAATTAAGCCTAAGATTATCAGAGTCGCGCAGCGGAAGCTAGCAGACCACTACCTTTGAGATTAGACCAAACTAAGTTAAGGAAACGGTATAAGTACCGTTAAGAATCCTCGATACAGAGACTAAGTCATTTCTGATCGAATTATAAGTAAGATAGATGACGTGGAAACTAGAATGCTTGGTGAGAATTAGACATCTTGAACTTATGTTCAAAGATGATGTAACGCTGATTACGTGGGCGTAATCCATTTTAAGGGGGGTAGAGCGAAGACCGCTTAGCGTATGTTTGTGTACTGAGTACATAAACTACGGTGTGCATAGCACAAAATAATTTGAGAATATGTTTTACATAAACATTTTAAGATAAACCATGGTTATTGCACACAGAAGATGTGAATACCATACATATTAAGTACCTATCTTGTTAACTCCGGTGTGAGTACAAGTTAAGAGAATTAAGGAAGAGGTTTAAGGAGACTTAAGGAATAAGGAATACATGAGTTATGAGTCGATATGAGACTATGTGTGAGATAAGAATAAGATAATATTATGAGATAACATTTGATATGAGTATGAGGAAGAAGATAGTAATGCTATGAGATATAAGATGGTGAGAATTGCTATGGGACAGTTATAGAACTTAGTAGGAATTTAAGTCCTGAGGAAATTACTAAGAAATGAATCGGGAATGTTTGATGGACTGAGTCCACACTTGGGAGATGTATTGGTTATGATTAGGAAGAACTAAAAAGATAGAAAATTGGACATGAGTGAATTATTTGGATGTTTGAAAATGATGTGGGAGGTGGAACTTGATTTTCTAGGGATCAAGGGAAACTGAACACAAATTGGGGTGGAAGGATAGTTCTACACCGATGCTGATCACATCAGGGTTGGATGATTCCTGAAACTCCCTATCAGTGGTCACAATTAAATCACACTAAGAATAGAGGCGTTAGTATAAAATGAAATTGGAGTTGCTTGTATTTTTAATTAGAGGAATTATTCCTCACATGACCTCGTAAAAAGGATTACCTTTTTACTGAGTCTCGCCCATGAAGTCGAGGACGCACGAGCCTTTGTTTTCGGACCGGTGACATGGGGAGAGCAGCGTGTTTTGTATTCTGGCCCATGGTGACGAGGACGAATGAGCCATTGTCTACGGACCGGTGACATGGGAGAATACGTTGGAAGTTATGTGAATGTTTTAATCATCAAAAGGAACAAAAGGAATTTTGAGTGCTGCACATGCTTAAGCATGTTGTGTGATATTTAAGTATGAGAATATGGCGGATCCAATGAGACTAAGTATACATAAGTATGATCTATATGATCTAAGGAATGAGGTAAGACATGTATTCTAATAAGATAAGATGCATGGGAACTTTGGGGACAAAGTTCTTTTAAGGGGGGTAGATTGAAATACCCCAAACCTAAGTATGCTAAGTAAACATCAAAATATGATGTAGTAAGGCTAGAATATGCCTTAGAAGGATTGGTAGACAATTCTAACCAAGGAAAACACAAGAAAGTGCCTTAAGGGCAATCA
The DNA here is from genome assembly GCA_023374045.1 of Limonium bicolor. NCBI lineage: Eukaryota > Viridiplantae > Streptophyta > Magnoliopsida > Caryophyllales > Plumbaginaceae > Limonium > Limonium bicolor. The sequence goes on from CM041779.1 coordinate 218,778,155, forward strand.
GGGCAAAAACGTGCTCTAAGCTTGGAGAGACTTGGGTGAGTACCCAAATATCATGATAAGACCTTAGTAATATTCTAATGGTCATTTTAAATAAATTATCCAAGAAAACCAAGCTTGAAAACAAGTTAAAACACAAAATGTGCTTTAAGAAGTCTTAAAGCACATTTTTGAGAAATTGTCTTAGAATTGAGTTTTGAGTGGCTAAATGTCCATCATTACTCTTTAATCAACATGTGTACTAATTAGTATCACATTAGGAGGTCTAAATCAATGAGAAATCAAAATTTCCCGATTATGTGCCTTGTTTAGTGAATAGTAACTATTTAGTGCTAGTTAAGACATAAGTCAACATAAGTCAATAAGATGGTCAACCAAGACCATAAATATCTCCATTTATTAGAGGGGGCCGGTTTTTATGTGGGGAGTCACCACATGAGTCATCAAATGAGAAAGGAAAGAAGAGATAAGTAAAGAAGTTACTATTTGCTTTATTAAAGCAAAATATCCTTATAAGCCACCTTCTCTCCTCTATTCTCCATTTCTCTCTTTCACCCACGGTTTCGTCTTCTTCTCTCTGTTACAAAACCGAGAGTGCTGCTCCCCCATGGTTCTCCATCTTCAATCACTTACCAAATACACAATATTGCTCCAAATCAAAAACTAAACACATATTCTTAGTTAGGTCAAGACCTATCTTTCTATCTTTTCAAATCCTTCAAAGCTCCATTTTGGTGCCAAGAGGAAACTCCATTGATGGAGGAAAACCAAGTTTGAAGAGCTCATTAGCTTCTCCATTCTCTTAAGGTAAAGAAAATGTAAGAAAAACCATGTTTCCATCATTTCTTGTACATGGCCGAAAATTCCTTCTCATGGGGCTATGTTTTTATGCCTTGTTCTAGCTTGATTTATTCACCAAGGACTAGTGGAGGTCCTATTTCATTCAATGCCAAAGTCTACCTTGAGACTTCAAAGGTAATCATCCACTTTTATGCCTTAGAACACATTTCTAACCTAGGTTTTTATTCCTTGAGGTTAGTGCATGTTTAGTACTCATATGAGTCCTTAAATATTGATTAGAACATTGGCAAAAAGGAATTTAAGTGGTGGACGAGATCTATGCAAGAAGAAGGCCTAAGGAGGAGATTAAGATAAGCTTGAGAAAACAAGGTAAAATGCTTACCTAATGGTGGTTTAAGATTAAGGAATGAGTTTTAGATAAATACCAATGTGGCTTAGAGCTTACATTGTGTATTGGGTTATATAACCTAAGGAAAAGAACTTAAACAAGCTTATAACTTGTGATTAAGGAGCTAATGAGAATGAGTTAGTAATATAAGGTTAAGGTGGATTTTAAGAGCATTATAACTACTATGAGATTGATGGGTGTATTCGCAGGTTGAAAGCTTTTAATTGTGGGAAATTCAGTGTTTAAATTCATGTCATTTAAGGGCCTAAGAGCCATGTCATTTAAGGGCCTAAGAGCCATGTCATTTAAGAGCCTTAGTGCTATGCAATTTAAGATTATAGCACTATATTGAGTTATCATGAATGAGTTGATTTGGGTGAGAATCATGATGAGAAAAAGGTTTGATGTGTGTGAGATGATTGAATGAGAAAAACCATGCATTTGGGCATGATAATATACTAGAGAAACTATGGCGAAATTTGAGTAGGAAACTAAGCGTTTAAGGTATTCTAAGGAGATTTTTATGAGTAAGGATGTTCTAGTGATCACTAAGGGTTGATTTGGTGAAAATGGATAAACCATGGAGTTCTTGAGTACTAGGAAGACCTAGGAATGTATAAGAGGGACTAGGGGTTATAATGGTGAGTTTCATGCACCAAAACCATGGCTAAGGAAGCTAGGAAACTTGTACAAAGTTCGAAGGAAAAGTAAGGTATAATGACTTATAAGGATGTAAGCATGTGCTAGATTATATATGGTTTTGAGAAGTTTGAGTAAAGCAAATGGGTGTGCAAAATGATGCTTGAGGAGTAGTTAAGATGGTGGTGAAGAAACATAATGATTAGTTGAGGTCTTAGGCAAAGTCACAAGAGGGAAGTGTAAGGAATCAAGTGTTAAGTGTAAGAATTTCGTAAGAAATTGAGTGTCAAGTTTGGTGATTTTTGAGGAAGGTTTAGTACATGTTTTAAGGTGTTTAAACATGTAGGAAACATGTGAAAAGATTGTGGAATGAGTGGGAAAAGATTGGGGTGAATTTGGAGTTCAAAATGAGGAGAAAAGCACTTTGGAAAATAGGTTCTGTTGTGGACCGCCCCTAGGGACCGCCCCTGTGGGGAGGTCCAGGCAAATCGTGCAGGAAATTAGCTTCTGGTTGGGACCGCCCCTGGGGACCGCCCCAGAGGGGCGGTCCAGTGCAGAGAAAAAGAAAAATTTTTGTTTGGCTTCTAATGATGGGGGATTGAATGGTAATGGTTGTAGATGATGTTTAGGCCTTGTTTGGTGACATGTAAAGGCCTTAAGAGGTGTAAAAAGTATGAGGTGTAATGAGAAGTGATTAACTTATAGATTAAGTTTAAATTACAATGACTTAGTAGTCCAACACTAGGGAGTGATGATGATTAGAAAGATAAGCATATAATGACTTAAGAGATTAGGGTAAGTAAATGATATTAAGTTTGTAAGATTAAGTTGTAAGACTTAAGAGGTGTTAGGTTGGAATCATTAAGGGTTAAGTAAGTTAAGTAAGATAAGTAAGTTGAATTGAGTTAAGTGATTAACAACCTAAAACTGAATGAATGTTTTAGGACTTGGAATTGGACTCCGGAGGAGAGTAAGCGACCGAACGACCAACGGTGAACGGTACAGTTCTCTTGTGACCTGCTTGCTAACGAGGTGTCCCTCGGCTTGTGTGCTATTTGTTTTTGTGTGATCACTAAACAAGATAAAGCATGCAATCGGAATATATTATATTTCTTGTATTGTTGTGTGATGGTTGAAAACTAACACAACATACCGTGAGAACCTACTAACCAATGTTTAGTAAGGAATTGAGTGAGACTAAGGAACGCCCCCTAATGAGGGACGATATGTACCGAAAGAGGTTAACCAACAACATGGTCTTGAGACTATTACTAACTGGGACTTGAGTGAGGAAACCCGGGACCGATCTCCGGTCATGCATGCTAAGGAAAAAGGGGGACGGTATCTGAATCAGATCCGCCCTCCGCTTAAGGACTTGTCTTCGGACTTGTAGCCTAGGGCCGGTTGCCGGCTCAGCTACGCTGGATTCCCGTCCAGGGTAGGTGGCATTAAGATGGTGCGGTGGGATCACCTAAATCCCAGGTTTGGACTTAGGCTACAACCATTCCCCTCCAGGAACGGTTTGTATTCTGAGAATAAGTTATGGTTAAGATAAGTTACAATCATTCCTTTCTAAAGGATGATTTGTATTATTAAGATTAAGATTAAGATAAGTTAAGATTAAGATAAGTTACAATCATTCCTTTTCAAAGGATGATTTGTATTGTTAAGATTAAGATTAAGTTAAGATTAAGATAAGTTACAATCATTCCTTTTCAAAGGATGATTTGTATTGTCAAGATTAAGATTAAGTTAAGATTAAGATAAGTTACAATCATTCCTTTTCAAAGGATGATTTGTATTGTTAAGATTAAGATTAAGTTAAGATTAAGATAAGTTGCAACCATTCCTCTTTAGAGGATGGTTTGTATAATTAAGATTAAGATAAGCGACATCCACTCCTTATTAAAGGATGGTTGTTTCTAAGGTTAAGATAAGATTAAGATTAAGGTGAGATAAGGATGGACTAAGGTTAAGAGGGAACATTGCTTAAGGAGTTAAATAACTAACTCTCCAATTAAGGGAACGCGTTTAAGTCGTTCATTGTGTGTGAACTTTGATTGTTCATATATGGATTGTTGTTTACAGCATTTACTATTATGTTGTGCATCTAATTAACCTCCATGCTATCGACAATTAGTCGTCGTAGCCACGTTAGCTTGGGGGCCATGAGGGGATCGTACCAGCATTCGTGCTGACCCCCTTTGGGGGCTGTTTTTACTACACAGGTACAACAGGAAGCGGCCGTCGCGAGAGTAAGAAGAGGATACAAGTGTTAAGGGTTAAGAGTGGCCCACGAGTTGTGCATGTACACTCGTATGGCAATTTAAGTTAGTAAGATGTATAGGACATGAGGGGGTTGTAAGAAGGATATGTAAATGTTTAAGATTGTTGCTCTAAAGTTCGGTATATTCTGTAGACAGACCGTGGCAAGGTCCTGGATTGTAAAGAATTCCGCTGTGACATGTATGTATATATGCTGTTAAGTTGCGAGACCACAATTGGATTGAGTTGGGGTGTTACAACATCAATGCATGATCTTCAATGCATACATGGTAACCCATACAAGCCATCAAATATATTCTTACCTTTCCGGGATCCGCGTTACACAATACATATACAATACATACGCAATACATACATAATACACCATCCTTGTTTGCTCATGTTGGTCCACCCGGGTTAATCGGGTGGAGATTACTCTTTTACTCGTTCCACAGTACTTACACATACATACTCATACTCATACATACTTACTTACTTACTCTTACTCATGTTAAGTCGTCGGGATCTCCGGCCCGGGGACTACTCCGTCCCACCACCGGGATTTACTTGACTCACCAATCCGGGATGCTACCCATTTAAGGGGTTTGGGCCGCGGACCAGTTTAAGAGTCAGGAATCAGATCCAACCTCTTGTGTCTCCTCATCCTCACGCGTGGCCGAAGCTATATCGGACTTCTACTCATTCCAATTTACTCACTTAAGTTAGGAGTTAGGTAGTTAGGAATTAGTAGAAGTCAACATCCAGGCCACATACACAAATACATTGCTCAATACACATTCATACACAATACGACACAATATACAAGTACACTACGAGATACGAATACACTTCATCATTATTCATATATTTCATGAATTATACAAACTAGTGTTCAAGACAATAAACATCGAGAACGGCATAAGTCAAGCATAGGTAAGTGCAATATAGTCCGATTCAAGCAGTTATCTTATTTAGGTGATCAAATAAGCACACAAATCGGGGTAACCAGATTAGGATACAGGGCATGAAGAAATCATACCGTTCATCGTTGTACTTGTGTCCCAACGTTCCTCCGGTGTTCACAAATCAAATCCTAGGATATACATACAATTGAATGATTAATCTAACTATCATTAACTAACTCGATTACTCTTGCGTTTACTAATTCATACTTTCTAAGTCTTTACACTTCTTTCACTTATTCTTGGTTTACTTACTTTACTTTGGTGTGCTTACATACATATTTACATATGTATAGGTGGGTATACATATATATATATATATACATACTTATTATAATTATTATTTATTTTATTTTTATTTTTTTACCCGACCGACCTTACCCAGGGTCGGACCCAAGGTCGGTCGAAGTCAGTAAGGTATTATGCTGGAAAATTACGGGGTCGACCGACCTTGCAAGTCCGGTCCCAAGGTCGGTCCATTCCAGTGGGTTACATTACAGGCGAATTTTAAGCCGACCGACCTTGCAAGTCCGGTTCCAAGGTCGGTCCATTCTAGAAGGTTTTGTTACGTGAATTTTTCTGGCCGACCGACCTTGCAAGTCCGGTCCCAAGGTTGGTCCATTCCATAAGGTTTCCGCCCTTTATAAATCTGGGCTCGACCGACCTTGCAAGTCCGGTCCCAAGGTCGGTCCGGCCCAGTATTTCAGATTTAAAATCTATCCTCTGTTCTATACTTTGCCCATTGTTTCTCCAATCTTCCTACATGTAATCGCACATGTTTAAACACTAATTAGGCCCTCCAAATTGCCTTAGTTCATCCACCAACTCCTTACTAAATCCATCAATCAACTCACACAAATTCCTCACTTCTTTTCCAACAAATGTAACAGTTTTTGTTTTACTTATGCTACAGATTTCTAACCCAATTCCTACCATTCAATACTTTCTCTACCCATGTCACTCCTAGCATCCCAAATAATTTCCAAGCAATTATACATCTATACCCAAGTCCAACATTCACTTTACTAAGTCTTGTACTCTAATTCCTCCTAGTTCCTCCAATGAAATCCAATACTTCTTGCTACATATTTTATACTCTCCTATTCACATACCACTACCACCATTCCATGGTCATTAAACATTTCTACTATCTCCCAATACACACCTTGGTTCTCCCATTCACCAAGTCATCCATAAATGTACATATTCATACCAAAATTTTGCCATAGTTTACCTACTTTTCTTACTTCTCCACATACACACTTTTCATCAAATTCATTCCTAATCTAGCCACACCCATACAAGGGTCCTACCAGCACACAAAGCTATATAAATCCATCTCAATACATCAATACTCCATCAAACATCAATACCAATACTCAAACACAATATACTTGGCTCTAAGGCCTACAATTTACTTACTAGTTCCCAATTACTCAAAACTTCAATACTAATACAATAGTTTAGGTTCTTTTATTTGTTTACCTATTCCCATTACTCTAACGCAATAGAATTTAACATTAGGAATGAGCTCTTACCTTGAGCTTATTTTTCCTTCATTTCTTTTCCCATTCTCCTTCTTCTCTCTTCTTTGCACCAAAAATCGGTCATATGGGGAATGGAGTTTCCAAACTCCATTCCCATCACCCAAAGCACACAAAACAAGTGTAATTAAACTACTAACCCTTAAATTAACACTAATTCATTGAAGTGTTAAAAATACAAATTCTAGGGTTTACCTTTGGAGTGTTTTAGGAGGGTTTTTAGCCCTTGGTTCAAGAAGGTGAATTCACCACCATTGCAAGGTCGATATTATGCTCAAAAGAGAGAGAGAAAAATGGAGTGTTACAAGGAGATAAAAATTGGTTATGAGCAAGGATGGAGAAATATGAGTTCTTTCATGGAGATTTTTACCTTAATGGATAGAGGAGACTCCAAGCTACCCATTGGTGCTATTTTCTCGTTGAATGGGGTATACCTACAAAAATGAACTTCCTCATTTTTGGATTTTGAAAAGAGGGAAATGTAGAGGATGATGAGGGGATTACAAATATGTAATTATTTTTACCTTTGGAGCTCAAATGAAGGTGGAGCATGGAGAAGAAGAGAGAGTGGCCATTGTTGTTGTGGGAAGCTCTCCAAAATCACCCAACCAGAGAGAGAGGAGGGAGAAATCGATGGAGAAGGGAGGAGGGAAGGAGGGAGGTGAGTGAAATGAGAGGTGAGAGAAGGAAGGAGGGAAGGTGGGAAGCTCTCCAAAATCGCCCAACCATTGTTTATTTAGCTAGTTACATGTGTGTGAGGGGTTATTTGACTAATAAAAATCGGCCCCCTACTATATTACTAGTTGTAGTGTTTTTCGTCTTTTACAGAAAACGCTCGTTAGTTTACCCGGTTTTGGTACTATTCTCTAACCGGGCCCGGTTTCCGGAATTTTCTCGTTTCTTTATTTTTATTGGTTATTAAGCTTCCATAAATGCTTAATAATTATTATTTAATGACTTATAATTTTTACGGGTTCATTTGACCACTTAAAACCACGTTTTCGGGTTTTCTTGAAAAATGTGCGTTAAAGCTATATTAGCGTTTTAATACATTATTTGGATCCGTTTTCTTCGGGAGTTGTTCCCATATATTATTTTGGTCTTATTAAGCCCTAGGAATCCATATAATACGCTAACCGAGGTCTCATACCTCCTATGGTTATTTAACACTTATTTAGCGTTTTTCGCTTTTTAAGCGTTTCCTTATTTCCTTTGGATTTATTTTCTTACCAATATTTCTTAATCATTATTAGGCTCATAAATAAGGATTAGAATAGTCTTAATCACTATATTTAAGTTCGGGGTATTTCAATCTACCCCCTTAAGAACTTTGTCCTCAAAGTTGCTCAAGGTTATAGGATTACGATACTTGCTCATTCATACTTGTCTATGCCAAAAGCCGTACATTCATCCTCCTTACAATTCCTAAATCCATTACTCCAGGTTTCTACTCTCCATACCTTACCAATGTACAATACTTACTCAAATCCACATTACTACCAGCCATCCAGTTCCTTATTACAAAATCTAAACATGCATACAGTGCAAAGCTATCCCCAAAGCAATGCAATACACATTACAATCCCGCAGGCACTCCGGTCATCTAGGCGCAGGACTCCTCTATGTCCCGCTGCCCTTGGAATAATACAACATGATACACTACTACCTTCTCCGGTATATGCTTCTAACAAATCCTCATTCTCTAGTCTAAGGAAAATCTTTCCCAATAGCTAATTAGAAATCTTTCTAAAGCATCCAACTCCAAACTTCAATTTATATTCGTTGCTTCTATCCTATGTGTGATTCTTGTGACCACTTGAGGGGAGCTTCAAGAATCGTTCGACCCTGATGTGATCAGCACCTGTGTTGAACTATCCTTCCACTCCAATTTGTGTTCGGTTTCCCTTGATCTGATCAGGATCAAGTTCGACTTCCCACATCAGTTTCAAACAACAAATAATTTGATTTTGTCCATTTTCTATCTTTTACTCATCTAGTCATAAATACAAATTCATACAACTCCAAGGGATGGAATTTAATCCATCAATCATTCTCAATCTATTTCCCAAATCCTTTACTTCGAGGTTCAATACCTAAGTGCTCATTTCATCAACCTTCACTACTTCCATACATTACTCTCCATCGTTTCAAATATTTTAATTAAGGATTACCATACTTGTAGAATTTAGTTGTGCTCAATTTACTTCCAATAACTTACCTAGGTATACGCTACTCCTAGACTTCATTCATCTGCTACTCTCATTCATTTCGTACTACTTCTTTAAAGGCTACAATACTTGTGGAGCTCCGTCCACTACTCATTACTCTTCTTTACCAATACTCTTACACTGGTGTTACAAGATGGGTATATTCATCCTATGGTATTTGCATGTCTAATGCCTAGTTACCATAATTACAATATGAATGAATACTTATGTTTATTTAACATAAGTACCAATCACCAAATCGGTTCTCATTTGTGCTATGCACATTATGGTTTGTGTTTTATTTATGAAACTTATGTTAAGCGGTTTTTCGCTCTACCCCCCTTAAAAGGGATTACGCCCACGTAATCTACCCTATGTTATTATTATTAAACATTGGTTTACTCAATTCGGGCAATCTGAAGCGTTTTAGCTTCTTTACGGTTTATTACATAATATACCCTTGTCAAAGGTCCTAATCATAACAATGTTTTAGTCTTTGCACCAAGGATTCCTATATGCGTTTATTTACTCATACTTAATTTTTTTAAATTGCCTAACTAGCTTCAAGGCTTATAAGCCATTCTATTATACTCACTAGGTACATTAATCTCCTAGCTAGGGCCCACTAGCTTCTGCTGCGCGACCCTGATAACTTGGGTTATTCACCCTTCTTGTTATCCTCAAAGTGTTGTACATCACCTTTTATCCGTCTATTATGGAAATGAGGTTTACTAAGCAAATGCGGTATTCTTCTACTGTGTTTGAACTCAATGAGTTTAAGATTTGTAACCAGCTCTCTGGTAATCTACTGCGCATGCTATTCGTGCTTCCACGATTATTCGTTAAGTTCCTCCGACTTATTGTCGGGCGATGTTAAGTCACTACTTAGTTGTAGTGCTTCTTCTGGTGTCAATAGTTTCTGAAACATACCAGTTCTTCTGGTTCAGTACAAGTGTTCTTTACTTGTATGACCTTGCATTTCTATGCGTCGGTCCTAGTGACTTTGTTATGTCTCCTTTCACCTTTTATTCCAATGGAATTCACATCTTGTGATTGTTAGTGTGTTTCACACTCTTCGGTGCTTCTTTGGCCTCAGGCGCACGGTCTTTGCTAAGCTCCTTAGCTGGCTTATGCCATGTTTGTTGGTGAAAAGAGGGTTTAACTACGATTTACATTCTCCATATTCCTAGCTATCCCATTAGATCATTACTTCACAAGTGCAATACCAAAACACTCAGTCATACAGAGTGCAGAGGCGCAAACGCTTGACAGTAAGTCACTTATGTGATAGGAAAGAATATTTCTGACTGTCCTCCATACTTATTCTCCATGTCATTATCTACTACTTCCTCATAGCGGTCGCTTGTTGCGCACCGTATTCTTACTCCTTGTACCATTTCCTTATGGTGTAAATACACTAGGAGTTTCTTGTGTTTGTGAGTATGACGGTTGTCGTAGCATACCGCAATGTGATTATTTCCCAATGTGGAGATGTTTCATTTCAACTTAGGTTTCATGTGTAGGTTAGCTTACCTCATATTCTATCATCATTTATGATACAATTTACCAAGTATCTTGGTTGACCAAGGATGAGGTAATTCATCGGGTTATAAGCTCTCTTGAGCGTTGGTCATTCATGGTGTCCAATGTGCATTCGCATTGATTATTTTTGGCATTACTGTCTTCCAGTGCTGAGCATTAGTTATAGGCTCTAGCTGTGTCGTTTCACTTGTATGTATATCACCGGGACATCCCAAGAAACTTCAGGGGTTTTCTGGTCCCGTTCTCTAATTGAAAAGTATTTTATCACTGATAGGTGAAAGTTCTTGTTGAGGGGTTTGTTTCCACTCATGGGTCTCATGACGAGGTTTATCATGTTGGTGTTTATACAACGGTTCACCACATGCTTGGGTGCATACGGAGTATGCTTGCTCCTTTAGTCGTAATGGTTTGGAAATCTCGTTTCCTTATTCCATCGCCACTTGGCATATCTATATGCGTAGGGTTACTTGTTATAGTGGGTGGAGCCTTTTCCTGAGGGTTCGCATCTTCACACCTTGGTGGTCTTCGGTTACGATGTGTACCTTCCTTGGGTTTCTCGTAGTGTCCACGTGGGGACTGGCCAATTTGGCATTATCACGATTCCTACGCCTCTGTGCTACCATTGCTTACCAAAGGCATGGAGGTAATTAAAAGCTTGTCAACTGTATACTAGATTGATGCTCTATACAGTGACCCTGAGTTGACCATTACTCCCACTCAGGATGTTGGGTTTTGAATGATGGTCCAGTTGTTGATTTCTTGTCGTATTAGAACAATATCTCTTGCAATCTTGTTATCAAATGGTGCAGTTTTGCAACCGTTTAAGTTTATATAACGTATTTTGTTTACGCTTCTGAGCCTTATTGCTGCAAGCTATGCTCTTTGCAAGCTTCTTATACATGTTTCCACTCCATGTTATACCCCATGGGTTGGAGGTATTGCTGGGCTCCGGGTAAGTCTGACATCACGCTTCCGTTCATAGGAGCCCCTTTAAGGAACATCTGGTGTAATTCGGGCCTTCTGGTAATTTAGGTATTTTCGTTAAGTGAAATCCCTTCGGTATCCTAACCAAATGTTCGCTCTAGCTCATGTGCTCTTATCATGACGCTTGTTCAACTGTTGTTATCTTAGACACCCTTCAAGGATTGCACCTGGGTGTTGTTGGATTATGCCGTTACACCCGGCTATGTTTGTATGTGTTTATTACCATACCGCCTTATGGTATTGTATTCGAGTCATCTCCTTTTGGGTTAGAACGTCTCCCGTTCTTGGGTAGGCTGTTTGTACTTACTCCTAGCGTTTTAGACTAGGTTAGTACCCCTCCAATGATGGATTATACGTCATGGTAATCTTGTGATCGCCCTAGGGAACTCCATCCCGTTTGTTGAGCATATTGTTCACATTAGGCGTTCGCCTTACTATGCTGGGCTGGATAATTGCTCCAGTTACCATGCATTTGCTTGAAGTCTTTAAGACATATCCGATGTCTATACTTGCTAGCCTGCGCTCTTTGCACCTTCTGGTTCTTACCCCTTATCTTCAGATGGATTCTCTAAGTTCCTTTATACTTGATCGTCTGAAGTGTACAGCTGTTCTGGTTTGAATTCACTCATGATCCGTAGAACGGAGTTGACTACTTCCCGTGTTTCGCACACTACATGTATACATACGTGGGGTACCATATTGATACGTTACCACTTACCCAACTATATGTCAGGCCCGCAAGCTCCTTCGGAGTGTGGTTGTCCCACATCCCGTAATTGGGTACACTCGTAGTGTTCGTCACACGCCTAGGTGAAGTATTCTATTGTCAACTCTTCTTGTATCATTCTATGATACTCACCGTAATTCTGTTGGTTTGGGTTAAAAATCCAAGGTTTAAAAGAAAGGTTGTGGTTTTGAAAGTTGGGTTTTAAAATTATGGTTTGGTGTTAAAAGAAGTCTCTCATGGCATAGCCATGCTTGAGGTCTTGACCAAGTCTAGCTTCCCGCTGACTGGTATGCTCTTAATACAATGGTCAGGCCGTCAGGCCTTTCCAAGGTTCGATCCTTCTAGTTTTCTGGATTTGTGATCCTATAGTTGTTTCACTGCTGTCACGGTACATTACTATGTACCTGTAGTGTGTTAAAGTTCCTCTACCTGTTCCTGTTCTTACTGCACTTCCCGTGGCAAGTGCGTGGTACTGGTGGTTTTTGGGTAATCCTATACCGGTCACGGTATGGTTCCCACTTGTATTTGATAGTCTTGTTGACTCTTCCTTGATCCACTGATCATTTACTTAGGTCATTCGATCTTCTTAATAGCTGCTCATTGAACTTGACATGGTTGTCATTGATCGGGGTACTTCTCCAATCCTCGGAGATTCCCTTGATTTGGTTTAGTGTTATTCCTTGTTGCTCGTTCCCACACATTTATTGTGGTTATTGAGCCTTAGCTTGTTTAGGCACTACTCTTGTAGTCCTACCGGTTCATATCCCTTGGATGTCCTTATAGCTGTACAAGCTATGTCGGCCAGGTATTGTAACCTTTTGGCGTTGTAGTTTCGGAGTTAACCACTCCTGACTGTGTCCTTAGTCAACTGGTATACCCTTGGTGGTATTATTTAGCTACTGCTACTCCGCAGACTTGTGTCGCGGGTTCCATTACTACTCCTTTTCCCATTTTGTTGCACGGTTAGTGCTTCCTTCCTGCTGCTGGTTGGTTAGCTAGGTTTCGCGACTGCAGAGCACGTCGCCCCATGCTGTTGTAAGTTGCAGCCTCTTGTGATTGGAGTGCTCATCCTACTATTAAATGCGGTTGTTGTGGTTCAACCGGGATCCATCTCCGGGACTTCCAGTTCTTGGAATCTACTACGTGTCGGTTCTTGTTTACCGTGTGATTGCTTCACAACTGCCAGATCGGGTTTTCCCGAATATGAGAGGTCCTTCCTTCTCCCTGGCGTCTTTTCCTAAATCATACAAGGGGTTTGTGGAGGGCGGGTCTGGTGTTGTAGGTATCCGGTACTCACCGGTAGTTCCTAGCTAGCATCTCTCTAATGCTAACACTCAGCCCTTAGCCCTAAGCTTCTAATTCCTAACTCGGTATTTCCTAGACTCGGTATTTCCAGTCATCAGAGCGATACTTCACTCTGATACCACTTTTTGTAACACCCCTACCATTAATACGATCATTACAGTCCAATCTCCTCGTACTTCCAGATTCGCGCAACGGATACATACTTACATACAGTGGGTGATACAATGCCGTTAGTCACCCACGTGACTAACAAGGCTACTACTTCTACATACAGCATCGGTCTGATGGACCGGAATATCCGAGTGCTACACAAATACAATCTTCACTACAATTACCAATTAGGTACTACAACTTCCCATTCAATGCAATACTCCATAAGTTCAGTACATGCTAATACACCGAGTTTACTAAGATCCTTATACAAGTAGAGTACCTCTTTCAATTCCATACATACTCATTAAGAGCCTAACTACTACCCATTCCTCACAAACTACTTACTTCCTAGGTACAAGGGGAGTACTACTTAGTACACCTCTACATTCTACTACTACCCGTCCAAGTGTGGCCCCCGGTCTCTTACCTTGACCATATCCTCTTCGGGTACCTGCACACTAAAAACGTTCCCCCGAGGGGGGTCAGCTTTCGCTGAGCATGATAACCGCATACCCCGCGTACTAGTGAGGGTACGCCGACCACTTGGTCGAATACATGCGATTGATTTCATTCAAACATACATGCATACATGCTCTTATACATAACATTACAATACATTACGCAAGGAATACATACATACACATCAATGCATGATCTTCAATGCATACATGGTAACCCATACAAGCCATCAAATATATTCTTACCTTTTCGGGATCCGCGTTACACAATACATATACAATACATACGCAATACATACATAATACACCATCCTTGTTAGCTCATGTTGGTCCACCCGGGTTAATCGGGTGGAGATTACTCTTTTACTCGTTCCACGGTACTTACACATACATACTCATACTCATACATACTTACTTACTTACTCTTACTCATGTTAAGTCGTCGGGACCTCCGGCCCGGGGACTACTCCGTCCCACCACCGGGATTTACTTGACTCACCAATCCGGGATGCTACCCATTTAACGGGTTTGGGCCGCGGACCAGTTTAAGAGTGAAGAATCGGATCCAACCTCTTGTGTCTCCTCATCCTCACGCGTGGCCGAAGCTATATCGGACTTCTAGTCATTCCAATTTACTCACTTAAGTTAGGATTTAGGTAGTTAGGAATTAGTAGAAGTCAACATCCAGGCCACATACACAAATACATTGCTCAATACACATTCATACACAATACGACACAATATACAAGTACACTACGAGATACGAATACCCTTCATCATTATTCATATATTTCATGAATTATACAAACTAGTGTTCAAGACAATAAACATCGAAAACGGCATAAGTCAAGCATAGGTAAGTGCAATATAGTCCGATTCATGCAGTTATCTTATTTAGGTGATCAAATAAGCACATAAATCGGGGTAACCAGATTAGGATACAGGGCATGAAGAAATCATACCGTTCACCGTTGTACTTGTGTCCCAACGTTCCTCCGGTGTTCACAAATCAAATCCTATGATATACATACAATTGAATGATTAATCTAACTATCATTAACTAACTCGATTACTCTTGCGTATACTAATTCATACTTTCTAAGTCTTTACACTTCTTTCACTTATACTTGGTTTACTTACTTTACTTTGGTGTGCTTACATATTTACATATGTATAGGTGGGTATACATATATATATATCATACTTATTATAATTATTATTTATTTTATTTTATTTTATTATTTTTTTTGTTTGACCCGACCGACCTTACCCAGGGTCGGACCCAAGGTCGGTCGAAGTCAGTAAGGTATTACGCTGGAAAATTACGGGGCCGACCGACCTTGCAAGTCCGGTCCCAAGGTCGGTCCATTCCAGTGGGTTACATTACAGGCGAATTTTAAGCCGACCGACCTTGCAAGTCCGGTCCCAAGGTCGGTCCATTCCAGAAGGTTTTGTTACGTGAATTTTTCTGGCCGACCGACCTTGCAAGTCCGGTCCCAAGGTCGGTCCATTCCAGAAGGTTTCCGCCCTTTGTAAATCTGGGCTCGACCGACCTTGCAAGTCCGGTCCCAAGGTCGGTCCAGCCCAGTATTTCAGTTTTAAAATCTATCTTCTGTTCTATACTTTGCCCATTGTTTCTCCAATCTTCCTACATGTAATCCCACATGTTTAAACACTACTTAGGCCCTCCAAATTGCCTTAGTTCATCCACCAACTCCTTACTAAATCCATCAATCAACTCACATAAATTCCTCACTTCTTTTCCAACAAATGTAACAGTTTTTGTTTTACTTATGCTACAGATTTCTAACCCGACTCCTACCATTCAATACTTCCTCTACCCATGTCACTCCTAGCATCCCAAATACATTTCCAAGCAATTACACATCTATACCCAAGTCCAACATTCACTTTACTAAGGCTTGTACTCTAATTCCTCCTAGTTCCTCCAATGAAATCCAATACTTCTTGCTACAGATTTTATACTCTCCTATTCACATACCACTACCACCCTTCCATGGCCATTAAACATCTCTACTATCTCCCAATACACACCTTGGTTCTCCCATTCACCAAGTCATCCATAAATGTACATATTCCTACCAAAATTTTGCCATAGTTTACCTACTTTTCTTACTTCTCCACATACACACTTTTCATCAAATTCATTCCTAATCTAGCCACACCCATACAAGGGTCCTACCGGCACATAAAGCTATATAAATCCATCTCAATACATCAATACTCCATCAAACATCAATACCAATACTCAAACACAATATACTTGGCTCTAAGGCCTACAATTTACTTACTAGTTCCCAAATACTCAAAACTTCATAAACTTCAATACTAATACAATAGTTTAGGTTCTTTTATTTGTTTACCTATTCCCATTACTCTAACGCAATAGAATTTAACATTAGGAATGAGCTCTTACCTTGAACTTATTTTTCTTTCATTTCTTTTCCCATTCTCCTTCTTCTCTCTTCTTTGCACCAAAAATCGGTCATAATGGGAATGGAGTTTCCAAACTCCATTCCCATCACCCAAATCACACAAAATAAGTGTAATTAAACTACTAACCCTTAAATTAACACGAATTCATTAAAGAGTTAAAAATACAAATTCTAGGGTTTACCTTTGGAGTGTTTTAGGAGGGTTTTTAGCCCTTGGTTCAAGAAGGTGAATTCACCACCATTGCAAGGTCGATATTATGCTCAAAAGAGAGAGAGAAAAATGGAGTGTTACAAGGAGATAAAAATCGGTTATGAGCAAGGATGGAGAAATATGAGTTCTTTCATGGAGATTTTTACCTTAATGGAGAGAGGAGACTCCAAGCTACCCATTGGTGCTATTTTCTCGTTGAATGGGGTATACCCACGAAAATGAACTTCCTCATTTTTGGATTTTGAAAAGAGGGAAATGTAGAAGATGATGAGGGGATTACAAATATGTAATTATTTTTACCTTTGGAGCTCAAATGAAGGTGGAGCATGGAGAAGAAGAGAGAGTGGCCATTGTTGTTGTGGGAAGCTCTCCAAAATCGCCTAACCAGAGAGAGAGGAGGGAGAAATCGATGGAGAAGGAAGGAGGGAAGGAGGGAGGTGAGTGAAATGAGAGGTGAGAGAAAAGGTGAGTGTTTTGTACTTTAGTTACTTTTTGCTTTTTGACCCATTGTTTATTTAGCTAGTTACATGTGTGTGTGAGGGGTTATTTGACTAATAAAAATCGTCCCCCTACTATATTACTAGTTGGAGCGTTTTTCATCTTTTATAGAAAACGCTCGTTAGTTTACCCGGTTTTGGTACTATTCACTAACCGGGCCCGTTTTCCGGAATTTTCTCGTTTCTTTATTTTTATTGGTTATTAAGCTTCCATAAATGCTTAATAATTATTATTTAATGACTTATAATTTTTACGGATTCGTTTGACCACTTAAAACCACGTTTTCGGGTTTTCTCGAAAAATGTGCGTTAAAGCTATATTAGCGTTTTAATACATTATTTGGATCCGTTTTCTTCGGGAGTTGTTCCCATATATTATTTTGGTCTTATTAAGCCCTAGGAATCCACATAATACGCTAACCGAGGTCTCACACCTCCTATGGTTATTTAACGCTTATTTAGCGTTTTTCGCTTTTTAAGCGTTTCCTTGTTTCCTTTGGATTTATTTTCCCTTACCAATATTTCTTAATCATTATTAGGCTCATAAATAAGGATTAGAATAGTCTTAATCACTATATTTAAGTTTGAGGTATTTCACCTTTGGTGAGCCAAAACCATGGCTACAACTCACCATGGATGACCTTCAAGTTGAGGTAAAAGAAAAAAATAATAAATAAAAAGACCGATTTCAGGACAAGACTTTTCCAGCATCTTTTATTCACTGTTCTGCCATGTATAGTGCGCCAGCTTTTCCCCTCTAGGTAGCCAATGATGTTAGCTAAGTCCCATAGATTCTACAAGGTGAAATCACCCTCTGTAAACTTGAAAAAAAAATCCATGCTTTCACCCCTTGCTTAACTAGCAAAATAAGACACTAATTGAGCTGTTTGTTTCCTTGTGTATGCGGTAACCAAACATGCTGATCTTGCCCATGAATCTACCACGGTAATGAAGTGTTGTCCAAGGAAAACAGAAACTAATAACTTGATTACCAAGAGGTGGTAGGGCAGGAAGGAAAATCCTGGTGAACAAATAAGGTAAGTAACTACCTAAACTTCACCTTGAAATGTTAAAAATTCAAGCTACTGTAAGGTATGGTAATCACTAAGAGTTGAGGGATGATTATGGATGATCACTAAGAAAAAAATAGAACCTAAGCCGTGAGGAAGTGTGGGGAGTTTATATGTTGATGTAAAATCCTTACTGAGAAACAAGGGTGTAAGTTGGTAATATTGAACGTGAAATATGGGCTAGAGTTTTTGTATAATGTTAACTAAACAATTACAGCTCACCATAGTCAAGCTTGCGCTTGGTAACAAAAAAAATGATACAAAAACAACAAAACAATAGCTAGGAATAACTAGAACAACTGAGAGTGTAGCAAACTTTTCTTTTAAACATTTGATGCTATTTTTGAGGATATAAGTAAGTTCTATTTATGGCCAATTTGTTAGGCCATGGCATATTAATTATTTGAGCTTTAGAATGTGATCATTGAATTTAGAAGTGAGAAAACGAATTATATAGATTTTTGGTATTAAATGAGATTATGTTAGGCATAATCACTGTAACACCCCTACCGCTAATACCGTCATTACCGTCCGGTCTCCTTATACATCCATACTCACGCAGCGGATACATACTTACACAACGGTGGGTGATACAATGCCATTAGCCACCCACATGACTAACTAGGCTTACTGCTACTACATACAGCATCGGTCTGATGGACCGGAATATCCGAGTGCTACACAAATACAATCCTTACTTCAATTACCTACAAGTACTACAATACTCCATTCAGTACAATACTCCATAATATGATACATTATAATACACCGAGTTTACTAAGATCCAAATACAATTACAAATACAACAACTCCTTCAAGTTCATACTTACTCACTAAGAGCCTATCATCTACCCGTTCCTCACAACCTACTTACTTTCTAAGTACAAGGTATACCCCTTGGTTCACTTCTCCAACAAGGCTACAAGCCTTATACAATTCACAACTAACTACATTTCACTCCTAGCTATCCAGACATAGTTGTCGGTCTCTTACTGTGATCATATCCGCTTCGGGTACCTGCACACTAAAAATGTTGACCCTAGGGGCTCAGCTTTCACTGCATATGACTTCCACATAGCCCGCGTACTAGTGAGGGTACACCGACCACTTGGTCGTATACATGCAATTCAATTTACAATACATACATACATACATGCTTTTATTCAAGATACTACAATACTATACAAGGGTACATACACACAGTTCAATACATACAAGGCAGACAATACAAGTCAACCATTACTTACTTACCTTCTTCCGATATACGCATCCACAATACATACACAATACATACTCAGTTCACCATACTTGTTAGCTCCATTTGTCCACCCAGGTTAATCGGGTGGAGATTACTCTTTTACTCGGGGTCAATGACTTACACCAGCCAAGACCATTACTCATACAATACTTTACATACTTACTACTTACTCAAGTCAAGTCGTCGGGACCTCCGGCTCGGGGACTACTCTGTCCCACCACCGGGATTTACTTGGTTCACTAATCCAGGATGCTACCCATTTAAGGGGTTTGGGCCGTGAACAAGTTTAAGAACCAGGAATCAGATCCAACCTCTTGTGTCTCCTCATCCTCACGTGTGGCCGAAACTACATCGGAATTCTACTCATTCCAATTTACTCATTACTTACGTTAGGAGTTAGGTAGTTAGGAATTAGTAGAAGTCATTCACATCCAAGCCACACAAAATTTAATACTCCCATACACATACTTTACAAGGTACAATACACTACACCAGTACACTACAAGGTACATACACACTTATCTTCATCCATTCATTTCATGAATTATACAAACTAGTGTTCAAGACAATATTTATCAAGAACAACATAAAACAAGCACAAGTAAGTGCAATAAAGTCTGATTCATGCTTTTATCTTATTTAGGTGATCAAATAAGCACACAAATCGGGGTAACCAGGTTAGGATACAGAGCATGAAGAAATCATACCTTTCACCATTGATTTTGGACTCACCGACTCCTCTTCGGTGTTCAACTATTCGAATCCTAGCATACACATAGAGTTGGGTGGTTAATTTACTATAATTAACCTTACTCTTTACTTTTCCCTAATGTTTCCCAGTTTACACCTACTAACTCATTGTTACTTAAATACATTTACTTATGTTACTTACTTAAAATTGTCTTCTAAGCTTGTTTATAGCTTTAATGACCTTTAAACCTCATTAATTAAGTCTTAATTATCTTATACTATCATTACCCTTCATTACCCTACCTTAGATTAGCTTTAAAACATTTCTGTGAAGATTTTCATGTGGTCCGGGTTACTGTCCGGGTTTACAAACCCGGACCACATGGTCTGAATACTCTCGGGTATGTTTTTCAACTGGCCTGGGTTTGTGTACTCCTTTGTAAACCCAGACCATATGTTTGGGAAAGGCTTCGGGTGTGAAAATGGGGTGGTCCGGGTTTAGGTCCTGGTTTACAAACCCGAACCACTCCTTCTGAAATACAATCTGTTACGTTTTTTTTACTGGTCCGGGTTTCTGTACTTGTTTACAGACCCGGACCACTTGCAGGAAAGAAAAATACTTATGTTTTTGAACTTGTTTCAACACCAAATTTCTACCAATTTATTCCCCAATATTCCTACATATAATCTAGGGTGTTTTGACCCTAATTAGGCAATCAAAACTAACCTAATCCATCTCTATACAAATCTGTTACAATACACCATTCACTGTCAAATTTCCTCCACTGTTATAGTTTTTCTACTTCCACAAATGCTATAGATTTTTCCTTTCTTCTTTACCATTCAATACTCTCTCTACTAATGCTACTCCTAGAATCCTCAATGCATTACCTCTATCCTAGTTCCATCCCATGACCTAGCTCTTCTCCAAATCTGTTTCAAGGTGTTAAACCACTCACCTTAAGTTCTCCTAATACACCTAGTTATTACCTAGGTAGTTTCCTCCTCTTACACAACTAAGTCCTCCTATTTTCATATAAATTTGGGCAGAGGTTCCACTATATTTTTAACATTGCCCACATACATATCAGCTCACAAATGCTCATTCATACAACCTGTTTATTTAAGATATTAGTACTCACATTCCAATTTCACTACTACACAATAATTTCCTGCACATACATATCCATTACCCAAAGTTTTCCCAAGCTTTCAAACATCATTTAAAACCTTCAAAACTGTTACATTACCTTTCATCATTATACTACAACATACTTATTACTCATTCCCACATACACTACTCATTTCCAATACTCAAAAACTGTTACACTACACCATACAAATCTAGCTCAAGCTAAGGCATTTACCTTGTGATTTTAGTTTCTCTTTCTTTCCTTCCCTTCTCTTCCTTTCTTCTTTCTTTTCCTTCCTTTCCTTCTTGTTCTCGATTTCAAATGGATTCCATACTCCAATACTACAGCCCATACCAATACTCAAAAATTCTAACTTAGCATTCATTCTTAACTAACCCTAGAATTTAGATGTGTTTATGGTTTAGAAAGAGCATTACCTTCCAACCAATGAGTGAGGTCCTTGGTTAGCTAGAGAGTGAGATTTCTAGCCCCTGGAGGAAGCCAAAATCGGCTGGAATACAAGGAACAAGACAAGGGTTCAACATGAATTTTCGTTTTGCCAACAAGGGCTAGAGAGAGATTAGTTTTGAAGATTATTTTTACCTCAAAACATCAAGAAGAAGGAGGAGCTTCCAATGGTGGTCTCAAACCTTCAAATGGAGAATATCCATGGAGGTGGAAATTGTTTTTTTCGATTTTTGGAAAGAGGGGAGTGTTCTCCTTGCCAAGGGGATTCTAATGGTCTGGTTTTTATAATTTTTGGGCAAGATTTGAGCCTTCAAAATGGAAGAGAAGATGGGGGCTGCACTTGCTTCTCCAAATCGCCATTGTTGGAATTGGGAGGAAGGAGATAAATGAAAGAGAGGAGGGAAACCATGAGAGAGAGAGGGGAGTAGAGGTGAGAGAGTGTGAGATTTCCTTTTTACTTTCTCCCCCCCTCCCTTTTACTTTTTGACTTTTCATTTAATTAGCTAGTTTGTGAGAGTGTGTGTGAGAGCTTATTTAGCTATTAAAAACCGGCCCACACATTAATACTAGTTGGAGTGTTTTTCGCCTTTTTACAAAAAACGCTCGTTATTTTTCCCGGTTTGGTACTATTCACTAACCGGGCCCGTTTTCCGGAATTTTCTTGTTTCTTTAGTTTTACTGATTATTAAGCTTCCGTTAATGCTTAATTATTTTTATTTAATGAATTATAATTTTATGGGTTCTTTGACCACTTAAAGTCACATTTTCGGGTTTTCTCGAAAAACGTGCGCTAAAGCTCTATTAGCGTTTTAATACATTATTTGGGTCCAGTTTCTTCGGGAGTTGTTCCCATATATTATTTAGGTTTTATTAAGCCTTTAGAATCCATATAATACGCTAAACGAGGTTTCGTACCTCCTATGGTTATTTAACGCTTATTTAGTGTTTTCCTTTTTTAAGCGTTTCTTTATTTCTTTTGGATTTATTTTTCCTTACCAAAATTACTTAGGTGTTATTAGGCCCTTAAATACATTTTAGGATAATTTTAATCACATATTTAAGGTCGGGGTATTTCAATCACCAACAATCACCCTAAGGAAAATATTAAAGAGAATGATTAAGTCTTGACATGATTCAAATAACTTATAAAACTTACAAACATTTAAAAGAACAAGGAAATCATAACGAGGTAAAATCCGCTAATTAAAAAGAATTATAGGGTATAAATGAATTAATAAATATGGGAAATGGTATTGGGAATCTTAGGAACATAATTTATGAGGTTATAAAAGTTAAAGAGGTTGATTACAAAAAAATAGGTCTTTTCGTAAATGATAATAAACGTGGGGAGAGAGAAAAGGTCAATGGTCAACCATGGCTATCATATAGGTTTGATTAATTTAGGAAAATTAATTTAATTAATTTAGTGATTTAATGAACATTGGGTTAAAAAAAGGGATCATAAAACTATTGGGGAATTAGTGTAAATTTCAGAAACCGATGAGAATAGAGGGGCCGATTTGTAATTAGACAAAGGTTGGAGTTGATTTTAGTGGTTTAATGAATTAAGGATATAATATATAGTTTAAATGGTAAAAATGTCACATTTATAAAACCTGCGGGATAAGGTGGTCAATTACCGAAAATTTAGGATGCAAATGAAATTTGGAATGAATTGGGGGGGCTGTATGAAAAATTGAGAAAAATCTTGGTAGAAATTGAGATTTAGATAATTGTTATGTATAATCTAAGTTAAAATGTTAAATTTGTAAGTTCATAAAATAAAGAGGGGTAAGTGACAAATAAGTGGGAACTATGGGTTAGTTGAGTGAAATCCGAAATTGTATATGCATATGTAGGGTGTCGACGCGTGAGGTAATATATATATATATATATACGTAATTGTGTTGTATATAATAAAGCAGAAAACCTTAGACTAAAATTACTAAGAGTAAAAATGTGACAATAATAATATAATATATATAATATATTAATATATATACGTAATTGTGTTGTATATAATAAAGCAGAAAACCTTAGACTAAAATTACTAAGAGTAAAAATGTGACAATAATAATATTTGGTGGGTTTTGTAGATAAATAAAAAGAGATGGGAGAAGAATGTAATTTATGAAACTATGAGGGTTGTTGAGAATTTCGGAAGTGTGTGCTGAAAATAAAATTAGGTTTTCAATAGTATGAACAACATCAAGTTTGAGTATGAAGAGTTATATCATGGGGAAATTATTATAGTGTAAGTGTTCCCTTGCAAACGTTCACATAAAACGATTAACTGGTCCATTATGGAAAACGTTACAATTCGTATAACATAACTGTGAAAGAAAAATTGAGCATATTAAATGACCGGCAAAACCTTGTACGATGTTATACGGTTGGAAGTAAATAACACGACGTGATTGAAATAATAAAAGCAACAACAGTATATGAAACGCATGCATACGAAATTAACAATTATGCGCCCACGTGGTAACAGGAGCATAAACGGTAAACGTAACGGAACCCCGAGCAAACGTAAAATGAAAAAAAAAGTATACATGCGCGTAAACGACCCGGTAATACGTAAGTTAACAAGGAACTAATTCTCAATGGAAAAACGTTGTCGAACTACCGAATAACGCGTACTTGTAAATGGTAACATACAATAATATCTGAAATCCCATGAGTAACAAAAAAAAAATCAAGTTGAATGAATAACCGACTAAGAATTTATTTTGGGGTAGAGTTTGAACTTATTTTAATGTGAAGAGGTAGGTCCGAGGTGTGGACACTAATGTTAGGTTACATCTCTAGTAAACCAAGTTGCGGGTGTTGAATTGCGGAGGAGTAGAGGGTAAGGGTGGTCCCACATGCTAGCATTACGTCAGTGTACGGTACGTTCTATATGGTCTGAGTGTTCCTGAGGGCTTCCTCGGGTTCTAGTATGTGTGTATGCATGACAAGAGTGATATGTCTACTATGTGTTGTGGTTGTGGATTTAAATGTTTATTGTTTTGCAATCTTTATTGTACGCGACAGATTACCATTTGGAAATTGCATACGAAAACTCGGATCGTATTGTGGAAGATAATAGAGAAATAGTAAAAGGAAAATAACTGTGATATTATTATATAAACCTGAGGATGAATGCAGCCCAGGCGACGTCTAGGCGAAATTTAACGACCTTAAAGGTCCTTACATAGAGAATACGCTCTACATAACCTAAGCATAAATCTTAGGTAAAGGTCACGGACCGAATTATATGGTGGAATTAAGTAAACAATTAAGATGAGGAAAAATCCAGGGTAGTCACGGACTACATGGTTACGCATGGGTGATCACCGAAGAGAGGGAACGACCGGAAAAGGGTTCCTTTGATATGGAAATTCCAACGAGCCGGATACGATCGTTAGTCAGAGGGCACTGCAGTCGGTGCAATGGCTCTGGTCGTCAGGCCTCTGCAAACTCCTGACAAACCGCACTATTATAGTGCACCAGAGCGACTGCTCCAGAAGAGGAAGCTTGTGCGGATTATCCTAACATGACGCCCACCCTAATTGAACAAGTTAAGTGAAAAGTTAAGGGATGACTCAAGAAGATATTCTTAGTCTTAAAATGAAATAAGAAGGTGTCAAAGCCGTGTAACGGAATTGTTCGAGAAAGTATAATTATTGTTGTTTATATACTTGCTTATTGCTGGTTGTGGAATGTTATGATGATTGTATGGATTCATGCATGTGATGTTTATTGTTATATCGTCATTGTAAATGAAAATGGTACAGGATGAAATTGGAACAGCATGCTAACAATCGGGCCAAATAACTTGAGTAGTCTTAGGGTTCATGAAGGTTATATAGTTTGTGCTCAGCGTTTGGCTGAGCCTATACGGCCCACTTTTAGGATTGAAGCGGGCGAAGACCAAACGTAAGCGCGGGATTTTTGGGATTGCTAACAGTTTACATACGTGCCACACGGTTGTTTATGTTTATTGTTTAACGCACATTGTGGTATTGGGATAGATAGATGGCTCAATGTTCTTTTGGAGTTATTCGGTTGTAAAGTTTGGTTGTAATAAATCTCTGTCATCACAGCGGTAGTGTACGTTGGATAATTGGTAAGCGCTACGTTGCTCGTATGGGCGAGTAATGGTGGGTAACACTCGGATGATTTAGTATATGTTTCTAATTACCGTTGTGAATTGACTTATTGTTATGTTAGGCGCTAGTTAAACCGGATGTTAGAGTAGGGGTGTTACAAAAGTAGTATCAGAGCGGAATACCGCTCTAATGATGAGATAAATAGGGTTAAGACAGTGAGCTTAGTATTATGGGAATATGGGGAATGCTTGTGAGGTACGAGGCATCTGGTCTCAAACGAACCTGTGTCTTAGTAACGCTAGTGCGTAACAATATCAGCCTTGATGGCACTTCAATATTACTGGTTACTACACGGTGAACTATCAAGTAAAGGCACAGCATGCCGTATTACCGACGTCGAGGAGAAGTAGAAACCACTCACAACGAGGCAAGACGGGGGTATTGGAGGTCCTGCGATCCCGAATAACATAGAGCCATACTATCACAATAGGAGAACCTCCTGGTAATCAGCAGTGGTACCCCACCCGCCGCTACCCACTTTTTGAATATCGACATAGAGGCAAAGCGATGAAAGCCTCTAGGAGACA
Source organism: Limonium bicolor (assembly GCA_023374045.1). Taxonomy (NCBI): domain Eukaryota; kingdom Viridiplantae; phylum Streptophyta; class Magnoliopsida; order Caryophyllales; family Plumbaginaceae; genus Limonium; species Limonium bicolor. The sequence goes on from CM041779.1 coordinate 218,804,591, forward strand.
GAGAACTCCTCCTGATCGGGAAGACCGACATGGCTGCCATAAATATTGTGATACTAAGATAGGTGAGAGAGCTAGTAATACAAAGAATTCACCAAGGACCGATGGTCCCGATATCTACATATTATCTAGAAACATTCTTACACACGGTGATGAGTGGACGCTAAACCCTTACTTAAAGAAGGATAGAAATCCATAGGACAATAGAGTCGGCTCATAACTAAACACAGAACCCTGTTCAGTTGTCCAAGATTGCTGCAACGCAACCCCTAAGAAAGGAATGTCATACCGTAGATAACCAGAGTGCTCCACCTGCCGGACCCGAAGCACCACATGGTAGCTACATGGGGCAGACCCCAGCTGGTACGAGCAATTATAAGGGGAAAGGAGTCACCCAGGGGAAAAATACCTCAAACTTTGCGGGAACCTAAGGCGCTAGTACTAGTTCTCAGCGCGTTCGAGGAAGCTGTAAGCCCTTAACCTAATAAATTAACTACATGAATGCATACATCAAACACCCTCTTTCCATCACGATGAAACTTAAAAGAGAACTACCCTAGAGAACTTGTCATACCTTAACAGACTGTAATAACCCTGATACTACCATTTCCAAGATAAATTAACTGAGTCATACGCAACAGACCGAGACGTCTATGAGACCAACAATTATAAAACTAATAACTCCACCTGCATGGCGCGCTTCCTACAGGTGGCGCCATGAAAATCAATATATTAGTAATTCTTCCTACCTCACGCATTTGCCACCGTAAGTGTGGTATTGGGATAGATAGATGGCTCACTGTTCTTTTGGAGTTATTCGGTTGTAAAGTTTGGTTGTAATAAATCTCTGTCATCACAACGGTAGTGTAGGTTGGTTAACTGGTAAACGCTACGTTGCTCGCATGGGCGAGTAACGGCGGGTAATTTTGTATATGTTTCTAATTACCGTTGTGAATCGACTGATTGTTATTTTAGGCATGCTAGTTAAACCGGATGTTAGAGAGGGGTGTTACACTGTAGGCGTTTAAGCCCTCAGACACCTGTGTCACCAATTGTGGAGTTTATGAGTTCGTTTGTTATCTATAATATATATGAATACATAAGCATACTATAGTGGTTGCTTATATCTCATTATTATTATCACATAATCCTAATGTGTCATCATGGTTGGGATGACACATCTCCCTATTATACGGCGGGGCACCTATGAGCAGTGGTCCAATCACCAGTCGGGGCGCTCCAGCCAACATCCCATTAGGACTATTTGGACTTCCAACTGTGGAGGGTGATTTTTCAGTATGAGGGGGGTCTATCTAAATATGGTCTGACTGAAAAGTCAAGACCCTAGAAAAATGTCATTCTATGGAGGGTGAAAACCTGTCACCTCGGCATCCCTCAAATACCTACTCTATCGTCCGTCTTTCCCAGAAAGCATAAGGGGAATGCTAGTGAGCACTACACCCACTCTCAATGGGCTCCATGCGGACTTATGCCTTTATAAGGCGGAGTTGACTAGAGTAGCCACCTAGTTTGACCTAAGGAACTAGGAAGGGATGAGAAGGGTTCTAAGAACAGTTGATTGACTCTATGATTTATTGTAAATGGATAGGACTTATCTGATCATACCAGAGGTTCTGTGTGGGTTCGCACTGGGTTACACCCCTTGGAAGTGGCAAAGACCACGACTTCGGATTGGTGCACGAGGAAACCTCGGTCTCCAATTGTCAAGATTTCCTTCTTTCAAAACCTTTTTAGAGGGATTCATTTAAAAGTTAGAGATAGGATTAGGACCGGAAGAGAGAAAGAGAGTGGATTAGGCATGCTTTTCTGCCAAGCTAGCGCCAAAAAGAAGAATGGGTGAATTAGGATGAGTATAGATGGAGAATTGGGGAAAGTCTGAGGTTAAGTGAATAGACAAGACTTAGTATTTGATGGTTTGAAGTTTGTGGGAGCCAAAGAAGGTTTGAGTGTTTTGAGAGGTATAGAGAACACCTTAGTATGGGAAAAGGGTTTTTTATTTGGAGTGGGGTCGCACCCTGTGTGGGCTGCCTACGTACTCGACTTCCTGTTGAGATTAGACCTTATGTAGTTCACGGTTTTTTGAGATTTTGGGGTTTTGAGGGTTTTTGAGATGTCGAGAAGTTTCGGGTTTGGGGGGTTTAGTCTGTGAGACGCTCAGGTCTGTAAGATGTTGAAATCTGAGAATGATTGAGTCTGTGAGACACTCGGGTCTGTGAGACATTCGAATTCGTGAGATGTTCGAGTCTGTGAGATGTTCAGGCCTGTGAGACATTTAGAAGTTAGTGAGGAGTCGAATTTGGGAGATGATTTCAGTTTGGACTGGTTTGGAGTTTGGATAATGATTTGAGTGTGCGAGGCAATTGGAATTTGGGAGAGATCCCGAGTTTTTTAGGTTCGAGGTCTGAAAATGGTTGAGGAAAATTATTTTGTTTTGAAATGGCGGATGATCCGAGGGATCACCCTATGTACCCCCTCGAGCGTGACACTTAATGAATGGTCAGTGCCGAGGCTCGAAAGATAAGGCAATAAATTTATGTCGAAATATAGGATTTAGAAAGAAGTATCATGAATGGGATACTCTCAGTCAAACCCTAATAACGTCTCTAACTCCCGGGGTTTTAAAACGTTAAAAACCGAAAACATTGAAATCGAGTGGAAGGGAGTTAGACGATTCTGAACTCCTGGCTGCAACTAGGAAGGCGGTCACATCCCAAGCACCCCGTCTCGTAAAACTCTAGGCTGCAATTAGAGGAGGTTTGTCACCCTAATGCCCCGCCTAAAGATATCCAGACTGCAACAAGGGATGTGGCGACCCCAGTGCCCCGCCTCGGATTTTTATTTTAGAAGAGGGACAAGTGATGTCTAACCAGGAAGAAAATGTTTTTGAAGGAGTTAGACATTCCGTGTTCCCCGAAAATGGCTTATTTTTGAGTTTGAAAACTGAGTAAAAAAATGTTTGGAGTTGTTCAGAATTCTCGATGAAGTATCACTGATTTTGAGAAATGTTTTTAGGAGAAAACTTTCTGTATATGTGAGAAGAACTTTCTGCGTTTTGAGAAACGTTTTCTGTGATTGTAACACCCCTACCATTAATACAATCATTACCGTCCAATCTCCTCGTGCTTCTGAGTCACGCAGCGGATACTTACATACAGTGGGTGATACAATGTCGTTAGTCACCCACGTGACTAACAAGGCTACTACTTCTACATACAGCATCAGTCTGATGGACCGGAATATCCGAGTGCTACACAAATACAAGCTTCACTACAATTACCAATTAGGTATTACAACTTCCCATTCAATACAATGCTCCATAAGTTCAATACATGTTAATATACCGAGTTTACTAAGATCCTTATACAAGTAGAATACCTCTTTCAATTCCATACATGCTCATTAAGAGTCTAACTACTACCCATTCCTCACAAACTACTTGCTCCCTAGGTGTAGGGGGTGTGCTACTTAGTACACCTCTACATTCTACTACTAACTATCCAAATGTAGTCACCGGTCTCGTGCCTTGACCATATCCTCTTCGGGTACCTGCACACTAAAAACGTTCCCCCGAGGGGGTCAACTTTCGCTGAGCATGATAACCGCATACCCCGCGTACTAGTGAGGGTACGCCGACCACTTGGTCGAATACATGCGATTGATTTCATTCAACATACATGCATACATGCTCTTATACACAATATTACAATATTTTACAAGACATACATACATACACACAGTACCATACACACAAGGAAGACAATACAAGTCCACCAAATTCCTACTTACCTTCTTCCGGGCTACACATACACGATACATACATAGTACTTACGCAATACATACACAATAATCCATACTTGTTAGCTTCATTGGTCCACCCGGGTTAATCGGGTGGAGATTACTCTTTTACTCGTTCCACAGTACTTACGCATACATACTCATACTCATACATACTCATACTCATACATACTTACTTACTCAAGTCAAGTCGTCGGGACCTCCGGCCCGGGGAACTACTCGGTCCCACCACTAGGATTTACTTGGTTCACCAATCCAGGATAGCTACCCATTTAAGGGATTTGGGCCATGGACCAGTTTAAGAACCAGGAATCGGATCCAACCTCTTGTGTCTCCTCATCCTCACGCGTGGCCGAAGCTATATCGGACTTCTACTCATTCCAATTTACTTTGTACTTTTGTTAGGAGTTAGGTGGTTAGGAATTAGTAGAAGTCATTCACTCAAGCCACATGCACAAATACATTGCTCAATACACATTCATACGAAATACAATACGACACTTAAGTACAATACGAGATTCGAATACAGTTCATCATCATTCATATATTTCATGAATTATACAAACTATTGTTCAAGATAAATATCAAGAACAATGTAAACAAGCACAAGTAAGTGCAATATAGTCCGATTCATGAGTTTATCTTATTAGGTGATCAAATAAGCACACAAATCGGGGTAACCAGATTAGGATACAGGGCATGAAGAAATCATACCTTTTTTCCGGAATTTACTTTACCGGGTGCTCCCTTGTTCCTTTGGCTCCCTCTTGTTCCTTGTTTCTTATCCACGAACCAATGACTACATGTCAAATGGTTCAATTAATACTAAACATTACAATACATACTTAGTTACTACTCCTGTACTTACCCCGTTGTCCCATTGTTTCGGGTTAACTTAATGTTCATATACTTACACTTCCTTACTTACTTTTCCAACTTGTTTATACCTTCAATGACCTTTAAACATCATTAATTAAGTACTAATTACCTTATACTATCATTACCATTCATTACCTCATCTTAAAACCCATTAAATAAGCTTAATTTTACAATTTTTGGTTAGTCCGGGACCTCGTCCGGGTCTTAAGTCCCGGACCAACATGTGGTCATACTCCTCGGCCTGTTTTCAATTATGGTCCGGGACCTTATACATAAGGTAAGTCCCGGACCCAAGGCTTTGAAATCTCTCGAACGGAATTTTAATTTGGTCCGGGTCCTTGCACATAAGTCAAGTCCCGGACCCATACTTATTGAAACTCTCGGCCTATTTTGATGGGGTGGTCCAGGTCCTTGTATGGGACATAAGTCCCAAACCACCCTCTGTTATCAACACTCGGTCTGTTTCTGTGTACTGGTCCGGGACTTAGTCCTGGACTTAAGTCCCGGACCCTGCTACCATTTTGACAGGTTTTGACATTTTCAAAAAATCTGTTACATTCCATACTTTGCCTAATTAATTCCCAAATGTTCCTACACCTAATCTCACATGTTTAAGCACCTAATTAAGCTTCTAAACATGCTCAAATCCATTACTAATTCATTACTCCTTTTCATACCAATACACACACATATCTCCCACATTTTCATTCCAGCACTTACACTATTTCTCCTAATGGTGTTTGCTACAGATTTTGGTTCTTATTTCCTCCATACCTAGTTCCCTCTCCTAATGCCAATTTACCATCCCAATCCATTTCCAAGCAACTACAATATCTATACCCAAGTCCAACACTCTTTTCACCAATCCTTACACACTAATTCTTCCTAACTTCTCCAATGCATTCTTATACACTTTGCTACAGATTTTACACTTCTTGTCTCTCACACTACACTACCATTCCATAATTACTAAACATCTATATTAACTCCAATACTCACCTTGGTTCTCCCATTCACCAAGTCATCCGTAAATGCACATTTTCCTACCAAACTTTTGTCATAGTTTACCTACAATTTTAACTTCTCCACATACACACTTCTTCATCAAATTCCTTCCTAGTCTAGCCACACCCTTACAAGGGTCCTACCAGCAACCAATACCATACCAATTCATCAATACTTCCTCAATCCACAATATTAATACACATATACAATACACTTGGCTCTAAGGCCCATAATTCACATACTAGTTCCCAAATACTCAAAACTTCATAACCTTCAAGACTAATACAATAGTTTAGGTTCTTTTATTTGTTTACCCATTCTCATTACTCTAATGCAATAGAATTTAACATTAGGAAGGAGCTCTTACCTTGAGCTTGTTTTTCCTTCATTTCTTTTCCACTTTCTCCTCTCTTTCTTGCCCAAATCGGCCATATGGGGGAATGGAGTTGCCAAACTCCATTCCCATCATACAAGCACACAAAACAATTGCAATTAATATACTAGCCCTTATATTAATGCTAGTTCATCTAATTGTTTAAATCAAAATTTCTAGGGTTTATCTTTGGAGTGTTTTAGGAGGGGTTTTAGCCCTTGGTTCAAGAAAGAGAATCCACCACCATTGCAAGGTGTAATTGATGCTCTGAAGAGAGAGAGAAATAGGGCATTACAAGAGGAGTAAAAATGGATTTCAAAGGAAGATGAAGAAAACATGAGTTTTTCATGTAGATTTTTACCTTAATGGAGATAGGAGACTCCAAGCTCTACTTTGATGCCATTTTCTTCACCATTGGGGTATACCCACGAAAATGAACTTCATCATTTTGGAATTTTAAAAAGAGGGAAGTGTAGAGGAGAATGAGGGGATTACAAATATGTAATTATTTTTGCATTTGAAGCTCACATGAGGGTAGAGCATGGAGAAGAAGGGAGAGCTTCCATTGTTGTAGAGGGGAAGCTCAAAATCGCCAGATGCAGGGGGAGAAGGTGAGAGAAATCGGCTGGGAGGGAAGGAGGGAGGTGAGAGAATAAAGAGATGAGGAGAGGAGAGGTGAGAGAAAAGGTAATGTACTCACTTTTCTCTTTTTGCTTTTGACCTCTCATTTAATTAGCTAGTTGTGTGAGTGTGTGAGGGAGTTATTTAACTAGTAAAAACCGGCCCCATATAGTATACTAGTTGGAACGTTTTTCGTCTTTTACAGAAAACGCTCCTTATTTTACCCGATTTCGGTACTATTCACTAACCGGGCCCGTTTTCCGGAATTTTCTCGTTTAATTATTTTTATTGGTTATTAAGCTTCCATAAATGCTTAATAATTATTATTTAATGATTCACAATTTTTACGGGTCCGTTTGACCACTTAAAGTCACGTTTTCGAGTTTTCTCGAAAATCGTGCGCTAAAGCTCTATTAGCGTTTTAATGCATTATTTGGTTCCGTTTTCTTCGGGAGTTATTCCCATATATTATTTAGGTATTATTAAACCTTTGGAATCCATATAATACGTTAACCGAGGTCTCACACCTCCTATGATTATTTAACGCTTATTTAGCGTTTCTTTATTTCTCTTGGACTTATTTTTCCTTACTAATATTACTTAGGCGTCATTAGGCCCTCAAATACGTACTAGATTAATTTTTAATCCCTATATTTAAGTTCGGGGTATTTCAGTGATGTGAGAAGAGTTTTTCCTTTAACATTTCACAAAATGGTTCCTTTGAAAACCTGATGAGATTTGGATAAAATGATTGTTCAAAATTTGAGAAAGAAGATTTTTTGGGATTTTTGAATTAAAGCTGAACACTAATGAATGTTTTTGGATTTTTTGGAGTTTGAATGGGATTTACAAGTTGAGTTTGAATTGGATTTTGATTGTGAACTAAATGGGATTGAACTGAATTGAAATGAGTTGGGTTTGAATTGGGTTGAACTGGCTTCGGGTTGGGGTTAGAAAACGTGTCAGGTCAAAGCTAGACTGGGTCAAAATTGGACTGGGTCAAAATTGAGGTTGGTCAAAGTTGAGGTTGGTCAAAGTTAGACCGAGTCAAAATTGGACCGGATCAGGCCTTGGTCAAGGTTTGGGCCGGATTGGGCCTTGGTCAAGGTTTGGGCCGGATTGGGCCTTGGTTAGGCTTTTGGGTTGAAGTGGGCCAAAGTGGGCCTTGGTTGGGCTTTGGGTTGAATTAGGCCGAATTGGTACTTGGTCAAGCAGGCTTAATGGACCAAATTGGATTTGGGCTGGATATGGGTACTAGGCCGAAATTGGGTTTTAGGCCGATTGGGTTTAATGGGCCATACTTGGCTTAATGGGCTGATGGGCTTAAACGGGTCTGATGGCTTTTGGACATGATGGGCCAAGTTGAATTAATGGGCCAAGTTAAATGGATCTTGGGCCGAAGTTGGTCTTTGGGTTGAGTTGGACCTTAGGTTTGGATTTGAATGTTGGGCTTGACATGGTTTTTTTGCTTGGGCTTTTTTATTTGAAACAATTTGAGCTTTTGAGAAATGGGCCAAAGATGGGGCTTATTGATTTTTGGGCTTGATTTGTGAGATATTAACAAATGAGATGGATCAATTTATTGATTTATTAACTATTGATTATGGGTGTGTTGAAGGCAAAGGAGGATTCCACCCACATAAAACGAATGAGAGACCCGTTAGGCATGGGGTTGTTTCGCATCCTAAACCCTCCTAAGCTAGCCTTAAGGGCTTGTTTTTAAAGTTTTTGTTCTTATATACATATAAAGGAGGTTTGAGTGTTTTATGAAGTTATAGGAGATTATTTCCCCACGAAACGAATGAGAGACCCGTTAGGTGTGGAGCGATAATGCATCCAAAACTTTTCTGTCAATTTAAAAGGTCCTAAAGGGTAATAACTACAACTTAGTAGATAAAAGTGCAATAAAGCAAGACCGGTAAAACGGCACATGTACAATGATGAAAACAAAATAAGCAGTGCGAACGATAGTAGATAGTAAATAAAGGTTGACAGAAACAATTAACCTAGCCAAAGGAATTCACAGCTTGTTTGGAATATCAAAATATAAAAAAAAAAAGTATAAATTACCGATGTCAAAGATTAAACAAAATTAAGCTAGATTTGCTAACTCATTTCTCTTTTTTTACTGCCATCAATCTAGTCACGCAAGGCATAAACCAAAATCTGGAGGTTACAAACCAAAACTTAATTTAAAACATTCGACCAATCGTTGTATACTAAGCATATGACAAGAATAACAATAACCATGGGAGTAGAAACAAATGTACGAGAATTGAATCAAAATAGGTAAACCAGTCCTAAAGAATACAACATAAATACAGACACGCCACCAACTGAGGAGGATTAAGGACTAATTTGAAAATATGGATATATACCATATAAGAGGGATGGGAGGCCCCTACAAGACAAAATAAAATTCGTAACCAGGAAAGCAAAACATTGATGAGAGTTGGCTCAATTTACTCCCTTCTTAATCTCTTAACCTTCTTTAAACAGGCCACAATGAAACCGGACTCCAAGTTGAACAGATGGAAGAGTAGACAAATTCTGTTAAGCATTACCTTTTCTTCCTTCTTTTTATATATTCAGATTTCAAAGTAAAACTGATAACTTGCCGATCATTTAAGAACCCAAATGAACAACATACTAAATCATAACAACCTCTCCTACTCTCTGCTTCTTATTATCTGTTGGAGTTCAAAGCTAGAATCAAATTAATCAATCTGAAACATCGCAGCCAGGTAAAATGAGGCTCAGCTAGGGTTCTAACCTCTCATTTCTTTTCGGTGATAACTCTACTAAACTGGTCAAATAAGCCGACTCCTCTTTCAAGATGTTAAGTTAAAACACGCAAGCAAACTCAAAGCCACAAATCTCTGATATCAAAAGGCTTGCCTACTTCTTTTGTCTGTTCGGTAATATATGTAGAGATCTTTATTGAACTGAGGATTTTGGAATCGGTAAATATGTAGAGGACATACATTTACAAATGGTAAGTAAAACTTGAAACAGAGATATACATGGCCAACAATCATAAGTTCAGCAAAGAAAAACAACATATTTGAGAGTTGCTTTGGTTAGAACGAAATACCAGTAAACTATTGAATATTATCACCTGCATAAAAACGAGAAACAACAACCATAAGATGAGCAAACATGTTAGTATTCCACATAATCGAACCGAGATGGCAGATAGTAACAGGAGGAATTTGGAGATCTGCGCACGCCAGTTAAAACTAGTGTCCCTGTTCTGTGATATATACAGCCAACGATATCCATGGGATGCAAGAACGAATCAAACCCGTCACGAATCATTCCAAGAAGACCGGAAGGAGTAGCCAGATTTGGCTATGGTCTTGGAAGACAGGGAGTAAACGAGCAACACAGAGACAGATGGGGTAATGGGTAAACAAATAATAACCAACCGACACTGTAGTATTTTCGCTTAACAAAATCCAAGTAACCTCGTGAAGACGAGAACAGTATAATCCTCCAGGTCATTCACGTGTGATTTCCTCTGTGTATATACATCTATTTTTGGAGACACAAAACAGAGAGAGGAGAAGAGCAAGCTTTCGTTTCGAGAACAAAATCCTGAAGAAACGCGTTTCTTCTACCATCACCGGCGTGGTTCACTTGGTAGAGAAACTATCAGGAATCGAAAGCCATAAAGAGTAAATACTTTGAAATTGTTTTCATTTTCAGATAGAGGGAGCGAATCACGAGAAAAAAAATGAGTATGGAAGAACGAAGAAGAAGAGAATAGAAGAGGTGGAGCTTGTGTTTTCTTTGTTTACCAGCGATAATGAAGAGAAAGGGGCGAGTGCTCTTGATCGCCAGTTTTCCTTTTGTAGAAGAAGAAGAAGGAAACAGAGATGAAGGAAGAAGAAGAACGGATGAACGAGATAGATAAGAGAAGAAGAAGAAGAAATCGGTTGCTTCTATTCGATTGAAGAAGATAGATTGGAAAACTGGTGAAGAAGATGAAGGTGCTGGGTTTTGAAGAGAATAGAGGCGGGTGTTATTTGTTCATCAGAGGTGCAAAATCGACAGTAGGGAAGAGCATGGTGGCGGCTAGATCAAGAGTGAAGATGACGGTCCTATGGCGGTTCTTGGTTGCTAGATTAGGGCTCTTTGATTTTCAGAGATAGAGCAAGGGTGGTCGTCTTCTGTTGTTCTTGTTTGCCAGTTTTTACGTCGAAGAAGAAGAAAGGAATCGGGATTTGAGGAAGAAGAGTATGGTGTCGGGTATTGTGAAAAAAATACCGAGAATCAATCTGGCCGCTCTAGGGTTTTGGGATCTGTGCTTATATAAGAATAGTAGGGTTTTTGGGACAGCTGTTGGACCAGAATTTAAATGGGCCAGGTTTGACTTTTGGTCAATGCCAGGGCAGTGTTTGGGCTGGTGTCTGGCGCGAAAAAGAAACAAAATAGAGCAACATGCTCTTGCTAGGAGTTGAACTCGAGTTTCTCTCTTCTTCCAAGTAGACACTAACCGACTCAGCTATTGCGGGACTTGGTAAATAAATGAAGACACACATTTTTGAGTCGTGACAAAAAAAAATTAATTAATAAAAGAGGCAAAAACGCTCTCACTGAGGTTTAAACTCTGGACTTGGAGCTATGTTAAGGGATAGATTAACCAGTTATGGCAATGTAGAATTTAGTAAATAAATGAGGGAAACAACACTACTGTTCTAATTCGAATTGGATGACTTTTTCTAAAAATGCTACTATATTAGTAGAAAATATACAATAAGATGAGGGAGTTAGTCTAAGTAGCGACAAAACGAAACGTGCTAGTATGGAATATAGTAGTAAAAATGTACATAAAATGATGAAAATGACCCTGAAAATAATAACGATAAAGACAAAATTAAAACTAGCACTAATAAAGAGTATACAAATAAAAGTATCAATAAAATGAAATGTGATAAAATAAACAAATAACGAAATAGCATGAACCAAGATAACACGAATAGGAAAATAAAATAAGTGAATAAAACAAAACCGACTAATGTGAAATAAATTGAAAATAAAATGCTAAAATAATTAGGTAACGAAAAGGGACGGGTTTGAAAACTTATGCTGTAGAAATTGACTTGAATAATATGTCATAAAATGACAGTTTTATTTTGGTATGCACATGGATAAGCTTTGAAAAAGAAAGGCGACGACCCTCTTATTTTATTTACTTGTTTGAGTTTTGCTTTATGGGGTGAGAATTTTTGGTGTCTACACCAACATGTAGATGGGCATGTTATAACATCAACTAGTGTACACAACGCGCAACCAAGTCGTTCCTGGATTTCTCACATAGAATACCCAAACCCACCAACAAATAATGATCACCATCTTGGTTACCTGAGAATTATGCTTAGGCAACTTAACTCTTGAATACTTGATTCATTAATCTTCACCGTTTTAATAATGGCCTTCCATATCCTTAACTAAGTAAATGTGCTTAGGTATTGTATACATTGGATATCAAATCCAACATTTAACTTGTTTCCTTGATCATGATTTCACTAGTTTTCTTCATACCATATAGTACATAGTATTATTTGTTTTATAGTAAATTAAATAAATATGCAAGGCATAGAATAACATAGTATTCCAATACTGTGACACAACACATGCGAGTATACCGTATTATTAATTTAACACACATATCTTCCAGTCACTCATACAAACAATCACACATACCTAAGGCATACCTCGGGGCATTCAGGTGTCATGATAAGATACTTGTAACAAGCGGCTATATATATATATTGCTCTAGCCATGTGCATCCAACCATTCAATCTAGCTATATACATCTAATCATCCAACTCTAGCCATGTGCACCCCATTATTCAAACCCTAGATTGGAAAGGAGATATAGATTATTAATTTTCTATCATCCTTGGTTCAAGGTACATTATTCCTTTTACTTGTTAGTTCCGCCAAACTTAATTTAAGGTTTATCATTTACCATTATCAAGACTCCTAAAAGTACTCCAAATTTTGTTAGTTAGAATATTCACATTTTTAATAAATAACATTCTTACATGATCACAATAAATCTATATAGATTTACCCATTAGTCAGTCTAATATCAGAAAACTATAATCCCTTCTTTACATGTTTAAACAAGAACTGTAATTTAAGTTCTTTTCAACTCCTTATCAATCTAATAGAATTTAGTGAATTAAGCTCAAATCCAAAAATCCTAAAGAAATGAAGTTCTTATCCCGATGCCTATGGGCTCTACTACTCTTTTTGCTATGTAACTTTTAGTTACTACTTAGCCCATTGTCACATACTTGAACCACTCCACTAGCTTTTACTCATTTATAAAGTTAACTAATTTATATTTAGGTCCAGTAATTGGGCTCTATTCTTTAAGTCAAATTTAGATAAGTCTACAATTCCTAGCCACCTTTATTTCCAGTTAGTTTGAGATGGGCTTAATTCTTAGTCCCAACTTTATGGACAAATTCTTAGTCAATATTTTAATTTTTTTTCATTTAGTTCCAATCAACTATTTATTTGGTCAACACGGTCAAGGTTCAGTCAACAGTCAACCTAGTCCAAAATTTCAGTCAAAAGGTCCATTAGGACCATCTAGACATTAGGTCTTCATATAGAATAGGGTCTAATTGGTCAAATTTTTTTGTTAGCCTTCTAGATCTTCATTAGGAAATTTCTACATCTTTCATCCATCGTCCATAAAGGAGCCGGATGAAATCAAAGTTTCATGTTCGGTTTTGAATTAAATTTAGGTTTTAGTCAAGTGGTCCGTATATATAATTGGCAACTTAATAAGATAGGATCCGGTCAATGAGATTGGGTTGAGACTGAACGGTTCAATAGGATATGGGTCCAAACTTTTGGGCTCAGCTAGCCAAAGATAGGTTAATCTACCCAAACCCAATGGTTTGTTAAACAAACATATTAGAAGTTATGTTACTTCATGTAAGGGAAAAAATTATTTGAGGCGAATAACTAAACTACAATTTGAATACAATACAGAAAATGATATATAAAATCTACCTCCACTTGACTAAAATTTTATTCATAACATTAATTTATGCTAGCTCGTTTATATAATTTAACTTTGATTATTCCCTACATCACTTTAAACCCCACTTATAAACTTATTATCAAACCGCTCACCAAATACCATTATCATCCTAACTTAACACCAATCTATATTTATCACCAAAAACCGTAACGCTAAAATAGTAAATCCATGTCTTCTTAATATAAGATGCTAACTTATCAGATTCATCAATCCACACCCAAAATGTTTATCCTAATATACCGATAAGCGCACACTTGAGACTAATTAACTTTACCAATTTAGGATTTCTTTCATCCTCACTTTATCAACCGAAATCAACCTCTATTCCTCATTAATAGCTAAAGTAGAAACACCCATGCTAGAGGACCTTTATTTATCGAAACTTAAAAAAATGTAATCCTTAAACCATTGAACTAATGACTCTCGGTTAAAAAGGTACCAAGCAAATATTGCAGAAAACCCAAAATTCTGATTCATTTCAATTTAAGCTTATGTCTCGATCAACCTTAACCATACTCCCATTCACCGAAAAACAGCACAACAAGAGATTATGGTTAGCCAATTTACATAATTCTACTTCAAAATAAGAAAAGAAAATATAAATTTGCTCACCACAACAAGCCTTAAAAACGCTTTGGTATTTCCTTGGGTTCTTTTTTGTATGTTAACTTGAGATCACCATATATTAAGGACATATACAAGGCAAGACTGATGGGACAACTACCCTCTCAGTCTGCTAGTTCCAGATCTAACTTACATGCCGATATGATACAAGGGGAAATATTATCCCCCACCCAGATCTTAGTATAGTCTATCTGAGAATTTCCTAAGTTACATACAAGCCTGACAAGAAAATTATCTAAAGATATATCATTACCAAATACAATGTTAGAGAAGAAAGATAAGGAGTTTCTGATTTTTGAGAAGTCTTCATCAATAACCATATCCCTTCTTCCTTCTTTCATCCTTAGGGCTACTTTGAAGCACTTTTTAGCTGAATCAAAGCAAATGTTATGGCTACCCATCGACATGGCAAGTTCCATAGCAATTTCTTTGCTTTGATGTCAGCAAATTGCACCTTTACAGTGCTGGAAATTCTATGACTGAAAGCGGCTATAGGGGTACCATGCTCATTACGGATCAGCCCCGCAATGTCTCGGTCCCCAAAAGGACTCTTGTGAGTACCTGTGCAAATACTAGAGAATCCAGCAGAAGGAGGGAACCATTGTCTCTGAGTTACATAAGTATTGGTGTTCTTCATCACCTGAATATTGGCCTCAATAAAAGTTTTATTAGCCTCTACTTCTCTCCACCAAGAAAGCTCTGGATTATGCTTTACTTTGTTTCTTGAAGCATAAATGACCCAGAGATTATTCGCTATATAGGACAACTTCTTGGCATTCCATTCGATCGCCTTGCGATGGAACCAGTCCAGAAGACCTTCTACTTTTGTAGGGACATCCATGACATTGATCACGTCCTTTCAAGTCTCAGCCGCTGCACAACAATGAAAAAACAATGAGCAAGAGTGTCCTTTGCCCCACAAAAGAAACACTTCGGGTCATCTCCAATGCGCCTAGATAGATTGTCCTGGCAAGGGATGATGTTACCCACAAATTTCCAGAGATTAAGATTCACTCTTGGACAACAAATAGAGGGGATAATTTTATTACACACTTTACTAGCATAATGGGAAAGATCTGAAGAGCTCTCTGCAACCCGATCAGAAGCCAAGAAGTAGTAGGCCAATTTAACCGAAAACTGATTGTCTTTTGAGTGCTTCCAGATCCAAGAATTACTCCCAGACTCCAAAGGCCAAGTGAGAGTTAACTCATGGGTCATGTTGCCAACGTGTGCCATCCTTGAGGAGATTCAACACCAAAGATATAGACTTCCATATAGTACTTCCTTTGACACCAGATTCGCACTCTCTAATGTTGATATGAGGATAATAAAGATGTTTCAAGATTTGAGCCACTAGAGAATCCGGATTAGTAAGAAGTCTCCCAAGCTGTTTGACAAGGAAGGCTTTATTAAAGTCTTCCACTTCTCTGAAACCTAAACCACAATAATCCACTGTGTCATAGACCTTGGACCATTTTTTCCAATGGAGAGCCTTTTTGTCTATTTTACCACTCCACCAAAAGGAGGAGAAAGCTGAATTGAGTTTAGCAATGATACACTTCGGAAGAGTGTTGGGGTAAAACCTAACGGTAAATTGTTGTTGGGGGTTTAACCTAACGGCAAGTGTACCGGTCGATTATAGCCAGTTTAAATCTCGGAGTATTCCCTGAGTATCGAACCAAAGGAGGCAGGGTCTAGTTTAATTTCTACTTACACACAAACAAGAATAATATAAATAACAGGAAATTGGGGGTTTTTGTGTGTGATGGTGAATGTTGTAAAAGAGTTCAATAAACACTAAATAACAAGTAAATAATTGATTTGATTTTTGTTCGATAAAGGACATTCCGGTTTACTACTTCTCTCTAGATTTGCAGTTTCTTCTCCTAAGTGATTTCTACAGAATTATGAATAAAACCCTAGAATAAGGATAACTCGTATTCGGTCTCCCGCTCCTCGAATTCTAATTAGCAAAGACCGAATCCTTACTCTCGTTATGAATCCACTGTTCACTAATTGCTATAAGCATAATCTAGATTAATGGTCAGCTAGTGGTTTAGAGGAATTACCATCTCTATACTAACTGGTTCTTTCCCTGGGGTCAATTGATAGCCGCAGTTCTCACTAATAAGCTAACAAACTGATAAACTCAATAATTGATCAGATTAAAAAGTTGAGGAATTCATAAGGGAAAAGAACTTTATTCTATTGTACTGCAGAAAATCACAAAGGTTCAGAAATAATTATTTTAGAGATACATAGTAAACCGAAATTAAAAGTGACTACTCAGCCATAGACAAAATAACAATGCTCAATATAAACAGCATAAGGATAGAGGGATTTAGCAAAAAAACTGATTTTAGAAGCCGTCGATGATTCTGTAAATTCCACTCTTGTCTGTGTCTCGTCCGGCTGTCTTGGGTCGGACGTAGATCCGGACGCGGTATTCAAGGGCTATCCGGATCCGGACGTTAATCCGGACGCGGGTAAATGTAGCGTCGTGAGCAGTTTCTGTCTGTGTGTGAGGCAGAAGAGTTACGGAGGAAAATTTATCAATGGAGATGAAGGATTATCGTGGATGAACAGATGATATGGAGGGAGAGGAGGAGAGTGATGTTTAGACTCAGAGAGTCTGGTACGAATCGAAATGGAAGGAGAATGAGAGTTTAAATAGGCTTAGAAGTAAACATAGGTTAGTGGTAAGTTTGGTGAGTGGTTGATTAATTGAGCATGGGCGTGTATTAATAAATGTTGTAGTATGGGTTAAACCGCCGCTCGATTGATAATTGCGCCGAAAGCCTGATTATCAGCGCATGCGTTTTTATTTTTCTTTTCTGTGTGACGTCCGGATCTGTGTCTGGATCTGGACGTGACACAGAACTTTTAGATCTAAAACTCGTGTTATGTCTGGATCTGTGTCTGGATCCGGACAAGACACATAACTTTTGGAGCTGGATCTCGGGTCACGTCCGGCTTGCGACCGGATCCGGACATGAGACGTCCGGATTTGCGTCCGGCCATCTTGACCCGGATGTGACCAATTTTTGTGTCTCTTCTCCTGATTTGTTCCCCGTTTGTTGCGTTGTTATCCTTATGATGTAAAATCTTCATTTCCCTGGGTTTTTCCTATATTTAGCATATAAAATACATCAGTTCTTATCAAAACATCAATCTTAGGAAAAACACATAATAAGTGGGAAACATTGCCTGAATTGTTACAAATTATAAGGTAATTAAACCCTAGAAAGCCTATATGTTTTACACTTATCAAAAAGCAAAAAAGGACATAGTATAATTGGGTATCGACTGGAGGACGCTGGAGACCAAGATAGATCTAGCTGCCTGGGCCATAGGTTTCGACCAGCTCAAGATCCTTTTGTTGAGTGAATCCAAGAGATAAGAAAAGAGATCATGTTTCCTCCTACCAATTTTGAGAGGTAGACCAACGTATTTTGTAAAGGAAGGAACTTCTTGAACATTTAGCAAATTGGCTAGTACTTCTTTAATAGAGGGAGAGAGTCTTTTACTAAACACAAGCTCAGATTTGTGAAGGTTTATTTTGTGGCCAGAGGCTAGGAGGAATTTGTCTAGAATATGGTTGAGGTAAGTGATATTTGTGGAGTTGGCTTTACCAAAAAGGAGGATATCATCCGCAAAAGCTACGTGGGACATAGAGGGACAATGAGGGGAGAGTTTGATTCCCTGATAATCTCCTCTCATATCCGCCTTATTAAGAAAGCTAGAGAGAGATTCTTGGGCCAGGATGAAAAGGAAAGGAGAAAGGGGATCCCCTTGTCTAATTCCCCTGGACTGTGAGAAAAACATACCTTTTTTTCCATTGATGAGGATGGAGAATCTAAATGATCACACACAATTCATGACTGGATTGATCCATTGAGAGGGGAAACCCATTGAGATAAGCACTTCATGGGGAAAAGACCACTCTAATCTGTCATAGGCCTTACTTAGATCCACTTTTAGAGCAAAGAAACCCTTCTTAGTCGCTTGAATCTTTTCAAAGAAATGTTGGAGCTCTCCTGCTAATATAATATTATCTGTGATGAGTCTTCCTTTCACAAAACCTGATTGATTGTGTGAGATAAGATGGGAAAGGATATGCTGGATTCTATTTGCTAGCGTCTTTGAAGCAATCTTATACATAAAATTGCAGAGGGCGATTGGTCTGAATTTATCAATGTCAATAGCACCCCTTATCTTTGGAATAACAGTGATGAAATAATCATTCAGCGAAATCGGGAGAGGCAGTCCTCTTTGGAATAAGAGGTATTTCTTTGGGTTCTGGTTTTAGTTGAAACCAATTTTTTCATCTTTTGACCTTATTCCAGCATATGTGAACAGGGAAGAAGAAGGAGAGGTTAGACAGTCGGATTAGACAACAAATTGTTGTTGGAACTTACTACGAAACAGAGGAAAAAGCTTACCAAAAGTTTTGATTTGAACCAAAGAAAGCAACATGCTATTTCCTCTCCTGAGTTTCCAATCTTTCAATATCCAAAAAAAATGAAGTATAAACACTTAAGATTGGCTTATGGTGTCGAAGATCAGCAGGGGAAAAATATGCAAACCTGGAGAAGGTTGTTAGGGTAATTTTGAAGCAAAAATCCAATTGTAGGAAAGATACAAATATTGTACCTCCATGTTTCAGTTTGAACTTCAAACGAGGCATCGCCTCTATTTTCCTCTCTTGTAACACCCCCGAATAATGACCAACAATTAAACGACGCGCCAAAAGCTATCACGAGTTATCTCCGTAGCGGTTCAAATCTCCATCCGGGTGCTACAGATGCCAACCACCCACGTGGTTGACAGACCACCTTACTAACACCAAGTTACGGTCTG
The DNA here is from genome assembly GCA_023374045.1 of Limonium bicolor. Classification (NCBI taxonomy): domain Eukaryota; kingdom Viridiplantae; phylum Streptophyta; class Magnoliopsida; order Caryophyllales; family Plumbaginaceae; genus Limonium; species Limonium bicolor. The sequence continues at coordinate 218,823,836 of CM041779.1, forward strand.
CATGACTAGAAACAGCCCTCAACCAAAACTCATATACAATATAAGATACAATTCCAAATACCAAGTGTCTACAATATAATTACTAAATCATAAACCGAAAAGTACAACCCGGGTTTAGTAACAACCCATACATTAAACATACTATTCCAAACTCAAAATTTATGCCCAGATGGACTACCCCCATGGTAGCCATCCCGCCCACGCTCCGTTATCATCCGGCTCAGTACCTGTAAAAAATTGGGTTGTAAAGGACTTAGCAAACTACGCTGAGTATGAATATGTGTAGCCCGTATGTTGCCGGGATACATGACTACTTGGTCGAATATTATTAAGTCCGGTTACATGCTGTAATAAAGCAGTAAAGCACACCACAACACATCATGATATCATACACATTTAAAGGTAGCATATCAATATCAACAAACAACCAAGCACAACTTGCAAGTAGCATAGCAATGTCAAACACGCCTCCCAGCACAATAAGCTGCTAATGTAGCGGCAACATTCGAGTAATTAATAGGACGTGTGCGTAGGTATATTATACCGATGACCCTCACTATGGGATCATTCAAGAGATTACGTATTGTTTCCTTGTTCTCATTACACAAGTTTACCTTTCTTCTCTTGCACCGAATCAGGGGATATAGGTTAGATCCCAAGACTTTATTATGTAGGTGCTATTCAGCTCTTGTTTCTTAAAGAATCACATTTGTGAATTTTCTTATTTGCTTGATCTCATTACACATGTTTTCCTTTACTCCCATGGTGTGTATTTCCTTTCTCTCTCCTTGCACCAGGTCTGGGGATATAGTTTAGATCCTGTGACCTTATCATGTGGGTGCCAATTGTTCCTTATCTCTTTAAGGCTGTGTGTGAATTCTCTTATCACCACAAGATGGAGAACGTCTTCTCCATAGCTAATCCTCCATTCCCGACGTCATGCGTAGAGGAATAGGGGTCACCTCTAGACCCCAGGATGTGCTCCACCAATAGTCGGTCGAAGGATCTGATGTAGATACCAACTCCCGAGCGTCCCTACTGCGCGGCCCGAGAAGTCATCTTCCCGGATTATCCTCATGTTCCACCAGCTGATATTTTCTTATCATTATCATTAATAACTTGAAACCATAGTGGGTGTCATTAGAAGTCCTCTATCATTAGAGAGGAGTTTTCTCTTTGTATAGTTCTTTGTTTTGTTTACGTAGTTCGTCATGTTCCATCTCAAAGTTCAGTAAACGAGGAAGGGACTAAACTACTATGTGCGCGCAAGTAATATGCAACAATGATATAACAAACATATAAGGAAGCCACAACAAGCAATCCAATTTCATGCTTTAGTCTTATGGTCGTTGTCAAACAAAGCACACAACACACAAGCCGTGTAACACGGCAGCATACGAACCACACATATTTATACCTTACTCGAAAGTACGAGTTGTCTCACACACGGGGTCCCGGTCGGAGTTCCCTACGGCCCTAGCGTTAATTGCAAACAATGTGTCAGATTATGATTTCATGCGACAACCTTTGTGACACTTCCCGAATTTATCAAATTATTATCGGGTGTTATTCCCTAGATGAATCTTTGTTGAATGTTCAACCTTTATTAGCCCTTAGGACTTCCCACGTATTAAACTTTATGTTACTCCTAGGGCAGTCACACCCTTATTTTACACGTTAACTAAGTCATTTTTCCCTAGTTAATGTTTTAGAGCATTTTAAGCGTTAACCATATAACATGTTTATATGGGATAGATTTAACTTGTCTAAAGGGTATACCCTCCTTAGTTAAATAGGTGAGCAATGTTTTAACTCTTATATAATGATAATATAGACCATAAAATACCCCTAAAACCCATTTATACAGAAGGTCCAAATTTGTAAAACCGCAACATAAGTTTGGTGTTTAATCTTACTTAACCTCTCTTTTAGTATATCAACCCATGTTTATTTTGCCCAAACGTTTCATCACACACAATCAGGTGGGTTAGGTCTGTTTTGGGTTCATTGATAAGCTAAAATCTCACTCATAATGTTTCCGTAACCTAGCTATACAGAGCAGCAACATTATTTGAAACAGAGACAACAACCTCCATGTTTCTCTGTGTTTCTGGTTGATAGTTAACTCAGCTGAGGTTTAACCTTTCCCACAGTATTTACCCTACTGAATATGGGTGTTAATAATGTCTTAAATACAAACTGAACTAATTGAGACACTCATCTAATCTTCTGTACTCAATTACACAAAGGCAGCAACTGTTGCAAAACTGAAACCAAAAATCGGTGCAGTACCTCTCCATTCCTCCCCTTGTAATTTGATTAACTGTTTCTAATCTACCCAATTTCCTTGTACAGATTTACTTAGGTTGATTAGTTAGAGTTTGGGTCCATTAGCAGGCCAATACAACACTCACACTCCACTGGAACATCAGTTATACAGAGACCAATGTTACAGAAACCGAAAATACCAAGTCTGCTTCATTTTACTCCATGTTTAAGTCTCCTAAACTGGTTTTTAGTTTTCCCCATGTGTACTCCTCTCTACCTAAGTGTGTTAGGTGTGGTTGGGTTCATTAGTCACTCAATATACCCCTTATACACTCTCTGTAATAAGGTTATACAGAGAGCATTTGTTTCAGGAAAGCTGAGAATCAGAAACTTAAAATCCTCCATCTTCTTTCCTACTTCTTTTCTTTTTTTTTTCCCTTAACCTGTGTGTTTCCAGTTCTCCCAACTTATAAACACTTAGGCTTATGCGTTAAGAAAGTCTTAAACTCAAGACTAACCCAAACAACATTGATAACAATTCTGGAAGTTCATTTTACAGAGAACAGACACTGAAAAAAAAGCTGAAACCGTAGTTTGTGTAATCCCTTCTTCACTTATTTCTTAATCGATCAAATTGACTTCTAACCCTTCCTAAAGGTGTTTATAACTCACTTAAGTGTATTAGATATGTTCTAGGTTCATTTACTGAAATACCCCAAACCTTGATGTGTTTTTTAGAGATTAAACTATGGTATTTAAAGGCTAAAAAGTGCCTTAGAAACAACAGTGAACAATTTAAACCATAGTAAAACGCGATAAAGCACTAAGACACAGCTTGAGCAAAAATATGCTCTAAGCTTGGAGTGAACTTGGTTGGGACCCAAAGAGCCTACCAAGACTTAGTGATATTCAATTATGACTTAATAAGGCTAAATAAGTCCTTAGGTAACCTTGGTAGACGATCAAACCAAACAAAACACAAATAGATACCTTAAAGTCAATATGGGCAAAAATGTGCTCTAAGCTTGGGATAAATTTACATAAGACCTAAAGGTCATATCTATACCTTAATTATATGTTAATGAACATATAAAATCAATCACTAAAGAAAACCAAGCTTGAAAACAAGGTAAAACACAAAATGTGCTTTAAGGAGCCTTAAAGCACATTTTTGAAAAATTGTCTTGTAAATGAGTTTTGAATGGCTAAATGTCCATCATTACTCTTTAATTAACATGTGTACTACTTAGTATCACATTTGGAAGTCTAAATCAATGGGAAATCAAAAATTTCACAACTATGTGCCTTGTTTTTGTGAATAGTAACTTATATATGCTAGTTTATGACATAAGACAATATAAGTAAGTTAGTTGGTCAACAAAGACCATGATATGCCCTAGTATGTAAAGGGGGCCGGTTTTCATGTGTGACTCACCACACTTGACCAATCAAATAAACAAGGAAAAGTAATAAAGCATAGTTACTATTTGCTTTTAGTTTAAATATCTCCAAAAGCAAGCTTTCTTCACATTCTCTCATTCCTCTCTTGTTCCCACCGTAGCCAACCCTTCTTACTCCTCTCTACATCGGTTTAGCTACAGCAACAATGCCATCTCCAACTTCCATGGCTAGTAACTCCAAGCTCCCTTTGCCAAATCAAATTCTAAGACCATATTTGTCTTAGTTAGGCCAAGCTCTACACTTCTCTCTTTTCAAATCTTCAAGAACTCCATTTCGGTGCCATGAAGATTCACCATTGAAGGAGCTTGAGCTCATTTTTTCATGCCTTGTCATTCTCCTTTGCTTCAAGGTAAGGAAAATCAAAGAAAAACAACATTTCCTCTTGTTTTTGTGTGTAACCGAGAATCACCTTTGATGGTGTCTTCTCTTGTTCTTTCATAGCTCCATTTCAATCTTCAAAGGACAATGAGGAGTCCTCTCTTGTTGCTTACTCAAGCTCTCTTTTTATTCCAAGGTAAAACAACTATCCTAATGTGTTAAGACAATATATATAACCTAGGGTTTACAATGAGTTTAAGCATGAAGCTTGAATACTCATTACCTTGCATGTACATTGATTAGAAGTTTGACAAGCAATCAAAGCCTTGCCGGTTTTCTATCAAAGAAGGAGCAAGGGGTTACAATGAAAAACTTGTGAAGGAAAAGAGGTAAACAAACTATCTAAACGTAGTTTAAATGCCTTAGGAAAAATGAGCTTGATTTGCTTAATAAAATACCTAAGGAGCCAATGGGAAAAGAGCTAGTGAATTGTTCTTAAGGAGATTATTAAAGGGCATATGTGATGTTGAGTGTATTTGTAGGTCAAAGGCAATATATTATGTGGGAAATTCAGTGTTTAAGGTTTATGCAATTTAAGGGCCTAAGTGCCAATCAATTTAAGTTTATGCACTATATTGTGATGTAGTGTAGTTTAAGGATTTAGATGTGTGTAAAGAACATTATTTGTGAAGATGAGTGTCTTGGATGGTTAAAGGAGGAAAAACAATATGTTTGTGTGTAAGGAATGTGTATTAAGTGATTAAGTGTTTTTGGTTGTGAAAGGGTGAAAACCTAAGTGTTGTGTGTGAGAATACTCTTGATGGATTTTAGGTGTTCTTGAATGTCTAATGGTGAAAGCTATGTGCTTTGGTATAGCAATGTGTTAGAAGAACCCATGTCAAAATTTAGATAATGTATAAGAAGTTCTAAGTGTTTAAAAAGAGTTTTGGTGAGTTTGGAAGTGTTGAGAATGATTAAGTGTTTTACTAGGGAAAGAAAGGTGCATTAAGGTGTTTTAGAAGGCAAAAAGGATTTAGGCATTATCTTGGGAAGTTCTAGAAATCCAATGGGTGTTTTGGGATGTACTAAAGTCTTGGAGGAGTTTGTTAAGGTTTAGGTAATGTTGATGTACAAGGAGGAAATGATGTTTAGGTAAGGAAGATGTTTGAACTTGTGAAGAAAATTCTTGGAAGGACATGAAGTATTTTTGGTGGGCTAAATATAGTGTGGGAACATGCTATAAACCTAAGGGGGAAGTATTATGAGTATTGAGCATTTAGGCAAGAAATGAGTAAGTGTTTAAGGTATAGAAAATGGAGTTTTGGGCACGTCCGAACTACCGTCCGAACATGGACGTTCGGACATGCCCTATTGCGCGTAAGTCACCTGAACTTCGACCGGTGTCCGAACTACCGTCCGAATTTGGAAGTTCGGACACACCTATCTCTATATTCTGTTTTGGCCTCGAACAGCGTCCGAACTTGGGAAGCTCGGACGCATGTTCAGACAGTCGTTTGTTTACACCCATTTGAGCCTCGAACAGTGTCCAAACTTGGGAAGTCCGGACACAAGTTCGGACAAGGCGCTGTATGGACCAAAAACATTGTTTAAGGTTATAGGATGATGGGGATTATTAAGTAATGGTGTTATAAGATTGTTAAGGACATGTTAAGTGAGTTATAATGACAATTTAGTGGGGGAAAAGTTGTATTAAAATGTAAAAGTAAAACAAGTTGAAATGTGAAGTTATTTAACTAGTTAACGGGGATAAGTTATGAGCATTAGACTTTAAACAATCATGTTACCCCGATGTTAATAAAAGTACATGTAATATTACCAGTTGTTCGAGAATTGTTCGAGGAACATAAGTGGACATGATAGAGTGGACTCCGGTGACAGGTATGGTTTTCTTGCAACCTGTGTCCTACCGGATTACACCGGCTTGTGTGCCAATGTGTTTTTCTGTATGTTGCCACGTTGTAAGATAAAACATGTAATGAGTTTACAGTAATTCATATATGTGGCGTGTCTAGTTCCGATACCATTTAACCTCGAAAGTGTTAAACTTAGCTAACTGAGTCTAGGATCACATGAGAGATCGGTATTCGGAATTTAACGACCCGAACCATGGGACGTTCTAACCATGGCTATGCGTGAGTTAATTGTGTGATGTTGTGTGTGAATGTATGGACCTCCCTCGTGTGTTTAACCCAGTCGAAATACCTTCTTGGTGTGTGGATGTGATAGGTTCCATAGTGGGGCTCTAACTATTTATCTACAAGTAAATATGTACTAACGGGGGTGAGGAATCCGGTTAGGCCGGTCGCGCGTTGTTTGGGAGTGGGTATCCTTTTTAGCCTTACCCTCCTCTCTGTTATGGTTGTTTCCCTCACGGGTTATGATCTCCCATTAGCTTACTCCAAAGCTTAACTATTCTGACTTATGATCGGTTTAGGGGGAACATGTGCTTGTGTGGTGTGTTCGGGTCACTAAACCCGAACCATCTTAACTTAAGTTACTCGTCCGACTATTAGGACGGTAATGAGTGTTGTATAACGAGTTTATCATGAGGGTGACATCATTCTCTAGGCTCACCAGTGAATTAACTATGTTTGGGTCGGTTCCTAAGAGAACCGTTCCCGTTATGTTATGTTATGTGTTGTTGTTGTACTGCAACTCCCATTGCGATGTTGTTATGTGCACATTGAAACGTGAAAAGTGTTGTTATGTGGTGTATGTTATATGTTGTAAAATGTGGAGTATGTGGATCATGGATATGAATCCCAGTTTGTGATAAGAGGCGTTTAAGGATAACCCAATTAATGGGTAAGTGTCGTCTATTAAGGAAGTAGCTCCATTAGAGGAGAAACACTCTAGGGTTAATGAACACAATAAGTGTCTTATCAAGTAAGGATGTGTTATCTGTTTGTTGAGCCATCGTGGTGGAATGTTATGTGTTGTGTGTTGATCGTTTACATGCATGATTCAAATATAATCAACCGCATGCTAAGACGAAAACTAGTTGTGCGTGGCCCGGTAGCATGCGGGCTGCGGGATTACCATACCAACAAAGGTGCTGAGCCCCTGGGGGGCCACCCTTTTTTCTTCTTTTCCTATTTTCAGGTACAAGGAGCTGGAAGCCGTTCGAGAGTAGGACGGGGTAGTCATTTGTATATGGGTAATGATTTAAGTTATATATGTACAGTAGGTGTAGTAAGACCGAAATTGTTATCGGCATCAGCTTGTAAATACTCAGTATAGTTGGAAGGTATGTGTATGCTTTGTTGTTAATGGAAAGAGATAATAATGCGTAGTCGCTCGGGAATCTAGTCCATCAGACCGATACAATGTATATGTAATAGCCTTGTTAGCCACGTGGGTGGTTAACGGCGTGTAACACCAACGAGTTAAGTAATGTGATGAAGTATGTTTTCCGCTGCAGTTTGTCGTTAAGTGTGTTAATGTTGGATGGGGTGTTACATTTACCTTTCAGTACTTCCCTTGTAAGCCCTCTGTAGTGGGGTTACACAGAGAACAATTTTCAGAAACAAGGTATAAAACTGAAACATTAATTCTGATATACTCACTTCATTTCCTGTTTTCTCCCAACTTGCTCAACTACTTAGTTGTGTGTTTTATTACCGTTTCATTTTTAAGTCAACCCAAGACAGTAAACTGGAGTCACAGAACTTCTTACACAAAACTGCAACCTAGGAATTAGAAATCAAAAACTGCTAATGATGTGAAAACTGAAATGCAACTGATAAACTCTCTTCAGTTTTTTTTCTTTTTATTTCTCTTGTTGCTATCAACCTATCTGTCAACTCACCTCAAAGTATTCACTACTTAATCAAGTGGTTTGGCTACATTTTTAAACCTAAACCTACCCAGACAATCCTATTAAACCCACTGATGTAGTTCATATACTGAAACACAAAAGGTAGCAGAAACTGAGGTTATGGACTGATGTATTATCCTCGGTTATGTTCTTTATGTCCCTTTTATCTGGCTTCTAACTCCCCCTCATTGTTGGGTTATGTGGTTAGGTGTTTGGTCAAGACTTGAGATTTTAAACAGAAACCACAATGATGTTGTTTAACTGAAACTTCATGATTTGAGCTCAACTGATAACAGAAACAGAAACTGAAAGCAGGAGGAGTTTTCTTTTTCTTCTATCTTCACCTTCTGTTTTTTCAGGACTTGGTTCCTCTCATTTCTGCTAGGCTTTTTAGTCATTTAGTTTCACGACTTAATTTGGTTTAAATTTTATAACAACCCAAGGTGCTAAGTTAATGCTATAGAAGCTCACTCCCACTGAAACAAGGGGTTTCAGAAACTGAAACACTGAACTAATATCCTTTTCCTCTTCTGTTCATTTTTTGTTTTGCTCTCGAATCTGGTTTTCCAACTTCCCTTCATATGGCCTAGTTTCCTAGTACAACATTGTGATATATTCTCACCCTCAGCAATGCTGATACTACTACTGAGAATGTTTATACATAAACCAAGGAATTCAAAAATTGAAAAAGAAGAAAACTGAAACCAAACGCTACATTTTCTTCTGTTTTCATTTCTACTGATGCCTCAGGTTAGTTTTTTTTTGTTTCCTTTTGAATCACTCTCACGTTTGGATAACTTAAGTAGGTGTGTTCATAATATTATAAGGATCATTACTCAAGACCATTCCAGGGCGGTAAGGGTACTGAAAAACATGTTACAGTTTTTTGGAAGATTATCAATTTTTGATAGAACCTTGTAACATCAGGTTGTTCTGTTTTTTTTTCTTCTTTTTTTTTTCCTTCCCAACCACTACCAGGTTAGTTACTACTTTAGTTGAGGGTATTAGCAAGCTTTAGGTGGATTACTAAATCGATAATATGTCTACTTCCTCTCTGGAGTTCTAGCTATACAGAAAAACAATGGGTTTTAAAATCTGTACAAAATGCTAGATGATTTGGTACCTTTGGTTTCTTTCTGTCTTTTGGAAATGGGGTTCCTCCTGGAGATTCTTGGCACGGTATACACTCTTAGGCTCTGGAACTCACGACTCCACTGGAAAGGTTTCTCATGTGTTAATCTTTAGCAAACCAGAAGGGAAAATAGATGAGGAGCTGGAGTAATTTAGTTTAGTGCTAATGGAGGTTTTCTTTTACCTTCTGATCACGTCCTAGCAGAGAAGTTGAGTAGCTTAATCCAAGATAAGTTCAAGAGAGCCTAGAGGACTGCATGTGGGGTTGGTACAGGACAGGAGAACAAGAAAGTGTTAGAGTAGTCTTCAACAGCCTCGAACAACAAGAGAACACAGTGGCAACTCAAGGACTGTTCCGGTTTACGTGAAAAGGATTTCCAAACTAGAATGTTGGTTCCTTGCTAGTTTTGTTTTTGAACTAGGATGCAACAGCTTGCACGGAGGTTTTGCTATGCATGGAGAGTGGAGTGTTAGATCAGGCTTAACAGAAAAACAGGAGAAGACAGGAGAACAGGAGGACAGGAATAGAAACAGAAACCAGAGGAAGAGGATATACAGAGAATGGCTCATATTCTCACCGTGAATGAATTTTTTTTCTTCAGAATGTTTCGGGGCTTTTCCTTAGCAATGTCCCAGCACAGCTTATAAGATTATCTCCAGCAGCTTCCATGCATGAAGGAAGGAAAACAGAAAGGTCAAGAGCCATGGTTGTTTTTTTTTCTTAACAGAAGTAGTAAAGGAAGAAGATGGAGAAGTTGATCGCAGCTTACCCTGTTGTTTCATGTTTCTTTGTTTCAAGTTTCCAGAACTGGTGCCACGGTCTAACAGACAAAGAGGGACTAAGGGGGGCATCGGCTTTTAATGCAACTGCTGGTTACTACTGATTCCCATGGTCGTGAGAGTTTGGGAGAGGAACAGGGTCTGATTTGCTTGTCCGCTTTTGTGGAAATCAAAGAGGGGACATGTCCTGCCTGTGGTCTCAAATTACAAAAGAGTATGGGCGTTTGGAAAAAAAGAACGGCTCTGTCGCCTGAGAGTTTGGAGTGAGGGGTGAGAAGATCTTCACGTTTGTTTTTTTTTGTTTGATCGGGTACTGCATCGAGGGAGAAGAAGAAACCGGTGTTATGTTTGATTCTCCTTTCTTTTTTTTGTAGTTAGTTTAGTAGACTTAATACTAGTTTTAATTTGTTGGTATAAGTTACCGAATTCGGGCACAGCTCATCCGGTTAAAGCGTTCTGGAGGTATACGAGAGGTACGAGGTTCGAACCCAGCGGGAGCGCCTTTGCTCTTCCTTTTTTTTATAAGCTATATACATGCTTATTTACATATATGTGAGACTATATAATATATCTCGTTATTAGTTATGTGCGTGACTACTTTATTTTTGTTACGATGTTATGCGACGTTATTATTTATTATTTACAACGTTACAATATCATAACGTTACGTACATGTATCTTCGTATTCGTACATATATAAGTACGCGACTATATTAATATGTAACGTTGTCACGCTTCCGGACATGTATATACTAAATTTAATTGTTCATACATTATTTTATGTCCGAATTATATAACGCGTTATTTTCCGGATAATCTCCTCGTGTTTATGATTTTATGTGATTAATTGTTCAGGGGTGTTTCAACTTACCCCCCTTAAAAGAGACTTCGTCCGGAAGTCTTACTTCCTTAACTTGTATTTTCCACTCCTGGTAATCTTAGGGATCAAGTCCCGCATATTCCATAGTTCTATTTTACCATTTGTGCTTATAAGCACCACGCCACATTTGTGGCTTGACCAAGTTCTCAATAATATCGCCAAGTACCAATAATATTCATGTACTGCACTCATAGCAATCAGATGAGCAAGTCATTCATTCATAAATACCATGCATTCCAACCAATCCACACACAGTTCGCACACATAGCATCCAACACAACACCACAAAACGAGCAATAACTCAGTAAAAACGCAACGAGCCTACCCCCCTTAAAAATGGATTACGCCCACGTAATCCTTTCCATATCATACTAGAACCTTGGTTCAAGATGTTTAATTCTCATGGGTATGCTAGTTTCTATGTAATCTAGGTCACCTCATAATCTTATCGAATGCGTTGACCATGTTAATGGCTTAGCTTCCGCCTCAAGGATTTTTATCGATTTCCACACCGATCTATACGGCCGCCTCTTCTTAAAGATAAAATAAACTCTTTTATTTCTGTGACGCGATCTCCGGCCCTTCACTTACATTGGTTCGGGTTTGCAAACAAGTACGTAAACCTAGACCACCTCTAAAACTAGGCTGAAGGTTTTCTCTGAAGGATGGTCGGGTTTACAAACAAGTACGTAAACTCGGACCACGTCTAAAACTGGGCAGAGAGGTCTTCGAAGGGATGGTCTGGGTTTACAAACTAGGACACAAAGCCAGACCATCAATAAAACACGGCAATAATAGACAAAACTCAACATTTGACTCTAGTTTGACTTCCACTTGTTGCCTCAATCTCTAAAGTCTTCATTTAAGCACCTTCTTGAGCATTTTATCCTGAAAACATATCAAATCAATCATAGGAGACAAATATAACAATAAAGTGTAAATAAAGCATTAAGGAGGGAATTTAAAGTTATAACGTGGATAATTAAGCACGAATTAGCCTAGTAAACTTAGACAGATTCCCGACTTATCAACTTCCTCACACTTAATCTTTGCTTGCCCTGAAGTAAATAGAAACATACTGAAATCTTAAAGAAGGGAGATGTCAGTTTAGTACCGTGGACAAGGAGATCTAATAATGAAAAGCAGTCACAAAAAAACAATGATAGTAACACCCCTACTCCTAATCTCGTAATATCGCAAGTCGTAGCATAAACATAAACATAATTCGCAGCGGAAAATTAAACTAACTAACGCTTGGTGTTACACGCCGTCACTCACTCATGTGAGCAACAAGGCAACCATATTCCATCAACCAGCTCCAACTCACAACCGCTGTGACGACCAGATACTGAGCAATCTTAAAGTTACAACCCATATCCAAAACCACAAGAGTGAGCAACTAAACCCGTTACAATAGAAACTCCACAATACGGTACATCATAGTAATAAGAGTACTTTATTGAAAAAAACTTTAACTACCCCACGTCCCGCACTCCGTCTTCGTGGCTCCATTCAGTATCCTGAAATGTTTGGCCCAATGAAGGGCTTAGCAAACTATATGCTGGTATGCTAAATGTAGTCTTAAATCATTTGGATCCCTTAAGTCGTTTAGCTATCTAGATATTAGAGTCATTACATGTTGAACCGGTTTACAATAATAGTATCAATTGTAAATGTTTAAATAAAAACACAATAGTTCACCCAACAATATCATTACATAACCAATAACCAATACCAAACAAGATTCGTGTATTAATTAACCGTTCTTGTTACCTGGCCTTATGGCCCTTATCCTTTTAACCAACCACTTAAACCTTCCAATTAATTTCCACTTTGGGCGTCATGTTAGGACAACCCTTAATAACTTGATACTGGACAGTAGTCCCTTGGGTCCCAAATAAATGGATTTTGGTTCAGGCATATATAGAAGACCATAGTGTGCACAAAAGTTTTGTGTAGAGGAATGTGTTTGAACTTCTGAGTTCATGTCTGTGATAATATTTTCAAGTGTAACACTTGGTGCTTGCGTAGCCGTGGGAGCGTGCAGCATTGGAATTGATGGTAGACTATGATGATGGTTGTCCTAAAGTTGTACCTCATCATCATTTGCCAATGGACTTGTAGATAGAGCAAGTTCTTCTGTTTGTGTAACAATCGGAGGCGTAATATCCTCATCTGATCCATTCTCATGTTCAGTTATAGATCTAGAGTGAATGAAGGCCCGTGTACTTTACGAGTATATATTCCTCCAAAGCTACTTTCATCAAACTTGACATTTGCTGATTCTTCCACAATCAGTGTATGTTTATTAAAAACTCTATAACCTTTGATATTCTGAGCATAACCTAGAAAAACTCTGTAATCACTCCTAGCATCAAACTTACCAAGATTATTCTTTTTCAAGATTAAGAATGCCACATTTGCAACCTAAAACTCAGAGATGTGAAAGAGAAGGTTTGCGTCCTTTGAACAACACGTAGGGAGTCTTACACAAGACTGGTCTAATGATAGCTATGTTTAATAAATAACAAGTTGTATTAATTTCCTCACCCTAGAGCTTTGTGACAAACCACTACTGCATAACATTGTCTTTGCCATCTCTTGTAAAGTTCTATTCTTTCATTCAGCAACTCCATTTTTCTAAGGTGTACGCACAACAGAAAAAGTATGTGTGATTCCTTGTTCTGTACAGAACTTATGAAAGAGCTGATTAATAAACTTTGTTCCTTGATCAGTTTGTATTCATTTAACTTTCTTATCAGTTTGCAACTGAAGCTGAGTGATTAGATCTTTAAACATCTTAAATGTTTGATCTTTAAAAGCAAGTAGTTTAACCGATGTGAATCTGGAGTAGTCATCTACAATGACAAAGATGCACTTCTTACGAGAACAACTCTAAATGCTCATTGGACCCATGAGATCCATGTGTAACAACTCAAAGGGGCCATTAGTGCTCACTGTACTTTTTGAAAGATGATTAATTTGAACCTGTTTACTGAGTGCACAATCTCTACAGACTGAAGTTGTGTCAAAATTCTTGGAAGGTAATCCAACAACAAGCTTCTTTTGCCTGAAACGGTTTATCAGCCTATGATGAGCATGACCCGGTCTTAGATTCCATAGATGAACGTCTTCAACTTTTGCTGCCAGGCATGAGACATCACGTACGTGTGAATTTATATCAATCATATATAAATTTCCTTTTTGTATGCCTTGCAACAATAATTCTTGAGTTAGCTTGTTCGTCTCTTGAAATCATTCTGGATAAAAGATTATTTGAGAAGGACCCTTAGTCCCTCAGCAAATTAGGTTGTAAGCCTTCGACAAGACAAACTAGATCAACATTAGGCCCACAACCTACTTTCCCAATACCAACAATTTTTCCTTTCCGGTTATTTCCAAAAGTAACTCTTCCACCTTTCTGTTTAGTAAGTGAACTGAATTTTGTTCTGTCACCACTCATGTGCCTTGAACATCCCTTGTCCATGAGCCACCAATTTTTCTTGTGTGACTCATATTGTTCTTGTAAAAAATTCAAACACAAATGTTATCTTTGGGTACCCAGACTTGCTTGGGCCCTAGTTTTTATGAGTATTGTCTTCTGTGAATATGCATGAGATCATGATTAATAGTCTGCGACATTTTCGACCTAGACTTTTTGCCTTCAAGTTTAAACACTGTACAATTGTGTGACCGTAACAATGACAATACCTACATCAATTTGCCTTTGTCACTATATGCATCATTCTTGTAGAATTTTATGTCTTTTCTACACAATTTTGTTAAACCTTTTTTATCGATGTTTTTCTTGTTCAATAAGTTGCTTAGATTAATCCTACCTCTATACCATGTAGTATTGTCCCATGATTGTAACTCTAACTCACTATTTTTTTTGTAAGGTTTCACCTGTAAGTAACTTTGTTTCCTTCCTCATATGTTTTATTTCAACTAAGAAGAGAGTCAAATTTATCCTGAGCCCATCATGGAAGTCTAAGTACTCTTGACTTCAGAGGACTAACAAACTTAACAGATAGATTATCAATACAATCTTTCAAATTTGAATTAGTAGGATTTTAATAACCCTTCACTTTTTTTCTAACTTGCTAATTCTTTTTTCGTATTCAAGTTTATGTCACTTCAACTTTGAAACATCTTCAGTTAACATATCAAACGTCTGTTACTTTGACAAAGAATGAAAAACTTCTTTAACATGATTTAAACATACCTCTTCATCATTTAGTATCTTTTTCCAGTTGTCCATTCCCATCAGATAAAACTCTGTGTCTTGACCCAACTTCTCTTCATGTACAATAGCATTCATGTACACTTGTATAGGAGTGAGCATTTGTATAATTCGGTTAACTGAAATCCAAATTATTTAAAAAAATTGGATTTTGGTTAGTTCGGTTGAAACCTGAATTATCCAAATTAAGACAAAAACTGAATTAACCGTTATCCAAATTATCCAAAATCTGAAGTTTTCTGAGTGAAAAACGGAAAACCGAACTACAAATCCAAATTTTAGCTAGTTTGAATTTCAACTAACCGAAATTTAGGGTTTGTATTTGACAATTTGTCACTAAAGACTAGAATTAACCGAATTAGACAAAGTTAAAGCTGAATCCAAACCAAATTTTAATTTGGATAACTCGATTAACCAAAATTTTATATTCGGTTAGAAAATTCAGTTAAAAAAATCGGTTAATTTAGTTTTTGGATGATTCCAAAATAGTCAAATTGAATGCTCACCCCTACACTTGTACCTCCTCTTCTGGTTCAGTGTCTGTGCTAGAACCATCATCTCCCAAACTGCAACAGTAGTTGTTGAGAACTTCTTCACCCTTTCTTGAAAACTGTCTTTTTGTGGTAAAAGAAAGTTTTTTACTTCATGTCCCGGCTTGTTACACCTGAACGGATTATGGGACCATTCTTAGACTTATAGCGATTTTACTTCTGACCGTTCCCTTTCCTTTCACCATAGATCTTTCTAATACCATTTGCTATCATGGTAATTTCTTCTTCCTCATTGATATCATCATCATCCGTATTAGTGGAATTCTTACGTGCCTTCAAAGATAGATCTTTAACAGGTGTTAAAGAAGAAAAATTCACCCTTCATCTTTCCTTCGTAAACCATAAGTTTAGACCCCAACTCCTCCAAAGACATTTTAGATAAGCTTTTAGTGGCTTCGAGTAAAGTGGTGTAATTTAGCCACTCTTTACCTAGACAATCAAGGCATCTTTCATTCATTGTGAGATTCTCTAGAGTAATACCTACTGTCTTCATGTCACCATCCAGCATTCTGAAGTTGTCAAATTGCTTTTTGTACTGCTTTCCCTTAGCCTTCCTGATTGAGTCAATTCCTTCATAGGCTATCTTGAGAAAACTCTAAACTTATTTAGCAGTATGAATACCCAATACTTTTTGTTGATCACCCTAGGAAAGCGAGCATACAACTAATCTCAATGCTTGTTTGTTTTTACTCATCGGTTGCTTATCATTGTTGTTCCAATCCTTGCCGTCCTTTGGTCTCGACACTCCTCTTTCAGTAGCTTATTGAATAAAGTCTTCATCGGTGACCAATGTCCATAAATCATAGTCTATTGACATCAATTGGTCTCCCATTTATTAACACCAGCAAGCATAGTTAAATTTTGTGAGTTCTGGTGCTTTAATATTGTAGTAATTCATCTTGAACACCCCGGAAGATTTCTCTTTAGATGTTAAGAGGGAAACCTTTCTTTGATACCAAATGAAAGTTCCTAGAATGTTGTTCTTTGTGAGTCCGTGACACACAATGAACACAAAAGCGTTGTTCTTAGTGAGTTTGTTACTCACCACAAACACAGAGGCTGAGTAACAATCTGTCAACGAACTTGCGTGTACAATGATAAGAACCAAAGATTAATTAGACGATTTCACATGAACTCTCACTTTTCATTAACACATATTGAACTCCAATACTCTCCCTCGCACATGGAGAACAGGCTCTCTAAGTGTAAACACGTAAATCAAAAGGTCTCTCACAAACCCTAATTGAATTACAAATTTGGACAATTCTCTCTTAAGTCAACACGAGTAAATCCTCACTGATAATACTATAAAGCTCAACTGAATCCTAATGTACTAACTCCTATATATAGTAAAAGTAATCAAAATCTATATTTAAGATTTTATCCTTAAAGATAAATACTCTTAAGGAGTAAAATCATAACAATTAACTAACACACGAGATTTACTCATGATTGTCACTAAAAGAAAAAGAATTACTATTAAGTCTTTAATACGGTAAAAAACTTTGGTCAGCAGTCTTCATCCTTCTATTAACTCAGTAATCAAACTTTTGTGTCTGTGATGCAGGCTTGGTATGTAACACAGGTGATTAATAAAAAAAACATGTATACCAAACAGTTTTTTTATTATATATAGTTAGTATAGCCATATCAAATGTATTAACACTTGCTATTTTAGGTGAACAAGATCTTTTCAACTTTATGATACATTCGGAATTACAAAAAAAGCTATAAATCACTTAATGATGTTCCAACAATATTACTAAATGATGAAGATGACAATCAGTCAAAAGGAGATTGACTAAGTTCAGCAGCAAGTGGTGGCTATGGTTTTGTTAATTTCTATTAACTAATTTTTTTATTTTTCAAAATTACATTTGGATTAGCACAAGTTAGATGATGCGGGTCAGGCGGCATACACTATCGTGCAGGGTTGTAGGCACTCTAATTTGTTAGTACAGTCAGTCGTTGATTTGAATGTCTTTTTTATTACATTAACTTTAAATGGTTGAACTCTTACAATATATAAATCTAAAGTAAAAAATATTGCATGATTATTCATCTAAATTCAACCTCAATAAAGAAAGACCAATCATAAAATTGTTTGGACAAATTCAGTTTTTTTTATATGTTTACGATGATACACTAAATTGATTATATGATTCTTTAATTTTGATATTGTGATTCACTAAATTGATTATGATTCACTTATAAGTGGTAAATTATATAACAAACTTCAGAACTGATATTTTTATATGTTTACAATGACACACTAAATTGAAAATATGATTCATTAATTTTGATATTATGTTTCATTAAAACACAATCTTATGATTCATTAACTAATAAGTGGTGAATTAGATAACAAACTTCGTAACCGATAAAAAATATATTTTTTTTATTTTTATATGGTACGGTGATACACTAAATTATTGGTATGATTCATTATGTAACAAGTGGTGAATCAAATATTTTTTGGATGTATAAACTTCTAAACCAATAGTTGATCATTATTGTTTTATGATGTATTGTTATTGTTTTATAGTGTATTATTATTTTGTGTATGATGTATTTTTAGCCATATATAGTGAATCATATATTTTATTGACGTACTAATTTTAGAATAGATAATGGATCATTATTGTTTTTGATGTATTATTATTGTTATTATATGGTGTATTTTAAACATTATATGGTGAATTATAAGTCTTGTTGATATGTGCAGATGTACACATGTAGCTAATATAATTTTTTACATTTGTCAAAACATATCCATGAGTAGTCTTGTTTTGAAGGCTTGAATATAGGTGAACAATAGTGTATTTTTTTTTATTTTCAACTTATATTTTGTAGTTATAGATATTTAAAATTATATCACTTTAAAATACCAACTCATCATGACATGTCATTGATATGTAGCATAGAATTTTCAATAGTGTGTACGGCGTGCCCGCATTGTCGACCTATTATTGGTGTAATAGTTATTGATTGGGCCGTCGGTTCAAATAGTTGGTTATTAGTGGGTTGTACTTATTATTCAGGGCCCAATACCATTTCATTTTATTAATTAGTTAGAAAAGGGAAAGTGGGAGCGGTTATTATTTTATTTTCCCTTTCTTCTCTTGATAGTCACAATCTGATCTATGCCTCTCTCTGCACTACTTGTCAGTTTGCTCTACGTGTTGAACGATCTTATATTGTGGGTCTTCGTGTGTGGAATTGTGATCTTCGTGAAGCCAAGTTTGGATCTGCTGACTGTGTTTAGTTATCCTTCGTTATTAAGTTTTGGTCGTCTTTTGTTTTCTAGTATGGGTTCTCAATTTATTGTCTAGTTATCTTCATTGTCTCTACATTGGAATCTCAGTCGGATCGGTGGTGTGGAATTATTATTCAGGTTTGATAAGAATAATTACAAAGATCTAATTTCCAAGTAGGTGGTAGACAGATTTAGCGTGGTTGTGTTCACCGACAACGTTGAATTTAAAGATTTGTCTTGAATGTTTGATTTGTTGATTTGATTTGGGGTTGAATGTTTCTACCTTTTTTTAAGATCAAATCTGAATTGCTAACACCCAATGGTTACTGAGTTTAGTGAGTATTTTGCTATATGGATGTTTATGCATAACAATAGTTTTTTCTACAATTTCTGCATCAATTTTTGCCGTGTCTAGACGGGATGCGAGGACTTTTACAGGTTTTCAATTTATTGTGTCCGAACGGTTTGCGAGGACACGTTCTAGGTTTTCAGTCTTAGATTTTGTCTAAACTTCAAAGTTTGGACCACGTAAGAGTTTTGTTTCAAACTTTGTCAGGATTTCCAAGCCCGGATAGTGTATGGTATTCACTCTGGACTTTGTCTGGACGTCCAAGCCCAGACACAAGTCTGAACGTCTTTTGGGTTTTCACTTTGGACTTTGTCCGGACTTCAAAGCTTGGACACAAGTCCGAACATTTCCCCTGTTTTGGTTTAAATGTCTGTTCTAACTTCTATTTTGCTTTTCAATTGCGGCGTTTCATGATAAGTGTGGAATTTATTCATTTTTCTATGCTTAATTTGAGTAATATGTTGTTGGATTATGTGATAAGTTCCCTTACTTATATGTTAATTTATATTATATGCGAAGAACTCCCCTTAATTGTGGTTTTATTTTTAAACGGGTGAAAATACTGAAGGAAAGGTCTAGAAACGTGTGCCAAGAGGTAAAGGATCAAGACGGGACCAAACCGAAGCAAAAACAAGCTTTCTAATGAATTTTAGGGGTGGTACGGATTTGTAGATCCAAACTAAGTCGAGATGAGAGGTACTATCTTATTTTGCGGGTGGTTCAGGTTTGTCTACTTGAAAACATTCCCATAACACACATACAGAGAAAGGGAACACGTGAATTATAATTTTGTTCGACCATATGTCCAGATCTGGATATAAAATTTCTCACCTGGACATCTCTAAAGCTAGTCCAGGTATTATTTCGGATGGAAACCCGGACCAGGCTTATTCTCTTCCGTGCGGACAATTTTGAGAGACATCCAGGTAAATATACCCGGATCCATTCCCTGACACAACAAAGAGGAGTGCAGCTCTGCATTTCAATTAGGATAATCAACATATAAATAATCTTAATCAATAGAGAAGGGTTGATCTTCAATTCTTCATTCATTTGTGACCCTAGCTGTTAAGAGAGAGGAAGACAGAGAAAACAGAGAGCAACTTGGAAACGGGAGTACAACACATTGACTGGATTCGTAACCTGTTCTACAACACAAATTAGATAGTGTTTCCTCTTCTCTTTATCATTGTTATTATTTATTTGTCTTCTATGTCCGAGTAGTTGTGCAAAATTCTATTTTTTTTTATGAATTCTTAGTTTGTGATTTCTTCTTCCTTTGGTGTTTACTAACAATTCTGCTCAGATTGTAATTTTATTCCTTAGTTCATTGTTAAATTCTCTTGTGATCTATAATTGCTTGAGATTATTTGGTTTGACTACTTACAAGTTACAAGTGAGAACTACGACATTCATTAGACCATAGGAATAGTACTAGTGAAACTTGAGATGGCGATTCCTCGAATTAGTTGACTAAAAACCAGATGGATTCCGAATGCTACTAGTTGATTAAACAATTTGTAACTAGAGTTAGGATTTAGGAATTGCTAGTAAGAATCTATTTTACGGGAGACCAATTTTTAGATTAATTTAGATCTAGGTTGCAATCTAGAATAAGAAAACACATAGGAAGGGGAATTGAGGAAGTAGGGAGAAGTAGTAAACCAGAATTCCTCTGTTTCGCTTGTCAAGAAGATTATCTTATATTGTTCTCAATTTAGTTAATTTATTTTAGCAATTCAAACCCTCAAATTTTTTTGTTATTTGATTTCTATATTTTATTAATTTAATTAGGATAGAGACTCAAACTAGACACTGCCTTCTTTGGTTCGATAACCTGAAGGGATACTTTAGGAAAACTAACTATGATAGACTGGTACACTTGTCGTATTAGGTTTACCCCGTGCATTACACCTATTTAAAGTTGTACATAAGTTCTGGCTGTATTATTCGTATTTTGATCACACCTTTCTGATTTGTGATAATAATCTCTTTTGGGACCTAGCTTATTGCTTTTTGAGTCATGGATGGTTGGTCGAGCTATCCCGTAGCATGTTGTGTAGGATGTCCATTTGTTTTTGGTATATGGGCACTCTCACCGTTCTGTTCTATGGTCAATGAGTCCGTTCTATTATCTGGGGTCTTCTGACACATTGGTCTATGAACCTCTTTGTGTGCTTTGCATGAGCTAGTGTCCTCTGCTCACTTTTGAGACTTTTGTTTTGTTCTGCTCTGTGCACAGTCTCTTACTGTTTTGATGTAACAGGATGTGCCTACTGTTCTGATTCTGTATAGGATGTTGGTACCTATAATTATATAAGCTATGTTCTATAAAGCATTTTCAACATGCTTATGTTAATGAAATTTACTGCTTACTAAGCTGTGGTTTCTCACCCCTATTCAAATTCACTATTGTGCATCTTGATTAGTTGATCGACTGAAGGTCCTCTACCTACCATTCTTTTTAGAACTTTAATCTTTGTATTTCTCGTACATGTAATTTGACTATCTTTTGTGGCCTTTGAGCTTACCCTATGATTTGTCTGGTAGTTTGATTGGGCATTTCTAAACTTTGATTTCTCTTTATTCCTATGTATTGGATTTCGGGTTTATGTGTATCAAACTTAAAATAATCTTATATGTTCCTAGTTAGTGATAGCACGCGGCATGTTATGGTATTAGAAGTTGCAGACCGTCGAGCGTGCACGCCGCTTGCATAATGGTCTGTGCAGTCCATCTATGTGGTAGTCCAGTCAGCATGCTGTCTGGACTGGTTATGTGGTAAATAAGTGATGAAATACCCCAAACCTAAGTATCTTATTTAAATGTTAAAATATGGTATTAAAAGGCCAATAAGTTCCTTAGAAATGTTAGTAAGCAATTTAAGCCATAGTAAACAAAATAAAGTACCATTAAGGCAACTTGGGCAAAAACATGCTCAAAGCTTGGGATAAACTTGGTTAGGACCCAAAGAGCCTACCAAGACTTTATTAACATGCTAATGGACATGTTAAACCAATTACTAAAGAAAACCAAGCTCAAAAACAAGTTAAAACACAAATTGTGCTTTAAGGAGTCTTAAAGCACATTTTTTAAAAATTGTCTTGGAAATGGGTTTTGAGTGGCTAAATTCCCATCATTACACCTTAATCAATATATGTACTACTTAGTATCACATTAGGAAGTCTAAATCAATAAGAAATCAAAACTTTCACAAATATGTGCACTAATTTATGAATAGTGCTCAAATAGTGCTTAATTTAGCATTAAGTCAACATTAGTTAATTAAATGGTCAAACGAGCTATTTAATACCTTATATAGGTAAGGGGGCCAGTTTTCCAACATGGTAAGTCACCACCACTTGTTAGTAAATTAAAGGATGGAAGGAAAAGTAAGTAAAAAGGGATATTACCTTTATAAGCTAAATATCTTCAACTTTACCTCTCTCCTCACTTTTCCTTCATTCCCTCTTGTTCCCACTGCCTTATTCCTCCATTCTCTCAACCAAAACCGTTCTTGCTACAGCACCTATCTTCTCCAACTTCATTTGCTCACCAAATGTTCAATATTGCTCCAAATCAAAAACTAAGCACATATTTGTCTTAGTTGAGTCAAGGCCTTCCATCCTCTCTTTTCAAAATTCCAAAACAAGAAGTTGGACTCCATTGAAGGAGCTTCATTTGAAGAGGATAATTAAGTTTCAAGAGCTAGTATATGCTCTCTTTGGTTTAAGGTAAGAAAAAGCTTGAAAAATCATCTTTTCTTCCATTTTTGTTCTTGGCCGAAAATTGCCATTTGAAGTGCCTTGCTTTACTCATTGTATTAGCCTTGATTCAATCTTCAAGAGCTTAGTTGAAGCCATGCCTTGACTTCTTATCAAAGCCCATTCCAAACTCCTAAGGTAATCACCTCATTTTAGTGCATTAAGCACTCTTTTGTAACCTAAGGATGAATCCATGGGTCTAGGTATAATACTTAGTCCTCATTATGTCTATTTGTACATTGATTAGAAGATTAGGAAGAGAGCAAACTTCTTGGCTGATTTTCAGTCAAGAAAACCAAGAGGAAGAGAAAGAGAGAAAGGCTTGAAACATAAGGTAACTTGCTTGCCTTAGTGTAGTTTAATGCCTTAAGGAAATGGTAATGGATGGATACCAATTGTAGCCTAGAGCTTACCTTGATGTATGGTTTATATTAACCTAGGAAAAATGTATGAACAAGCTCATGAACTTGTGACTAAAGAGCTAATGGTATATGAGTTAGAAAAACAATCAAAATGTGGATTACAAGAGCATTTATATTGCTATAAGATTGATGTGTGTAATTTCAGGTTGAAAGCTTTATATATGTGGGAAATTCAGTGTTTAAGATTATTGCAATTTAAGGGCCTAAGAGTCATGTCATTTAAGGGCCTAAGTGCCAAGCAATTTAAGTTTATGCACTATATTGTGATGTAGTGTAGTTTGGGTGTAATTTGTGTGTAAAGAACCTTCATTGAGGATGTTAATGTCTTTGGCTTGTTTAAGGATGAAAACTAAGTGTTTGGGTGTAAGAGTATACTAGAGAAGCTATGGTAAAATTTGGTTGAGAAACCAAGAGTTTTTAAGTGTTTTGAAGAAGTGTTGTGACCTAGATTGTACTAGGGATTGTTAAGGATTAAAATTGGTCGAGGAAAATGAATTAAGGTATTCTTGAGTGTTGAAGTGACTTGGGAATTATCTTGGAGGATTTAGAGTTCAAATGGGTGTTTTAGACACACCAAAGTCTTGGCATGAGAAGTATTAACACTTGTGCAAAGTTGGTAGTAAAGGAGATGTTATGTCTTGTAAAGGCTAAGGAGGTGAACAAGAGATGGTGATATTGAGAATTATGAGTAAAGGGATAAAGATGCATAATGATGCTTAGGAGTGGTTAAAATGGTTGAGAGGAAACAATTTTGTTGGTTGTGGTGTTAGGCAAAGTTTACATGTGGGAAGTGTAAGAAGTTAAGTTCAAGTGTTACGGAATTTGGTAAGAATTTAAGTAAGTGTTTAATGAATTTGGAAGTGAGTTAATCAATGAGTTTTGTGGATGATAAAAGGAGTTTTATTAGTGCTTTAAGGTGTTTAAACATGTTAGAAAACATGTGGAATGGTTAGGAAAGGATTGGGTGAGAATTAAGGTAAGTTTGGAGCTGAAATAGAGTAGTTAAAATGGGTTCTGGGTTCGACCTACCTTAGGACCGACCTTGACAAGGCCGGTCGGGCTAAAATAACCCATCCTGGAAGCTTTCTGACTTCGACCTACCTTAGGACCGACCTTGGCAAGGTCGGTTGGGCTAGAATTTTTAACCGGTGATGTCTTCTGACTTGGACCGACCTTGGCCAGGTCGGTCGGGGTAAAAATTTTCAAACGAGGAGTGTTCTGGTTCTTACCGACCTTGGGAACGAGCTTGCAAGGTCGGTCAACCACTTATAAAAAAATAAATTTTAAGAATGTTAAGTGGTATTAGTGGTATGCCATTAAGAGGGTAATGATGATCAGAAAGATAAGTATATAAGGACTTTAGAGGTTAAGTTAAGTAAGATGATTTAAATGTTTAAGGTTATAAAATGTCATGTAATGAAGGGGATTGTTAGGTATTGTTGTTATAAGGATGTTTAAGAGATGTTTGGTGAATTATAATGACCATTAAGAGGGCGAACAAGTATAAGTTTAAGTGTGAAAGTATACAACATAATTATGTGAAGTAATTAGTTAACCGGAAAGTAAGAACGGTAGTTAACCGTTCGATTGAATGAATTATAGGAACGAGAACTAGTCAAAATGGCAGCCGGGACTAAGAGGGTGTCACATTAGGCTAGCCAACCTCAAGGTGACAGGTATGGTTTTCTTGCAACCTGTGTTCTACCGAATTACACCAGCTTGTATGCCAACCTGTTTTTCTATGTGTTTGCCACCTTGCAATAATACGCATGAAATGAGTTTACAGTAATTCATTTATGTGGCGTATTTAGTTCCGATACCGTTTAACCTCGAATATGTGTTAAACCGTAGCTAACCGACTCTAGGATCACATAAGAGATCGGTATTCGGATTTAACGACCCAACCTACGGGAACTTTCTCACTACGGCTATCCGAGTGTTAGTTTTGTATTGTTATTGTGTGTAAGTGTGTTTACCTCCCTTGTGTGTTTAACCAAGTTTGTAACACCATATGGTGTCGTGATGTGATAGGTTCCATAAGGAAACTTCTAACTAATATATATTATGGGGGGTGAGGAATCCGGTAGTTTCAGTTGCGCGTGTATGTATGGGAGTCGATATCTAAATCAGATTCGACCCTCTTTATGGTATAGTTGTCTTTCCTTCTTGGATTACAATCACCCACAAGCCTAATAAGAGGCTTACCTACCTGACTTTTGTTCGGGCGTGTGGGATTATGTATAAGGTGTCTTTGGGTCACTATACCCAACGCACCTTTGGGAAGAGTTAACGTTCGACAATAGAACGAGAATGGGTTATGTATGGTGTGATCAGTTTTATATTAAGATCGACACTTCTAAATAAAGTTATGGTGTGATGGTGTGATCGGTTCTATATTAAGACCAACACTTCTAAATAAAGTTATGTTGTGATGGTGTGATCGGTTCTATATTAAGACCGAAGCTTCTAAATAAAATTATGGTGTGATGGTGTGGTCGGTAATATATTAAGACCGACACATTCAAGTAAGTTATTGTGTAACGAGCTTAACATGAGACTGAAATCATTCTCTAGGCTTATCAAGTATGGCTAACTAATGCTTGGATCGTTTCCTTCAAGGGATTCTTTCCTATATGTTATGTTTGTGCTGCTGCTATGCAATGAGTACTGCTATGCTTATGGGTGTTGTATGTATGTTAATGTGTTATGTGTTTATTGTTATATATGCATGATTTAAATATAATCAACTGCATGCTTAAACGACAATTAGTTGTGCGTGGCCCGGTAGCATGCGGGCTGCACGACCATACCAGCAAAGGTGCTAAGCCCCTTGGGGGCTACCCTTTTTCCTTTCAGGTACAATGGAGCTGGCAGCCGTTCAAGAGTAGGACAGGGTGGTTGTTTGTACATGGGTAATTATTAAATTGTCTATGAATTATAGGAGTAGTAAGACCGAAACTGTTATCAGCATTATTTTGTAAATACTCAGTACAGTTAGAATGTGAATGTAATTGATTGTTTAGGAATGGAACGGGATTGTAATGTGTAAGTGCTCGGGAATCTGGTCCATCAGACTGATACAATGCATAAGTATTGGCCTTGTTAGCCACGTGGGTGGTTAACGGCGTGTAACACCAATGAATTAAGTAAATGTTGAGTTGTGTTTTTCCGCTGCAAATTGTTATTAAGTATGTTGTTGTAGTTGGGGTGTTACAAAAAGTGGTATCTGAGCGAAGTATCGCTCTGATGACTGGAATTACCGAGCTTAGGAATTACCAAGTTAGGAGTTTAATACTTTGGGTTAAGGGTTGAGTGATAGCGTGAGAGATACCCTAGTTAGGAAATTACCAGTGTGTACTGGATACTGACAATATCCTTCCCGCCCTCCACAACCCCTATTTTATAACTCGGGAAAGAACGCCAGAGAGATGGAAGTCCTCTCTTACTTCGGAAAACCCGATCTGGCCGTTATTAAGTATCTCTGTAAGTACGAAGAACTTGTCATACGGTAGATTTCGAAAACTGGGAATCCCGGAGAGGGTTTAAGACTGAACGATGTTAACCGCACTTAATAGCGGAGAATTAAAGAATCATATGCATAGGAGAATGGAATTTCCTGCAACCTAGGTCGACATGCCTAGCAGTCGAGAGCAACCAGCTTGCAACGCACCAACCGTGCAACAAAGTAGAAAGGTGAAGTAACGAAACCCAAGACGTGTGTCTACAGGACCATAACTGTTAAATAATGTCGCCAAAGATATACCGAACATGAGACGAGTCTCGGTAACCACGACAAATGCGTGGGAACGAGCAATAAGGATGACAAGAAACCAAGTGGATAAGGGTCTCTAGGAGCGGAAAAGCACCCTGATTGACGACCATTAAATCAAGAACAATGAGAAGATGTGTAGAAGATTGTTTTCAAGTTGGAGCATCAAAGTAAGGGCCAACAAGGCCACTGAATATTGTGCGGGTAAAAACAATACCGCAACCGATATGTGTCAAACCGATAGCCAGCCTGCATGGCGCACTTGTCATGGCAAGTGCCGTTATAACGGGGCTATTCAGGAGGATTTTAATGACTATAAAATACTTAGTAAAGTATCATGAAGTTGAATGAGATAATCATAACCTTGGAAGGGCTTAACAGCCAAACCTTTGTATTTGGGAATATACCAGTCAGCGAGAAGCCAGACTCGGTTAAGACAAGAAGACATTTTAAATACCAGGAGAATTTTTCTTTCAAACTCGGATTTATTTCAAACTCTCTTCAAAGCCAAATTTTCTTCCAAACTCATATTTATTTCTAATTTTTCATATCTTCCTTTAAACCAACCCAGAGAACCTACAGCGGCCTCAGCACCACATGGTAGGTAAGTTACACAACTTTGAACAACCTTAGAAAAATCCTAAAACCCGAGGATATCAATGAGTCCGTACTAAATACAAAAAGTGGATAGACTTCCCTTGATTAAGTTCGAGAAGCACTGAATGTGATTATAAGACGATATAAGAGGAGTTGACAACAGAATACTTCACCTAGGCATGTGACGGACACTACGAGTGTACAAAAATGAAATATGGGACGACCGCACTCCGATAGGAGCTTACAGGCCTGACAGACTCATTCATGAGTTAGTCGGGTAAGTAGCAATGTATCAGTACGATACCCCACATATGTATACAAGTGGAGTCATGCTCACGGGAAGTAGTTGACTCCGTACTACGATCAGCAGTGAAAATACAAACCATCGAATGATTGAAGTGAAAAGACTCAGTTAACTTAACGAGACTAAAGGAATTAGTGAATTCGTTTCAAGGAAATGTTCATGAGTCAGGAAATGCAAAGCGCATTGACAAGTAAATAAAGACATCCCATATGTCTCAAGAGTCACGAGGGATTAAACATGATAGTTGGAACGAAGAACTAGCCTATACATGGTAAGGCAGACGCCTAATATGGATACGTTAGTATACAACGAACGGGATGAAATTCCCTAAATAATCACCTAGGCTATCAAGGGACATCGATCCTCATGGAAGTGGATATTAAACCCAGCCAAGAACGCAAAGCGATGTAGTTAACTAAACGTACCCACGAGTACAAGCCAGATGTAATGGCATAACCTAGTAACACCAGGAGCAATCTTTGAAGGGTGTTTGGGTCAAGAATTGTTGAACGAAATATCATGACAAAAACATAAGAGTTGAAACTAACACTTAGTTTAAACATAAGTCATCAGGAGGCAATTTGACATTCTAAAGGGCATCCAGTGGAAGGAAGCGTGATGCAACGACCTTGTCATGGAGCCCAATACAAACTCCAAACCGTGTGATGGTGTACAGAGAAGTAAAATTTGTGTGAATAGCCTATAATGAGCAGAGCTCGAGGCTATAAGGCTTATAAGCCACAAACCAAATGTGTTATGTAAATTTAATTGATTACAAAAGTTTATGTTATACAAGTGAATAGAGTGGAGAACGAACCACTGCTTTAAGAGTGGGGATACTTCTCGATATTATGAGCCTGCGGGAGCAGTAGTTATGTGAACCAAGTTCAAGAATATCTTAAGGATTGACCATGTTGTTATTACGGGAGAGCAGTTAGTTTAGTAGCATATGTGTATAATGCGAAGCACCGAGTGAACATTGGTCAAGGAGCGTAAAGACTTGAAGAATAGTGTATTCAGTAGTCATCCAAATAAATGACGAACCATAATATGGATGGTGAAAGTACATAAGCGGAAGCAAATATGAGAGTGAATGCCATGTACGTTAGTGTTGTACAATGAGTAAGAACATGGTACGCAGTAACGACCGTTGTACGAGTATTGTTAAACAATGTTGTGGAGAGCAATAGAGTTATGAGTTAAACTCAGTAGAGATGCAAGGTAAGTGATAGTAAACAGACTGGACAGTAAGCTAGTAGCCGATATTATGTGATAACGATCTCATTGCAGCATGGAGTGAATTCCTATATTGCAATTGCATAAGGAATGGAAGTGTACTCCTAGTAAATTAACATGATAAACGAATTCACAAGCCTTGGGACAAAAACCCGATTGCTATGTAACCAACCCGTACTAGATTCGGAAGTTGTGCAAACGCACCAATGACTATAACACAATCAGTTAAATGCAGACCTACAAATAAAACCATTGGAAATACCAACCGTCGCAATAGTCGAACCTCACCGCAATAAAGACAGAAAGGGACTTATAATGCTTTACGGACCAATGCATAGGTAATGCAAGGTCATACAATGAAAGAATACACTGCTATAGAACCAAATGATGAGGCATGATTAGGAATAAGTGACTACAGTAGCACTGAATACAAATACCGGTAAAGAATATACCTCAAGTGTTGGAAACAACCGAGGGAGCGCTACATATTAGGTAGTAGCTCGGCCTCAACCGACAGTAAGTCGGAAGAAACCAAGTGAATAATCACGCACGTACACATTGTATATGCAGTAAATTATCAGGGAAGTGGATAGAAAATTTGTAACTCATCAAATTCATGCACGGTAAGAGATACCACGCGTCAGTTGAGAAACAGTTATTCACAAGATAAAGGTGATAAATTGGAGATGTACAATACATTATGAATAACGAATGGGGCAAACTAAGCTCCAAAGTTATCAGGGTCACACAACAGAAGCTAGTGAGCCCATGATTTAGATGTTGAATATGCATAGTGAGTACAAGCAAATGGCTAATTATCAGCGCCTAGAAACCTGGAAGGCCAGAACCGAAACCGGTTAAGAGTAAACAAACTCTAGTGAGAATTCTTGGTTTAGGGACTAAACCGCCAACATGGTTAAGATCCTCTAACCAGAACGCATTGTATAATAGACCGCATGGAAGTTAAAATACTTCACGACGCAGAACATTTTAAACCAATGTTCAGTGATTGATTACGTGGGTGTAATCCCTTTTAAGAGGGGTGTGGAGGGTGATTTTTCGGTTTGAGGGGGGGTCTATCTAAATATGATTCTTGACTGAAAAGCCTAGATCCTAGAAATTGCCATTCTGTGGAGGGTGAAAACCCGTTATCTGGCATCCCTCAAATGCCTACTTCATCGTCCGTCTTTCCCAGCAAGCCTAATGGGGAGTGTTAATGAACACTTCACCGCTCTCAATGGGCTCCACGCGGACTTATGCCCAAAGGGCGGAAATTGACTAGAGTCGCCACCTAGTTTGACCTAAGGAACTAGGAAGGGAGGAGAAGGGTTCTAAGAACCGTTAATTGACTCTGTGATTTGCAGATGGATTGGGCTTATCTGGTCATACCAAAGATTCTGTGTGGGTTCGCACTGGGTTACACCCCTTATAAGTGGCAACGACCACGACTTTGGATTGGTGCCCGAGGAAACCTCGGTCTCCAATTACCGGGATTTCCTTCTTTCAAAACCTTATTAGAGAGAGTCAGTTAAAACCAAAGGATATGGTTGAGTGTGGACTGAGGAGTAGATGATTTTGAGGAGTTTAAAAATAGGTTGGTCTTGAAGAAGTTTGTTTGAGTGCTGAGAGGTGTTTTGGTCATTTTGTGAAGTTAAGGGGTACTCGGGTCATCTAGTGGAATTGAGGAGTTGCTTAGGGACATTTTGTGAAGTTGGAGGGGATTTGAGTTATTTGATGGAGTTAAAGTGAATTCGGGTTATTTTGAGGAGTTTTCTAGGTTTGTAAAGTTTGGCTTTGGAATATAGGGGTTCGGGTTTTAAAGATGCTTCAGGTTTCAGATGGCTAAGGTTGCTCGGGAGCATTTAGGAATTTGAGGTTCTATATGACCTGGAGTTTGTTCAGAGAATGGTTAAGAAGTGCTTATGTGACTTGAAGTTTTAATGGGAGGGTTAGATTGGTTTACTCAAAATTGTCTCTCTTAAAGTTTTTTTTTGAAATCGAAAAATCATTTTTATTTTGTAAAAGTGCGGATAATCCCGAGGGATTACCCTATGTACCCCCTCGAACGTGACACTTAATTAATGGTAAGTGCCGAGGCTCGAAAGATGGGGCAATGAATTTATGTCGAAAAAATAGGATTTAGAGAGAAACACCATGAATGAGATGTTCTCGGTCAAACCCTAATAACGTCTTTAACTCCCGGGTTTTAAAACGTTAAAAACCAAAATCATTGAAATCGAGCGGAAGGGAGTTAGACGATTATAAAATCCTGACGGCAACTATGAAGGTCGTTACTTCCCTAGCACCCCGCCTTGTAAAAATCAAGGCTGCAATTAGGGGAGGTTTGTCACCCTAATGCCCTGCCTAAAGAGATCCAGACTGCGATAAGGGAAGGTTATGACCCCAGTGCCCCGCCTCGGATTTTTATTTTGGAAGGGAGACAAGTGATGCCTAACTAGGGAGAAAATGTTCTTTGAAAGTGTTAGACATCCCATGTTCCCCAAAACAGTTTAATTTTGAATTGAAAACGGAGCTTGAAAGCTTTGAAAGTTGTTCGGAATCCTCGGTGAAGAAACACTGATTTTGAGAAATTTTTCAGGGAAAACTTTCTGTATATGTGAGATAACTTTATGCATTTGAGAAGAGTTTTCTGTGATGTGAGAAAAGTTTTTCCTTTAAAATTCCACAAAAATGGTTTCTTTGAAAACTTGATGAAACTTGAATGAAATGATGGTTTGAAATTCTTTTTGGGTTTTTGGATTTTATAACGAATTTACAAGTCGAGTTTGAGTTAGATTGAATTGGTCGAATTGAATTGGACTGAGCTGGATGAAAGATGAGATGGTTTGGATTGAATGGAATTGGATTGAATCGAACTTAGGCCAATCTTGAATTGAACTTGAGCCGTATTTGAATTGAACTTGGGCCGGGTCAAAGATTTGGGTCAGGGTCAACGTTTTGGTCAAGGTCAATGTTTTGGTCAAGGTCAAAGTTTTGGTCAAGGTCAAAGTTTTGGTCAAGGTCAAAGTCAAGGTTCAAGTGGTCAAAAGGTCAAAGTCAAGGTTCAGGTTAAAGTTTGGGTCAAGGCTTGGGACTTGGATTATTTTCTGTGGACTTGGGTTATTTTTGTGAACTTGGATTTGGAGTGAAGTTGGATAACATTTCATGGGTGAGTTTTTTGGGATTTGGTGAGGATTTGATTTGGGTTGGACCTGAAGTGTTGGGCTAAAGGGTTGATTCGTGAACTTGGGTCTATTTTGGATTCTGGGCCGCGGGCTTTGGACTTGGGTCGGGGGTTTGGACTTGGGTTTTGGGCTTTTGGATTTGGGCCGTGAGTTTTGGGCTTGGACTATGGGCCGTGGGTTTTGAGTTTTGCACTATGGGCTTTTGGGTTTGGATTGTGGGCCGTGGGCTTTTGGGTTTGGATTGTGGGCCGTGGGCTTTTGGGTTTGGACTGTGGGCCATGGGTTTTGAGTTTTGGGCTTGGACTGTGGGCCGTGGGCTTTTGGGTTTGGATTGTGGGCTTTGGGTTTTAGGGCTTGAACTGTGGGTTTTGGGCTTGGGCCGTGGGCTCTAGGGTTTGGATTGTGGGCTTTGGGTTTTGGGGTTGGACTATGGGTCGTCGGCTTTTGGATTTAGGCCGTGAGTTTTGGGCTTGGACTGTGGGCCGTGGGCTTTGGATTTGGATTGTGGGCCGTGGGCTTTTGGGTTTGGACTATGGGTCATGGGCTTTTGGGTTTGGGCCGTGAGTTTTGGGCTTGGACTGTGGGTCGTGGGCTTTTGGGTTTGGATTGTGGGTCGTGGGCTCTGGATTTGGACTGTGGGCCGTGGGTTTTGAGTTTTGGGCCATGGGTTTTGGGCTTGGGCCGTGGGCTTGGACCTGGGCCGAGTTTTGGAGTTGGGCCGGGTTTGGAAAAGATGATCAAAGTTAAAATGAAAAAAAGATTGATGATAATAAATAAGAGAAATTAGAAGACAATTTGAATTTCCATTGGATAGAAAACATTACAGAGATGGGCCGGATCCTTAATTAAGGATTTGAAGTTGATGATTCAGCACTCAATTTTTTTTGATCAAACTGGATGTACAATTTTTATTTTAATAAAGGGATGGTTTGGAAAGTCTTATAATAGAAAGGGTTGTTCCCACCGTCCGGACTCTACGGCCCGTTTGAGTGAGACAAGCCCTTGATCCTAAAAGCTTTTCTAGAGTGGGCCTTAAAGGCCCACTAAAAGGGGTCAATCTAATGGGCTGTCTAAGGCCACCTGTCCTAGCCTAGTTTGGCTAGTTATGGGCTAGGTCTGAATTAAACTAGATTTGGGCCCAAGTTTATGCAGGTCCAAACAGAACAAGCCCATGCATATACAACGATATCAACAAGGGAATGAGCCACCAAAGTAAATCACTATGTGGACATGGATTACAAAACAAATACCACATATGGACATGAACTTGTGAAAAGCCAACCAAACAAATCGTAAATAGATAAGGAGGGATTACAGAAACTGAATAATATACAAGGAATGAATATCTGAGGTTATCTAGGAAGTATACCAGATTTAATCAACCTAAGAGCTCTCAAGAAAGCCTCGGCAAAATGGACCCTACTGTGTGGGTTGCTAATTAGTTATTATTCTCGCACCTTCTTTTTTTTATCTTTCAATGATCAACCTAAGGTCACAAGCAGGAAAGAACATCAAAAGATGAATATGCAGAGGAGGAAAACTATACACATAATACAGGTGAAAGCTGGTGTGCAAATTTAATTAACCTACTAAAACAGACTTAGACAAATTTGCCATAACAAAAAGAAAAATCTAACACCAACCGTGGATCCTAAATGTGGGGTTTCTAATTCATTGTTACTTTCTCCTTTTACTTATCTTTCAATGACCACACAAAGGCTTGCAAGCAAGAAAACTAATCCAAAAGAGCAAGTTACAGCAGACAAGACGATATATATAAAACTGTGATCAACTCTAAAATGAATAACTGATTAGAACACTATTTAATCTAGGCCAACCAGAAATGGATGAGCATGCTCGCATGGATTCCATTTTAACAGCAAAAAGGATGTAGTATGGTTTCCTTTTCAGGGAACAAATCCAACCAGAAACAGACATAGATTTCATCATACAAACAGACATCAACCATCACATTTTGGCAAGTTTTCAGTTCAGAAGGAAGTACCAGGGAAATGAAGACTAAGTATCCTGCAAAGTTAAACCCACGGACAGACAGATGGGTTAGTGCGTATACTCCTTTAATTAATAGAAATCCAAATGGAGTTAAGCGAAGGGATACAAAGCTTAAAAGGTGAGATTAGAGCTCTGCTAATGTGGGGGGTGGGTATGATCAGCCTCGAAGGTTGAGGATAGGCTTCTCCTGCTCAACTAGCACACAGACATAAGTGATGGTGATATACAAAACCGCATAACAGAGGCATCCTCCAGAGAAGCAGATCAAACAATACTTCAAAACCCTTCTAGTATGAAGACGGTTTATTGGGTTGTAACCACAAGATAGGTTACAGGCAGAAACGAAACCAAATGAAACATCCTACTAGGGAAGGACCAGTCTATCACTACTACAGACGTTTACCATAGTACACTAAAAAAACTTTTCGAACTGGAGATGGACCAGTTTACTAGCAGTATGGACATGAACGCAAGAGAATGGGAAATATGCCGGGTCATTACCATCCGTATTACACTCAAACAAAACTTAAAATTTGATGCAGTCAAAACGACATGAATGTGTGGGTAACAACAGAAGTAAACGAAATAAACAAAACTCGAATCAAAACCCGCACATGAGTACGCCATGTTCATGGACTTCTAAGTCCATACCAGGCTGGGTATTCACCCAAACGTCAAAACGGCGAAGGAAAACGAGACAAAACCAAGGATGATCAGATAACTAGAACCACATAATTCGAAACATGAGTTCCTTGTGCACATCCCTGGAACCAAAGGCATGCAAAACCGACATTTGAAGCTTTGGTCCCGGGATTTTATTCGGACAAAAAAGAAAACGGGGAATATCAAAAGTGGGAGAGATTTCTCAGGTGAACAGAAATGAAGACTGGATGCTAAGTAATCAAGAGGGCGGTAAGAGCAGAGATAGAGCAGAAAAGCATTCAAACGTAAACTGGGGAATAACTCGAAATTGAAACCACGAGAAAGACAAGGAGATTCGAAAGGAGGGAGATAACCATTTGCATGGAGCAATCGGTACCACTTACGCAGTAGAATCCGAACAGGCTTTCAAATGGAAAATGGCGTGAATGGCGGTTTTGGGTAGAGGATGAAGGGCGGGGCGTTGTGGTTTTGAATGTCAGAATAGTGGTGGGTGTAGGCAGAGGTGACGGTTTGAGGGTGGAAGGTGGTTTCACAGTGGCGATTCCGGCGGAAGGACGAAGGCGAGATGGGTTTTAAAGGGAGTTAGGCAATCGTCGAACTTCTTCAGGTTTGAATACTGAGGAACAATAGGGAGAATGTTGGGGGTTAATCGGCTCTTTCAAAAATGTGCCAGTACTGTAGGGTTTTTTGTTGTTTTATAATGAAGAAGCATCCTTAAGAAGAGGTGTTGGGCTGTTTTTTTTGTTTTTGGGCTGGTTTCATCCTTGGGTCTAAATCAGTCTAGTCGAGATAGGAAAGGAGAAAACAAAATAAAAACAACCGGTCATGCTCTGAAGGGCAGTTTCGAATAGAGGATGAAGGGCGGGGTGTTGTGGTTTTGAATGTCAGAACAGTGGTGGGTGTAGGCGGAGGTGACGGTTTGAGGGTGGAAGGTGGTTTCGCAGTGGCGATTCCGGCGGAAGGATGAAGGCGAGATGGGTTTTAAAGGGAGTTAAGCAATCGTCGAACTTCTTCAGGTTTGAATACTGAGGAACAATAGGGAGAATGTTGGGGGTAATCGGCTCTTTCAAAAACATGTCAGTACTGTAGGGTTTTTTGTTGTTTTATAATGAAGAAGCATCCTTAAGTAGAGGCGTTGGGCTGTTTTTTTTTTTTTGGTTTTTGGGCTGGTTTCATCCTTGGGTCTAAATCAGTCTAGTTGAGACAGGAAAGGAGAAAACAAAATAAAAACAACCGGTCATGCTCTGCCCAGGTTTCGAACTCGGGTCTTCAAGCAGTGCCCGTCACACCTTGACCGCTTGAGTTGTGGCGAGTTTCAGTTTATAACAGCAGTTAATAAAACAAAAGTCGCATTGCAAGCTAAACGAGAAATAAAAAAACGCCTTAGCTCGGAGTCAAACCTAGAACCATTGGGTTACATGGAGAGTATACTAACCGGCTATGCTGAGTCGGAAATCAGTATCTTCATCGGAAAAATAGAACTAGAGTTTTAGCCCAGACCAGGATAACTATTCTAAAAAAGCTACCAACTCAAAAGGAAAGTATACTATAAAATGAGAATAATAACATAGTGACAAGAAATTACGGAATACAATTAAAAAAATAAGATTCAAAACGTAATGATATGAATAAAAAGAGTAGCACATGTACATTAAATAATAAAAATAAAGTCCATGAAATAATGATGCAAACGCAAAAAAATAAAATGAACAAAATAATAGTAGTAAAAGAGGACATAAAATGATGGAAATGATGATGATAAAATAATGAGAAAGTCGGCAGGAAATAATAAATAATAATGATAAGAAACGAGAGGTATGAATCAAACGAGTGCATAAATAATACAAGGAAATAACAAAAAAGTGAAATATTTTAAACAAAAGCAACAAAATAAGTATTCAAAATGAATTTGATTAAAACGGATTACAATAAAAATCCCGTGTTCCTTTTCCATGGGAATGTAAGATTTAAATGTTGAAAAAGAAACTCCTTTGATTGAAAACGGGGACGACCGTCCTATTTCTAAAAACAAGTTTATTTTATTTTTCCTTCATTTCAAAAATAAATAGCACAAGGAACTTATTTCAAAAAAAAATAGCACAAGGAAGGGGTGAGAATTTTTGGTGCTACATATGGCTCCCCTTGATTCAATTCTGCAATAGAAGGATTACAGAATTGGATCAAGGTTGACGGGGCGCCAAAAATTCTCACTAAGGTTTTATGCGTGCACCAAGATGCGGTTGCAAACAGAACGCGGTAAAATGCAACGGGAAAATTACGCGATACTGGGATGCACGAGGACTTATGAAGAGCCTCAACTAGACCTCTCGACGTCTAACTATAGGACTTATGAAGAGCCTATAATGCAAATGGAAAGTACGAGGACTTATGACGAGCCTCAACTAAACCTCTTGACGTCTAGCTATAGGACTTATGACGAGCCTATAATACTAACAATTGATAGATTTGGGTGCACGAGGACTTATGAGGAGCCTCAACTAAACCTCTTGACGTCTAGCTATAGGACTTATGACGTGCCTATAATGCAAATTGAAAGTATGAGGACTTATGACGAGCCTCAATAAACCTCTTGACGTCTAGCTATAGGACTTATGACGAGCCTATAATACTAACAATTGATAGATTTGGGTGCGCGAGGACTTATGATGAGCCTCAACTAAACCTCTTGACGTCTAGCTATAGGACTTATGACGAGCCTATAATGCAAATTGAAAGTACGAGGACTTATGACGAGCCTTAACTAAACCTCTTGACGTCTAGCCATAGGACTTATGACGAGCCTATAATACTAACAATTGATAGATTTGGGGGCATGAGGACTTATGACGAGCCTCAACTAAACCTCTTGACGTCTAGCTATAGGACTTATGACGAGCCTATAATGCAAATTGAAAGTACGAGGACTTATGACGAGCCTCAACTAAACCTCTTGACGTCTAGCTATAGGACTTATGATGAGCCTATAATACTAACAATTGATAGATTTGGGTGCACGAGGACTTATGACGAGCCTCAACTAAACCTCTTGACGTCTAGCTATAGGACATGTGACGAGCCTATAATGCAAATTAAAAGTACGAGGACTTATGACGAGCCTCAACTAAACCTCTTGACGTCTAGCTATAGAACTTATGACAAGCCTATAAACTAACAATTGATAGATGTAGGTGCACGAGGACTTATGACGAGCCTCAACTAAACCTCTTGACGTCTAGCTATAGGACTTATGACGAGCCTATAATGCAAATTGAAAGTACGAGGACTTATGATGAGCCTCAACTAAACCTCTTGACGTCTAGCTATAGGACTTATGATGAGCCTATAATACTTAAATGGAGTTGTACAAAACTAGCTCTTTGAGTGACCGATTTGAGATTGATTTTGGTTGCGGATTGATCCGAAATTGGATGCTTTTGGATTTCCTTCATGAGGGATGTGATGGTCGAATGTTTCCTTTCGATGTCGCCTTTGACTTTGTCAGTGTGGGACTTGTGTTTCGGTTTTGTTTTTGACAGCCTTGCCCGATGTGCACTATAGTCTTGGGATTTGGTGGGACTCTTGGACCTAGAGTTCGGGATGGCTCCGATATGGCTTTGAGATGGCTCCGGTATGGCCCTGAGATGGCTCCGGTATGGCCCTGAGATGGCTCCGGTATGGCCCTGATTTGGCTCCGGTATGGCCCTGAGATGGCTTCGGTGTAACCCTGAGATGGTTCCTCTCGATTGAGGCGGATTTCTTCATAGAGTGATGGTAATGGCCTTGTGGTTCGAGGGGAGGAGGGTTTTTATTTGGGTCGGGGTCGCACCCTAGGTGGGTTGCCTACGTACTCAACTCCCTGTTGAGATCAGACCTTACGTAGTTCATGAATTTTCGCGAGTGAGGAGTTTGGTGGTG
The DNA here is from genome assembly GCA_023374045.1 of Limonium bicolor. Classification (NCBI taxonomy): domain Eukaryota; kingdom Viridiplantae; phylum Streptophyta; class Magnoliopsida; order Caryophyllales; family Plumbaginaceae; genus Limonium; species Limonium bicolor. Next base: position 218,862,779 of record CM041779.1, read on the forward strand.
AGGAGGGATGTCTTGCGGGGCATTTCTTTGAACGGTGCTCGAAGACTTTTAATCCTTTGTTTTGATAGTTGTGCAGTCTCCGAGAGTGGTTGTCATGCCGGCTGGTGAAGGAGACAGGTTTTATGCTGTAGCCTTCACTATAAGGAGAGTATACTCATCTTTCTCTTCCCATGGTGTAGGATATTATGTCCGAACCGATGGATGCAAATCTATTCTACATGCATTTTTTTGGGAATTGGGGTATGACTAAATGCAAAGGGGATGTCGTGTCAAGGTGAGCTCGACCAAGAATTCTAATTCAGTCAGATTAGTCAACCCTAAGCCACTTCTTTCTTGAAAAATCTTCCCGAAAGAGGTCTCTCGGGATCTCTTATACCTTTCCGCCTCCTCTCTTAAGGTCAGTTAGGCTTTCTTTAATTGGGGTGATAGACACTCGTTTTTTCTCTTCCTTTCTGGTTTCTCTAACACTCGTTTGTGCACGATTGTATTGACAAGAATGGACGCGTTGTGGCCTTTCATGTTTTGAATTTGGTACTTTTCGAATCAAGCAAATACCATCTCTAAGTCGGAGGTCTTTCAATGGGTTATAACGGGGCTGTAGGGTATGTCGCATGGGACTGGGGGATTTGTTTGAGGATTGTGGAGCTTTTGTGCAATGGAGGATATGCTTCACCTTCACCATGGGTGGTGTGATTTTTGAACTTCTTTTGCATTCGTACGGATTATGATGTGTTCTCATTTTTTATTTGCTACTTTCTTTGAGTGGTCTATTCGCACCTCTTTGAGTTTGACATTTTCGTTCTTATACATTCCTCAAGTGTGGATGTTTCACGCGATGTGGGGCTTTCATTTCCTCTCTTTACTCTTTTGAGTATTTTGTGTTTCGTTCCTCTCGTTTTCATCCTCTTTGGGTATCTCTTTCAAGCTTCTTCCATGCTTTAAATGGTGGGGAAGGAACCATGGCTCCGGCTCTTTTCATCCACCTTTGCAAGGGTGAATTGTTGTGTGATGTGGGGTGGTATATCGTGGAGTTGTTTTCGAAAAGATTTTCAATGAAAGGTTTAGCGGGGTTCACTAAGGGATCATTTTCAGGGTCAAATAAGGCTTTTGGCCTTGTGGAGGTTTTCTTCGATCCTAGGTGCCTCGTCATTCCTATTGACAGATAATTGTTTCCTCTACTATTCCCAAATTTTGACATGAATGGTAACGCGCTTTTCTCCTTAATATTTGGTTCTGTGATGGAGGATCCTCACATGGTGCTTTCGAAATTCAAATGTGTCAAGCGCTCTGGGTTTTGCACGCTTTGTGTTTCTTTCATGCACTCGACTCTCACGGGAGGTTGGAGATCCTTTCAATGACCTCTTTGGGGAAAATGATACAAGAGTTTGGCGACCTTGTGATGACTTATGTGACTTTCCTAGAATTAAAGGTTGAGATACACCTCGAGACTGGGGATATGCAAATGCAAATGCAGTTAAGCTAAACCTAATGCAGATGATAATGATAACTTTTGTGTGGATGCATTTTTTTTATTTTTGTGTGGATGCATTTTTTTGGATTTTTGTGTGGATGCATTTTTTTTTTATTTTTGTAACGGTTCAGACATAATATCGTTTCAACCGGTCGAGATTGACAAGACTTTGAAATTCTTCTCCATCTAGATCTATCAGTAATACAACACCGTGAGGGGTTATCTCCTTGACCAGATAAGGGCCCACCTAGTTCGGTTTGAATTTCCCTTGTGGGTCTGGCAAATCCATTCTCAGCTCTTTTAGGACGAGATCACCCACCTGGATGTTTTGTTCTTTGACCCTTTTGTTGAACGCTCTAGCCATTCTCTTCTGGTAACCCTGGATGTGATATAATGCCTGTAGGTGCTTTTCATCAAGAAGAGCTAAACTGTCATAGCGTTGTTGCAACCAGTCACCTTCAGCAATTTTCAGCTCGTTAGTGACCCGAAGAGTTGGAATTTCAAGCTTGATCGGCGAGACACATTCTGACCCATACACCAAGGAATACGGGGTGGCTCCGGTTGCAGTTCTGACTGTAGTTCGGTAACCCCAGAGAGCGTAGTGCAGCTTTTCCGGCCAATCTCTGGATGTTCCAACCATTTTTGACAGTGCACTCTTTACGACTTTGTTGGCGGCTTCGACTGCTCCGTTAGTCTAAGGTCTGTATGGAGATGATCTGTGGTAACAGATGTTATCTTTTTCCATGATCCGGATAGTGTCTCCGTCAAATTGAGGACCGTTGTCTGATACGAACTCTGAGGGAACCCCATATTGGCATATGATACCTCGCTCGATGAACTGGGCAACTTGCTTCGATCCGATGTTTACGAACGACTGTGCCTCTACCCATTTGCTGAAATAGTCTATCACCACAAGGATGTAGCGGTGTCCATTTGAAGCTTTAGGGTGAATTTCTCCGATGAAGTCGATTCCCCATATAGAGAATGGCCAAGGGGCCGCCATGGCTGTTAGGGGTAGGGGAGGTAGGTGTTGCAAGTTAGCATGTGTCTGACACTTGGCACACTTTTTCACAAATGCGTGACAGTCGGCTTCCATCATTGTGCAGTAGTACCCTAGTCTGAGGATTTTCTGGGATAGGGAATGTCCTCCAGCATGGGTCCCACATACTCCCTCGTAGACATCCTCGATGATCTTATCAACCTCTTTTCGGGTCACACATAAGTGTTGGACTCCATTCGGCATTCTCATGTAGAACCTAGTTCCGCATATCACATATTGATTCGACATTCTCCTCAGTGCAATGCAGTCTTGCTTAGTGGCTTCTGGTGGATACTCCCCTTTTTTAAGGAAATTCTCAATGTCTACGAACCACTCATCTCCGGTTTCCTCTACTTTGATGGCTCCAATTTCAAATGAGGGTACATTGGTCATCGTTATCCATAAGGGAAAGTATAATGAGCCGCTTGGCACTTGGACTACTGAAGCTAGGGAGGCTAGAGAATCCGCAAAGATGTTCTGGCTCCGGTTCACATGCTTGAAAGTTACATTTCGAAAGTAGGTTATTAGGTGTGAAAGGTAGTCATGGTAGGGGATCAATCGTTCTTCTCTGATCTCCCAAGTCTGGTTGACTTGCGAAATAACGAGATTAGAGTCGCCAAAGAGCTCTAACTCCCCCACTTGCAATTCTAACGCCATTTCAAGTCCCAGGATGCAGGCTTCGTATTCTGCCATGTTATTAGTGACCGGGTAATTGATTTTTACCGAGGCTGGAAGCAGATCTCCCTCAGGGTGAATCAACAAGATCCCGGCCCCTTTACCCTTATGGTTGACGGCACCATCAAAGTATAACCTCCAACGGGTTTTCCGTAATGTCATGATTTGCTCGTCTGGGAAGTCGTCATTACCAAAGAACTCGGACGCTACTGGGCATTCTACTAAATGTTCGGCTATAGCAGTCCCTTTGATTGACTTTTGGATTTTGAAAGTGATATCGAATTCGGACAACAACAGGGACCATCTGGACAAGTGGCCGTCAAGAATTGGCTTTTCCAGAAAGTACTTTATAGGGTTCATGCGTGCAAAAAGATGAACCTCTTGCCCTAACAAGTAGTGCCTTAGCTTCTTCGTAGACCGAACCAAAGCAGCACAGAATTTGTGGATTTCAGAGTATTGTGTTTCTACATCGACCCATTTCTTGCTGATATGGTAGATCGACTTTTCACGCGGTGGGGATCCTTGTACCTGGGCCAGCATGGCGCCCATTGATGTTTCTCGGGCAGTGAGGTAAAGGATCATTAGTTTACCCACCTGGGGCGGTACCAAGACTGGTGGATTCTGCAAATAGGTTTTAATCTTCTCGAATGCCTCCTGACACTGTTCATTCCATACTTTAGACGCATCTTTCTTCAACATACGGAAGATAGGCTCATAGGTCTCGGTTAGCTGCATGATGAATCTTCTGATGTACTGAACTCTGCCTAATAAACCTCTTATTTCTTTTTCGGTCTTCGGAGGAGGCATTTCTTGAATGGCCTTTATCTTATCTGGGTCAACCTCGATTCCTCGGGTGGTGATCATGAAGCCCAAAAGCTTTCCTCGGGTCACTCCGAATGTACATTTCTCGGGGTTTGGCTTCATTTGGTACTTCCGCATCCGATCAAAGAACTTTCTCAAGTTTATCAAGTGGTACTCCCATTGGGCAGCTTTGACGATCATGTCATCTACATATACCTCCACTTCCTTGTGAATCATGACATGCAATAAGGTAGTGGCAGCCCTTTGATACGTGGCTCCGGCATTTTTCAAGCCAAAGGGCATGTTCACGTAACAAAAGGTTCCCCACTGCGTAATAAAAGACGTCTTTTCCTGGTCTTCTACGGCCATTCGAATCTGATTGTAACCCGAAAACCCATCCATGAATGACAGTAGTGCATGTTGGGCAGTGTTGTCAACAAGGATGTCAATGTGGGGTAAGGGAAAACTGTCTTTGGGGCTGGCCTCATTTAAGTCCCGAAAGTCAATACACACTCGCACCTTTCCATTTTTCTTTGGGACGGCTATGATATTGGCTAGCCAATCGGGGAAATTGACGACCCGGATAAAGCCAACACGTAACAATTTTTCAACTTCTTCTTTCACTTTCAATTGGTGCTCGGGTTTCATTCTTCTCAATCGTTGTTTCTTAGGTTTGGCATTTGGATACAACGGTATTCGATGTTGGACAATATCAGGATCGATCCCAGGCATGTCTGCGTAACTCCAAGCAAAAACATCGACATATTCAGTTAGTTGAGAAGTTAAGTCACGTTTCTCTGTTTCACTCAGACCCAAACCGACTTGCAAAGTTTTGGGGTTATCAGGTAATGGTGGCCACGGGTCCGGTTCCACCGGTTCCGGTTCCGGAAAATGTGTATTCGTATTCGGAACCGGTCTGGGCGGTTCTGGTTCCGGTTCTGAAATCTGGATTCGCTTCGGATTCGGTCAAAAAACCGGTTCCGGCCGGTTCCGGTTTCAGTTTCGGTTCCGGTTCTGATCGGTTCCGACCGGTTCCGGAGCGGTTCCGGAAAGATTCGATCGGCTCCGTTGCTTTCGTTTTAGCTCCGATTTGAGATCCGTTTGAGCGCACACGTTGCTCTTTTCATCCACTTTACTCCTAGATGGTTATTCTTCAAGTTTTAATCTAATGTGTAAGAAACAAAGACTTAGGAAATTTTATTGACTTTACAAAAAATAAGGAACAAAGAGAATTTTTTATATGATTCACTGCTCATTAAAAGCTTATTAGGTAAAAACCCTTTGAGAAAACCTAATAAGGAAAAGAGTACAGCTACTAAGAGGTTACATGATTTCAATTTGCAAGTCTTAAAAAAAAAAGATTACATGGAAAGAAATAATACTAAATTACTAATACATTCTAAAATATTAGAAGATAGAAGTCCTAAGTGGTGTTATCCCCATTCATATCATACCAATCATGATGTTGGCCTTCATATTGCAATGCGCGTGCTTGGGATCTAACGACTATTTTCTTCAGAGGACGCGCGCCCGAGACCCAAAACGACGTCATTTTGGCCCGATTCCAACGGTAACTTCAACCGGTTCCGGGGTGGTTCCGGTCCGTTTCCACCGGTTGCGGTTCCGGTTCCGGTTCCCGGTTCCGAATCCGACGACGGTTCCAGCGGTTTCCGCGGTTCCGGTCCGGGCCCGGTTCGGGCCCGAATCTCAAAACTGTATTCGTATTCGAACCGGCTGAGGCGGTTCGTTCCGGTTCCGGTTCCCGGTTCCCACGGTTTCCCGGCAGGTTCGGTTCCGGTTCCTTCAATCGGTTCCGGGTAGAACCGCCGGTTCCGGGTAGAACCGGACCCAATGGCCACCATTATTATCAGGTGTTCCGATATATTTATTGCTACAGTGTCCTCCACAATCTAAGTGTGGGTTGAATATTGTTCTGTGGGAGGCATATTCTCCTCGTCATATTCTTCTTCTTCAGCCTCATAGTTTTGCATTGAATCAAGTGACAAAAGAGATGAATTTTCTGAACAACTGACTTTCATTATATTCGAAGAGCTGGGTAACTCAGTGATTGTTAGAAAATTGCCACCATTTTTACAGCCGAAATAAATGATGGCTCCCCCTCTCTTTCTTCTTCATTGAAATTGAGACAGACATCATTTTCATCATCAGTACCTCTAGAACTACTGCTATCACTACTATTATTGCTATCACTATCTACTAGACTGACTGAATATGGCTCCTCCTTCCTATAGCAAATGGCAAGGCATGCTCCATGGCTATCTACCGAGAGTGTGGGGGCCTTGATGACTGATTTGATCGTGACACTGTTCTCCGCTACCTCCTCTAGCATTCCTTGGTCACATTCCTTGTCGTCCTGGTCTTTAGGGCATGAGTTGAGGGAGAATAAAGTGGTCCACCAGCTCCCCCACTCCATTGTCTCCTGATTCTCCTAAGCCCGAGCTACTCTCTGCTTATGACAACTCACAGAAACACATGGTTCAAGGTTAACTGATAAGAAAGAAACTGTGGGAATTCTTACATGTGAATCTGTCAACATCATACATGGCATTTCCGTAAATCCCAGCCCGGCTCCTCGAGCTCCAATATATGTTGTTAGTGGCTCCACCATGACCTGCAGCTCCTTGCCTAGTCCACTCCCCTGTTTGTAGCCCATCTGAGACATCATGTGCTGCGATGTAGGGCTATAGACACTAGGGTCGAAGTAGAGAGGAGTGATGGAAGAAGTTTGACTTACCTGTGAATGTGGCCGGGCCACTGTGAAGCCCCTGAGCGTCAACTCTCCACCCCCCGGTGTCTTAATCTCAAATAGTGGGGACTCAGATCTAGCCTCTCCCAAAACCTCCACGATTCGCCCCCCGTGTTTGAATTTTATCTTCTGATTGACTACTGATGGGACTCCTTTAATCTGATTAATGAACTCCCGCCCCAGCAGAAGGTTGAAGGTGGAGGATATGTCTATGACCATTGCTTCGATGGTCGGGGAGACGTCCTCAATCAAGATCGGCAGTGAGATGGTTCCCAAAACCTTCCTATGGCTGTTGTCATAGGCACTCAACGTCATGTCTACCGGCTTGAAGTCGTTGAGTCCCATATGACGGGCTACGCGGAGTGGGCAAACATTCACTTCGGCCCCATCATCAATTAAAGTCTTTGGGACCTGGAATCCTCCGGCCTTCACAGTTATGTAGAGGGCCTTTCCCGATTAACGAGGGATATCGTCATCGGTGAACGTTATGGAGAGGTCAGGAGTCCGGGATAGGTGAGCTATGATGTTTTTGACTGATGTCGGCCGCTTCTTGTCCATTCCCAAGTGCCGAGCTACTGCATCTTTGTGCTCTTCTGAAATTGTCAGCAGGGACCAGATTGTGATGGGTATACTGGTTGTCTTCAGTTTTCTCAACAGTTCTTCTTCTCCCACCAACTTGTTCTCGGACTCATTCAGAGTAAGGTCATAGACTTTCTGTTGCAATGTTTCTAGCTCCTCTGCGAGCTCAGTGGGTCTGAAATGCCTTCCTGAATGGGTAAAGTGATTGATTTTTTCAAAGTCATCATCGTGTTTTTCCTCATCTGCTATCAGAAATGGTACCTTAACAGGGGTTATAGCCGGTGGATTTTCATCTTCATCGGTGATCATGATGACATTGCACTCGGAGATTCTTCTTCCTCGCCTTTCGGCAATCTTCTACCGGCACCATGCTTCTACCACCTCCAATGCTTTCATAGTGTTATAGAGCTCTCGTGCTTCAAAATTCAATCCCACGAGTAACTCAAGGTTCTTCTCCATATGTCGTCCTACTATCAGTAGAGTGATTATTGACACCCTTCCTTGTCCTAGCAGACGCTCAACTATGGTTCAAATTTCATGCGTCATAGCTAGATATTCATGCATCTGCGGTTGAATATCATGCTAAATTTCTGGACGACGAACTCGGAAGGCGTCTAGCTCCAGGGATAGCACGATCGGAGGGGGTGTGCTCTGGTTTCCTGACTCAGAAGAATTCTCGATGACATTGATCCTTATGATTCTGCTAATGTCTGACTCTTCTTCTCCTTCTCCCATCAGACTCAACATATTCACATGTCTGGGGATTGAATTGTTCTGAGTGTTCGGATTAGTTTTCAGGAATTCCACCTTTCCAGCATCGATCAAGTCTTGGATGGCATGTCGCAAGGCCTGGCAATTATCTGTACTATGTCCCTTGATCATGTGATATTCATATAGGCTGTTGAGGTCAGGTCCCATCTGAGTGACTCCAGGTTTCGGATTTGGGTGTCTCTGTAGGAATCCCGAATCCGCTCTTCTTCAACTTCTCATAGGCTTTGCCCATCAGCATTCCTAAACTTGTGTAATTTCTCTTTGGCTGGGATTGGTAACTGCTCGGTGGTGGAGTTGCAGAATAGTTTAAGGTTGACCCACTAACTTGGGCTTGAAACACTGGTGGTTGAGATTGATTGGTTGACGGAGTAGGGAGAAACTTGTTGCCCGTGTCTGTCTTAGACTGCTTATTTTGGTAGTTTGACTGTCGGGGAAACAATCCCTGGAGACTTAGACCTTTCAACTTTCCATCTAAAGCTAGTTCTTCTACGGCCGTGGCAGCTGCTTTCAGATGCTTGAAATCACAAATCCCCAAGGATTTGAGGTGATCCGAGTAACGATTTTCTAGACAATCAATAATGATTCTTATTTGCTCATCTTCACTGGGGCGATCTAACATCTGACCCGCTTTCTCTCTCCACCTAGTAATGAATTCCATCACCGTCTCATGATTTTTTGGTCTCATAGTTTCCAAGTCTCTTCGGGTGACCCCTAGGTGAGTGTTATAGCTATACTGCTCCACAAAAGCTTGGTAGACTTCTTCTAGCTTTTTTCCCGAGAAGTCCAACCTTGACACCCATGTTTGGGTAGACCCTTCGAGATAGCTGGGGAAGCAGATTATCTTCATTTCATCATCTAGCCCATACATAGTCATGACCCGATCAAACTGGGCAAGATGATGCCTAGGGTCCCCTTTACCGGCGTATTTAGAGATTTCTGGCAGTTTCAGATTCTCGGGCAACTTGGAGTTTGGCTTCAATTGGAAATGACGGAAACCCAACATCTTGGCTCGCTCTCCGAGATGCATCTCTGCTAGTAGCTCTTCCTTCAGGGATTTTTTCATTTGACCGAAGTCAATTGGAAGGCGTTCAGTAGGTGGGGCTTGACTATAGCCATGAATCGAATGGTTAGACGGTTGTGGTAGTAGTTGGGTATGGGGAATTGCTTCCTCGAAATGGACAGCGTGTCCGGGGGCGGTGTAATGATATGGATTAAGTTGAATGGGGTCAGGGTGTGGTGAGTTGGGATGAATAGGCTCAGATTGTTTGACTTGATATAGATTGGTTGTCAGGGTAGTGACTCCAGTAGGTGGGAGCGGTGGTAGTCTGGGGAAGGTGGTTGGTATTGTGGGAACCGTGGTCAGGATTGGAGGTGGCATGGGAGCTCCAAAAAGTAGGTCAGTAGTTTGGAACGTTGTGGTCACTGGGCGGATGACGGTACGTTCTTTCCCTGTGATCGGTTGTGGTGTGGTGGTGTTGAACATAGGGTTTTGATTGCTCCAGCATCGGTTGTGGTGTGGAGTGTCCTCAATATAATCATCGTCAGGGTCAGTAAGGTATGGGTCCTTTCCTTTGGCTGCCCTCTCTTGGCGTAGTTGTTCTTCTAGCCTTTCAACAATCTGTTTCAGCATATTCTCATTCCTCGTAGACTGTTCCAGCATCCGATAGAGAACACTCGGATCGGGAAGGCGTAAGCCACTGCCACTAGCTCCTACGGTTGCACTCACACTCGCCTCAATAGCTGAGGTGGCTGGGGCACCTTCTGGGGCGGTGGGATTGATCAGGCTTGGGTCCATGGTTTCTGATGAAGTTTCGGTCACAGTATCGCTAGCCAGCCTACCCCTGGAGTCTCTCTTCTAAAGTCGAGTAATGTTGGAAGACTGAAGGAGAGTTCTTTACTTTTTGCTCTTTGATACCCCGGAAATATAGAATATGTAAAAAAGTCAGTATAAAAGTAACTTTGAAAAGGGGGAGAGGGCGAGAGCGTGAGAATGAAGGAGACGGCCGTCCCCGACTTTTTTGGGCAAAACACTTTTCGTAAACACCCACTTTCCAAGTGAAAAGGCGCACAGGCCTGTTTTCATTTCCAATAAAGAGGAGCAGTGACCATACCGTCATTACATAAATTAGAGATTACATCCTGGGGAAAAGGGAATTCATCTCGATTCAAAAGGGCAAACAATACAAAGTGTCAGTCCTAAAATAAGGTAAATAAGCTACCATCATTACATAATTAGAGATTACATCCTGGGGGAAAAGGGAGTACATCTCAATTCAAAAGAGGAAACCCTACAGAGAATTAGTCCTAAAATAAGGTAAATAAGCTACCATCATTACATAATTAGAGATTACATCCTGGGGGAAAGGGGAGTACATCTCAATTCGAAAAGGGGAACAAAGAGAACGATACGAGATATTAGTCCTAAGATAACTCAATCAAAATGAGAGAACTAGATAGAGGGGGGAGCTGGTCGCCTCCCTTCTACTATCGCTTCTGCTTTTTCACCCTTTTCTCATGTCTCCATTCTTGGCTGGCTGATAGAGAGGGCATCAAATTTACGACAATGGGTAAGTCGGGGTTTTGCATGACCACCCTATGATTAAGAGAATACGGGGTATTTATGATCCGGTCTATCCTCATTTCTAACCAAGGTCTGTAAGAGTCATTCAGATTGTAGTCTTGGTATGGAAGCTTCCGGACTGCCCACTGTGGCCCTGACCCATAGGCACTGATGATATGTCGAATGGTAGCTTCGGTAAATTGGTGGATCACATGATTAGCTTCCATGGCACCCGGGATTATCTGCTCACGACCGAACTGACGCATGGCTTCTAATGGGTATATCGTGACCAAGCGATCCAGACCGTATAGAAGTAGACCATCATGTCCAGCTGACCCAAATGTCCCTCCTTGCACATTCCAATCTGTTATGACCCATTCAATGTGCATTTTATGATAAATGTATCTGAAGAAAGATTTCCATCCTTCCTTTGGGTACCTCCTTCGGCTTCTAGCTGACATGTAAGTGTCCATGTTAAAGACCGAGAAGGCTGCTGGTGGTAGAAGTTTAAGATGGTCGAACAACCAAATCTGTAGTAGTAACGGGCTTCCTAAGAAGAATGTTTCCAACTTTCCTGAATCTTTCCAACGGTCCAAAGATCTGACAATTTCAGCTGTGACCACCGTTCCAATACTATTCACTTTTCAAGTGCTTCTAACAAATAGATAATCCGAGGATTGAATCTTAAAAATCGCTGACGAAAGAGATACAATCCCATCAGGCATAGGTCCATCACTTGTCTTTTGGTTTTCAACGAGAAGTAGGGCCTGTTGAATCACCCTAAAAGGTCCTCTAACTCAATGCTCAGATTCCCAAAATCCTGCACGTAGGCTTCTTATACTTCTAAGAACTCTGCAGCAAATCTTGGGGTCTTCGCCCGATCTAGGGGAATGAAAGGCATTGGCTGATGAGGTTCTATTTTCAAGAAAGCATCCATCTCGGCATGCAAAGGTACTAGTTCATGCATATTGAATCTGTAGAGATGATCAGTGGGGTCCCAATAAGATAGTGATTCAAACAATGCTTCATACTCCACCACAGCACGACACATCTCAGCAAAGCCAAACAATAGAGGCTTGGTGTCATAGTCTGACTTGAAGCAGATGTCTTTAAGTCTGCGGGAGATGCTGACTTCTCTTTGGCGCTCTTCTTGATAAGCAGCGAGCTCGGATTGTATCTCTCTAGCAAGTTGTCTCTCTCGTTCTGCCCTGATTTCTTTAGCCTTCTCTTTCTCTCCCGGGACAGTTTGCAGCCTGTTCAGCATCGTTGCTTCCCGGTGAAATAAAGGGAAAACAGGACAAGAAGAGGGTGTGAGAATCGGGAAATTAATCATGTAATTATGATATGGTCACCGCCTCTCTTTTTTGGAAATGAAAATGTTGTTTTTGAGGTTCCGAACGTTTTTGAGGAGAAAACTGAAAGGGAAATTAAGAAAAGTCCATCCTTTGCAGGAAAATAAATTTTGAAGAATGGTTTTAATTTGGAAAAAGAAAATCCGGAAAAGACTTTAATCATTAAAGGAAACTTTTAGGACGATGTTGGTAACATTTGCACATAAAGTAGTTAGCTAGTTAGATCGTGGCTGATTTTTATGTGGTGTTGTAAGCGTTAATGTTGGGATAATCACTTTCCAGGTCAATCGATGCTTCCATACCACTGGGGGAACCGTCGTCCCTTCACTGTTCATCTCTCAGGATTTATCTATGTTATGCCTTGTGGGGCATGTCACCAAGAAAAACCGGAGTGCTTAAGTTCTAAAGGTCAGGATACCTGATGTGATACAGTCACATGAGCCACGGCTAGGGATTATCACAGCATACTCACTTTTCGGGAAACTCGGGGAAATACTGCATGGGAACGGGTCTCCCGTCGTCTGCACGATAAGGTGTGTCCAAAGTCCAAATTATTCGCTGACTACGCTATGTCATGTATGGGTATCCGTAAATACGGGATCCTCTATGAATTTGTAGCGCGACATTGGGCTTTAAAGACACCCATGGTGCAGAGGACACTGGGAGAACTGAGCCCATGCAATCTTCAGGGTAAGGCAAAAGGGTGGTCAGACAGGCGGCATACAAGGGGGCAACTACCCATAAAACCCATCCAAGACATTGAATAAGGCAGCTGGACACTGAAGGCTTATAGCTTACTATATGCTGGCTTTAACTCGAGAAGGTGTTTGAAAGGATCCTGAGTTGTTTCAAGGTGTAGACAACTACGGCCATACCACCTCGTGGATTACTCCTTAGCTATGAAGGACCCATACTCAGAGGGAATCAGTTATGGACCAATTGTTAATCCCGACCGCAGATAGTAAAGGTGACACAGAGGAATGCATGTTCCTAAACTACCCGATGCAACAATGGGTTGGCTCCTTTCTACGAAGGCCCCATTTACAAAACTGTAAATAAGCAATTATATCATGAATGAAGGGCAGTAAACATAAGACAGTAAACACACAATATAGTAAACAAAAGTAAAGCATGCAAAGGTCAAACCACACATGTGGTAATCAAAGTCAATTTCGAACTTTAAACACTCGTCCTAACTATCCTCACAAAGCACACTCTAAGTGTGGAGTACAGTAACCCTAAAGGCTTGGAAATGAATCTCTTGAAGGTTTTGAAAGAAGTTGAGGAATCCCGACAATTTTGAACGGGGTTCAGTCTTCCTTGACCAAGTTTATGAGAAAAACTTACTCAAGTTTTCCCCAGCAGAGTCGCCATTCTGTGGAGGGTGATTTTTCGGTATGAGGGGGGGGGTCTATCTAAATATGATTCTTACTTAAAAGCCTAGATCCTAGAAATTGCCATTTTGTGGAGGGTGAAAACCCGTTATCTGGCATCCCTCAAATACCTACTTCGTCGTCCGTCTTTCCCAGAAAGCCTAATGGGGAGTGTTAGTGAACACTACACCCGCTCTCAATGGGCTCCACGCAAACTTATGCCCCAAGGGCGGAAATTGACTAGAGTCGCCACCTAGTTTGACCTAAAGAACTAGGAAGGGAGGAGAAGAGTTCTAAGAACCGTTAATTGACTCTGTGATTTGCATATTGATTGGGCTTATCTAGTCATACTAAAGATTTTGTGTGGGTTCGCCAACACCCCTTAGAAGTGGCAACGACCACGACTTTGGATTGGTGCCCGAGGAAGCCTCGGTCTCCAATTGCCGGGATTGCCTTCTTTCAAAACCTTATTAGAGAGATTCAGTTAAAACCGAAGGATATGGTTGAGTGTGGACTGGGGAGTAGATGATTTTAAGAAGTTTGAAAAATATGCTGGTCATGAAGAAGTTTGTTTGAGTGTTGAGAGGTGTTTTGGTCATTTTGTGAAGTTAAGGGGTACTCGGGTCATTTTATGGAATTGAGGAGTTGCTTCAGGACATTTTGTGAAGTAGGAGGAGATTTGAGTTATTTGATGGAGTTAAAGTGCATTCGGTTTATTTTGAGGAGTTTTATGGGTTTGTAGAGTTCGGCTTTGGAATACAGGGGTCCGGGTTTTGAAGATGCTTCAGGTTTCAGATGGCTAAGGTTGCTCGGGAGCATTTAGGAATTGGAGGTTCTATGTGACCTGGTGTTTGTTCAGAGAATGGTTAAGAAGTGCTTGTGTGACTTGAAGTTTTAATGGGAGGGTTGGATTGGTTTACTCAAAATTGTCTCTCTTAAAGTTTTTTTTTAAACCGAAAAATCATTTTTTTGTAAAAGGGCGGATATCCCGTGGGATTACCCTGTGTACCCCTTCGAACACGACACTAAATTAATGGTAAGTGTCGAGGCTCAAAAGATGGGGCAATGAATTTATGTCGAAAAAATAGGATTCAGAGAGAAACACCATGAATGTGATGTTCTCGGTCAAACCCTAATAACGTCTCTAACTCCGGGGTTTTAAAACGTTAAAAACTGAAAACATTGAAATCGAGCGGAAGGGAGTTAGACGATTCTAAAATCCCGGCTACAACTAGGAAGGTCGTTACTTCCCTAGCACCCCGCCCTGTAAAAATCTAGGCTGCAATTAGGGGAGGTTTGTCACCCTAATGCCCCGCCTAAAGAGATCCAGACTACGACAAGGGAAGGTTATGACCCCAGTGCCCCGCCTCGGATTTTTATTTTGGAAGGGGGACAAGTGATGCCTAACTAGGGAGAAAACGTTCTTTGAAAGTGTTAGACATCCCATGTTCCCCAAAACGGTTTAATTTTGAATTGAAAACTGATCTTGAAAGCTTTGAAAGTTGTTCGGAATCCTCGGTGAAGAAACACTGATTTTGAGAAATGTTTTTAGGAGAAAACTTTCTATATATGTGAGAGAAGAGTTTTCTGTGATGTGAGAAGAGTTTTTCCTTTAAAATTCCACAAAAATGGTTTCTTTGAAAACTTGATGAAACTTGAATGAAATGATGGTTTGAAATTCTTTTTGGGTTTGTGGATTTTAAAACGAATTTACAAGTCGAGTTTGAGTTGGATTGAATTGGTCGAATTGAATCAGACTGAGCTGGATGAAAGATGAGATGGTTTGGATTGAATGGAATTTGATTGAAAACGTCAAAATCAAGGTTCAGGTTAAAGATTTGGGTCAAGGTCAACGTTTTGGTCAAGGTCAATGTTATGGTCAAGGTCAAAGTTTTGGTCAAGGTCAAAGTTTTAGTCAAGGTCAAAGTCAAGGTTCAGGTGGTCAAAACGTCAAAATCAAGGTTCAGGTTAAAGTTTGGGTCAAGGCTTGGGACTTGGATTATTTTCTATGGACTTGGGTTATTTTTGTGAACTTGGATTTGGGGTGAAGTTGGATAACATTTCATGGGTGAGTTTTTTGGGATTTGGTGAGGATTTGATTTGGGTTGGACCTGAAGTGTTGGGCTAAAGGGTTGATTCGTGGACTTGGGTCTATTTTGGATTATGGGCCGCGGGCTTTGGACTTGGGTCTTGGGTTTGGACTTGGGTTTTGGGCTTTTGGATTTGGGCCGTGAGTTTTAGGCTTGGACTGTGGGCCGTGGGTTTTGAGTTTTGGACTGTGGGCTGTGGGCTTTTGGGTTTGGATTGTGGGCCGTGGGCTTTTGGGTTCGGATTGTGGGCCGTGGGCTTTTGGGTTCAGACTGTGGGCCATGGGCTCTTGGGTTTGGATTGTGGGCTTTGGGTTTTTAGGCTTGGACTGCGGGTTTTGGGCTTGGGTCGTGGGCTCTTGGGTTTGGATTGTGGGCTTTGGGTTTTGGGGGTTGGACTATGGGTCGTGGGCTTTTGGATTTGGGCCGTGAGTTTTAGGATTGGACTATGGGCCATCGGTTTTGAGATTTGGACTATGGGCCGTGGGCTTTTGGGTTTGGATTGTGGGCCATGGGCTTTTGGGTTTGGACTGTGGGTCGTGGGCTTTTGGGTTTGGGTCGTGAGTTTTTGGCTTGGACTGTGGGCCGTGGGCTTTTGGGTTTGATTGTGGGCCGTGGGCTCTGGATTTGGACTGTGGGCTGTGGGTTTTGAGTTTTGGGCCATGGGTTTTGGGCTTGGGCCGTGGGCTTGGACCTGGGCTGAGTTTTGGACTTCGGCCGGGTTTGGAAAAGATGAACAAAGTTAACATGAAAAAAAGATTGATGATAATAAATAAGAGAAATTAGAGAGATAATTTGAATTTCCATTGGATAGAAAACTTTGCAGAGATGGGCCGGATCCTTAATTAAGGATTTGAAGATGATTCAGCACTCAATTTTTTTTTGATCAAACTGGATGTACAATTTTTATCTTAATAAAGGGATGGTTTGGAAAGTCTTATAATAGAAAGGGTTGTTCCCACCGTCCGGACTCTACGGCCCATTTGAGTGAGACAAGCCCTTGATCCTAAATGCTTTTCTAGAGTGGGCCTCAAAGGCCCACTAAAAGGGGTCAACCTAATGGGCTGTCTAAGGCCACCTGTCCTAGCCTAGTTTGGCTAGTTATGGGCTAGGTTTGAATTAAACTAGATTGCGGCCCAAGTTTGGGCATGCCCAAACAGAACAAGCCCATGCATGTACAACGATATCAACAAGGGAATGAGCCACCATAGTAAATCACTATGTGGACATGGATTACAAAACAAATACCACAAATGGACATGAACTTGTGAAAAGCCAACCAAACAAATCGTAAATAGATAATGAGGGATTACAGAAACTGAATAATATACAAGGAATGAAAATTTGAGGTTATCTAGGAAGTATACCAGATTTAATCAACCTAAGAGCTCTCAAGAAAGCCTCAGCAAAATGGACCCTACTGTGTGGGTTGCTAATTAGTTATTATTCTCACACCTTCTTTTTTTTATCTTTCAATGATCAACCAAAGGTCACAAGCAGGAAAGAACATCAAAAGATGAATATACAGAGGAGGAAAACTATACACAGAATACAGGTGAAAGCTGGTATGCAAAGTTAATTAACCTACTAAAACAGACTTAGACAGATTTGCCATAACAAAAAGAAAAAACTAACACCAACCGTGGATCCTAAATGTGGGGTTTCTAATTCATTGTTACTTTCTCCTATTACTTATCTTTCAATGACCACACAAAGGCTTGCAAGCAAGAAAACTAATCCAAAAGAGCAAGTATATAGCAGACAAGACGATATATATAAAACTGTGATGAACTCTGAAATGAATAACTTATTAGAACACCGTTTAATCTAGGCCAACCAGAAATGGATGAGCATGCTCGCATGGATTCCATTTTAACAGCAAAAAGGATGTAGTATGGTTTCCTTTCCAGGGAACAAATCCAACCAGAAACAGACATGGATTTCATCGTACAAACAGACATCAACCATCACATTTTGGCAAGTTTTCAGTTCAGAAGGAAGTACCAGGGAAATGAAGACTAAGTTTCCTGCAAAGTTAAAGCCACGGACAGACAGATGGGTTAGTGCGTATACTCCTTTAATTAACAGAAATCCAAAGGGAGTTAAGCGAAGGGATACAAAGCTTAAAAGGTGAGATTAGAGCTCTGCTAATGTGGGGGTGGGTATGATCAGCCTCGAAGGTTGAGGATAGGCTTCTCCTGCTCAACTAGCACACAGACATAAGTGATGGTGATATACAAAACCGCATAACAGAGGCATCCTCATGAGAAGCAGATCAAACAGTACTTCAAAACCCTTCTAGTATGAAGACGGTTTATTGGGTTGTAACCACAAGATAGGTTACAGGCAAAAACGAAACCAAATGAAACATCCCGACTGGAGAGGGACCAGTCTATCACTACTACAGACGTTTACCATAGTACCCTAAAAAAAACTTTTCAAACTGGAGTGGACCAGTTTACTAGCAGTATGGACATGAACGCAAGAGAATGCACTAGTACAAAAAACACCTATTTCGGCGCCCCTATTTCGGCGGTTGTAGAGGCAACCGCTGAAATAGGGATCCGAAGACACCTATTTCGGCGATTCCTAGCTAGGAACCGCCGAAATAGGTGTCTTTTTTCAATACACTAGAAATCTCGGAGCCCTATTTCGGCAGTTGTCTTTACAACCACCGAAATAGGGTCATTTCCCGGGATTTTTTTCTGAAAATTTTGAAATGCCGCTTAATTTTCAGTCTATTTCGGCGGTTGTTACTAACAACTACCGAAATAGACTTTATTTAATTATATATTTGCTCGCCAGCCTCATCTCTTCATCCTCTCGATTTCCTTTATCTCTCGAACGGCGCCCTCAACTCACCATCGAACTCTCTCAATTCCTCTCAAACCTCGGTGATGTTCGAGCCCTAACTGGCAACAACATACTCGCTCGCACCTCCCCTCTCCTTCTCACGGGATTCGCAACCCTGCGGCGATGGTGAAGCTTCGAAACTAGACACGGCTGAAACAGAGAACGGGCGGGACGAATCGATGAAGGTGCCAAAGAGCTAGAGCCAATAACTTATGGAGATTTTCAAAGGTGTAAACCAGTCCATTCGTTTTGCTTGTTTTTGTTGTTCCATCTGTAGTTAGAGTCTAAATAATCTACTCAAACTGAAGCATTTCATTGCGAACCAGTAATATACTCAAACTTGCAGGCGAACATAAATGCTTTGCGCTCGTGTTTGCGCTCGTGTTTGCGCCTCTGTCGAAAATCACTATAACTGCTGCGAGGTTGAAGACGACACAAAAATCAATTTTTTTTAAAAAAAAGGACCTATTTCGGTGGTTGTTAGCTAACAACCACCGAAATAGGTGTGTTTTTTTTTGTTCTAACACGGGCCTATCTCGGCGGTTTTTAGCTAACAACCGCCGAAATAGGGTGTCTATTTCGGCGGTTGCACAACCGCCGAAATAGGTCTGAGAACCTATTTCGGCGGTTGCACAACCGCCAAAATAGGTCTGAGAACCTATTTCGGCGGTCTCCATTTCGGCGGTTGTACAACCGCCGAAATAGGCCCAAAACAACCGCCGAAATAGACGTTTTTTGTACTAGTAATGGGAAATATGTCGGGTCATTACCATCCGTATTACACTCAAACGAAACTTAAAATTCGATGCAGTCGAAACGACATGAATGTGTTGGTAACAACAGAAGTAAACGAAATAAAAAAAACTCGAATCGAACCCCGCACATGAGTACGCCATGTTTGTGGACTTCTAAGTCCATACCAGGCAGGGTATTCACCCAAACTTCAAAACGGCGAAGGAAAACGAGACAAAACCAAGGATGATCAGATAACCAGAACCACATAATTCGAATCATGAGATCCTTGTGCACATCCCTGGAACCAAAGGCATGCAAAACCGACATTTGAAGCTTTGGTCCTAGGATTTTATTCGGACGAAAAAGAAAACAGGGAATATCAAAAGTGGGAGAGATTTCTCGGGTGAACTGAAACGAAGACGGGATGCTAAGTAATCAAGAGGGCGGTAAAAGTTGAGATAGGAGCAGAAAAACATTCAAACATAAACTGGGGAATAACTCGAAACTGAAAACACAAGAAAGACATGGAGATTCGAAAGGAGGGAGATAACCATTTGCATGGAGCAATTGGTACCACTTACGCTGTAGAATCCGAACAGGCTTTCGAATGGAAAATGGCGTGAACAGCGGTTTCGGGTAGAGGATGAAGGGCGGGGTGTTGTGGTTTTGAATGTCAGAACAGTGGTGGGTGTAGGCGGAGGTGATGGTTTGAGGGTGGAAGGTGGTTTCGTAGTGGCGATTCCGGCGGAAGGACGAAGGCGGGATGGGTTTTGAAGGGAGTTAGGCAATCATCGAACTTCTTCAGGTTTGAATACTGAGGAACAATAGGGAGAATGTTGGGGGTTAATCGACTCTTTCTAAAACGTGCCAGTTTTTTAGGGTTTTTTGTTGTTTTATAATGAAGAAGCATCCTGAAGAAGAGGTAATGGGCTGTTTTTTTTTTGGTTTTTGGGCTAGTTTCATCCTTGGGTCTAAATCAGTCTAGTTGAGACAAGAAAGGAGAAAACAAAATAAAAACAACCGGTCATGCTCTGCCCAGGTTTTGAACTCGGGTCTTCAAGCAGTGCCCGTCACACCTTAACCACTTGAGCTGTGGCAAGTTTCGGTTTATAGCAGCAGTTAATAAAACAAAAGTCGCATTGCAAGCTAAATGAGAAATAAAAAAACGCCTTAGCTCGGAGTCGAACCTAGAACCATGGGGTTACATGGAGAGTATGCTAACCGACTATGCTGAGTCGGAAATCAGTATCTTCACGGGAAAAATAAAAGTAGAGTTTTAGCCCAGACCGGGATAACTATTCTATAAAAGCTACCAACTAAAAAGGAAAGTATACTATAAAATGAGAACAATAACATAGTGACAAGAAATTACGGAATACAATTAAAAAAATAAGATTCAAAATAATGTTAGATGAATAAAAGAGTAGCACATGGACATGAAATAATAAAAAAAGTCCACGAAATAGATGCAAACGCAAAAAAAAATGAACAAAATAATAGTATAAAAGGGGGACATAAATGATGAAATGATGATATATAATGAGAAAGTCGGCGGGAAATAATAAATAATAATGATAAGAAACGAGAGGTATGAATCAAACGAGTGCATAAAATAATACAAGGAAATAACAAAAAAGTGAAATATTTTAAAACAAAAGCAACAAAATAAGTATTCAAAATGAAGTTAATTAAAACGGATTACAATAAAAAGCCCGTGTTCCTTTTCCATGGGAATGTGAGATTTATATGTTGAAAAAGGAACTCCTTTGATTGAAAACGGGGACGACCGTCCTATTTCTAAAAACAAGTTGATTTTATTTTTTCCTTCATTTTAAAAATTAATAGCACAAGGAACGGGTGAGAAATTTTGGTGTCTACAGGGGGTAGAGCGCAAAATCACTTAATGTATGTTTATGTACAAGTGTACGTGAACTATGGTGTGCGTAGCACAAAAATAATTTGTTTTGATGATTGGTGCACATGTTATGTAAGCATATGCATTCATTCATGTTGTAATTGTGGTAATTGCGCACAGAAGATGCGAATACCATTGTGATAAGTGTATCTACTTTGTTAACTGTTGTGTGAGAGTACAAGTGTAAGGGAGTAAGAAACTCCAGGGGAACTAAAACCCCGATAGTATATGTTCATATAATACCAAATATAGTATGGTGTATTGTGATTTTAATAAAAAAAATATATGTATGTAGTATTTTGATGTGTGAAATGGTAGGAAATTGATATAGAACCTAGCGAGAATTAAATTCCCTAGGTAACTTGGTTGAAGGTGAATTGGAAAATGGTTGATGGACAGAGTTCCACCCTTGGAGATGTGTTGCTTTGTGATTATGACTAGAAGGATTAAAAGATCGAAAAGGGTAAATGTCTGAATTAGTTGTTGTCTGAAATTGAAGTGGGAGGTGGAACTTGGTTTGCATGCAATCAACGGAAGCCGAACACAAATTGGGGTGGAAGGATAGTTCAACATTGATGCTGATCACATCAGGGTTGGGTGACTCTTGAAGCTTCCTATAAGTGGTCACAAATAATCACGTTAAGAAAGGATGCAATGAGAATAAGTTGAACTTGGATTTGTATTGCGTTTTCAAAAAGGATTTTCAATTGGTATTTTCAAAAGGATTTTCAGTCGATTCTTTTAAATAAAGGATTTTCTCCTACTTAACCTTGTAAAGAATATTTTTGTATTTTCGGCCCATGAAGTTGAGGACGAATGTGCCTTAGTCTTTGGACCGCCGACATGGGGAGAAACAAAAGTAAGTGATTGTTTTGATCTCCCAAAGGAACGGGGACCAGATGGTGTCCATCACAATCGGGTTCTGCGGGATCACAGTGTATATGTACTCGACATGGGACTCGAGGACTGTAATGTCCTGTAGTCTTAGGGCCGAGCCCATGGAGAGATGGAAAAGATATTTTCGTTTGCTATACATGTAAGACATGTTGTGTGGTATGTGTAATAAATGTTATCCAGACCTAGGAGTCTGAAGGTTGTAATGTTGTTCAGACCTTTGAGTCTGAATGTGGTTATGTTACCCGAACCGTTAAGTCCCAGGTTATTATGTAAGGTATGCTATGTTATGGATATGGTTATGTTACCCGGACCGTTAAGTCCGAGGTTTTTATGTAAAAGTATGTTTTGGTATGGAAGTTTTATCTTGCAAGCAATCCCCATGTTCTAATTAAAAGAGGCGTGGGAAACTGTGAACTTTGAGGACAAAGTTCTTTTAAGGGGGTAGATTGAAATACCCCAAACCTAAGTATGTTATTTAAATGTTAAAATATGGTATTAAAAGGCCAATAAGTGCCTTAGAAATGTTAGTAAGCAATTTAAACCATAGTAAACAAAATAAAGTACCATTAAGGCAACTTGAGCAAAAACATACTCTAAGCTTGGGATAAACTTGGTTAGGACCCAAAGAGCCTACCAAGACTTTATTAACATGCTAATGAACATTTTAAACCAATTACTAAAGAAAACCAAGCTCAAAAACAAGTTTAAACACAAATTGTGCTTTAAGGAGTCTTAAAGCACATTTTTGAAAAATGGACTTGGAAATGGGTTTTGAGTGGCTAAATGTCCATCATTACACCTTAATCAATATGTTTACTATTTAGTATCACATTAGGAAGTCTAAATCAATGGGAAATAAAAAATTTCACAAATATGTGCACTAATTTGTGAATAGTGCTCAAATAGTGCTTAATTTAGCATTAAGTCAACATTAGTTAATTAAATGGTCAAACTAGCTACTTAATACCTTATTTAGGTAAGGGTGCCAGTTTTCCAACATGGTGAGTCACCACCACTTGTTAGTAAATTAAAGGAAGGAAGGAAAAGTAAGTAAAAAGGGATATTACCTTTATAAGCTAAATATCTTCAACTTTACTTCTCTCCTCACTTTTCTTTCATTCCCTCTTGTTCCCACTGTCTTCTTCCTCCATTCTCCCAACCAAAACCGTTCTTTCTACATCACCTCTCTTCTCCAACTTCATTTGCTTACCAAATGTTCAATATTGCTCCAAATAAAAAACTAAGCACATATTTGTCTTAGTTGAGTCAAGGCCTTCCATCCTCTCTTTTCAAAATTCCAAAACAAGAAGTTGGACTCCATTGAAGGAGCTCCATTTGAAGAGGAAAATTCAGTTTCAAGAGCTAGTATATGCTCTCTTTGGTTTAAGGTAAGAAAAAGCTTGAAAATCATCTTTTCTTCCATTTTTGTTCTTGGCCGAAAAATGCCATTTGAAGTGCCTTGCTTTACTCATTGTATTAGCCTTGATTCAATCTTCAAGAGCTTAGTTAAAGCCTTGCCTTGACTTCTTATCAAAGCCCATTCCAAACTCCTAAGGTAATCACCTCATTTTAGTGCATTAGTGTAACACCCCGTCCTAAGCCAATCGTGGTTATCGCAAACTTAATCAACATATACATAAAAGTCGCAGCGGAATTAAACCAACACCAGGACCTTGCCACGGTCTGAACAACAAAATATACCGAACTTTAGACATTTACAACCGCTTATCCAAAATATATATACGAACCGAGTTTATAGTATCTCAAGTACCAACATATCCTCTACAAGTCTTAATATTAACAGATGGGTGCACAGGCCCAACCCGTACACAAAATAAAAACCTGACCTAAGTCTAACCGCCCCTACTCTCAAGGTGAGTCTTCATGGGATGCTTACCTGCAAAATATAAACAACAGCCCCCGAGGGGGTCAGCACCTTTACTGGTACGATTCTTTCATGGTCCCCAAGCTAACGGGGCTACGACGACTAATTGTCGATAGCATGGAGTTGATTAGATACACAATCATAATAAGAAATGTGATAAATCAACAATCCACAAATGAACCAGCATAGTTCACACACAATGAACGACTTAAAAGCGTTCCCTTAATAAGTGAGTTAAACAGTTAACTCCTCAAGTTCCAATTCCACTTAACCTCAGTCCATCTTAACTTACCTCAATCTTAATCCTTATCTTAATCTCAGTATACAAACCGTACTTTAAATAGAAATGGTTGTATCTTATCTCAATGTTTATTTTTGTCAGGTCAAAAGTAACCCTAGCCAATGAGCTATTAACTCCATTGGTTGAATAAACAACTTATCTTAAAATTTAGGATTTAGGTGATCCTACCGCACCATCTTAATCTGCCTCCTACCTTGGACTGAAAATCAAATGTAGCCGAGTCGACATTAGACCCTAGGCAACAAGTCTGAAGACAAGTCCTCAAGCAGAAGTCGGACCTGATTCAGATACCGACCCCCTTTCCCTAACATGCATGACCGGAGTCAGTCCCGGATTCCTTACTTCCCTTAAGTTCCAGTTAGTGAAAATCTTATAAACCAAGTGTTAGTTAAACCTTCACGGGTATTAACCAACTGTCATAGAAGTGTAATTCCTCTCCTCATTACAATATGTACTAAACTTAGTTAGTAACTAATCTCAAGTCACGTGTGTTAGTGTAAAGAAAACACACACACAATGAGTGCAATAAAACCGGTTGCATGCTTTATCTTGTTTTAGTCATAGCAAATAAATAGATAGCACTCAAGCTGAGGGACACCTCGTTAGCAAGCAGGTCACAAGAAAACCATACCGTTCATCGTCGGTTGTCCCGGTTGTCTAATTCTCTTCCGGTTCCAAACTCTCAAATCCTAAGACATCCATCCAACTCAGATTATTAATTACTTATACATTACTTAACTTACCTAACCCTTAATGATCCCCACTTAACACCTCCTACGTTCTTACAACTTAATCTTACAAACTTAACCTTAACATTTAAAACCTTAACTTAACGTAATCTCTTAAGTCCTTATATTCTTATCTTTCTTATCACCATTTCCCTCTTAATGGCTTACTATTAATACCTCTTAACATTCTTAAAATTTCTCTTTTTTTATATATAAGGGCCGACCGACCCTACCCCAGGGTCGATCCATTCCAGAGACATTCTGGTTTGAAAAATTCCTACTCGACCGACCTTGCCAGGGTCGGTCCTAAGGTCCATTCCAGTAACATTTTACCGTCTGAAATTTTGTCCCGACCGACCTTGCTAAGTTCGGACCTAAGGTCGGTCCATACCAGAAACATTTGGTTCATTGTTTTTCAGCCCGACCGACTGAAATACCCTAAACTTAGATATGGTGTTTAAGTGATAAACTAAGATATAAGGAGGCTAAATAATGCCTTAGAAACATTAGGAAATAATTTAAATCAAAGGAAACACCATAAGAGCAGTTTAAGCAAAAACGTGCTCTAAGCTTGGAGAGACTTGGGTGAGCACCCAAATATCATTCTAAGACCTTAGTAATATCTTAATGGTCATTTTAAATCAATTACCAAAGAAAACCAAGCTCAAAAACAAGTTAAAACACAAATTGTGCTTTAAGGACTCTTAAAGCACATTTTTGAAAAATTGTCTTAGAAAGGAGTTTTAAGTGGCTAAATGCCCATGGTTACTCCTTAATTAACTTGTGTACTAATTAGTATCACATTAGGAAGTCTAAATCAATGGGAAATCAAAATTTTCACAAACATGTTCACTAATTTGTGAATAGTAACCAAATAGTGACTAGTTTAGTCTTTAATCAAGTAAGTCTAATTAGATGGTCAAACAAGACCATGACCAACCTTAAATAAATAAGGGGGCCGGTTTCTAAGGGGATGAGTCACCAAATAAGTAAGTTAGCTTATTGAAAAAGAAGAGATAAAGTAAAGGTTACTATTTACTTTTAACATAAATATCCTACCTTTGCTTACCTCTCTCCTCATCTCTTGTAACACCCCGTCTCGATCCAATAGTGGATACCACAAACTTATCACCATATATACAAATACTGCAGCGGATTCAAATACATACCAGGACCTTGCCACGGTTTGACTAACAGAATATACCGAACATTAGTACATACCAATCTTATCCAAATACATATTCTTCTTACATCCTATACATCTTACTAACTCAAATTGCCATACGAGTGTACATGCACAACTCGTAGGCCACACTTAACCCGTAACGCTTGTACCCCATCTTACTCTTGTGACGTCCGCCTCCTGACGTTCACCTGTGTAGTAAAAACAGCCCCCAAAGGGGGTCAGCACGAATGCTGGTACGATCCTCTCATGGCCCCAAGCTAACGTGGCTACGACGACTATTTGTCGATAGCATGGAGGTTGATTAGATGCACAACATAATAGAAAGTGCAATAAACAACAAACCAATTATGAACAATCAAAGTTCAAACACAATGAACGACTTAAATGCGTTCCCTTAATTAGTGAGTCAATTATTTAACTCCTTAAGTTGTGTTTCCTCTTGATCTCAGTCCAACCTTATCTTACCTCAATCTTAGTCCTTATCTTAGTCTTAGAAAACAAACCATTCTTTAAATAGAAATGGATGTAGCTTATCTCAGTCTTAGAATACAAACCATCCTTCAAAAAGGAATGGTTGCAACTTATCTCAAACCTTATCTTAATCTTAGAATACAAACCACTCTTTAAATAGAAATGATTGTATCTTACCTCAATGTTTATTTTTGTCGTGTCAAAAGCAACCCTAGCCAATGAGCTATTAACTCCATTGGTTGAATATACAACTTATCTTATAATTTAGGATTTAGGTGATCCTACCGCACCATCTTAATGCCTCCTACCTTGGACTGTATGTCCAATGTAGCTGAGCCGGCAACCGACCCTAGGCAACAAGTTCGAAGACAAGTCCTTAAGCGGAAGCCGGATCTGCTATAGATACCGACCCCCTTTTCCTTAGCATGCATGACCGGAGTCAGTCTCGGGTTCCTCACTCACACCTTAAGTTCCAGTTAGTAGAAGTCACAAGACAATGTTTGTTGGTTAAACCTCTTTCGGTTATTAACAAACTAATATTAGGGAGTGTTCCTTAGTCTCACACGATTCCTTACTAAACGTTAGTTAGTAGGTTCTCACGGTAAGTTGTGTTAGTTTTCAAACATCACACAACAATACAATAAACATAATGTTCCGGTTGCATGCTTTATCTTGTTTAGTGAGCACACAAAAACAAATAGCACACAAGCCGAAGGACACCTCGTTAGCAAGCAGGTCACAAGACGAACTATACCGTTCACCGTTGGTCGTTCGGTTGCTTACTCTCCTCTGGAGTCCAAATTCTCAAACCCTAAAACATTCATTCAATTTTAGGTTGTTAATTACTTTCCAATAGGCTAACTTGCTTAACTCACTTAGTCACTAAAGATCCCCATCTAACACCACTTTAGTTCTTACAAACTTAATCCTAAGTGAATCACTTCTCCTCATACCTTATACTTATTCACCCACTTAGTAGTCATTACACCCTCCAAGCATGCCCTTAATAACTCTATAACATCAATATCTATCAATCCCCACCATTAGACATCATTTCCTAACCTTAAACAAAGTTTTTAGTTAAAACAGCACCATATCCGAACATGTGTCCGAGCTTCCGAAGTTCGGACGCAAGCCGAGACTCAAAAGGGTGCAACCAGACGTATGTCCGAACATGTGTCCGAGCTTCCAAAGTTTGGACATAGGTCGAGGAAAAATCACAGGATAAATTTCAAGTGTCCGAACATCTAAGTCCGGACTGTAGTTCGGACTCTGGTCGAGACTCGGAAAATTTAAATGCAACAGGGCATGTCCGAGCTTCCAAATTCGGACGGAAGTTCGGACGTGCCAGAAAACTCATCTTATATACCCTTAAACACTTATCTCATTTCTTGCCAAAATGCCCAACTCTTCCACAAGTGTCCTATTATGTCTTAATACCATATAGGCACTTAAACTCACCTTAGAACATCCTCTAAGACCTCCTTAACCATTTTCTCAATCCTTACAAGAATTCCTAACTCTTGTTACTTATTTCCTTATTTTTACAACATGTAATTTTTGTCTAAAACTCTAACTATCCAAAGTGTTTCCTTTCCAATCAATATGACTTCTCCCTAAGCATTATTATATCCCATCTTTGCTTGCTAAACCTTCCAAGGTTATCTTGCATGTCCATGCACAATTCCTCTCCTTTCCTTTTGCTACTCATCAACCTAAACTCATGAACTTACCTATGCATTTCTCCCCATCTTCTTAGCACCTTAACCTTGTTCTTCTTTACCTTGACTATCCTACACCCTTCTTAGACATTTCCATCTCCTTTTACTCAACTTACTCACCATTCTCATGATCACACGCTCTTTTACATTCCTAGTCATTTTCCTTGACATTTGACAACATTCTCCTTCAATCTCCACTTTCATCACCCAAGTCCACTCATTACCATCCAACTATGACCTTATTAATCCACTACTAGCATCTTCACCACTTACACAGATATCAAAACTTCTCATTGTTATATTCCCTAGTTCATACCTAAATCATCTTAAAACATTGTACCCATTTCCTCCAAATTTTTGCACAAGTCTTACCATTCCTCATACCATGACTTTGGTGTGTTCAATACACCCATCTAAACTCTAATTTCCTCATAGACAATTCTAGGTCATTCTAAACCTCCAGAACTCCTTAGTTAACTCATTTCCACTCAAATTCCTCAGGATGATCCCTAGTGAATCCCAGGGCATATTAACTCACCACCTCCACTTAAACTCTTTGTTTTCTATTCAAATTTCACCATAGCTTCTCTAGTATTTTATCATGCCCAAATGCATTGTTTTCCTCATTTAACCAACTCACTCACCTCAAGTCCTTTCTCATCTTGTTTCCTCACCCAAATCAACTCATTCATAATAAACTCAATATTGTGCAATAATCTTAAATTGCATAGCACTAAGGCTCTTAAATAACATGGCTCTTAGGCCCTTAAATGACTTAAACTTAAACACTGAATTTCCCACATATAAAAGCCTTCAACCTGAAAATACACCCATCAATCTCATAGTAGTTATAATGCTCTTAAAATCCATCTTAAACTTATATTACTAACTCATTCTCATTGGCTCCGTAGTCACAAGTTCATAAGCTTGTTTAAGTTCTTTTTCTTAGGTTATATAACCCATTACACAATGTAAGCTTTAAGCTACATTAGTACTCCCCTAAAACTCCTCCCTTAAAACTTAAACCACCATTAGGTAAGCAATTTACCTTGTTTTTCTCAAGTTTCTCTCAAGTTTCTCCTTAGGCTTCTTCCCTTGGGAATCTCGGCCACCATTCTAATTCCCCTTGCCAATGTTCTAATCAATATTCAATGACTCTCATGAGTGCTAAACAATACACTAACCTTAAGGAGTAAACCCTAGGTTAAAAATGTGTTTTAAGGTCTTAAAATGAATATTTTACCTTGAAGTCTTAAGGTAGGCTTGGATATGAATCAAGAAGGACCTCCTCTAGCCCTTGGAGTATAGAATCAAGCTAGAACAAGGCATAAAAACAAGGCCCCATGAGTGGTAATTTTTGGACATATAGAAGAAGTGGTGGAAACATGATTTTTCTTACATTTTCCTTACCTTGAATGAATGGAGAAGACAATGAACAACTCAAGCTATTTTTCCTCCTCCAATGGTGATTTCCCATGGCTCCAAAATTAAGCTTTTCAAATTTTGAAAAGATAGGAAGCAAGGCCTTGGTCTAACTAAGAGAAATCTATGCTTAGTTTTTGATTTGGAGCTAAAATGAGCAAGTTATGGACAAATGAAGGTGGTGGTGTCATGGGGACTGCTTGGACGGCTTTAGAACAGAGAGGAGAAGAAGAAAACCGTGGGTGAAGGTGGGAAATGAAGAAGAGAGGAGAGATGTAGGCTGTTAAAGGATATTTTGCTTTATAAAAGCAGATAGTAACTTTTCTTATTTCTCTCTTCTTTTCTTAGGTTGGATGACTCATGTGGTGACTCATCACATTAAAACCTGCCACCCCCCTTATAATCAAGATATTTATGGTCTTGGTTGACCAACTAATTGACTTATGTTGACTAAAACTTAAACTAGTCACTATTTGGCACTATTCACAATTTAGTGCACATATTTATGAAATTTTTGGTTTCCCATTGATTTAGACTTCCTAATGTGATAATAATTAGAACACATGTTGATTAAGTTGTAATAATAGGCATTTATCCACTTAAAACCCATTTCTAAGACAATTTCTCAAAAAGGTGCTTTAAGGAGTCTTAAAGCACATTTTTTGTTTAAGCTTGTTTTTGAGCTTGGTTTTCTTTGCTAATTGATTTAACATGTCCATTATCATGTTAATAAGGTCTTATAATGATATTTGGGTGCTAATCAAAGTCACTCCAAGCTTAAAGCACATTTTTGCCTAAATTGCCCTTAAGGCATTTTCTTGTGTTTTCCTTGGTTTAAATTGTCTATCAATCTTTCTAAGGCATATTTTATCCTTACTACATCATAAATTGATGTTTACTTAGCATACTTAGGTTTGGGTTATTTCAATCTACCCCCCTTAAAAGAACTTTGTCCCCAAAGTTCTCATGCATCTTATCTTATTAGAATACATGTCTTAACTCATTCCATAGATCATATAGATCATACTTATGTATACTTAAACTCATTGAATCATTAGATCCGTCATATGCTTATACTTAAATATCACACAACATGCTTAAGCATGTATAACACTCAAAATTCCCTTTGTTTCTTTGATGATTAAAACAATCGCATAATTTTCCAACGTATTCTCCCATGTCACCGGTCTGTAGACAATGGCTCATTCGTCCTCGTCACCATGGGCCAGAATACAAAACAACTCTGCTCTCCCCATGTCACCGGTCCGAAGACAAAGGCTCGTGCGTCCTCGACTTCATGGGCGAGACTCAGTAAAAAGGGAATCCTTTTTACGAGGTCAAGTGAGGAATAATTCCCTCTATTGAAAATACAATCAACTTCAATTTCGTTTTATCCTAATGCCTCTATCCTTAGCGTGATTTGATTGTGACCACTGAAGGGAGTTTCAGGAATCATCCAACCCTGATGTGATCAGCATCAGTGTAGAACTATCCTTCCACCCCAATTTGTGTTCGGTTTCCCTTGATCCCTAGAAAATCAAGTTCCACCTCCCACGTCATGTTCAAACATCAAATAATTCACTCATGTCCAATTTTTTATCTTTTTAGTCTTTCTAATCGTAATCAATACATCTCCAAGGTGTGGACTCAGTCCATCAATCATTCCCAGTTCATCTCTTAGTAATTACCTCAAGGCACTCATTCTTACTAAGTTCTATATCAGTCTCATATCAATTCTCACCATCTTATATCTCATAGCATTACTATCTTCTTCCTCATACTCATATCAATTAATATCTCATAGTGTTATCTTATTCTTATCTCCACATACTTTCATATCGACTCATATCTCATATATTCCTTATTCCTTAAGTCTCCTTAATCCTCTTCCTTAATTCTCTTAACTTGTACTCACACCGGAGTTAACAAGATAGGTACTTAATATGTATGGTATTCACATCTTCTGTGCACAATAACCATATTTTATCTCAAAATGTTTATGTAAAACATATTCTCAAATTATTTTGTGTTATGCGCACCGTAGTTTATGTACTAAGTACATAAGCATACGCTAAGCGGTTTCGCTCTACCCCCCTTAAAATGGATTACGTCCACGTAATCAACACCATATCATTCTTGAACATAGGTTCAAGATGTCTAATTCTCACTAAGCATTCTAGCTTTCATGTCATTTATCTCACTTATAATTCAATCAGAGGGTCATAACTATGCTAATGACTTAGTCTCTGCATCGAGGATTTTTAACGGTACTTCTACCATATTCTTAACTTAGTTTGGTATAATCTCAAAAATACTAAAGCATTCAGTTGCTAAGTCTTATATTTGTTCCATTAGAAGGTGTGTGGCACATCATTCCTTTTTCCGGTTCATCAGGTATGTGAAACCTCTTTAAGTTACCGGTCCGCTAGCTTCCGCTACGCGACTCTAATAGTCTTAGGCTTAACTGCCTCTCTTATCCTTTCATAGTATTGTATATCCTTCTGTATCCTTACAGTTTTAGGAATACTGGTCTCTCCGTGGACACGTGTTATCTTAATATATACACGGCCTTGATGAGTTGTAGCTCGTCTATCCAGTCTCCCTGGAGGTCTAATGTTTGTATTCTTAGTGCTTCCTCAAGTATCTAAATAGTTCTTTCCATCTGACCTTTGGTCTGAGGATGATTCTTAATCTGAAACTACTGTTTAGTGCTTATTGCACTTTACAGTTTAATCTTATACATCTCAAGACATGTCTAATGTCTGTACTTAACAATCCGTGCTCTTCGCACTTCATAGTCCTTAATTATTTGTTCTCTGGTTCCTTTGTGTCGTTGGTTCAACTGAATTCCTTTTCTTTGACTGTTTGTGGTAGTAGCTGCTCTCGTCTGATCTTGCGTCGTTGTCCGTGGTACGGAGTCGACTACTTCCCGTGTTCCTTACACCACTCATCTACATGCATGGGGTACCTTACTGGTACATTACTACTTACCCGACTAACTCATAAATGAGCGTGTCAGGCCTGCAAGCCCCTGTGGGGTGCAGTCGTCCCACGTCAAGTTTTAGTAAACTCATAGTGTCTGTCACATGTTTAGCTATTGCTAATTATGAAGTATTCTGTTGTCGATCTCCTCTTCATCATTCCATGATAACATTTATTGTTCTTCTTGAACTTAATCAAGGGAAATCTATTTACTGTGTTCTTAAGTATGGTATGCTCTAGTTCTTTCTGTATCACGTACTGATTCGGTCTCTTAGTAACTGAGGTCTCTTTCCACCGAGCCTCTTATCTTGTTTCTCATATTTTGATCTACTAGGAACACACTTCCAGTTCCTTAAGGAATGGGTAGTGTGCTTCTTGTGAAATCTTACCTAACCAGGTCCAGACTACTGGCATCAATGCACAGTTCGTCTTCCGTCTTATTCCCTTACTTATATCGGTCTTAACTCATAAATCTAATTGTCTCAGTGTCAATATTTGACGGCTCATCCATAATGGTCGCTTTACCGCGCACCATGACTTAATCCACTTACAAGGGTACTGTCCTTATGACTTCTACTACCGTGGTAGTTGGCCTTTACCATGTTTCCCATTGATGGTGCAACTACTTATTCTAACATCTTATTTAATATTCGATCCCTTCTCGGTGTAAACACACTGGGGGTTCTCTAATTTCGGTGTATGGCGGTTGTCGTACCGTGTTGTAAAATAGTTATCTCTTAATATGAAGGTGTTTCGCTTCAATTTCGGTTTCATATGTAGGTCAGTATCTCTCCCGTTCTTCCATCCCTTATGATGTCATTTACCATGTAATTCAACCGGTTACTGTATAAGTCATCTGTTTAATCACAAGCTCTACTGAGCGTTGGTCATTTGACGTGCCATTCTGTGCACTCACCATGTTTATCTCTAACGATTACTGACTCTTACATCCTGGGTGTTGGATATGAGGTCTATCTCTGTAGCCTTCCTCATTACTCAAGTTTATCTGGTATGTGTAGACACCAAAAATTCTCACCCCATAAAGCAAATTCCGAAATAATAAGAGGGGTCGTCGTCTTTCCTTTTTCAAAACATATTAGCGTGCGTGCTAAGACGAAACCATCATTTTATAATCTTTTTCAAAGCATTTCAGAAAAAAAAAAACAATTCTTCGAAAATGAATTTCCATCGACAGTCCAGTTTCAAGGTCGTCCCCTTTTGTTTATTCACTTGTTTTACTATCTTATTTTGTTTTGTTTATATTCTATTTATTTATTCTATTTTATTTTATTATTTATTTTATTATTTTTATTCATCTATACACCTTTTCCTATATTTTATTTTATTCTACTATTAACATTGGTATTTTTATTATAATTGCAGTTCATTTCTATTTAGACACTTTTATTTCATCTTATGAACCCAATCCACACTTAGTTGAACTCCAGCCTAGCCCAGACCCTTAAACCCATTCCAGCACCTAGTATTGGACCTACCAAGCCCAAACAAAAACACAAAGCCCACTCATAAACCCTAGAACCCACCCTTTCTCATGACAACAAGAAAACCCTAGTGATTCTTTACAAAAACGGTGGTCTCCTTCTCCCACTGGGGGGGCTCGATTTTTTCTTCTTCCTCATCGACTCCGATGGAAAATTTCTTCGGGAATAACAGCCGCCACCTCCCGTCTTCACTCTCGATGATCCCTATATCCATCTTCTTCTATCTCACCTTCACCGAGACCGGCCTCCATCGTTTTCTCTCCAACATTCTCTCCTTCTTCGATTTCTTTTCAACGAAAACAAAGCCAATGTATCGGCCATGGCCAACATTTTTGCTCATTCCTTGATCGATCTCCAATATTGAGAAAACCCTAACCATCCTTCAATCAGCCGCTTCCCTCTCCCAACAGCTCAGTCGCTCGATCATCCCTCCTCCCCTCAACGATCGGTAATTTTACAAAACTAGAAGAAGAAACGCGCAAATCTTCTCCCAATCGACTCTTCCAACTCCCTGGCCCGATTTTTATCTTTTGAATTCGAAACACCGTAACTCCACCTCGCTTCATTCCTACGCCGACCCTAATCTCCTTCCTCATATTCACTTTCTTCTCGGTATTATTTCTGCCTCTATCCCTCTCGAGACTGAAGAACAAAAACAAAAACAGAGAAGCGACTCTCTTCTTCCCGTGGATTCTCCTGATCCATCTCGTGCCTTTCTCCGGTTCTTCTTTCAATCTCAGGACAAAATCCCTAAACTCCTAGCCGCTCTCAACCCAGCCTACATTTTCTCCTTCAAGATCAAAAACTGGGAACAAGAACATACTAGCTCTACGCTCTCTGTTCCTCTCCACCGACGATAATTTGGCTTCCCAACTGGCAACATGAACAAACGCTCCATCTTCTCCCCACTGCAACTGGCAATCGCCGCCAGCGACGAACGTGATTGACATCACCGCGGCATCAACGCCGGTCTGAAACCTCGGACGCTTCTTCAATCATGAGATTTGGGTTATATCCCTCCATTATTTACACTGTTCGTATTCGTTTTAGTTTCATATGCTCTAAACCAGGACACTCTCTAACCAGTGAATTTATCAATGGGTGTACTAATCAAGGTTTGCCTAAGACTCTCGATCTGATTAGGGCGAAATTCGCGTTAAACAGAATGCACTTGTTGCCTATTAATCTGGCTTGTTCTGTGCTATTCGTTGTCTGATTGAGCCCGATTTCGATCTGTTCTTTCAATCTCTGGTCTCTGGGTTGGCTGACATTCTTGGATTTTTAATACGTGCTGGATAGCTCTTGCCATGACTTGTATATCGTTCGGATCGAACCAGGTTTTGAGTTTCATTTGGAACCTGAGGGATCGGTTTTCCCCTACTGCTTGTTTTGAGATTCATAATCATTCTGTGTATAAATGTTTTGCCAACTGTGATTATCGGATTCCATTTATCGGATGTGGATCTCTTGGGCAGTTTTGATGGCAAGCATATTAATAACTGTGTGAACTGATAAACCTTTTGCCCCATTTATGTTGCTTCTTTATTTCCTGAACATTACGTGGAAGCTTGACTTTCGATTTATTAAATGTTTGATTCTCAATTTGGTGGTATAGAAGATTTCTTCGGTTCTGGTAATGACTGATTCATGTTTGGCCTAATCAACTTTGTTAGCGGTGGAGGTTTGTACCGATGTTCGGCTTGTGCTGTTGGGCCTAATGATTTGTTATATTCCGACTGGCCTTTTGGGGATGTAGGACCCATAAACACTTTTGGATTGATTGATCAGTTTATATGGTAGACTTACGGCCCTTTGTTATTGGGCTTTGGCGCATTGACGTATCTGGTTCTTTTATCGATTAATACTATCTGTTGGTTGGATAGACTCGTGTATCTCGTTCTCACCGCGACAAAACTCATGCCTTTATCCTAATCTTTGGGTATCTATTTGACCGAGGCACATGTAATCGATGGGCTGGGCAGCAAATACCTCATTTAAGCCCACATTTGCTTGGATCATGTAGATGGACTGCATTGAGGTGCTTCGGGCTCGCTATCTCTTGGGTTTGGAAATTCCATCTCTCAACCTTTACTATAATTTAACTGCCTTGATACTTAATTGCCCTTGCGTGTTGATTCGGTTTGGAATTAAAGTTGAAACTAGCATTACTTGACCCTCGCGTTTTAGATAAGAACATGAATTGAGTTATAGTTGCCCCCATGTTATAATTGTTAAGACAAATCACTCATTGGTTGGATGGTCCTCATTAACTCTTCATCTTGGAGGGAAATGATATAAACCCTTCTAGGTATGATCTCGCAGGACTCACAACTTTACCTCTTTGATACTACACTTTGTTTGAGTCATAATCTAAGATGACAAATTAATTTGAGTAGCAACCCCGATGCTTGATTTATCTTACAATCTTAGCATTGTTGGCAGCTTGAAACTCTTTTCTATGTTCTCGGTTGGGGTGTGGGAGATGATTAAATTGCCCCCTTTCCTCCCATTGAGAGGGGCCGTATGATCCCATTGCACATCCCAACCCTCTCCCGTTCTTTGACTAATGCATTTTGCCTCTCTTGGTTGTGTTTTTGACATGTACATAACGCTCGTGGAACGGGAAACTACTCTAAGACTAAGGAACGGATCGTGGCTTGGACTACGGGGTCTCTCCTTCAAACTATGTAACGGTTGGTGTACTTCTTGCTGATCCCCTTCAGCTCGAGTGAGGCGGCGTCGATGCGACCCCCATAGCAGCTCTTTTTAATCAGCATTTCAATTCAACACTTTAATTTTGTTATCATGAGTTGTAATTTGCCAATTGGTTGTGTTGCCTAGCATAGTCTTGGATTTCATAATTCTCTGTATTTGCGGCTTGATCGTTTTTACTCTGTCTATCTTTCGTAATATTTTGAATGCTTGTTTATACATTTTTGGTTCTATTATACATTGGGCGTTTTATTTGTTAGTTTCATCTTATAAATTGCTAGATTGGTTTAGTACATGTAGCCATAGCATAGCCTTCAGGTCTACCCACTTAATTACTGGACAAATCAAGTCCGGTTTAGAAAAGCCCTAGGACCATTCATAGATGTTGCCCACATTAAGGTCGTAGTACCCGAGGGTCGTAGTACCTGTTTGTGGGAAACATCTCTCCTAAAAAAAAACTTTCCAAACAATCCTTAATTGTCAGAATAAAACTCACAATCAATGATTCGTTTCAACCAATAAAAATCCATTTCAAAACCAAAATTCATTTCCAAATTCAGCCTAAAAATTCAATTTCAAATCACTCTCTCATCAAACGCACTACAAAATCAATCTCTCGTACTCATCAAACACTCTTTCAAAAGCAATCTTTCTCACACTCATTCTTCATACACAATTCAAAATTCATTCCAATTCATGGGCAATCCCAACTTCAAATCATCCAACTAAGGCCCAATACAAAAGTCGCTTTTCCAAGGCCCAATTCGGCCCATCTTCCAAGGCCCAATCTGGCCCATTTTTCATGGTCTAACCCGGCCTGCTTTCAAGGCCCAATCCAGCCCATTTTTCATGGTCCAACCCGGCCCGCTTTCAAGGCCCAATCCTGCCCATTTCTCATGGTCCAACCCGGCCCGCTTTCAAGGCCTAAACTAGGCTCATTTTTGCCCGCAACTTCAATTCCATCCCAATTCTTCTCAATTCCAATCCAAAATCATTTTAATTTCAATTCAACTCCAATTTCGATTTCAATCGAATTCAAATCCAATTCCAATAAAAATTCCGTCCAGTTTCAATTCATTCAATTCTTAGTTTAGTTCAATTCAAAATGCATTTCAATCCAATTCATTCTAACTTCAATTCAATTCAAAACTTTATTCAATTCAATTCAATTCCAAACTCATTCAAATTCTTTTCAATTCTGATTCAAACCAATATTCATTCCACCCGATTCAATTTTGATTTCAATTCAATTTCGATTCCGTTCCAATTTCTCCCACACTCTAAATGTCTCATAGACCCGAGTGTCTCACAGACTTTGTCATTCCAATGATTCGAACGTCTCACAGACCTGTGCGTTTCATAGACCCGAGCGTCTCACAAACCCAAGCGTCTCACAGACTTCGACATCTCAAGGTTTCAAATGTCTCACAGACCCGAGCGTCTCACAGACTAGCATCCCAAACCCGAAACTTCTCGAAACTTCAAACCCTCCTAATTCTCAAACACTTCAATGTCTTCAAACTCCATAAACATCTAACTTCCAAAACCCAAATACAGTGAACTACGTAAGGTCTGATCTCAACATGGAGTTGAGTACGTAGGCAACCCACACAGGGTGCGACCCCACATCAATCAAAATGTTATTTTTCACTCAGCCATCTCACCTCTAAACAGCCCCGTATTGTCTCACAGACCCGAGCGTCTCACAGACTTTGTTATCCTAATGATTCGAATATCTCACAGACCCGAGCGTCTCACAGACTTCATCATTTCAAGAATCTAAATGTCTCACAGAGTTGAGCATCTCACAGACTCTCGCACCTCAAACTCCAAAATGAACCAGACAATCTTTCAAACCTCACAAAAATGACCACAAAACCTCTTTGACCCTTCAAAGACCCAAAAGGTCAAAAGCCCAATTCCTTCAAAACCCCAAAACTCCCAAATCTCCAAAAATCCTGAACTATGTAAGGTCTGATCTCAACAGGGAGTTGAATACGTAGGCAACCCACACAGGGTGCGACCCCATTCCAAACAAAAAACCCTTTTTCCCCTCTAAAGTGACTCTCATGTCTCTTAAACACTCAAACCTTCCTCGGCTCCCACTAGCTTCAAACCATCAGACGCCAAATTTTGTCTATTCACCCGATCTCAGGCTTCTCTCAAATCTTGTTTCCATACTCATTTGAATTCCCCAATTCCTCTTCTTGGCGCTAGCTTGGCGGAAAAGCTCGCCTCACCCGTTCTCTCTCTCTTCCCGTCCTAATCCTATCCTTGGCTCTTAAATGAATCTCTCTAATAAGGTTTTGAAAGAAGGCAATCCCGACAATTGGAGACCGAGGTTTCCTCGGGCACCAATCCAAAGTCATGGTCGTCGCCACTTCTAAGGGGTGTAACCCAGTGCGAACCCACAATAGAATCTCTGATATGACCAGATAAGTCCTATCCATAGACAATAATCTCAGAGTCAATTAACGGTTCTTAGAACCCTCTTTCCCTTTCCTTCCTAGTTCTTTAGGTCAAACTAGGTGGCGACTCTAGTCAATCCCGCCTTATAGAGGCACAAGTCCGCGTGGGGCCCATTGAGAGCGGGTGTAGTGCTCACTAGCATTCCCCTTATGCTTTCTGGGAAAGACGGACGATAGAGTAGGTATTTGAGGGATGCCAAGGTGACAGGTTTTCACCCTCCACAGAATGGCATTTTAGGATCTAGGCTTTTCAGTCAAGAACCATATTTAGATAGACCCCCCTCATACCGAAAAATCACCCTCCACAGAATGGCGACTCTGCTGGGGAAAACTTGAGTAAGTTTTTCTCAAACTCAAGGAAGACTGAACTCCATTCAAAATTGTCGGGATTTCCCCACTTCTTTCAAAACCTTTAAGAGATTCATTCCAAGCCTTTAGGGTTACTCTACTCCACACTCAGAGTGTGATTGGTGAGGATAGTTAGGATGAGAGTGTGTAGCTTATACTTGACTTTGCTTGCCATCTGCACTTTGCTTGCTACATAATTGCGTGATTATGCTAAACTAACTTGCAGGAACTTCAGGTAGGTGGGCCCATTAGGGGTCTAACTTCTTCCCTCTCTTTGCCTGCACATTTATTTACCGCTTTTTGGTTGTGATATTGAATTGTTAGGAATAGTCCTGAGGTGGGTGCATAGGGTAGCTTAGGACATGCATTCCTCTGTGTCACCCTTGATATTTGCGGTCGGGATAAATATTGGTCCACAATTGATTCCCCATGAGCAGATGCCCTTCGTAGTAAGGACTATGCACACGAGGCGGTATGATCGTAGTATCTACGCCTTGAAAACTCATGATCCTTCAACACTTACCTTTTCGAGTCAAAGCCAGCATATAGTGAACTCTGAGCCTTCAGTGTCCAGCTGCCCGGTCCCGTGTCTAAGATGGGTTTATGGGTAGTCACCCCCTTGTATGCCGCCTGTCTGACCACCCTTTGCATTACCCTGAAGACTGCATGGGCTCAGTTCTCCTAGTGTCCTCTGCACCACGGGTGTCTCTAAAGCCTGATGTCACGCTACACGTCCATAGAGGATCCCGTATTTACCGGATACCCATACATGGCACAACGTAGTCAGTGAATAATTTGGACTTTAGACACACCTGACCGTGCAGATGACGAGAGGCCCGTTCCTATGCAATACTTCCCCGAGTTTTCCAGAAAGTGAGTATGTTGTGATAATCACCGGCCGTGGCTCGTGTGGCTGTATTACTTCGGGTATCCTGACCTTTCGAACTTAAGCACTCCGGTCTTTCTCGATGACGTGCCCCGCAAGGCGTAACAGAGATAAATCCCGAGAGATGAACAGTGAAGGGACGATGGTTCCCCCGGTGGTATGGAAGCATTGATTGACCTGGAAGGTGATTATCCCAATCATTCGCACTCAGCTCCACATAAAATCAGCCACGATTTTTATTTTGCACTTACATCTATGTGTGATCACGTTTCAAAAATGAGCAAAGATCAGAAAATGAATCATGTCAAAC
The DNA here is from genome assembly GCA_023374045.1 of Limonium bicolor. Taxonomy (NCBI): domain Eukaryota; kingdom Viridiplantae; phylum Streptophyta; class Magnoliopsida; order Caryophyllales; family Plumbaginaceae; genus Limonium; species Limonium bicolor. The sequence continues at coordinate 218,903,576 of CM041779.1, forward strand.
GCTCTAATGAAATCTCTTCAAAGCCGTTTATCTCGAATGATTTCCAAAAAATAATGATTCCAAAACCGTTATTTCCACAGCAGTTTCAAAGCCGATTTCAATCAAAGTCTTCCAGAAAACAACCTGTATCAAGCGTTTTGCAAAGAACAGATTTCAAAAATCTACTACTTACAAATGACTTTCAAACAATCTTTTTCACAAATTTGAAAAAAAACTATTTTCACAAAAAGATTTCAAATAAAAACCTACTTTTCACAAACGAATTTTGAAACAACGTTTTTCACAGACTTTATTTCAAAATAGTTCTCAAAAACAGTTTTTAAAGTTGATTTTCACAAACGCATTTTAAAATAAATGATTTAGTCCCCATGTTGTGACCCGCTATTTTTGAAGTTCAACCCACCTTCAAGAGCAGCAGTCATTACCGTGGAGCGCACTAGTCATTTCGTGTTTTCACAAAAGTGATGGATTTTCTCAACGATTTTGTGCTCAATCACTCACCTTTCCTTTCTCAAAATGTCTCCCATTTTCCTTGTCGGAGCAAGTGGAGCAGATGAAGATTGACAACACGGTTTTAGCCAAAAATCAGAACCGTACCAACCCGAGTCAAGCGACATGAAGACTAACAACAACTGTTCAAGTCCAAACTGTTGAAAGTCAGAAGAACACCAACCCGTTCTATTCAATCGCGGTACGGCTTCGCTGCAACAACCTGAACTCGAGCGAGCAACCAGTCAAATGCCCGAAGACGAACGAGCAGTCAATCAGGAGCCCGAAGATGAATGAGCAGTCAGTCAGAAGCTCGAAGACGAAGTAGAAGAATTTGGGAGAAGTTTTTAAGCTCAAACTCCCCATTTAATGACTTTTAGAATTGATGTATAGGTTTTCCCCTAGCATTCTTTTCTCTCTTGTCCATTTCTGAATAGATTACCTGTATAGGTTTATACATTCCCTTCGAGTTTATTTAGGTCAATGTGTATAGGGTTCCCCACTCCCTATTTTATTTGCGAGTGATTGAGTGTCAAAATTCATATTGAGAAAATCCACCACTTTGAAAACACACGTTTTCAAAATTGTTTTTCCAAACTTGGTTTCTTTTGGCATGCCCGTATAATGAAAAGAATGAATAAGGATCGACCCCTCACAGTTATATATCATTCATCAAATTTGCTTTATGGGGCGAGAATTCACGGTATCTATAGAAGGCATCCCCTGAACAAACACATCAATAAATACAACCAAGCAAGAGGCAAAACGCATGCATTGCATTCATGACAAAAAAAGTCACTTGCACTTCCAGTCATTTCAAATCCATCAATCGTTCACGAGTCTTGTCCACCTCAAAATCTGCACAATAACGTGTTTCATTGTCACCACACTATACACCAGCTTTCATCCCAAATACCCATACCGCCAAAGCCCAATCTTAGAGGGATAGGAAAGAAAACCGGGAAGTTCAAACCTCTCCTAATCAAAATCACCATGCACGCCAGTGACGAAAAAGGAAAGAGTGTGTCATATCATGGGGCCACCATGCGGGAGTTGTCACTCCCTAAAAAGTCCTAAAATCCAGAAGCTAGTCACCAACCCGACAGCTACACCTTCTTCAAGGCCGACATTGAAAGGAAGAGCTTCATGGATCATCAACTAGATCCGACTCAAGCGAGACTAGGTGTAGCCTTACCACGCATGCATTATCCAAAAAGAAAAAAAAACAAACATTCAGTCAAAACTTGAAGTCAACTATCTTCATTCATCATTTTCAGCATTTGACGCATCCTATACATAGTAATTCCATATTATCACAACACATTGCATGGTAGATCGTTGTATTTGCATACTCCCGTATCGAAACGACGTCTTTGGCAAAAATCTTGTTTGATTGTTTGAATAGAGCGCGTGAACCGCTAAACTCTCGACCCATCAATGAACACAAGGGTCCAATCAAAATCGGCACCACAAACCAAGTGAGTAGTGTGCGAAGAGCGGTATTTTCCCTTGAATTTCAAATGAGAGTACTGGACAATCCATTGAGTGATGAGGGCAGATAGAGAGATCCAATGGAGGTAAAACCACGAGCGACATGTGCATTCCTTCAGCACATGGAGAGGCACAATACATAGAGAGGTCAGTGTTGATAAACAAGATACGAACTGTGATTCATGCAAAGATCCGAGAATAGTAAGAAAACAATTATCGACTAATGAGGATGACGAGGCACTTAGGAATAAAAATCCCCACAAAACCAAAAAGCTTTGACTGCCCTGTACATAATCCCTTAGTGAGCCCCGCTGAGCCTTTCACGATAAACCTTTTTCTGCGAACTCCACAACATGCCAACTCACATACACATATTTACTCACCCTTGCCATAGAGGATCTCAAAGGAGCCGGAGCCATGGTCTCTCCCCCACCATTTTTCACAAAAACAACAAATAAATTGTTCGAAGAAATCAGTGAGTCAATGCAACTCCAAAGCCAAACACCAGAAAAGAACACCGTAAATGTTCAAGAAGATCGAGGAGTCAATGCAACTCCGAAGCTGAAAGCCAAAATACAAAAAAAAAATGCTTGAGAAAGTTGATGAGCCAAATGCAAATTTCAAAAGCAAAATGAGAAGAAAGTCCAAACCGTACACCAGAAGAGACAAGAAGGAGAAATCCAGATCAAAAAGACCAATGATGTCTCGCAGAAACCAACAAAAGGTTATCAAAAACCGTCTAATCATTCCACCCATGGCAAAGGCGAAACATATCCTCTATTGCACAAAAGCTCCATAACTCCCAAACAAATCCTCCAGTCCCATGTGACATACATCATACCCCTCAGCCCCGTTATAACCAAATAAAAGACCTCTGACTCGTTAGTTGTTGAGTGTTGACTGAAAGTATCAGATCTGAAACATGAATCATAAGCTTCATACTTGTTATCAACATGTCCCGTCATATGACAAAGGGATCGTGAGCGAATGAGTGTGACCTTACTCCACAAGGTCTTTCGAGTGCGAGTGATTCTTTGATCTAAGCACCAAATCATGAATAGCCTACCCCATTGCAGGTGAGGAATTTGTAAGGACCGGAAAGTCCAAAACCTCGAAAAGAATTTCTAAGGAAAATACTGCTCCGAGCGGCGAGAGTATCATCACACCATTATCACACACAACCATATTCACGAGAGATTGACCCAAATCCCTCCATGAGAGGAAAGTGATTCATGCATTCGAGCTCAACAATCACTCAAAATTGAACCGAAGATGTCTTATATTCGTAAGCCTCATATTAATAGAGATAGAACGTACCTTCTCTCCAAAAACTGCATAGGCATCTTGCATCCCTTCTAGCATTTAGTATTTGCATGCATCATAACCACTTCATTTTCAACATCCGATTGGTAAGAACTCCTCCTAGTCTCGTTGAAAGTCGACTTCAGTTGCAGTTGTTGAAGCGTAACTTTTGATGTCAACCGGAGCCATCCCGGGCCATCATCGAGCTATATCTAGCCTCTTCGGAGCCATCCTGGGCTATCCTTGAGCTACATCAAACCAAACTAAAGCTATCTGGAGCCACACAAAGACCATTCCAGAGCCATCCACTGTTATATTCGAGTCTCATCGACACCACTCCCAAAGCCAAGCCGGAGCCATGCGGGAGCCATCCTCAAAACACTGAGACCATCCCTGGAGCTACACATGGGCCATCTCAACAGTTTGAATCCATGTCGGAGTCATTTCGTCACCAAGGCCTTGCCTACAGAATATCGAACTACGTCAGGTCTGATCTCAATACGAAATTGAGTACGTAGGCAGCCCGCCCAGGGTGCGACCATCTCAAAAGAAAGTTCCCCACTATCATTAAATGAAGCCATCCCGTAGCCTCCCCGGAGCCATCCCGAGCTATCCCGGAGCCATCTCGAAGAACCTAAAGCCTTAATTGACCATACCAAAGCCATTCATTTGCAACAAAAAAAAACTGTCAACCACAGTAAATCACATCAACCCACCATTCGACTCAAAATCCAAAACAAATCGAAACTCACCGACCATCCCGAAAATCTTCACCCAAATCGAAACCCACCAACGATCCTGAAAATCCCCATTCGATTCAAAACCCACCAACCATCCCAAGGTCGTTGCTCACAAGGGAGTCACATATCAAACCGGAGCCATGACCGTACATGAGCCATCAAATCACATCGGAGCCATCTGATCATACCAAAGTCATCCGGTCATATCAAAGCCATCAAGGTCCAAAGTTACTCATTCACAAAACCATCCTTTCGAAAATCGACTACAAAATCACAAAACCAAAACAAAAAAACTCAAGGGCCATACCGGAGCCATCTCGAACTCTGGAGCCAAGAGTCCTACCAAATCCCGAAACCATAGAGCACATCGGGTCGAGACCACCAAAACCAAAACCAAAACGAAAGTCCCACACTGACAAAGTCAAAGGCGACATCGACCAAGGCATTCGATCGCCACATCCCTCACGGAAGCTACCAAAAAGCATCAAATCATGGACCGATCCACAGCCAAAATCATCCTCAAGTCAGCCAACCACTGAAAAGCAGCGAGTTTCGTACAACTCCATAGAGTATTATAGGCTCGTCATAAGTCCTCGTACTTTCAGATGCATTCTAGGCCCGTCATAAGTCCTAGAGCTAGACACCGAGATCTAGTTGAGGCCCGTCATTAGTCCTCATGCATAACCCTTATTCCGATTGTATTCTAGGCCCGTTATCAGTCCTAGAGCTAGACACCGAGATCTAGTTGAGGCCCGTCATTAGTCCTCATACATTTCGAAGATGCATTCTAGGCCCGTCATAAGTCCTAGAGCTAGACACCGAGATCTAGTTGAGGCCCGTCATTAGTCCTCATGCATAACCCTTATTCCGATTGTATTCTAGGCCCGTCATCAGTCCTAGAGCTAGACACCGAGATCTAGTTGAGGCCCGTCATTAGTCCTCATACATTTCGAAGATGCATTCTAGGCCCGTCATAAGTCCTAGAGCTAGACACCGAGATCTAGTTGAGGCCCGTCATAAGTCCTCATGCATAGGTTGATTGATCGTATTCTAGGCCCGTCATTAGTCCTCGAGCTAGACACCGTGTTCTAGTTGAGGCCCGTCATTAGTCCTCATACCATCAATCACCGCAATTTGGGGCCCGTCATAAGTCCCTGTGCACCCGTACCCATAAGAGCGAGTCATGAACCGCAGTGAGAATTTTTGGCGTCCCGTCAACCTTGATCCAATTCTGCAAGGGCTTGCAGAATTGAATCAAGGGGAGCCATCTGTAGACACCAAAAATTCTCACCCCATAAAGCAAATTCCGAAATAATAAGAGGGGTCGTCGTCTTTCCTTTTTCAAAACATATTAGCGTGCGTGCTAAGACGAAACCATCATTTTATAATCTTTTTCAAAGCATTTCAGAAAAAAAAAAACAATTCTTCGAAAATGAATTTCCATCGACAGTCCAGTTTCAAGGTCGTCCCCTTTTGTTTATTCACTTGTTTTACTATCTTATTTTGTTTTGTTTATATTCTATTTATTTATTCTATTTTATTTTATTTTTATTTTATTATTTTTATTCATCTATACACCTTTTCCTATATTTTATTTTATTCTACTATTAACATTGGTATTTTTATTATCATTGCAGTTCATTTCTATTTAGACACTTTTATTTTCATCTTATGAACCCAATCCACACTTAGTTGAACTCCAGCCAGCCCAGACCCTTAAACCCATTCCAGCACCTAGTATTGGACCTACCAAGCCCAAACAAAAACACAAAGCCCACTCAAAAACCCTAGAACCCACCCTTTCTCATGACAACAAGAAAACCCTAGTGATTCTTTACAAAAACGGTGGTCTCCTTCTCCCACTGGGGGGGCTCGATTTTTTCTTCCTCATCGACTCCGATGGAAAATTTCTTCGGGAATAACAGCCGCCACCTCCCGTCTTCACTCTCGATGATCCCTATATCCATCTTCTTCTATCTCACCTTCACCGAGACCGGCCTCCATCGTTTTCTCTCCAACATTCTCTCCTTCCTTCTTCGATTTCTTTTCAACGAAAACAAAGCCAATGTATCGGCCATGGCCAACATTTTTGCTCCTTCCTTGATCGATCTCCAATATTGAGAAAACCCTAACCATCCTTCAATCAGCCGCTTCCCTCTCCCAACAGCTCAGTCGCTCGATCATCCCTCCTCCCCTCAACGATCGGTAATTTTACAAAACTAGAAGAAGAAACGCACAAATCTTCTCCCAATCGACTCTTCCAACTCCCTGGCCCGATTTTTATCTTTTGAATTCGAAACACCGTAACTCCACCTCGCTTCATTCCTACGCCGACCCTAATCTCCTTCCTCATATTCACTTTCTTCTCGGTATTATTTCTGCCTCTATCCCTCTCGAGACTGAAGAACAAAAACAAAAACAGAGAAGCGACTCTCTTCTTCCCGTGGATTCTCCTGATCCATCTCGTGCCTTTCTCCGGTTCTTCTTTCAATCTCAGGACAAAATCCCTAAACTCCTAGCCGCTCTCAACCCAGCCTACATTTTCTCCTTCAAGATCAAAAACTGGGAACAAGAACATACTAGCTCTACGCTCTCTGTTCCTCTCCACCGACGATAATTTGGCTTCCCCAACTGGCAACATGAACAAAACGCTCCATCTTCTCCCCACTGCAACTGGCAATCGCCGCCAGCGACGAACGTGATTGACATCACCGCGGCATCAACGCCGGTCTGAAACCTCGGACGCTTCTTCAATCATGAGATTTGGGTTATATCCCTCCTTATTTACACTGTTCGTATTCGTTTTAGTTTTTCATATGCTCTAAACCAGGACACTCTCTAACCAGTGAATTTATCATCGGGGTGTACTAATCAAGGTTTGCCTAAGACTCTCGATCTGATTAGGGCGAAAGCGTTGTTAAACAGAATGCACTGTTGCCTATTAATCTGGCTTGTTCTGTGCTATTCGTTGTCTGATTGAGCCCGATTTCGATCTGTTCTTTCAATCTCTGGTCTCTGGGTTGCTGACATTCTTGGATTTTTAATACGTGCTGGATAGCTCTTGCCATGACTTGTATATCGTTCGGATCGAACCAGGTTTTTGAGTTTCATTTGGAACCTGAGGATCGGTTTTCCCCTACTGCTTGTTTTGAGATTCATAATCATTCTGTGTATAATGTTTTTCCAACTGTGATTATCGGATTCCATTTTATCGATGTGGATCTCTTGGCAGTTTTGATGGCAAGCATATTAATAACTGGTGAACTGATAACCTTTGCCCCATTTATGTTGCTTCATTTCCTGAACATTACGTGAAGCTTGCTTGATTTAAAGTTTGATTCTCAATTTGGTGGTATAGAAGATTTCTTCGGTTCTGGTAATGACTGATCATGTTTGGCCTAATCAACTTTGTTAGCGGTGGAGGTTTGTACCGATGTTCGGCTTTGCTGTTGGGCCTCAATGATTTGTTATATTCCGACTGGCCTTTTGGGGATGTAGGACCCATAAACACTTTGGATTGATGATCAGGTTTATATGGTAGACTTACCGGCCCTTTTGTTATTGGGCTTTGGCATTGACGTATCTGGTTCTTTTATCGATTAATAATCTGTTGGTTGGATAGACTCTGTATCTCGTTCTCACCGCGACAAAACTCATTGCCTTTATCCTAATCTTTGGGTATCTCTATTTGACCGAGGCACATGTAATCGATGTGCTGGGCAGCAAATACCTCATTAAGCCCACATTTGCTTGGATCATGTAGATGGACTGCATTGAGGTGCTTCGGGCTCGCTATCTCTTGGGTTTGGAAATTCCATCTCTCAACCTTTACTATAATTAACTGCCTTGATACTTAATTGCCCCTTGCGTGTTGATTCGGTTTGGAATTAAAGTTGAAACTAGCATTACTTGACCCTCGCGTTTTAGATAAGAACCTGATTGAGTTAGTTGCCCCCCTGTTATAATTGTTAAGACAAATCACTCATTGGTTTGGATGGTCCTCATTAACTCTTCATCTTGGAGGGAAATGATATAAACCCTTCTAGGTATGATCCCGCAGACTCCAACTTTACCTCTTTGATACTACACTTTGTTTGAGTCATAATCTAAATGACAAATTATTTGAGTAGCAACCCGATGCTTGATTTATCTTACAATCCTTAGCATTGTTGGCAGCTTGAAACTCTTTTCTATGTTCTCGGTTGGGGTGTGGGAGATGATTAATTGCCCCTTTTCTCCCATTGAGAGGGGCCGTATGATCCCATTGCACACATCCCAACCCTCTCCCGTTCTTTGACTAATGCATTTTGCCTCTTGGTTGTGTTTTGACATGTACATAACGCTCGTGGAACGGGAAACTACTCTAAGACTAAGGAACAGGATCGTGGCTTGGACTACCGGGTCTCTCCTTCAACATGTAACGTTGGTGTACTTCTTGCTGATCCCCTTCAGCTCGAGTGAGGCGGCGTCGATGCGACCCCCATAAGCAGCTCTTTTAATTCAGCATTTCATTCAACACTTTAATTTTGTTATCATGAGTTGTAATTTGCCAATTGGTTGTGTTGCCTAGCATAGTCTTGGATTTCATAATTCTCTGTATTTGTCGGCTTGATCGTTTTTTACTCTGTCTATCTTTCGTACATATTTGTTTTGAATGCTTGTTTATACATTTTTGGTTCTATTACATTGGGCGTTTTATTTGTAGTTTCATCTTATAAATTGCTAGATTGGTTTAGTACATGTAGCCATAGCATAGCCTTCGGCACACCTTAATTACTGGACAAATCAAGTCCGGTTTAGAAAAAGCCCTAGACATTCATAGATGTTTGCCCACATTAAGGTCGTAGTAACCGAGGGTCGTAGTACGTTTGTGGGAAACATCTCTCCTAAAAAAAACTTTCCAAACCCTTAATTGTCAATAAAACTCACAATCAATGATTCGTTTCAACCAATAAAAATCCATTTCAAAACCAAAATTCATTTCCAAATTCAGCCTAAAAATTCAATTCAAATCACTCTCTCATCAAACGCACTACAAAATCAATCTCTCGTACTCATCAAACACTCTTTCAAAAGCAATCTTTCCCACACTCATCTTCATACACAATTCAAAATTCATTCCAATTCATGGGCAATCCCAACTTCAATCATCCAACTAAGGCCCAATACAAAAGTCGCTTTTCCGGCCCAATTCGGCCCATCTTCCAAGGCCCAATCTGCCCATTTTTCATGGTCTACCCGGCCTGCTTTCAAGGCCCAATCCCCATTTTTCATGGTCCAACCCGGCCCGCTTTTCAGGCCAATCCTGCCCATTTCTCATGGTCCAACCCGGCCCGCTTTCAAGGCCTAAATAGGCTCATTTTGCCCGCAACTTCAATTCTCCCAATTCTTCTCAATTCCAATCCAAAATCATTTTCAATTCAACGCCAATTCGATTTCAATCGAATTCAATCCAATTCCAATAAAAATTCCGTCCAGTTTCAATCATTCAATTCTTAGTTTAGTTCAATTCAAAATGCATTTCAATCCAATTCATTCTAACTTCAATTCAATTCAAAACTTTATTCAATTCAATCAATTCCAAACTCATCAAATCTTTTTCAATCTGATTCAAACCAATATTCATTCACACCCGATTCAATTTGATTTCAATTCAATTCGATTCCGTTCCAATTTCTCCCACACTCTAAATGTCTCAGACCCATGTCTCACAGAACTTTGTCATTCCAATGATTCGAACGTCTCACAGACCTGTGCGTTTCTAGACCCGAGCGTCTCACAAACCCAAGCGTCTCACAACCTTCGACATCTCAGGTTTCAAATGTCTCACAGACCCTCACGAGCGTCTCACAGACGAGCATCCCAAACCCGAAACTTCTCGAAACTTCAACCCTCCTAATTCTCAAACACTTCAATGTCTTCAAACTCCATAAACATCTAACTTCCAAAACCCAAATACAGTGAACTACGTAAGGTCTGATCTCAACATGGAGTTGAGTACGTAGGCAACCCACACAGGGTGCGACCCCACATCAATCAAAATGTTATTTTTCACTCAGCCATCTCACCTCTAAACAACCCCGTATTGTCTCACAGACCCGAGCGTCTCACAGACTTTGTTATCCTAATGATTCGAATATCTCACAGACCCGAGCGTCTCACAGACTTCATCATTTCAAGAATCTAAATGTCTCACAGAGTTGAGCATCTCACAGACTCTCGCACCTCAAACTCCAAAATGAACCAGACAATCTTTCAAACCTCACAAAAATGACCACAAAACCTCTTTGACCCTTCAAAGACCCAAAAGGTCAAAAGCCCAATTCCTTCAAAACCCCAAAACTCCCAAATCTCCAAAAATCCTGAACTACGTAAGGTCTGATCTCAACAGGGAGTTGAATACGTAGGCAACCCACACAGGGTGCGACCCCATTCCAAACAAAAAACCCTTTTTCCTCTCTCTAAAGTGACTCTCATGTCTCTTAAACACTCAAACCTTCCTCGGCTCCCACTAGCTTCAAACCATCAGACGCCAAATTTTGTCTATTCACCCGATCTCAGGCTTCTCTCAAATCTTGTTTCCATACTCATTTGAATTCCCCAATTCCTCTTCTTGGCGCTAGCTTGGCGGAAAAGCTCGCCTCACCCGTTCTCTCTCTCTTCCCATCATAATCCTATCTTTGGCTCTTAAATGAATCTCTAATAAGTTTTGAAAAAGGCGATCCCGATAATTGGAGACCGAGGTTTCCTCGGGCACCAATCCAAAGTCGTGGTCGTCGCCACTTCTAAGGGGTGTAACCCAGTGCGAACCCACAATAGAATCTCTGATATGACCAGATAAGTCCTATCCATAGACAATAATCTCAGAGTCAATTAACGGTTCTTAGAACCCTCTCTCCCTTTCCTTCCTAGTTCTTTAGGTCAAACTAGGTGGCGACTCTAGTCAATCCCGCCTTATAGAGGCACAAGTCCGCGTGGGGCCCATTGAGAGCGGGTGTAGTGCTCACTAGCATTCCCCTTATGCTTTCTGGGAAAGACGGACGATAGAGTAGGTATTTGAGGGATGCCAAGGTGACAGGTTTTCACCCTCCACAGAATGGCATTTTAGGATCTAGGCTTTTCAGTCAAGAACCATATTTAGATAGACCCCCCTCATACCGAAAAATCACCCTCCACAGTATGTTTAAAGGTAGTCTCAAGGTTTACATTTTCCATTCTCTAATAAAAGCGTATTGTATCTCTAATAAGTGAAAGCCCTTTTTGAGGGGTTCGTTCCTCATGACCTCACAACAAGGAGAGGTGTCCCCACCCTAAAAGGAATGGTTCGTTCTCCGCCCCTGTCCTTAGCATTATCCCCTTATTCTCATTGGTGCCCTTTCCTGGCAATTCTTACACAATCTAAATTATAGGTTTGTAACCGTTCACATCTACACATTGTAGTTCCTTCATGGCTTGAATAAGCTCTTTTACCACTTACTGCGCCTCGGGCTCTGATGTGGTTAACATCCTTGGCTCGCAGGCTCTTAGTGCTTAACACCTCAGTCCATTACTTGTACTCTTACTCATCCGTAGGTCATCCTTATAGGTTTTTGTTTCCTTGAACACTATCCACCGTTAGGTTACATATTAAATGTATTATCGGGTATCATGGTAAGTTGCTGCATCCTGCTTCCTGCTATGGAAGTTTATTCAGGTGATCTGAGGTTACTTAGTATCCTCGAAAATACTGTCATTTTTGCTAGACTTACGTCTTTTAGCAATCAAGGTTAGGTTCGTATTAGGCGTTTGCCTTACGGTGTCCAAGTTGGATATCATCCTGTCATCTTATACTTCCATCTCAACGCTTCGTTCAACTTCCGTTGACTACGCCACCCGTTGATGATCAACCATACTTAGGTGTTAATGAGTTAGACAAACAGTATTAACTGTCATTCATCAGTTTGTTCGGCTCGACTATGCCCGCTCTGTGGGGGTAGTCCTCTGAGCTTTCCTTTTCCAGGGTTGTACGTCTTTAATCCTTAGTAGGTTATAGCTTACGCTCATTCCTTTTATCCTTGTTTCCGGGGTTTACTAACATCTTCATTGAAGAATGCTTATTACCGGTATTCTTAGTGATCAATCTGGGAGTCTTATCCCATTCTGGTTGAAAGTTGTTGTGTCAACGGTCTCCATTGTATTCCGTAATGCATTCCTTGTACGTTATCACTTACGTAGTGTTTTGCTCACATTGTTGAGCGATCTCTTATGTTTTCCTCTCGGGGTTTGGGATTGGTGTTCTCACCGCACTGTCGGTTGTTGTTACAGTAGGTTGTACCGTTGCTAATATTTATATCGTTCAGTATTCTGTCCAAGTTCAGCTCCCTGCTGACTGGTGTATCCACTCATCTTATCGTGGTCAGGCCGTCAGGCCCTTCCAAGGTCTCATTTTCCCGTTCTTATAGATTTACAATCCGGTATTAGTGTGTACTACAACTGTAGCGTTCTGTTATCTCGCCATGATGGCTTTCCGTGTAGCTTAACCGTGGTAGCACTTGCTATGGCAAGTGCGCCATGCAAGATGGGTTACCGGTACTGTGTGCATCAGTAATGGTACTTCCTCCTAACATTTTATATCTTTGGTAGTCCTCGGGACTCCTTCGATGTTCTTTAGTTTGGATAACTGACCGTTTAGCAGTTTCCTTGCCGTTTTGACAGTGCTGTCAGTTATCAGGACGTTCCTCTTTCTGAGGGAACCCCTCGTTATTTACTCATGTCTTGACTTTCGCTCCCGTTTCCACACATTTTGTCGTGGTTACTAAGTAATGATCCTCCTTCAGGCACTACATCGTAGTCCTATTCCGGTATACAATTTGTATACGTTTTTATCGTTGTCTGTGCTACGTCGAACAGGTTTGTAACCTTCCTCATTGTATGGGGTTTGGAGTCTCCGTTTCTAACTGGACTTTCCAGTAATCTTAACCCTCGTGCTTGTATCATCCACGGTTATGCTCATTCGGACCACTGTCCAGTGCTCATGTCGCTTAACCTTTCTTATCCATTGCACTCGTAGTGCTTTTCTTATCATTGGTATTGTGGTGTAACTCGACTGCGTAGCATGTCGACCCATGTTGCCGGTAATTTCCTTTCCCTTACTGGTAGAATTCCCTTGGTAGCGCCTGTTTCACCGCTGCGCCCCAGTTAAAACGTTAAAGTTCTCATAAACTGTTGTTCAACAAGATGTTTCTCGTATTGCTTACTGTTAACCAACTACCAGATCAGGTTTTCCCGAGTAAGAGAAGGCTTTCTTCTCTCTGGCATTTGTTCCCCACAATTCAAGCAAGGGATGCGGAGGGCGGGTCTAGGAACTATGGATATCCGGTAAACACCGGGAAGTCCTAGCTAACGCATCTCTCACTCTAACACTCAACCCTTAACCCATAACTCAAACTTAACCTCAGTATTCTCCTAAGTTTGGTAATTCTTGTCTTCAGAGCGTAACTACGCTCTGATACCACTTTTCGTAACACCCCGTCTCGATCCAATAGTGGATACCACAAACTTATCACCATATATACAAATACTGCAGCGGATTCAAATACATACCAGGACCTTGCCATGGTCTGACTAACAGAATATACCGAACATTAGTACATACCAATCTTATCCAAATACATATTCTTCTTACATCCTATACATCTTACTAACTCAAATTGTCATACGAGTGTACATGCACAACTCGTAGGCCACACTTAACCCGTAACGCTTGTACCCCATCTTACTCTCGTGACGGCCGCCTCCTGACGTTCACCTGTGTACTAAAAACAGCCCCCAAAGGGGGTCAGCACGAATGCTGGTACGATCCTCTCATGGCCCCCAAGCTAACGTGGCTACGACGACTATTTGTCGATAGCATGGAGGTTAATTAGATGCACAACATAATAGAAAGTGCAATAAACAACAAACAACAATCAAAGTTCAAACACAATGAACGACTTAAATGCGTTCCCTTATTTAGTGAGTCAATTATTTAACTCCTTAAGTTGTGTTTCCTCTTGATCTCAGTCTAACCTTATCTTACCTCAATCTTAGTCCTTATCTTAGTCTTAGAAAACAAACCATTCTTTAAATAGAAATGCATGTACCTTATCTCAGTCTTAGAATACAAACCATCCTTCAAAAAGGAATGGTTGCAACTTATCTCAAACCTTATCTTTATCTTAGAATACAAACCACTCTTTAAATAGAAATGATTGTATCTTACCTCAATGTTTATTTTTGTCGGGTCAAAAGCAACCCTAGCCAATGAGCTATTAACTCCATTGGTTGAATAAACAACTTATCTTATAATTTAGGATTTAGGTGATCCTACCGCACCATCTTAATGCCTCCTACCTTGGACTGTATGTCCAATGTAGCTGAGCCGGCAACCGACCCTAGGCAACAAGTCCGAAGACAAGTCCTTAAGCGGAAGTCGGATCTGCTATAGATACCGACCCCCTTTTCCTTAGCATGCTTGACCGGAGTCAGTCCCGGGTTCCTCACTCCCACCTTAAGTTCCAGTTAGTAGAAGTCTCAAGACAATGTTTGTTGGTTAAACCTCTTTTGGTTATTAACAAACTAATATTAGGGAGTGTTCCTTAGTCTCACACGATTCCTTACTAAACGTTAGTTAGTAGGTTCTCACGGTAAGTTGTGTTAGTTTTCAAATATCACACAACAATACAATAAACATAATGTTCCGGTTGCATGCTTTATCTTGTTTAGTGAGCACACAAAAACAAATAGCACACAAGTCGAGGGACACCTCGTTAGCAAGCAGGTCACAAGAAGAACTGTACCGTTCATCGTTGGTCGTTCGGTTGCTTACTCTCCTCTGGAGTCCAAATTCCCAAACCCTAAAACATTCATTCAATTTTAGGTTGTTAATTACTTTTCCAATAGGCTAACTTGCTTAACTCACTTAGTCACTAAAGATCCCCATCTAACACCACTTTAGTTCTTACAAACTTAATCCTAAGTGAATCACTTCTCCTCATACCTTATACTTATTCACCCACTTAGTAGTCATTACACCCTCCAAGCATGCCCTTAATAACTCTATAACATCAATATCTATCAATCCCCACCATTAGACATCATTTCCAAACCTTAAACAAAGTTTTTGGTCAAAACAGCACCATGTCCGAACATGTGTCCGAGCTTCCAAAGTTCGGACGCAAGCCGAGACTCAAAAGGGTGCAACCAGACGTATGTCCGAACATGTGTCCGAGCTTCCAAAGTTCGGACATAGGTCGAGGAAAAATCACAGGAAAAATTTCAAGTGTCCGAACATCTAAGTCCGGACTGTAGTTCGGACTCTGGTCGAGACTCGGAAAATTTAAACGCAACAGGGCATGTCCGAGCTTCCAAATTCAGACGGAAGTTCGGACGTGCCAGAAAACTCATCTTATATACCCTTAAACACTTATCTCATTTCTTGCCAAAATGCCCAACTCTTCCACAAGTGTCCCATTATGTCTTAATACCATATATGCACTTAAACTCACCTTAGAACATCCTCTAAAACCTCCTTAACCATTTTCTCAATCCTTACAAGAATTCCTAACTCTTGTTACTTATTTCCTTATTTTTACAACATGTAATTTTTGTCTAAAACTCTAACTATCCAAAGTGTTTCCTTTCCAATCAATATGACTTCTCCCTAAGCATTATTACATCCCATCTTTGCTTGCTAAACCTTCCAAGGTTATCTTGCATGTCCATGCACAATTCCTCTCCTTTCCTTTTGCTACTCATCAACCTAAACTCATGAACTTACCTATGCATTTCTCCCCATCTTCTTAGCACCTTAACCTTGTTCTTCTTTACCTTGACTATCCTACACCCTCCTTAGACATTTCTATCTCCTTTTACTCAACTTACGCACCATTCTCATGATCACACGCTCTTTTACATTCCTAGTCATTTTCCTTGACATTTGACAACATTCTCCTTCAATCTTCACTTTCATCACCCAAGTCCACTCATTACCATCCAATTATGACCTTATTAATCCACTACTAGCATCTTCACCACTTACACAGATATCAAAACTTCTCATTGTTATATTCCCTAGTTCATACCTAAATCATCTTAAAACATTGTACCCATTTCCTCCAATTTTTTGCACAAGTCTTACCATTCCTCATACCATGACTTTGGTGTGTTCAATACACCCATCTAAACTCTAATTTCCTCATAGACAATTCTAGGTCATTCTAAACCTCCAGAACTATTTAGTTAACTCATTTCCACTCAAATTCCTCAGGATGATCCCTAGTGAATCCCAGGGCATATTAACTCACCACCTCCACTTAAACTCTTTGTTTTCTATTCAAATTTCGCCATAGCTTCTCTAGTATTTTATCATGCCCAAATGCATTGTTTTCCTCATTTAACCAACTCACACACCTCAAGTCCTTTCTCATCTTGTTTCCTCACCCAAATCAACTCATTCATAATAAACTCAATATTGTGCAATAATCTTAAATTGCATAGCACTAAGGCTCTTAAATAACATGGCTCTTAGGCCCTTAAATGACTTAAACTTAAACACTAAATTTCCCACATATAAAAGCATTCAACCTGAAAATACACCCATCAATCTCATAGTAGTTATAATGCTCTTAAAATCCATCTTAAACTTATATTACTAACTCATTCCCATTGGCTCCTTAGTCACAAGTTCATAAGCTTGTTTAAGTTCTTTTTCTTAGGTTATATAACCCATTACACAATGTGAGCTTTAAGCTACATTAGTACTCCCCTAAAACTCCTCCCTTAAAACTTAAACCACCATTAGGTAAGCAATTTACCTTGTTTTTCTCAAGTTTCTCTCAAGTTTCTCCTTAGGCTTCTTCCCTTGGGAATCTCGGCCACCATTATAATTCCCCTTGCCAATGTTCTAATCAATATTCAATGACTCTCATGAGTGCTAAACAATGCACTAACCTTAAGGAGTAAACCCTAGGTTAAAATGTGTTTTAAGGTCTTAAAATGAATATTTTACCTTGAAGTCTTAAGGTAGGCTTGGATATGAATCAAAAAGGACCTCCTCTAGCCCTTGGAGAATAGAATCAAGCTAGAAAAAGGCATAAAAACAAGGCCCCATGAGTGGTAAGTTTTGGCCATATAGAAGAAGTGGTGGAAACATGATTTTTCTTACATTTTCCTTACCTTTAATGAATGGAGAAGACAATGAACAACTCAAGCTATTTTTTCCTCCTCCAATGGTGATTTCACATGGCTCCAAAATGAAGCTTTTCAAATTTTGAAAAGATGGGAAGCAAGGCCTTGGTCTAACTAAGAGAAATCTATGCTTAGTTTTTTATTTGGAGCTAAAATGAGCAAGTTATGAACAAATTAAGGTGGTGGTGCCATGGGGGATTCTTGGACGGCTTTAGAACAGAGAGGAGAAGAAGAAAACCGTGGGTGAAGGTGGGAAATGAAGAAGAGAGGAGAGATGTAGGCTATTAAAGGATATTTTGCTTTATAAAAGCAAATAGTAACTTTTCTTATTTCTCTCTTCTTTTCTTAGGTTGGATGACTCATGTGGTGACTCACCACATTAAAACCGGCCACCCCCCTTATAATCAAGATATTTATGGTCTTGGTTGACCAACTAATTGACTTATGTGGACTAAAACTTAAACTAGTCACTATTTGGCACTATTCACATTTTAGTGCACATATTTGTGAAATTTTTGGTTTCCCATTGATTTAGACTTCCTAATGTGATAATAATTAGCACACATGTTGATTAAGATGTAATCATTGGCATTTAGCCACTCAAAACCCATTTCTAAGACAATTTCTCAAAAAGGTGCTTTAAGGAGTCTTAAAGCACATTTTATGTTTAAGCTTGTTTTTGAGCTTGGTTTTCTTTTCTAATTGATTTAACATGTCCATTAGCATTTTAATAAGGTCTTATAATGATATTTGGGTGCTAATCAAAGTCACTCCAAGCTTAGAGCACATTTTTGCCTAAATTGCCTTAAGGCGTTTTCTTGTGTTTTCCTTGGTTTAAATTGTCTATCAATCTTCCTAAGGCATATTTTAGCCTTAATACATCATGAATTGATGTTTACTTAGCATACTTAGGTTTGGGGTATTTCATCTCTTCATTCTCTTCTCTTTCCCACCGTTTTCACCATCTTCTTCCCTTCTCCATTCACGTAAGAAGCAACCCCATGCTAGCACCTTCTCCTTTTGCTTGCCAAACTCACATTTTAGCTCCAAAATCAAAACAAAGTATATATTCTTCTTAGTTAGCTCAAGCCCTTTCTTTCTATCTTTCCAAAACTCCAAGAGCTTCAATTCGGTGCCAAGCTAAACCGCCATTAGAAGAGGAAACTCAAGCTTGGAGACTCCATTAGCTTCTTTATTCTCTTAAGGTGAAGAATATGTAAGAAAATCTAGGTTTCCACCACTTTTCTTCATTACCGAAAATGTATACTCATGGGGCTTCATTGTTATGCCTTGTTCTAGCTTGTTTTCTATTCTCCAAGGGCTAGAGGAGGTCCTTCTTTGTAACACCCCAACCGTCAATCTCGTCATTACCTCTTAACTGTTACTAATTACTTCTACTCACGCAGCGGAACTCTAATTACAACGAGGGGTGAAACAACGCCGTTAGCCACCCATGTGGCTAACTAGGCCTTTCTTACATATCGTAACGGTCTGATAAACTGGAACAACCGAGTACTTCATACAAATACAATGCTCAATTCATACCTCTACTATACCGAGTCTATAATGTACGGATGCCGATACATACTCGGACTTACACCTCATTCAAACGCATAAGTAATTACAATCTAACTACCCATGCTCACTGCAGTCCCCGTCCTACTCTCTCGAACGGTGGTCAGCTTCAAGTAACTGCACACTAAAAACGTTCCCCCTAGGGGGTCAGCTTACGCTGCGCATGAAATTCGCATATACCGCGTGCTAACCGCGGTACGCCGACTACTTTGGGTCGGATATACATGGAGTTCATTTTAATCAAACAACATGCATCATGGCAATACAATATATATGTATATCATACAAGGAATCTACATCCAATCACGGAACACGATTCCTAACTAACATAACAATGTTGTTAGTGGTAACTGGTTACTCTTAGGCATTGAGGGTTATTCCTCACTATGCCTTGTTTACTTGTTCAATACCTCACCCGCACTCTCGGGTTACTTATTCGTATACACACCCATTCTCTTGGGCTACTCATTCTTATACTTACCCATTCTCTCGGGTTACACATTCCTATGCTCACCCCTTTCTCTCGGGTTATTTATACTCATTATCTCACCCACACTCTTGGGTTACTCATACTCAAGCTCTTGTAGATTCTCGAGACACTACAGGTCTCCTACGTCACGCTTGTTACTCTTATTACATACTTAAGCCAAAACTCATGGCTCTCTAGCATAGTCTTACTTCCCCGGTTTCGACCCAACTCTGGGTCTAGCGTGGTGGGAAGGTTCAACTAGCTCACGGAACTCTCTCTTAGTTCCTAACTCTTTTTACATAGGTCCGACTACTCTCGGACTACTCACATTCCCATATACTCCCCTCTCGGAGTTATAATTTATATCGTGTATATTAGTCTAGAAGCATCATTCTCGATGTTTCTAATGACTTAGGGAACATTACTCAAGTTTGGTTAATCTTAGGTTTTTAAGAGTTACCTTTACAATACATATACTCATACTTTCGGTTATATTCTTATACCGGGTAAACCCTCTTATAGGAGGTCGACCATGTCTTAAGGGAGTACTAATCCCCTAGGTCTCTTTTACCTTCCTTATAAGTTCACATTATTGGATTGACTTCAATCCTCTCGACGGAGGTTCATTTATCTCTCCACTCATAATTATTTCGTGGATTGTTTCAGTAAGGTTTTCTAACCGTTATCGGGTATTTACTCAACCCGTACATCTCCTCACGTTCTAGGGAGTTCATATGTTTGCGTTATCGTTATACTTTAATCGATAGCTTGTGTGTGTTTGCATATTTTCGTTATCATACGCATCGTTCCGTTCTACGGAACTCTAGCCGAACGTTACTCACTATGAGTCGGTCTTTACACTATGTTAGACCACACCGGCATACAAGTATGTTAGTTCATTCAACATACAACAAGACATACATAATCAAACAAGGGATTATTTTCATGCTTTAGTCTTGATTAAGCCGGCACACAAACACACAAATCAGAGTAACTCGGTTAGCATACGGGGCATGAGAAAATCATACCTTTCACCGGGGTTTCTACATTTGCCGCGTCATCTCACCACGCTCGGGTCACGCACGATTCTCTGATAATGTTTCAACATCATTATTAATACTAAGCTCATACGGTACATAATAAAATGCTACTCCCGTACTTACTCCGTTATCCCGTTATCTCGGTTTTACTCTTGTTAATTTGAGTTCTCACTTCTCAATCACTTCTAACACTTTCTTACACTTCCTAGGGCCTTTACATGTCACCGAAAAAAAACTTAACACCTTATAACATCATTGGCATTCAAACCCCCATCATTTACAACCTTTACAACACACCTAACTGGTCTTAAACAACCTCACACCATCTTTACTAGGTAATTACCATTTTTAGGCATCATTTCCCAACTTAAAACAACCTTTTTGGTCCGTATAGTGGTCTGTCCGAACTTGTGTCCGAACTTCCAAGTTCGGACGCAAGCCGTGACTTTAGACAGAAAACAGACACACGTCCGAACTTGTGTCCGGACTTCGGAAGTTCGGACGTGAGTCGAGAGAAATTCATTACAGAAGTCCATGCGTCCGAACATGTGTCCGGACTTCCCAAGTTCGGACACAGTTCGAGGATAATTCTACGGAAGAAATAGGTACGTCCGAACTTGTGTCCGGACTTCCCAAGTTCGGACACAGTTCGAGAATGAAAAATTTCCTAACCAACAGAGCCTGTCCGAACTTCCAAGTTCGGACGGAAGTTCGGACAAGGCAAAATCCTCACTTTCCAAGCCTTTAAACACTTAGCCAAATTTCTCCAAAACTTCCAACATAATGCACACCTCTTACCAAGTTCCATGACTCACTCTTAAGGCCTTAAATCTACTTTGTTTTCTACAACTCTTCAAGCATTTAAACCACCTCTTTTGCTACAGATTTTGCACAAATCTCTCCCTGTACACAAGTGTTCCCATGGTGATTTTCTAAGCCAATTAAATCTCCTCCAAGACCTAGTTTCTCTAGGTCTTTCCTCTACTCAAAACATCACTTAAACCACTTAGGTTTCCACATAAATTTTGCCATAACTTGGCTACTCCTCCAACATTGCCCAAAGCTCACATTATCACTTAATTCAACCTAAAACTACCAAACCCACAAGGGTTCTACCAGCATACACACAACACATAAAATTCATCACTTCCACAAATGCATCACAATGCATAATCCAGAAAGTTCATAGCTCATAAACAAACACTTTATTTCACAAATGTTTTCTCACTTGTATTATTTCTTTACAAGCACATTATCATCACAATTATCCTCATCTCAACAAATCACATTTCCACACATGTTTGGGTTCATTCCTTTATTTATTTTCCCTTCCCAATGCTAAAACATTAAGTTAGGCTCCAAGGTAAATTTGTTTACCTTACTTCACAAGCCTTTACTCCTTTCACTCCTCTTCTTTCTCTTCTCTTTTATCTTGCTTGGAAATCGCCAAAGGCCAAGAAATTGCCCATCTCCCATTCAATGTTCAAGGCAAGAAATGAGTTTAAGTAAAAACACTTAACCTCATTAATTTAAAATGCTTAAAGCTCTAAAATTAGTGATTACCTTGAAACCCTAAGATGGGGTTTTGATCAAGAATCAAAGAGTAACTCCCTCCAAGCTTTTAGGGATTGAGACAATGCTCATAAGAGAAAATAAACAAGGCTCCATTAGAGACCAAAATCGGCCAAGGCATAAGATGGAGAAAACAAGACTTTTTCATGAATATTTTTACCTTGGTAGAAAGAGGGAGCTTCAAGCTACCTAATGGTGCGCTTTTCTCCTCAAATGGGCAACACCCACGAAAATGAAACTCACCATTTTCGAGTTTTGAAAAGAGAGGATGGTAGAGGGTGATGAGAGGATCGCAAATATGTACTTATTTTTGAATTCGGAGCAAGGATGAAGCTTGGGCATGGAGGAGAAGGTGGAGAAGCTTGCTTGGCTCCAATGGCGTACAGCACACAGAGGGAGAGGGAGAAATCGTGAAGAAGGGGAAAGAGAGAAAGAAGAAAAGAGAGTGGGAGGAAAGAGAGAGAGGAAATTATTTTATGCTTTTTGCTTTTACTTTTCTCTCTCCTCCTTTTCTTTCTTTCTTACTTATTTACTAGCTTAGAGTGTGTGTGAGTGGGTGACTCACCAATAAAACCGGCCCCCACAATATTAGAGAGCTGGAGCGTTTTTCGGTTTCTGACAGAAAACGCTCGTTATTTTACCCGGTTTGGCACTATTCACTAACCGGGCCCGTTTTCCGGCTTTTTCTCGTTTCTTTATTTTTAATGGTCATTAAGCTTCCATTAATACTTAATTATAGTTATTTAATCAACTATAATTTTTTACGGGTCCATTTGGCCACTTAAAGTCACGTTTTCGGGTTTTCTCGAAAAACGTGCTTTAAAACTCCGTTATCGTTTTAATCCATTATTTGGATTCGTTTTCTTCGGGAATCATTCCCTATACTAATTAGGCCTAACTAAGCCTTAGGAATCCATCTCGGACCCTCTCGAGATCGAGATCATATCTCTTACACTCATTTAACGCGCATTTTAGCGTTTTTCGCTTTTCAAGCGTTTTCTCTTTTCTTTTGGTTTTATTTCCTTTACCAATACTCTTTAGGCACCATTAGGCCCTTAATAATTTTATTAGAGTAATTTAATCGCCATTTTAGATCCGGGGTATTAAATTCTTGCTTCATATCCAAGCTTATTCTAAGACTCCAAGGTAAAACAATCAATTTAATACCTTAAAGCACATTTTAACCTAGGGTTTATTCCTTAAGGTTAGTGCATGGTTTAGTACTCATTAGAATCATCGAATATTGATTAGAACATTGGCAAGGAGAGTCTGGTTGGTGACCGAGATTGTCAAGGAAAAAGGCTAAGGAGGAAAGTTGGTGAAGCTTGTAAAGAGCAAGGTAAATGTCTTACCTTAAGGTGTTTTAATGCATTAAGGGATGGGGTTTGAATAGGTGATAAGCTTAGCTTAGAGTTTACATTAGGAAAGGGCAATAAAACCTAGGAAAAACAATGATGATATTTGAGAACTTGTGACTAAGGAGCAAATGAGAAAGGAGATAGTTTAAGAATGACAAGGTGAATTATAAGAACATTTATATTGCAATGGGAGCCTTGTTGTGTGTATTTGCAGATCAAAGTCTTTATATATTGAGGAAATTCAGTGTTTAAGATTTATGCATTTAAGGGCCTAAGAGCCAAGTCATTTAAGGACCTAAGTGCCAAGCATTTTAAGTTTATGCACTATATTGTGATGTAGTGTAGTTTTGGTGTATGATGTGTGTTAAGAAGGTGTAATGAGTATTTAAATATTGATAGCTATTTGATGGTGAAAAAAAAACTAAATGTGTTGGTGTAACAATATGCTAGAGAACCCATGTCAAAATTTGGTGAAGAACCTAAGTGTTTAAGATGTGTTAAGGAGATTTTATGACTAAGGAAGTACTAAGAAACTTTAGTAGTTGTTTTGATGAAAAAGAGTGAGTTTAAGGTGTTTTTATGAGTTAAAATGACTTAGGCATCATCATGGAGGATTTAGGAATCAAATGAATGCTTTGGGATATACTTGTGTATTTAGGACTTAGGCAAATATTGGTAAACAAGTAGAGAGCAAATAATGTGTTGAAAGGAGAAGGCATAAACTTGTGAAGGAACTTAAGTAGTTGCATAAAGGAATTTTAGATGGTGAAAGATGCTTGGGAGATGATGTTATAGTGGTGAGGAAACATTTTGGCATAGTGGTTATGGTAGGTATGAACCACCACTTACAAGCCTAGTGAAAAACATTACAAGTGTTGGCATTATTACAAGGAAAATGCATAACGACTAAGATGGATTTTGGTGAGTGATTTAATGAGTTTAGTGGAGGGCTTAAGGTGTGTTTTAAGTGCCCAAATGAGGTTAGAACATACTAGGGTATATGGGGTGAAGTTTGGAGTCAAATGGGAATTTAGAAACAAAGGTCTGGAGCCGACCGACCTTAGGGACCGGACCTGCAAGGTCGGTCGAGCTCAGACTACACTACCGGAAAGAGTTTCTGGGATGGACCGACCTTGGGGACCGGACTTGCAAGGTCGGTCGGGCTTGTATTTTATGTACGAATTGAGTCTCTGGAATGGACCGACCTTGGGACCAGACTTACAAGGTCGGTTGTGTCTAAAATTTTGTACGAGAATTGGTCTCTGGAATCGACCGAACTTGGGACCGACCTTGACAAGGTCGGTCGGGCTTAAATTTACAAAGGGGAAAACTCTCGGGAATGGACCGACCTTGGGGACCGGACTTGCAAGGTCGGTCGGGGTAAAAACTTTCAATGGTAATAAGTACTGGAATGGACCGACCTTGGGTAAGGTCGGTCGGTAAGGTCGGTCGAGCCAAAAACATAAAAAAAAAAGAAAACTTTAAGATTAAAAGATGTTAATTAGAGTTAGGGTACCCCATTAAGAGGGTAATGATGATTAGGAACCTAAGGACCTAAGGAATTAAGTTAAGTCAAGTATAAACCTTAATGTTTAAAATTAAGTGTACAAGGTTAAGTGGTAAGGACTTAAGAGGGTATTGAATGGGAATATTTAGGGACTAAGAGAGTTAAGTAAGGTGCAAATAACTAATGGCCTAAAAATGAATGAATGTTTTAGGTTTGTGAATTGGGACCCCGGTGAAAGTTAAACAAACGACAGTCGACGGTGAACGGTACAGTCTTTCTTGTGACCTGCTTGCTAACGAGGTGTCCCTCGGCTTGTGTGCTATCTGTTTACTTGCCATTACTAAGTTAAGATAAAGCATGCAACCGGATATACTTGTCTCGTTGTGATTGTGTCTTCTTACACTAACCCACGAGACTTGAAACTTGCTACTAACTAAGCTTAGTACTTATTGAGTTAAGGAGAGGAATTGTACATTGGTGACTGTTGGTTAATACCCGTCAAGGCTTAACTAACACATGATATTTAAGACTTTCACTCACCGTAACTCGGGGTGGGAGTGAGGAATCCGGAATGGTACCGGCACATGTGTATTGGGGGAGGTCGGTATCTGAATCAGATCCGACTTCTAAATAAGACTTGTCCTCGGACTCGTCGCCTAGGGTCAACAAACCGACCCGACCACCCGGACTACTGTTTGAGGTGGGAGGCACATTAAGGATGGCGTGGGGGGATCAAGCCTACATCCCCAACAAACTAAGAAAGGTTGCTTATTGCTGGTGAGTGCACTGCTACCGGCTAGGGTTAACCAAGCTCTACAAAAATAAGCAACCAATTAAGGGCTAACCAGTCTAATAGTAGAACGGTTGGCAAATATAAGATTAAGGAGAATGTGGACCTAAGGAGTTAAGAACTAACTCACTTGTTAAGGGAACGCCTGAATCGTTCAATTGTGTGTGAGCTATGTATGTTCATTTGTGGTTTGTTGATTTGTTGCTTTTCATATTATGATTGTGAGTCTAATCAATTTTCATGCTATCGACAATTAGTCGTCGTAGCCCCGTTAGCTTGGGGGCCACGAGACGGTCGTACCAGCATTCGTGCTGACCCCCTTTGGGGGCTGTTTTTACACTTGCAGGTAAGCGGCCCATGAAGTCACACCACGAGAGTAGGAGCGGGTAGCCCTAGGTGGGACTTTATTTTGAGTACGGGTTGCGCCTGTGCACCCGTCTGTTGATTGTTAAACTTGAGAAATGTTATGTGGTTTTGGAGATACTTATAACTCGGTTGGTGTATGTATTTTGGATATTCGGTTGTAAATATTTAAGAAACGGTATTTCTTGTTAATCAGACCGTGGCAAGGTCCTGGTGTTGGTTTATTTCCGCTGCGATGTTTATGTATCAGTTGTTAAGTTTACGGTAACCACGATTGGCTTAGGACGGGGTGTTACACCGACCTTGTCCATGGTCGGTCCTAAGGTCGGTCCATTCCAGAGAGTTTCCTGTGTGTGTATTTTTAAGCCCGATCGACCTTGCCAAGGTCGGTCCTAAGGTAGGTCGGCTCCAGAAACTTATTTCTAAGTGTTAAATTCACTCCAAACCTCACCACAAGTTTTCTAATGTGTTCCAACATCATTTAGGCACTTAAAATCACCTTAAAACATCCACCAAACTCATTATTTCACCCACCAAAGATCTTCTTAACCATTTCCTCAATCCTTACCAAAAACTCCTAACACTTAACATTTAATTCCTTACATTCCTAACATGTAATTTACCTAGAACTTCAACTAACCAAAGTGTTTCCTCTTTAACAATTTGACCACTCCATAAACATCATCATTCATCATCATTTCATTCACCACAACTTCCTCAAGGTCATGTACCTAGCTCACACCTAAGTCATTTCAAGACTTTACACCTTATTTCCTTCAAACTTTGAACAAGTTTCCTAACTTCTCTTCTCATGGTTTTGGTGCCTAAAATTCACTATTGTAACCCCTAGTCTCTCCTAGACATACCTAGGTCATCCTAATTCTCAAGAACTCCATAGTTTATCCATTTTCACCAAAATAACCCTTAATGTTTACTAGAACTTCCTTAGTCATAAAACCTTCTTAGAACACCTTAAACACTTAGTTTCTTATCCAAATTTTAACATGGCTTCCTTAGTATTTTACTACACCCAAGCACTTAGGTCTTTCATCATTAACACTATGAACACTCAAATCCTTAATACACAATCTTAGCTCACAAAATCACACCCAAACCACAACACACACACAATATAGTGCATAAACTTAAATTGCTTGGCACTTAGGCCCTTAAATGACTTGGCTCTCAGGCCCTTAAATGCATAAATCTTAAACACTGAATTTCCCACATAATAAGCCTTTGACCTGCAAATACACACAACAAGGCTCCCATTGCAATATAAATGTTCTAATAATTCACCTTAACATTGTTTATCTATCTCCTTTCTCATTTGCACCTTAGTCACAAGTTCTCAATATAATCATGTTCTTTTTCCTAAGTTTTATAACCCTTAAACAATGTAAACTCTAACCTAAACTTATCATGTATCTAAATCCCATTCCCTTAAACAATAAAACACCTTAAGGTAGGCAATTTACCTTGTTCTTCTCAAGTTCCTCTTAACTTTCTCCTTAGGCTTTTTCCTTGGACAATCTGCTAAGAGAACTTTTGGTAGGTATTTACTGAATAATTAATGTACAAAAGGTCGAACTAAACATAAGAAAAACCAAGAAGATGCCGGGTACAAGTTACCCGGCACTCTGCACGGCATAAAAATAAAGAGAAAGAACCTACTCAATAAGTACGGGTAGCAAACCAAAACCCGGTCAAAAGTAGCAGGGAAGCATATTAAGACCAAGCAAGTCGAACCCTAGGGACTTGTATAGAAAATTAGTCCTAGCCTTGGTAATTAAGTAAGAAAAGGGGGAAATGAGATAAATTTCTAATTCTAATAAAAACTAACCACCCTAAGTGATATTTACAATGGAATTATCCTAGTTAGGAATATAACCATCCTATTATGCAAACAAGATCATTCAAAGATAGTCAAGTTTCTGAATTAACCCGAACATTTGAACACGCCGGACTCGTTGCCGGACCAATAATACCCGGCATATGCAAGGACTTTGAACATGCCGGACTTATCCAACCCGGCACGAGATCCGGCAAGACCAAAAATGCGACTTTTTATCCCAGTTCGAACTCCGAAAACAGGGACTCATTACCCAATTCCGAAACCAACAATCTCTCGTCGGTTTCGACTGAGATAATGAAAATGGATAAGGAAATTCAATTCTTTCGATGTTGTCATCTACACTTATGCATTTAACAACGGTGGAAGATTACTAAGAATCTTTAACCAATTCCACTCTTGTCTTTTGAACCTTAAGCAGAACTTAGAAGAGGAAGAATAAGTAGCTTTCCTATTCTATCCTAGATGAAAACCAAATTCTTAGAAAAACTTGTAGGAATTATATTGAATGATCATAGTTTTACAAGAGGACTACATCTCTAACTAGAATACAAGGAATTCTACCCAATACACCATACAACCAGAAGAGAATTACAAAAGGAAAGGAAGAATCATAGCCTCAACCCGATGATTTTGTCTTCTCGAAGATGGTGGATCAAGTAAAACTCCTTGGTAGAAGATGACACCACAATTGGAATGGATGACGAGACTTCAATATGAATTGGAGCGTTTCTATCCTCTGTGTAATGTACCCTTTGCAGTGAAGACTCTCGCTCTTCTTATAGGCAACATTTTCCCACGTGCCGGATACCATGCCGGGTTGCGTCGATCCGGCACCACGTGTAAAAAACGCGGGTAACCGTTTAACGGACATAACTGCTCTGGCGAAACGTTGCAAATGCCGGGCAGAATAGATCCGGCATCATGCCCGGCAACTATATTTGTCACGTGGAAAATAGCTGCTGTCTGTTGACGAGGAGATACGATTCTTCAATATGCCGGATGGAAATACCCGGCACTATCTCCGGCATAAATGCTCTAACGGTAGTGCAACCGTTGTTAGTCGGAAAACAGGTACATGCCGGATAGGAGTCATCCGGCTTTATACCCGGCACTTCATTTCTCTGATTGCCGTGAGTTGTAGTCCGGCTCTTTATCCGGCAATATCTTGAACTTTGCTTCAGGGACTTATTTTCTTGCAACAAAACATATGAAACATACCAAAATAAGTCCGAACAATAAAAATCATTTATATATAATAAAGCGTAAATAATGGTTATTAAATCCAAATTTCGACTACTATTCTTATAACTATAACTATTATAATATGATAAGTCTGAGGCTTATCAAAGCCCTACACTTACCTTTTGCTAGTCCTCGAGCAAACTTAAATTAAGAAAGAGTAACTACTTGTGCACAAAACAAATAAACTTTAGAATGGCAATGAGATGTTCCTTTCCTAACAACTTGATTCTTACTCATAAGCATCACTTAATCTTTCGTATTCTATCAATAATATACAAGTGGGTAAGTAGTAAAAAAAAACATTCAATCTCAAAAATGGAACAAGAACTCATGGGCTATTTGTATAAGGGTTTTTGCATCTCTCCTTCTTCCGGTTTCCAACATTCAGCTCTATTTTTCAAGAGTTTCTGTATGTGGCCAAGACTCTCATCATGGTTTTTTTTAACATTCAGCCCTATTTTCAAGGGTTTCTGAATCTAACCATGATTGTTTTTCATTTAAAGAACGGGGAATTTAGGAGAAAAACAAAAGGAAAAACTCTCGTTTGTTTCTGAGGCAATCTTGCAACCTCACAATGCTTCATATATATTTTTTTGGAAGAGGTTTTCTTCTCTTTTTTTTTCTTTCTTTTCCGAAGCTTCTTTTTTTCTTTTTTCATCACCCTTTTCTAAGATTTTCACCCATAAGATTTGAACTATTTTGAAAAGGAAGGAAAGATATATCACCCAAAAGTAGATCAAAGGCAAAATAGAAGTAAGGTCATATACTCATGTTAACAGAAAGAATCATGAAGAGAGAAAGTAATATCTAAAGGTCATTAGAAAGCTTACCTCTTGAGAGAACAAATATTTAGCCTTCCCTAATGTCAACTCAGTCAAAGACATACAAAAAGCTGAGTAGAAGGTTAATAAACTTAAAACTTATTATATTGTATAAACTAGACATGCTATAAACGTGTTTGTTTTTTTTTTTTTTTTTTTTTTATAATAATAATTTTAAGGGGGGGTCCCCCTGCCCTACACTAGGCAGGAACACTGTCCCCAGTTGTTGTTTTTTTTTTTTTTTTTTTAGAAAAACTAAATATAAACTATTTTATAGAAAAGAAGAGAGAGAGAGAGACTCCCCTGATAGGTGAAGGTGCCCTACACTTGGCTTTGGCGGTGCCGTCTCTGGTGACAAAGAGAGGGCTTCACTGGAACGGAATCCTGGAACATATGGCAGGTGGAAACGGATTGTTCTGGAGGACTACTCAAATACTTCTTTAACCTGGAACCATTGACCTTGAATCGTTCGCCTTTTGAATTTTCAAGCTCGAACGTGCCAAACGTAGTCATCGAAGTAATAGTGAAGGGCCCAGCCCAACGGGACTTCAACTTTCCTGGAAAAATTCGGAGTCGTGAATTATAGAGAAGGACTTGATCACCAATTCGGAAATCTCGGGGAAGAATGCCTTGATCATGAATCCGTTTCGTGCGTTCCTTATAGAGAAGGGCATTCTCAAAAGCATGGTGACGTAATTCTTCTAACTCTGATAACTGGAAGTTCCGTTTGATACCTGCTTCCTTTAGGTCAAAGTTGAGTGCCTTGAGGGCCCAGTAGGCTTTATGCTCAAGCTCTACGGGTAAGTGACAAGCTTTCCATATACCAGACGGAATGGTGTGGTCCCGATAGGAGTTTTAAAGGCAGTTCTGTATGCCCATAAAGCATCATCGAGTTTGGGGGACCCCCAATCCTTGCGAGAGGAACGGACCGTTTTCTGTAAGATCCATTTTAATTCTCGGTGGAGACTTCGGTCTGTCCATTAGCTGTGGATGGTAAGGAAGGGTAACCTTATGGTGGACTCCATACTTCGTTAAGAGGTTATCAAATTGGCGGTTGCAGAAGTGAGAACCGCCATCAGAAATGATAGCCCGTGGAATGCCGAACCTGGTGAAGATGTTTTTCTTTAAAAATTTCAGCACGGTTTTGGCATCTGCAGATGAGCATGGAATGGCTTCAACCCATTTGAAACATAGTCAACTGCAACTAGTATGTACTGATGGCCTTGTGATGAGGGGGAAAGGACCCATGAAATCTAGCCCCACACATCAAATAATTCCACCTCCAGGATATTGGTTAGCGGCATTTCATGACGCCTGGAGATGTTTCCCATTCTTTGACAACTGTCGCATTGAGAAACAAATTTGTGAGAATCTTTATGTAGGGTTGGCCAATATAGCCCTGATTCCAAGACCTTCGCCGCAGTTCGAGTGGACCCATGATGTCCTCCGGCTTCTTTAGAGTGACAGAATTGGAGAACAGATGTGACTTCATGTTTGGAATGCATCTCCGGATGATCCCATCGGCACAAACCCTGAATAGGTATGGATCATCCCAGAAGAAATGCTTCACTTGAGACAAGAATCTCTTCTTCTGCTGAGAGGGAAGCCCATGAGGTAAGATTCCTGAGGCTAAGTAATTGGCCATGTCCGCATACCATGGCTCCTGACATCGTAGCTGCAAGGCTTCACACAATGCAATTAGTTCTTTAAAGTTATTGTCATTTTCATTGTCATTGTGAGAGTCAGACTTCTCATTGTTGAACTGCTGGACACTGAACACCATTTCGTCCGGAAAATATTCCCGGATGGGGATCCCATCGTACGGTCTTTCAATACGGGAGAGGTGATCGGCGACACCGTTGAGACAACCCTTTTATCAACAACCAATACATCGAATTCTTGTAGCAGAAGAATCCAGCGTAACAGCCTAGGCTTGGCTTCTGCCTTGGTAAAGAGGTACTTCAGGGCAGAATGATCCGTATGCACAATGACTTCACTCCCCCATAAATAAGATCGAAATTTGTCTAGGGCGAAGACGACTGCAAGAAGCTCCTTTTCTGTAGTTGTGTAATTTTTTTGTGCATCAACAAGGGTCTTGCTTGCATACGTGATTATTCGCAATACCTTATCCTTTTTCTGACATAATGCAGCCCCCACAGCGTAGTCGCTTGCATCGCACATGATCTCGAAGGGAAGAGACCAATCGGGGGAGACGACTACAGGGGCTGAAATTAACTTCTCCTTGATGACTTCAAATGCTTCCAAACACTCCTTAGTGAAATCAAATTTGTATCCTTGCCCAATAAATCACTTAAAGGTTTGGCGATCTTCGAGAAGTCAGCGATGAACCGTCGGTAGAACCCGGCGTGGCCTAAAAATGCTCGAACCTCTTTGACGGTAGTAGGAGGTGGAAGTTTCTCTATGATTTCGACCTTGGCCCGGTCTACTTCAATACCAGCTTTTGACACTTTGTGCCCCAACACAATGCCCTCTTTCACCATGAAGTGGCATTTTTCCCAATTCAAAACTAAATTTGTATCTTCACATCTGTCTAAAATCAAATCAAGCTGCTGCAAACAATTGTCAAAGGTAGAGCCATATACGCTAAAATCATCCATAAATACTTCGATACTTTTTTCAATGAAATCAGCAAATATGGCTTGCATGCAGCGTTGGAAAGTGGCAGGAGCATTGCAAAGTCCAAATGGCATACGATTATAAGCAAATGTACCATAAGGACAGGTAAAAGTAGTCTTTTCCTGATCCTCTGGCGCAATTGGAATTTGAAAATAGCCTGAGTAGCCATCTAAGAAACAATAAAATTCCTGACCTGCCAATCTTTCTAACATTTGATCTATAAATGGCAAAGGGAAGTAATCCTTTCTGGTGGCTGCATTTAATCTTCTATAATCAATGCACATTCTCCAGCCAGTGTTTGTCTCTGAGGTATTAATTCCCTTTTTCATTAGGGACGGCCACTATGCCTCCCTTTTTGGGAACCACTTGGACAGGACTTACCCAAGGGCTATCGGAAATTGGATAGATGATACCTGCATCTAACAATTTCAAAACCTCCTTTTTCACAACTTCTTTTAAATTTGGGTTTAATCTCCTCTGCCCTTGCCTAATCGATTTATGGTTATCTTCCATAAATATACGATGAGTGCAAAAACTAGGATCAATGCCTTTTAGATCAGCTAGACACCAACCTTGCTCTCTTATGATCTCCTAAGACTTCTAACAATTTAGTTTCTTGTTCAGCGGTCAGAAGTGAGGAAATGATAACAGGGAGAGAATTGTTACCTGCCAGGAAGGCATATTTGAGATGAGAGGGAAGTGCTTTGAGATCTACTTCGGGAGGTTGTTCGATTGATGGAATAGCTTTAAATGGTGAACGTTCTAGGCTCTCCAATGGTGGTCGATAACCATTGTTGGTATTTTTCCGAATACCGCAATTGAGTTGATCAACAATCACCTTGACTTCCTTTGTGGAGGACTCTTCAATTGATGAAACCAAGATTTGCTCCAATGCCTCTAATTCATGTGCTTCGATTGAGGGAATGGAGAATGTTTCTTCATCATCTTGGAATTCATTCTCACCATTATCTGCCAAAAGACCGACACAGCAAACCGTATGAGCATTTACACTTTTCTTACCATTTTTGCCATATCGAACTCGATCTTTCGTCCCCAACTCGGAAGATGACTTTGCCCTCCTGAACATCAATGATCGCGCGTGCGGTACTTAGGAAGGGTCTTCCAAGTATTAGGGGGACTTCGGTATCTTCATCAATGTCTAGAACCACGAAGTCGGCGGGAAAAATGAAATTGTCGACTCCAACTACCAAATTTTCAACCATTCCCATTGGCTTTATTGAGGATCTATCAGCCAATTGTAGGGAAAAGGAAACTGGCTTTAGTTGACTGCCATGAATCCTGGTGAAAATTGAGTATGGCATGATATTGATGCTGGCCCCGAGGTCACACAAACCATGGCCGCAATCAATTCTCCAATGTAGCATGGTACAATTGGTAGTCCGGGGTCTTTCTGTTTGGGCGGTAAGGCTCGTAGCAATGCTGCGGAGCACTCCTCGGTCAAACTAATCATCTCAACGTCCTCCATCTGTCTTTTATTGTTGATTAATTCCTTCAGGAACTTGGCGTAAGTGGGCATTTGCTTTAATGCATCAATCAGAGGGATATCAATAGTTAAACGCTTAAAGATACCCAAAAACTTTTTGAACTGCTCATCTAAATGCTTCTTCTTAAGCCTATTGGGAAATGGCAGTTTTTCAGTAGAAGTTTGATTTTTATTGGGAGGAGTAGAAGTAGAAGAGGGAGAGAAAGGAACAGGAGCCTGTGTCTCCTGAAGTTGTACCTCGGTGGAGATTTCCTCCAATCAATAGGATCACTTTGCTTTTCTTTTTCTTTTCTTTGATCCTTACCAACTTCTCTTCCGCTTCTGAGAGTGACCGCGCTTAAATCGTTACTTCCAAGGGTAACTGATTTTGCGTGCTCCCTTGGGTTTACTTGAGTTTGTGAAGGAAATTGGCCGGATGGCCTCTGCTGGGTAAGCATTTGCTGGATCTGAGAAGTGTAGTGACTTCTGATCTTTTCTAAGGGCTGAGATGTCTTCCTGTGTATCGCGTGACTTGTTCATCAGCGCCTTCATTAAGTCACGCATCTCGGCCATCTCGGCTTCATGATTGGATGAATGTTGGGGTGTTCTACCACCATACGTTGGTTGCTGGAATGCCTTGGATTTCCTTGAAATCCGGGTTGGTTCTGGGGTTTGGAGAATTTTGGAATTTCTTCTGCCAAGGTTGCCTGAATCCTTGGTTGTTGTTGACATAATTGACTTCCTCAGATTTCTTTTAATTCCTGCAACTCAGGGCACTGTTCGAAATCGTGTGGTCCTCCACACGGTGAACAAACACATCAGAAGGTAAAGGAAACCAGAGGGGTGCGATACCTGAGGTTGTCTTGAATTTACCACTTTTGCATGCTGGGAGAGAACTCATGGCCAATTGCTCCACTACTTTCTGCAAAGCACTAACTTTAGTGGACTGCTGAGCGTTACTCTCCATTAACTGTTCATGCTCTTCAATAGTGCTGCGATTTTGCTGTCGCTTCCTCCTACTTGATACAGACCTGGGGTGCTGCCTCTGGAACCACCGGTAGCCCATCCCTTATTTCCTTCACAAAGGGATTCAATCCCTTAAGAAACTGCTCTCCGGGTTTCTTCAGGATATCAGCACCAAGGGACGAGAGTACCATGGTCTTACATTGGTTCACCAATCCTTTGTAGAATAATTGGGAGAGTTGCTCCTTGGTGAGACCATGATGGGGGCAAGTCAGAAGCAAACCTTTGAATCTATCCCACTTTCGCCGATGTTCTCTGAGCCTGGTTGCCTGAAGGTTAATAAATCTCAGCAATCATCTCTAAGGTTCGGCTTGGGGGTAAGAATTTGTCATGGAATTTTGTGGCCATGTCATCCCATGTGTGAATAGTTTGTGGGGTTATGCTATGGTACCACTTGCTTGCCTTCCCTGTGAGGCTTATGAGGAATAGGGAGAGTCTAGCATATTCGAGAACTGTATCTTTGGAGGTAAGGCTATTTACGTGCTGGAGGAATTTTGTAATTTGGGAGTAAGGCCTCGTCAGGATTAGTTCCATCGAACTTCCTAACTCTTTCACACAACGGATTTGATGTAAGGCTTTAATTTCTGCCATTCCTCATAATCTGCTTGGGAAAGAGCGGGAAGGACTATGGCAGGTTGTTGACCTTGGTTTGAAGGCCGGTTGATGTTCCTGACGGTTGCCGGTATGTCAGCCATGGTATGGTGATTTCTGTGCTGCCTTCGTAGGTGATGGAATGTCTTTTCTATTTCTGGATTGTAATCGAGGATGGATCCAGGGAGACTATGTGATCTTGTAAAGTGGCATTCACGTATAAAAATGATTAACCTACAGAAAAATAAGGGGAAATGTGATTTTAGATACTACATGTAACTAGTATTATTATTAAAGATAGATAATATTGTTCATTACATAGTACACATGCTAAGAACATATAAAAACATACTAGAGAGTACATAACACCTAAAATAACGTAACTAAAATAAAGAAAATACTAAGGTAGACAACTCTATATAACCCTAACCTAGCACGCCTGATTCTACTAGTGATATTGCATATGAGGGGGGCCTTTGGTGAATCCTATTAGTAAAGATACCCATATTAGGGTATCTTCGCCTAAGTTCATCCGGGCATCACACTCATGCGGGCAGTAGTCCTAAGCGGTGATGGGCGAGGGCAGCCTCATTTTCCTCCTCTTGATGAATATTTCTACCCCTTCACGGGGGTAGAGATCATTAACCACATAATATGCAGGAAATGGAAAAGGCTGACTCATCACTCTGCAATTTTGCGACCCAAATGCTATTACATCCTGACCACAAAGTTGAACAAAGGGTGAGACAATTGTAAGAGGAGTAAATGTAGATAGCATAAATTGAACGAGCCGGGCGCATGCCGGACAAATCATATCCGGCTTCAGACTTCCTCTGATTATGCCGGGTACAACACGTCCGGCATTAAGTCCGGCACATTCTTTTCAATGAAAAACAACAGATTAAATCAAAGAATGAAAAGAATATGGCAATTACCAAGGTTGGACTTGGACTAATTCCAAGTCCCCGGGCAACGGCGCCATTTTGCTAAGAACTTTTGGTAGGTATTTACTGAATAATTAATGTACAAAAGGTTCGAACTAAACATAAGAAAAACCAAGAAGATGCCGGGTACAAGTTACCCGGCACTCTGCACGGCATAAAATAAAGAGAAAACCTACTCAATAAGTACGGGTAGCAAACCAAAACCCGGTCAAAAGTAGCAGGGAAGCATATTAAGACCAAGCAGTCGAACCCTAGGGACTTGTATAGAAAATTAGTCCTAGCCTGGTAATTACTAAGTACAAGGGGAAATGAGATAAATTTCTAATTCTAATAAAAACTAACCACCCTAAGTGATATTTACAATGGAATTATCCTAGTTAGGAATATAACCATCCTATTATGCAAACAGATCATTCAAAGATAGTCAAGTTTCTGAATTAACCCGAACATTTGAACACGCCGGACTCGTTGCCGGACCAATAATACCCGGCATATGCAAGGACTTTGAACATGCCGGACTTATCCAACCCGCACGAGATCCGCAAGACCAAAAATGCGACTTTTTATCCCAGTTTCGAACTCCGAAAACAGGGACTCATTACCCAATTCCGAAACCAACAATCTCTCGTCGTTTCGACTGAGATAATGAAAATGGATAAGGAAATTCATTCTTTCGATGTTGTCATCTACACTTATGCATTTAACAACGGTGGAAGATTACTAAGAATCTTTAACCAATTCCACTCTTGTCTTTTGAACCTTAAGCGAACTTAGAAGAGGAAGAATAAGTAGCTTTCCTATTCTATCTATCCTAGATGAAACCAAATTCTTAGAAAAACTTGTAGGAATTATATTGAATGATCATAGTTTTACAAGAGGACTACATCTCTAACTAGAATACAAGGAATTCTACCCAATACAACCATACAACAGAAGAGAATTACAAAAGGAAAGGAAGAATCATAGCCTCAACCGATGATTTTGTCTTCTCGAAGATGGTGGATCAAGTAAAAACTCCTTGGTAGAAGATGACACCACAATTGGAATGGATGACGAGACTTCAATATGAATTGGAGCGTTTCTATCCTCTGTGTAATGTACCCTTTGCAGTGAAGACTCTCGCTCTTCTTATAGGCAACATTTTCCCACGTGCCGGATACCATGCCGGGTTGCGTCGATCCGGCACCACGTGTAAAAAACGCGGGTAACCGTTTAACGGACAAACTGCTCTGGCGAACGTTGCAAATGCCGGGCAGAATAGATCCGCATCAGCCCGGCAACTATATTTGTCACGTGGAAAATAGCTGCTGTCTGTTGACGAGGAGATACGATTCTTCATATGCTGGATGGAACACCCGGCACTATCTCCGGCATAATGCTCTAACGGTTAGTGCAACCGTTGTTAGCGGAAAACAGGTACATGCCGGATAGGAGTCATCCGGCTTATACCCGGCACTTCATTTCTCTGATTGCGTGAGTTGTAGTCCGGCTCTTATCCGCAATATCTTAACTTTGCTTCAGGTACTTATTTTCCTGCAAACAAACATATGAACCATACCAAAATAAGTCCGAACCCAATTAAAAATCATTTTTATATATAATACGTAAATAATGGTTATTAAATCCATTTCGACTACTATTCTTATTACTATAACTATTCTAATATGCTAAGTCTGAGGCTTATCACAATCTCGGCCACCATCTTAATTCCCCTTTCCATGTTCTAACCAATATCCAATGACTCCAATGAGTGCTAAATAATACACTAACCTTAAGGAATCATACCTAGGTTAAAATTGTTTTAAGGTATAAAAATGAATATTTACCTTTGAAGTCTTAAGGTAAGCTTGGATATGAATCAAGAAGGACCTCCTCTAGTCCTTGGAGAATACAAACATGCTAGAACAAGGGATAAAACATGTTCCCATGAGAAGGTGATTTTCGGTAATGGAAGAAAAGTGATGGAAAGATGATTTTTCTTGCATTTTCCTTACCTTAAATAAATGGAGAAGCCCAAGAGCTCTTTAAACTGATTTTTCCTCCTAAAATGGCGGTTTACCTTGGCACCAAATGAATCTTTTGGAGATTTGAAAGGATAGAAAGAAAGAGCTTGCCCTAGCTAAGAGTTATGTAAGCTTATTTTTGGATTTGGAGCTAAAATGGTGATTTGGTGAGTAAATGATGATGGAGTATGTATGGGTGCTGTTCTTACGTGAATGAATGAGGGTGGAGGATGGTGAAATCGGTGGAAAAAGAAAGAATGAAGAAGAGAGGAGAGAGGTGAGATAAAGGTAAGATATTTCTTAAAGTAAATAGTACTATTCTACTTCCCTCTTCTTTTTTCTTTAGTTGCTTACTCATGTGGTGACTCCCACATCAAAAACCAGCCCCTCTTGTTTAACAAGATATTTTTGGTCTTTGTTGACCAATTAATTGACTTATGTTGACTTAAGCTTAATTTGGGCACTATTTGGTTACTATTTACAAATTAGTGCACATATTTGTGAAAATTTTGATTTCCCATTGATTTAGGTTTCCTAATGTGATACTAAGTTGTACACAAGTTAATTAAGGAGTAATCATGGGCATTTAGCCACTTAAAACCCCTTTCTAAGACAATTTTTCAAAAATGTGCTTTAAGAGTCATTAAAGCTTTATTTGTGTTTAACTTGTTTTCGAGCTTGGTTTTCTTTGGTGGTTGGTTTAACATGACCATTAGGATGTTACTAAGGTCTAAGAATGATATTTGGGTGTTACCCAAAGTTACTCCAAGCTTAGAGCACATTTTTGCTCAAATTGCTCTTATGGTGTTTCCTTGTGTTTTCTTTGGTTTAAATTGTTTCCCAATGTTTCTAAGGCATTTTTAGACTTCTTATATCTTAGTTTATCATCAAAACACCATATATAGGTTTGGGTTATTTCAATTAAGCACTCTTTTGTAACCTAAGGATGAATCCATGAGTCTAGGTATAATACTTAGTACTCATTATGTCTATTTGTACATTGATTAGAAGATTAGCAAGGAGAAAACTCCTTGGCCGATTTTCAGTCAAGAAAACCAAGAGGAAGAGAAAGAGAGAAAAGACTTGAAACATAAGGTAACTTGCTTGCCTTAGTGTTGTTTAATGCCTTAAGGAAATGGTAATGGATGGATACCAATTGTATGCTAGAGCTTACCTTGATGTATGGATTATATTTACCTAGGAAAAATGTATGAACAAGCTCATGAACTTGTGACTAAAGAGCTAATGGTATATGAGTTAGAAAAACAATCAAAAGGTGGATTACAAGAGAATTTATATTGCTATGAGATTGATGTGTGTAATTGCAGGTTGAAAGCCTTATATGTGGGAAATTCAGTGTTTAAGATTATTGCAATTTAAGGGCCTAAGAGCCATGTCATTTAAGGGCCTAAGTGCCAAGCAATTTAAGTTTATGCACTATATTGTGATGTAGTGTAGTTTGGGTGTAGTTTGTGTGCAAAGAACCTTCATTGAGGATGTTAATGTCTTTGGCTTGTTTAAGGATGAAAAACTAAGTGTTTGGGTGTAAGAGTATACTAGAGAAGCTATGGTAAAACTGGTTGAGAAACCAAGAGTTTTTAAGTGTTTTGAGGAAGTGTTGTGACCTAGATTGTACTAGGGATTGTTAAGGATTTAAATTGGTGGAGGCAAATGAATTAAGGTATTCTTGAGTGTTGAAATGACTTAGGAATTATCTTGGAGGATTTAGAGTTCAAATAGGTGTTTTAGACACACCAAAGTCTTGGTGTGAGAAGTATTAACATTTGTGCAAAGTTGGTAGTAAAGGAGATGTTATGTCTTGTAAAGGCTAAGGAGGTGAACTAGAGATGGTGATATTGAGAATTATGAGTAAAGGGATAAAGATGCATAATGATGCTTAGGAGTGGTTAAAATGGTTGCGAGGAAACAATTTGGTTGGTTGTGGTGTTAGGCAAAGTTTACATGTGGGAAGTGTAAGAAGTTAAGTTCAAGTGTTAAAAAATTTGGTAAGAATTTGAGTAAGTGTTTAAGGAATTTGGAAGTGAGTTAATCAATGAGTTTGGTGGATGATTAAAGGAGTTTTAAGAGTGCTTTAAGGTGTTTAAACATGTTAGAAAACATGTGGGATGGTTAGGAAAGGATTGGGTGATAATTAAGGTGAGTTTGGAGTTGAAATGGAGTAGTTAAAATGGTTCTGGGTTCGACCTACCTTAGGACTAACCTTGGCAAGGTCGGTGGGGCTAAAATAACCCATCCAAGAAGCTTTCTGACTTCGACCTACCTTAGGACCGACCTTGGCAAGGTCGGTCGGGCTAGAATTTTCATCCGGTGATGTCTTCTGACTTGGACCGACCTTAGGACTGACCTTGGCAAGGTCGGTCGAGGTAAAAGTTTTCAAACGAGAAGTGTTCTGGTTCTGACCGACCTTGGGACCTACCTTGCAAGGTCGGTCGGCCACTTATAAAAAAATTAAGAATGTTAAGTGGTATTAGTGGTATGCCATTAAGAGGGTAATGATAATTAGAAAGATAAGTATATAAGGAATTAAGAGGTTAAGTTAAGTAAGATGATTTAAAAGTTTAAGGTTATACAATGACATGTAATGAAGGGGATTGTTAGGTATTGATGTTATAAGGATGTTTAAGAGATGTTTGGTGAATTATAATGACCATTAAGAGGATGAACAAGTATAAGTTTATAAGTGTGAAGTATACAACATAATTATGTGAAGTAATTAGTTAACCGGAAAGTAAGAACGGTAGTTAACCGTTCGATTGAATGAATATAGGAACGAGAACTAGTCGAAATGGTAGCCGG
This sequence comes from Limonium bicolor, assembly GCA_023374045.1. Lineage (NCBI taxonomy): Eukaryota > Viridiplantae > Streptophyta > Magnoliopsida > Caryophyllales > Plumbaginaceae > Limonium > Limonium bicolor. The sequence continues at coordinate 218,944,894 of CM041779.1, forward strand.
GACTAAGAGGGTGTCACATTAGGCTAGCCAACCTCAAGATGACAGGTATGGTTTTCTTGCAACCTGTGTTCAACCGGATTACACCGGCTTGTATGCCAACCTATTTTTCTGTGTGTTTGCCACCTTGAAAGAGTAAGCATGAAATGAGTTTACAGTAATTCATTTATGTGGCGTATTTAGTTCCGATACCGTTTAACCTCGAATATGTGTTAAACCATAGCTAACCGACTCTAGGATCACATAAGAGATCGGTACTCAGATTTAACGACCCAACCTACGGGAACGTTCTAACTACGGCTATCCGTGTGTTAGTTGTGTATTGTTATTGTGTGTAAGTGTGTTCACCTCCCTTGTGTGTTTAACCAAGTTTGTAACACCATATGGTGTCGTGATGTGATAGGTTCCATAAGGGGACTTCTAACTAATATATATTATGGGGGTAAGGAATCTGGTAGTTCCGGTCGCGCGTGTATGTACGGGAGTCGATATCTAAATCAGATTCGACCCTCTTTATGGTATGGTTGTCTTTCCTTCTTGGATTACAATAACCCACAAGCATAATAAGAGGCTTACCTACCTGACTTTTGTTTGGGCTATGGGGATTATGTATAAGGTGTGTTTGGGTCACTATACGCAACGCACCTTTGGGAAGAGTTCACGTTCGACAACAGAACGGGAACGGGTTACATATGGTGTGATCGGTTCTATATTAAGACCGACACTTTTAAATAAAGTTATGGTGTAACGCCCCTATTTAACATATTTATAGCGGAAATAAAATACTAAAGGCGTACAGATCATCGGGTTCCAAACACCTGCACCAAACCTCACCAATTACAACTTAAAGATTACAATTGTCACGGCCTGAACCTCAAGAAAACTTAACAGAAATAAAACAGTGATAAAACACATAAACTCTCAAAACCTAATCTCATCCCAATCACTCGTTCTCTTCGTGGCCACCTGTAAAATAACTTGTACCTGCAAGATAAAACCAAGCAGCCCACCCCGAGAGGGGTGGGTCAGTTCCCTGGAATGGAACTGGTACGATCCTCCAAAAACAAACTTATAATACAACTCTTAAATAAATAATAGCAGGAAGCAATCACTTAAACCACACAGAGGCACAAGGCATTTCACAAATCACCACAATCAAGATAACAAGTTAAAAATAAAAAAAATGAATAACAGAAAGGTAAAGTTAGTGAAATAAAACCACACCATGTGTTAGTGAACATCCAATGCCTTAGTTAAACCCATTCCCGTTAGGAGTAAAAGACTCAGATAGTCACAAAGGACTAGGAATGATAATAATAGATAGATCCAAGAACCAAAAACTCAAGAGTAGAATAATTCAACTGGAGAGAGATGGCCCCCACCGCCAAGTACGTCCTTTTAGGATAGGGGATATACAGCCCCTCATTGTCTACAACGTCCCTTTTGGGACAGGGGATATACAGCCCCTCACTGTCTATCACATCCCTTTTGGAACATGGGACATTGGATATCCCTCATGAATGACAACGCACGCGGACGAGCCAGCGTCAAACTCACAGTGGATGAAACGATATCCAGAGTCAAAAAGAAGAATTTACCAAAATTGACCATTTCCAATTCCCACCAGATCACTAACTACTTAGAGCAATACCAAAACACTCAGTCCAGAGAGTGCAGAAGCGTAAACCCTAAGCAGTCAATGTCTAATGGAACAACCAAATAGAAGGAACCAATACCTAAGTGAGTTTCACATTCAAGGCTCAGTTAGTACACACAAGCTGAGTTAGTCACACAACCATTTCCTTTTAGAAATTCCTCTTAAACCCAGTTAGCGTTTTCCAAAACATTCCACAAGTCAATCAGCAAAAATATCGGAGTACGAGAAATCGTACCTGGTATGTGAAGAACAATAAATAACTCGAATAAGTGATTCCCCATAGTAACCTATAATTAAGGTGTTCCAAGTGTCGATTAGTTAAGGGACTTATAAACTAAACAACCTTCTTTTCTTACTGACTAATAGTTCCAGGTTTACCATTATTCTCTCTCAAAGATTTGGGCTTGACGTGTTAACTAAATCCTTTGTTAGGCCCATTTCGTTAGTTTGGAACGGTTTAGAATTTATTCCTGAGAGTGGCCCAAACTCTCTTTGAATTGTTTAAGTGGGCTTTTGGAGTTCATAGACTTGGGCTTAGTAGGTTAGCCCAAGACCGTGTTACGTTTATGTTGTGTAATTAAACCCTGAAGTTAATAGTGACTATTTAATTACACACCGATTAAAACCTAAGGTTAAACATATATATATATTCTACTTATTATAACTATCACAAGGAATATTATTTCGCTCATCTATTTTAATGTATTTATATACATATATATATCTTTATATATTAAGATTTATCCATAACATTTTTAGGAAATTTTATTGTATTTAATTATGTTTAGTACATTTAGGCACACCACAACCGATATATGGTTCATAAAATAAAGTGTTTTCCTTTACTTATTTAATATATATAAGTATACAGTATTAGAATTTAATTAAGACATCCCCTATGTAACTTATCATATTTAAACTATCTAACTGCATTCCACGTATGTTTCATAAAGTATTTCTTTAACTATATCTTAGGATACTAGCTCTTATAATATTTAGTTATTATAAGTGTTAATTTATTAGCTCCCTGTTTTACTCTAAGTTACTACTTTATTCCCATTTGTATATGTGTAAAAAATATATATATATATATATATATTCCTTAGTTTTAATTAAGAATATTAACTCCCATATAATATAATAATAAAATGTAGAATAATTAAATTCCTTGATTTAACATAAGTTTCTATTTTAATTCTACAATACAAGTATATATACACATATGTAAATAATTTCACTTCTCATAAAAGCTAATACCCAAACACTTATAAACTTACTGTTATAAAATGTTAATTTAGTTTCCCTTATTTTCCCCAGCTTAAAAAGTTTATTAACAAGCCATACTTTAATTTTTGGTTACATTAAAAACTATATATTATGGGTTATTCTAATGAAAAACTCCCAAACACAATTTTTAAACCTATTTACAATAGTCCAAAAATTCCCAATTTAATACACAGTAACTATAACATTTTAGACATATTATAAAATTTTTATTTCATAAAAATATCTTTTTAAATTAGCCAAATACTTCCAGAAAACCCGTAACTTGCAAAAATCATAACTTACGTTTAAAACTCCAAAACCATATTAATTTACATCAAAATAAACTAGATTTAATAAGGAATCTATGGTTAAAATTTCAAGTCAAAATACATTCGGGAAGGTCATTAACTAAATTCAACAAGTTAGAGCTAAATTCTGAAATATTATAAACTTAAAACATTCTTTAATAAACACGATCTAATCTCGACCGTCCAATCTTTTAAAACGCGATCGGACGGTCCTTGAATGCTCAGTTCTTCAGCAATTCCAAATCCGATTCGAGTACTAATTCACCAATTTCTCACAATCTACAGAACCAATTGAGTGATTCTTGTTTCTATAGTTTCGAAATTCAATTTCGGTTCTAATGATACTAATTTCGCTAGCTATAATGCAGGATTCATCAGTTTTCGAATTCGGTTTCGAAGTTAGGGTTTATTTTTGTTTCCGAATTCAAATCTACCAAATTCACTCAATCTAATGCGTAATTGAAGCAATTGAGACATGTTTTTGACCGACAATGTAATGTAGATTAGCAAGGTTGAAGGAATTTGAAGAAAACTTACCGGAATTGCTCGAATCGAAAGGATTCGAGATCAGTTCTGGAAAAACGCCCCCTTTACAACCCGATTGGGTAGCCTACTTTGCAACGCTATAATTTACATTACAGACCGAGTTAGAACTAGTTCTTGGGCTTAATCTAAAGAGGAAACTTAACTCTACACAATGATAGAAAGAACTCACCCTAACTTGCACTACACAGAAAGAAATCGAAGCTGCAAGTTGCGAGTTCCTTGCGTTTTCTGGGAAGAAACTATGATTTTATGTTGTGATGAATCCGAAACTTTAGACACCTCGTTCTCCAAACGGTTGGGAATTGGCTTGGGTCATCACATGAAAGTTTTATAGGGATTAGAGCTCTTCAAAACGAGCTAAAGAACATGGAATTTGGCTAAGAAACAAAGAAGTTATGGCAAGACGAAGTTACCTGAATCGAAGGAAAAACTGGAAACTACAGTTTCGGTTTTTGCAGGGTGGCTACTTTGGCTCGAATTTCCGGTTGATTTAGGACGAATTAGGGTTAGTGGAGTTATGGTTGTTTAAGGAAGTGTAGGAGAAGACAACAAAGAAGACGGCACTCAAAAATTCCAAAAGACGAGAAAGTTATGAAGGTCACAAGATAGGGTAAAGACTGGTTTCTGTTACCGGAAATATAGGAGATAAAACTGACTAAGTGCTGGGGCACGTATCCCGAGGCGCGCGATGACTCAGCTGACCGTGCCACGTCAGTTTTTTCAATTTTGGCTCTAAACTTCATTTTGATCATAACTTTGGCTAGGATGATCCGTTTTTGACGTTCTTTTTATCGATCTTCATGGTTTTCCATAACCTATTTATTGGTATAGGTTTCATGGGCTGGTTTGACCATTCTCAAAAAGTCAACCCTAGCAAGGCTTAAAAGGCTTTAGGGTTTATAGAATTTTATATTGACTTTTATGTTTAAAACAATGTTCCAACACTTCCTAAAATCTTTATACTATAGTTGGAGTGTTTAGAATTTTTTTCCAAGATTTATTGACTTATAAATATTATTATTAAATTCATAATACCATATAATATATAATAATAATTAAATATTTTATTGTTTTCTTTAGGGTTAAATAGGAGAAATCCCCTAAATTAATTTTCATAATTCCACATAATAATTTAATATTTAATAGTATTATTTAAGATTTAATAAAAGAAATCCCCTAAATTAATTCAAATTAATTTAGGGGTATTTCAGTATATCCCCCTTAAAAGAAACTTCGCCTCGAAGTTTAAAAATCAACTAATAGGCACTCACACCGCTTCGGGTGTGCTGAGACAATAATAATTCCAATGAAATTCCATACCAATCCAATCCTTTATTTCCATTTCAACATTCCACTCGAGAGTACCAAAATCAAATCAAACTGAATCAAAATATAAACTGAAACAAAACACAAACGTGACATACTACCGTGCCATAATGTAAAACTACGTACATACATACTCCTCTCACTCTACTAATACTGTAACAGGGCATAATCCAGATGAGATAACAAAGGAGGAGTATGCCAGTATATCCCCCTTAAAAGAGCTAAGGTACGCCCTCGTACCGCTACTAACGTGAACCACAGCAGGATAGTAGAATATCATGTAAATAGATGTGGGTACTTTACTCTCATGGAGTCCTCAGTCTCCCAAGTAGCTTCTTCAACCCCATGATGCTCCCAAAGAACTTTCACTAATTTAACTGATCTGCCTCTCGTTTCTCGGACCTTCGTGTCCAAGATCCGAATAGGAGTCTCCTCATACCTCAGTGTAGGCTCAATCTCCAATCTCTTTGGCTGCAATACGTGAGAAGGGTCGGGCATATACTTCTTCAACTGAGATACATGAAACACGTCGTGTACCTTCCCTAACTCCGCTGGTAGCTCTAGTCTGTAAGCAACTGGGCCCACTCGCTCCGTAATCCTGTACGGACCGACATACTTAGGGCTTAGTTTCCCCCCTCATCCCAAATCTGAATATCCCTCTCATCGGAGACACCCGTAAGAAAACCATGTCACCCAACTGAAACTCGAGCGCTCTGGTGCGCTGATCCCCATAGGATTTCTGTCTAAACTGCGCTGCCCTCATGTGCTGCTAGATAACTTTGACGTCATCCTGTAGAGTCTGAACATACTCGGGCCAATCAGGACTGCCTCGGTAAGGTCACTCCATGATAAGGGAGTCCGGCATGGCCTGCCATACAGAGCCTGGAATGGTGCCATGCCGATAGATGAGTGGTAGGAGTTATTATAGGAGAACTCCACCAGGTGTGACGCTCTACCCAACTCCCCTGATAGTCTAGAGCAACTGCTCGTAGCATATCCTCTAGCGTCTGAATCGTCCTCTCGGTCTGCCCATCAGTCTGAGGGTGAAAGGTTGTGCTAAGGCGTAGCTGAGTACCAACGCCTCCTGCACCTAACGCCAAAATCTACTGAGGAAACGTGTGTCACGGTCGGAAACAATCGTCTTCGGTACCCCCCGTGGTACCAGATGTGCTCTGTGGTGAACACCTCAGCCAGCTTGGGGACCTTCCATGTGTCCTTGATAGGTATGAACCTGGCTGTCTTGGTCAACCTATCGATCTATCACCCAAATAGAATTCAGTCCGCCTCTAGCTGGAGGAAGACCGACCACAAAGTCCATGCTGATGTCGTCGAACTTCCAGCACGGTACTGGTAACGACTGAATCTGACCTCCTGGTCGACGATGCTCAAACTTCACCTTCTGACAGGTGAGGCATCGGGAGACGAAATCTGCCACATCCCTCTTCATCCCCTCCACCAGAATAACTGCTTCAAATCCTTGTACATCTTGGTGGCTCTAGGGTGTACTGATAATGTAGAGGAATGAGCCTTAGAGAGAATCCTGGTCTGAAGTTCTGTCGCATCCTGAGGAACTCAGAGTCTGCCTCTGACTCGAAGGTGTCCCTCGCTGTCTAGCTCGTACTCATACTTCAGACCATCAGTCATACCGTTTGCTAACTTCTGCCTGATGCCCTGCAGGTATACATCACTATCCTGGCTTGCGTATATCTCCTCAGCTATCGTGGTCGTCTCTGTCAACGCTAGGAGTGAGTACACTCTCCTGTTCAAAGCGTCTGCTACGACATTCCCTTTACCTTCAGTGTACTGAAGGTTGATGTCATAATCAGCCAGTAGCTCGACCCTTCGTCGCTGCCTCAGGTTCAGCTCCCTCTGAGTCCAGATGTACTTCAGACTCTTATGGTATGTCATAATCCGGATTGTGGCTCCATACAAGTAATGTCGTCAGATCTTCAAGGTGAAGACTATGGCGAGGAGCTCAAGGTCGTGTGTGGGGTAATTTTCTTCGTGCTTCTTCAACTGTCGAGAAGCATAAGCTACCACTCCACTGCCATTCTGCATCAGTACCCCACCAATCCCTCTGCCTGAAGCATCACAATACACTTCGTATCCCTCGTTCCCCTCAGGGATCACTAATACTGGAGTTGTGGTCAAGGCGTCCTTCAGCGTCTGAAAGGAGACCTCACAAGCCTCTGTCCATACGAAGGGGCTGTCCTTCTTCATCAGGGAGGTCAAGGGCTTGGCTAGCCTGGAGAAGTCCTTCACAAAGTGTCTATAGTAGCCAGCCAACCCAAGGAAACTCCTCACCTCTGTCACAGTGCGAGGTCTATGCCAGCTCTTCACTGCCTCAATCTTAGCTGGGTCTACTGAAACTCCCTCAGCTGAGATCACATGTCCAAGAAATGACACCTTGTCCAGCCAGAATTCACACTTCACACTTGCTGAACTTGGCATATAACTTCTTCTCTCTAAGAGTCTCCAAGGCTGTCCTCAGATGCTGCTCGTGTTCCTCCCGACTCTTGGAGAATACCAAGATGTCGTCTATGAACACGACTACTGACTTATCCAACTGGGCTTGGAAGACTCTCTGCATCAGGTTCATGAATCTCGCGGGTGCATTGGTCAGTCCAAACGGCATCACTGTGAACTCGTAGTGGCTGTATCTGGTCCGGAAGGCTGTCTTCTCTATATCTGACTCAGCTACAGCTATCTGATGATATCCGGAACGCAGATCAATCTTGGAGAACACCTTAGCTCCCCTCAGCTGGTCGAACAAGTCATCGATCCTGGGCAGTGGGTACTTGTTCTTGATCGTGACATTGTTCAGCTCCCTATAGTCGATGCAAAGTCTCAAGCTCCCGTCCTTCTTCTTGACAAATAGCACTGGAGCACCCCAAGGTGAGACACTGGGTCTGATGAAACCCTTGTCTAGTAGCTCCTGCAGCTGCTTCTTTCAACTCACCATCTCTGCAGGGCCCATCCGGTAGGGAGCCTTAGCAATCGGTCCCGTGCCAGGTATGAGGTCAATATTGAATTCAACCTCTCTCAGTGGTGGTAGTCCTGGTAGCTCCTCTGGAAAGACGTCGGGGTACTCCGACACAATGGGAACATCGCTCTGGAACTTCGGATCCGTCCTCAGATCCTGGGCATAACAGTAGTAGGCGGTAGCGCCCTTGGACACCTCCTTCATCAGGGATAAAGCCGATACAACCTTCACAGTCGGCTGTTTAGGTTGCATTCGGTATGACACTGTGATCCCTGTAGCTGACTTCAGGAGGAGACGACGCTCTGCACAGTGTAGTCTGCCTCGGTACCACGCTATAGCGTGTCCATGCCCACAATTATGTCGAACTCCATGCCAGGGAAGACTATGGCATCCAGAAGGAATTCTGCTCCCTAGATGTGTATGCTCGAATTCTTGCACTGCTTACTGCACTTGATCAACTCTCTGGATGGCAGCAAGACTGAGTAGTCATGGATATCTTGAAATACCCCAAACTTATTATACATGGATTAAATATTTAATTACATTAATTAAGGCCTAAACATGCCTTAAAAAGTCAACTGAGAACAACAGTGGTCAACACAAAACAAGATGTTGCACCCTTTGACTGTTTAGGGTAAATAAATACCCAAATGAACTACTTAGGACCTAAAAATTTTCCTAAGTATTAACACGTTACTAAACATATTATAACCATTGGACAACACTCCAACACAAAGAACAAGCACTTTCATACTTCAAGGTCAAAAAGGGCAAAAATGTGCTCTAAGAATACCTTAAAGGTCTAATGACCTCTAAATGATATAAAATTGGATACCATGATCAAATATCATTTAAGGGACACAACAAAACCGTTTTCAAAGAAACCAAGCTCAGAAACACCTTGCGACACAAAATGTGCACTAAACTCCTTAAAGCACGTTTTTGTGTAATTGTCTTCTAAATTGGTTTTAAATGGGCTAAAAGGTTATAAATACCTTTAAATATGATAAAATATCATATTATATCATATTAGGAATTTAATTCCAGAAATTTACGAATTTTTACAAATTTAATATTAAAATATTAATAAAACCCTAAAGTGGGGCCCGTTTGGTTCAACATTGACTAAGTTGGTCAATGTTGACCATTGACCACGAAATGGACTACATAAAATTGGTGGAATAAGTCTCCTAACAGACCAAGAGACAAGACCCATGTGACAATTAAATATACACCTTACTTTTACATAAAATAAGGAAAAGCAAACTTTAACATTTAAAACAAAAAGTTGTCTACCACTTACCTTACCCATGTGAAGCCAGCCAATTTGGAGCCTCTCCTTTCCCTGTTACACGGTGCTCCAAGTAGTATAAGACAAGAGGAGATGAGTCATCTTTCACTAGTTGATTTAAGTAACATATTACCTTATTTTTGAATCAAATTAGAATCAATCATACCCTATACCTTTCTCAATCAAGGACGGCTGCCCCTTGCTGTTGTCTCCACCGATTTATCCTGCAATTATCAACACCATATCATTGGTGAGTCATCAAAACAATAATAACTTAAAATAAGGAAAAAATGACTTTAAGGCAAATTTAGGTCATCCTCTTTCATTTGCCCATTCCAGCCGAGTTCCTCTTGCCTTGAGCTCTCATTTGGCTCCTCTCAACCGTAGGTAAGCTTCTCCAACTCCATTGATGAGAGCTCTTGCTCTAGGTAAGCTTCTAAGGCATAAAAATGCCCATTTTCTTCATCTTTCTTTCCTTTTTCCATTGATCTGGACTCCAACCTTTCCTATAAATTTATGTAGAGTGTTTTGGAGGTTAAAGGAAGGTTTATTCTCGGCCATATCAAGATCTAAGGAGGAAAATTCAAGTCTTGACCATTTAAGGTAAAAATGTGCTCTAAGCACATATCTCTTCTTCCTTGAAAATTTCGGTTGTAAACCTTGGTTCCCTAGCCTTATGTTCTTCTCCTTTTCATGTGGATTCTGTTGGTATACCAAGATCTACAAGGAGTAGCTAGATCCAAGCCAAAAACACCATTTTTGGCATCATAAACAAGGTAAAACTTAGCTATCTTCCAAGCTAACTACCCACGGTTTTATACCTTGTTATTAGGAGTGTTTTGATACTCTTTCTTTCTAGGAAAAAAGGGCCGAAGTAAATCTCTAAGAAGCTTGAAGATCTAAGGTAAAAATCCTTGATTTTCATGACTTAAATTACATCTCATGGTTAGCTCATGTTTGGAGTTTAATCATGTCTTGTTTTCTACATGAGGACAAGTAAATCAAGCTTTGGAGAAACTCTCCTTAAGGTGGCCAAATCCAAACAAGGAATTATCTAAGTTAAATCAAGGTATAAATCACTTAAACATTAACTTTGCTAAGTTAAAATGTTCTAAGCTATTTCTATATTAATTGCCGTGAGAGAACATGGTAGTAAGGTCATTTTTTACCTTAAAATTTCTAAAGAAATGGCTTAGTAAATTTATCTAAGTGATTAAGTAACATAAATGTCAAATTTAAGACATTATGTGGAGTTTGGTAATTAAATGAAAAATCTATGGTGAGGCCAAAATTTATAAGTATTTTGGGACATTTATGTGTAATTTATTTTGTGAGCAAATGTTTGTAATAAGGCCATGTACTTTAGGCCATTTTATTTATGCATTTACAAGCTTTTATTTAAGTTTAGGTGATATATAATTATTACCGAAATGAATAAGGGGTTATAGTGTAATTAAATTAAATTTAGGGGCTTTAGAAAATAAGGCCGAAAATTAGAGGCTAAAAGGAGTTAAAATAAAGTTTATAAGATTTTATAAAGTTTTGGGGTAAATGGTGATTTCTTGAAAGTATGGGTGCAAACCGTAATTATAAGGAATTAATGGTCAAGGAAATATTAAGGAGGTCAACCTTGACCATATGGTAGGTTTTGACCAAATTAGATAAGTTAAATGACTTATTTAAGGTTTTATAATAAGATAAGTATCTTACGGTAATATTTTCATAACATATGTGGTAAATATGTTATTACCGAAAATAAAGGGTATACAATGGTATTTTAAACACCCATGGGCTATTAGGAATTTTTAGGAATTTATTGGGTTGTTTTTGGAATTAAATGAACTATATATGTATAATATATAGTTATTATGTCATTATGACACTTTGGATAAATATAGATGGTGGAATGGTAAATACCGAAAATATATGGGTTAATAAGGATATTTATAACCCTTTGGTGGAATTTGGAGATTTTTAGAATTATATAAGAGTATCTATTAAGATATATGTATAATATATGGTTTTAATGATATGGTAGACTATATGTTATAAATAGGGCCAAATGGCAATTATAGAATAGCACAAGGGCTGTTCGGAATTTACAAAAAATAACCATAGGTTATACTCTTTTATAAGTTAGAAATGTTATATTAATGGTATATATAACATGGTATAAATAATGGGGTGATTTTGTAAATTAAGGAAACTATGGTTTATGGAAAAGAATAAGATTTTCTTATGGTGCCTAAGAGGCAATATAAAATAGTTTTGTATAAAACTATAGGTTATAAGTTAAAGGAAATAAAAATATCATATCAAATGATATTAGTATATGGAATAACATTACATAATGTTATGTGTCAAAAAGGAATTTAAATAAAGTTAAGGGCTATACCGAGTAATAATAAGAGTTGGAAAATGAATTTTAGACTAAGGTCTATAATGTTATAAATGTTATAACAATTATATGGTTTAGATGGAATTAATATAAGGAAGGGTACTCACATAAATAATGTGACAAATTATAAATAAATGGGATTTATAACTAAGGTACCTAAGGAATAAACCTTAGGAGTTGTAAATGTACAACATAAAATGTTACATAATATTAGGATAACAATCTTAATATAAGTTGTACAATACAATACAACTAATGGGAATAATCATCTAACATAAGACGATAAAATGTAACATATGAATAAGAGTTTATTAACTCACGGGAATTACCTACGTGGTAAATATATACATACACAAGGATAATGTATATAAGGTGGATATATATTTTGGTTGGAAACCATATGATTTATGGTGGTGTGTTTATTAAAAAAATATAGTTACGAACTATAGTTATGAGTTTTGGATGCAAATATTATTTACTAAAGAAAAATGGATTATATAGTACATTGTATTATAATGGATGGTGGGAGGATGATATAATACGAAAAGAATATAATATAAAATAATATAATCATGCATGCATACATGCAACTATAGGTTATGTACCTAAACTAGATTGGTGGATAAGATTTAAGAATATAACGAAATAAACTTAACAGTTGAATATTATGACGTACGCGTTTAAGTAACAAAACCGACTGTTTTAGAGAAACCCGTAACAAACAACTGTAGAAAACAGGGGTGAACTGTCGGGGTTACTTATATATTCGGAGATACCGGATGTAGTTAGTCATGGAGACTGACTTATAGTTTATTACCGTTTAGATTATACTTCTGACAAGACGCTTGACAAGCTAGCGGACTACACGGAGCATAGGATCTTGCTGATTCATACTCCACCGTAATACGATCAGGGTGAACGGTATGTAAAGGGGTTTGATCCGAGTTGTCCTAAGGTTGCTCCTTGGGCTCGGATTTGGTTGATATAACTTGTGTGTTATGTGTGTGGATACATGTATGTGTTTAAGTGTTACTGCATTATTTATTTATGCACGAGCGTCCTACGGGACTAACACTACGTCGACTATAGATCGACTTATATAAACATACATACGTTATTGTGATGACATGACGGTTACTTGATATAATACCAAGATATTAATATTAAGTATATGGTAACCTAAGTAAAACACTTAGGGATGAGTCACGACATTGTCGGTCTCTAGAGCATTGATCTCGAACATGAATATAACCTAGATTACTTCTAGGTATGCGTGACCCATTAGGCCGCTAATTAATAATTATTCTCCATAAGACTAAGAGCAGATCTTAAACATTATGAGAGAGATGGTATGAGATGAGGTGAGGAATCCCGGTAGTTTACGAACTACTTGGTTGCGCATTTGTGATCACTGAGGGTTTTCCTAATTGGATTCCACTCCAGGTTATATCCAACGAGCCCAAACTGGATCGTGGATCAGGTGGCTACGGCCTTTTTATGGACGTCTTACGAGACATAAGTGAGTCAGGGGCCTCCGGACCTCTGGCGAAATGAGCACCTTTGTGTGTACGGGGGACTACTGTCCATGGTGAGGTTATCGGGTTGTCCTAACATGACGCCCAGCTGATATTAATAATTAAACATGGTTGGATGGAGCCTACAAGGCTAAGGTAAATTAACTATGGAAACTGTACGCTACGACGAATGTACATTGTACATATGGATGGGGCTTGAAAGCCAAACTAAAATAAATTGACAGTGGATGGTGAACGCTACGGCGATTGTACATTGTACAATATATTGTTTATACTCGATACGTTCGATATACAAATGTTGTTTGATATATTCTATGATTGTTTGGATTGGGTGGATTGTTAGATGTTTATGATATTTGGATGGATGGTTATGTATATTATACATTTATGTTACAATATTGTTTACAACTGTAAAATGGTAAAGCATGGAACCATCTAATAATAAGATGGTTAAAATGACAAGTGACCATTAGGGTCCAGGCCCGGCATACTCAGCGTCTATCGCTGATTCGACACCATTACAGGTTGTTGATCATTGTCGGAGCTGAAGAGCAGGAACAGGGTAATTGGGGTTTCACTTTGTTACCACACATGGAGATGTTGTATATCATTGAAGATGGTGAATTGTATTATGGTAAAGTTGTGTATATTCAGGTTTGGGTAGATGCTCACTTGTCGATGTTTATGATTTATGGACTTAGTATGATGTATAGGAGTTTCTCGTTATCACGGCGGTTAGCAATTTGTTTATGTTGGAAGTTGGATGTAGTTTGGCTTCGTTGCTCGCATGGGCGAGTAATGGCCGGTGACACCACCCGAGTGAGTTTGGTAATTGTTATCATTTTCCGCTGCGAGACGTTTTATTTATTGCTAGTGAGAGATTATTACGTGATTGTGGAGAGGGGTGTTACAAAAGTGGTATCAGAGCGGAGTACCGCTTGATGACGAGAAAGTAAGGTTAAGACAGTGAGCTTAGGACTTGGGAAATTATGGGAAACATGTGGGAGGTACGAGACGATTCGCCTTATAAGATATTGGGTTTTAGAAACACAAATTGCGTGATAGGTTAGCCTTTAAGGCAATTCAATATATACTGGTTGTATACGGTAATTTACCGAGAATTTTTGTGACATACTGTACTACAGATGTCTGGGAGAACTAGAGGGGCGTGGTACTGGAAGAGGTAGAGGCGGTGGACCCCGCATTCCAGGAGTTGCAGAGACGGTTGCAGCCATTCTTGCACAGCTGGGTACTCAGATAGGAGGAGCACCAGCCCACGCCACAGCCCAGGGAAATGAACTGGCTGAAGTCAGTTACAGAGACCCGACACCTACATATTCTGGGAACCAGACCCCGTAGCTTTGGAGCGTTACATTGTTGAACATGAGAAAGCATATGAAGCTTTACAGGTACCTGACGACAAGAAGGTCGCCATTACTGCTTTCCATCTGAAGGATGCAGCCAGCACTGGTGGAGGTTGTCAAGGACCAGCACCTGGCTACGCCGACTTTTGTGGGCTGCCTTTGTAGAGTTGCTGAGAGGGAAGTACTACCCAGCTCATCTTAAGCAGAAGAAGCGCCAGGAGTTCGAGACATTGACCCAGGGAGGTCTGACCGTGGATGAGTATTACGCTCGATTCATTGGTCTGTGGACTTCATTCCCGGTGTGGATTACTCAGAGACCGTGAAGGTCGAGAAGTTTCGGGGAGGACTATTATTTCGCATCCAGATGGCGATGGGTGCTACCCTCTACACTACCATACAGGTATTAACATGAAAGCCATAATCTTTACTTACTACATTACCGATTAACGTTGTGAGAACTTACCAATGAGATTCCAGGAGTGTTATGAGGCTGCCTCGAGGACGGAGCTAATGCTCCAGACTCGGGAAGAGACTCTAGGGGCAAAGAAGAGAAAGAACCCTGAAGGAGAGTCTAAGGGTGGAGGAGCATCTCTAGGCGATGGCCAGAAAAAGGGAAAGTAAGGACTTATCCCACTCTAAATTGTTTACTATATTAAATACCTTATGAATGCTGACCCGAAACCTGAACAGGAAATTCTTTCCAAAGAAAAGGCAGCAGGGTCACTAGGGAAAGAAAGGAAAAGAGCCCATCCTTCAGTTGACCGGCCCAACTATAGATGCTCAACCTCTGAGATCTGCACCTCTAAGGGTGAGAACACCTACCTCTTAAATTGAATTGTGACCTTAAACTTTATATCAACAGATATTGACTTAAATTAAATACACCATTAGGCACCGGACAGCCCCAGCGCCATTTTTACTGAAAGCGTTGTGGGGGAGACCATCCTGGGGTCGACTGCGAAGGCCGCAAAGTTGTCTGTCGGTGCTGCCACAAAGAGGGCCATAGGGAATTCGAATGCTGGATGAACCCAGAGAGCCGTAACTATAGGCCACCAAAGAATACTCAGAAGACCTCAGCTGGAGGATCTGGAGTACCACGAGGCGGTCAGGATGGCCAGACATCTACTGATGCTGGAGCCTATAAAGGCAAAGGAGTAGATAGGGCATGAGTACCCTGACTCCATGAGACCGCTGGTGGAAGACTTTGCTTACTTTCTATGCACTTATTTGGATGTTAGACGGAGCTATGTTATAAATATGTGGGAGGTGTCACTGACCTCTTGCCTCTTGTGTATGACTTTGGGAACTAGATTTGTGAACTTGATCGAGTAACTTTGAGACCATGACGGATTATATATATATAACAGGATGTTAAATCTTACATTATCATGTAGCCCATACTCAACGACACAGGGTCAATGAGACCGGTGATTACTGAACCAGAATTTCCATCTGCATGGCGCACTTGCTATGGCAAGCGCTATGACAAGAAAACCACTGAAATTTCCATCTGCCTTGCGCACTTGCTACAGCAAGTGCAGCGACAGCAATACAACAGTAACAGCAACTACAAATGCAACTGCAACAACTACTACTTTTTAGTCTTTTATTATATTATACCAAAAAAAAAGTTTTTTCAAAATTTTCATACAAACCTTCAATTTAGAAACCTATGCAACTTTGGAAGGACCCTAGTCCAACCACTACAACTGGAGAGAAATTATACAGCCACTGTGACTGTAAAAACACACCAGTTTAAATTGTTCAATGAATTTTCAGACAAGATATTAGCCAAATACCAACAGTGTATACCGCATTTAAAGCTAATCACTACTAGTGATGAATGTTTAGTCCTTGTGGACAAGCATACCCTTTGTAGATGCACCACCGTCAGTGAGGATGGTTGGGAAGTGAAGAGCCAAGTTGCTCAAGCTATTATGCAATCTACAAGCATCCAATTACATGGATGAGGGGACGAATATGAACTATGGATGAGATATGATCGGAAAAAAAAACAGGGAGAAAAGGAAAATGTGTTGTACTCAATGAGATCGAAAAAGGAGAAACAAGTTTGCTAAATATAGCACAGATTTTGCTTACACCAAGTTGAATAACACTGACTTATGGCACAAATTACCACTGATGCCACCAGGGCAATAGCACTTATTACAGGATAACTGATAACATGAACTACTAGACAAAAAAAAGCAAGAAGAAGAAAAAAAAGGGATATCCATCACAGGGAGATTGACAACAGAATACTGCACAATAACCGTGTGACAGACATTACCAGTTTACTAAATGAGACATGGGACGACCGCACTCCGCTAGGAGCATGTGGGCCTGACAGACTTAATAAGTTAGTCGGGTAAGTAGTAATGTATCAGTACGGTACCCCATGCAAGTAGACAAGTAGTGTTAGGAACACGAGAAGTAGTCAACTCCATTCTACGGACAGTAAGACGGATTACCTCGAAGATGGACGAGAAGAGCCGCAGTTAAACCAACGGGCTAGAGAAATCAAGAATCTTCAATAGAGAGCAGTAGACAGTATACAGTGAAGACAGGGAAACAGTTCAAGGACAGGAACCCAAAAAAAAAGAGAAGAAATAGGAAAACCCATTATGGAAAAATAATATGTAGAACCTCAAAAGGATGGAGCAAATTCTTGTAATCCAGAGGAAATCTACAAGATGATGTGGATATAAACGCGTGACTACGCAAGGAGAAAAGATAAAGCTATATGATAGCAGATACCTTGCTTAAGGAACAGTGGATTTGGAATGTACCACTCACAGGGTAATTCGATCATCTTATCCGTTGGACTCATGAGATAGTAGCTGCTGAGAGTTTACGCCTCTGCACTCTGTAGGACTGAGTGTTTTGGTATTGCAGTGCAGTTATTAATTAGTGGGAATACGAAAAGATGTAATGGATATCAACACGAGTGTGTATAAAAAAAAGAGAGAGAACTACAATAGTGTGTTACTCCGGAACAAAACCACCAGGAGACATGGATGACAAACATCATCTTTGTGGACATATAGGCTGGTACGTCTTAATATTATACAGACAAGTGCAAAGAGCACTAAGTACTAACAATAGCCGATGTCATATTACACCTCAAGCTGAATATCAGTGAGAGAAGACAAACGTATGTATGCTAGTGATCCAATGAGGGGATACACAGCAATGGAAGAGGCTAACTGAGCCTATGTTCATGGGTCTGCACCTCATACGGAGCGAGTGGGCCCATTAGAACGAATTCGGGAGAGAGCACAAATAGATTAGTGCCTCACCTTTATATATTGTGGAGCCCAGAAGGGCTAGAGTCATACCCGTCTCTCTGATATGAGGATAATCCACGAGTTGGTAAACTCTTTGAGAGCCAAGTCCAGCGCTCCTTGTTGAGCGGCTGTTGTATACTTGTGGGGTACGGGGGCGTAACCCTTTTTAAGGGGGGTAGAGCCTCTTGGCTATGCACATGTGTGCACTAAGTTTTGTTTGTTTAGTATGCATTGCATACAAAGAATTGGTGGTGTGCAGGGCATACGAGGTTTGTTTGTTTAGTATGCATGGCATACAGTGAATTGTTTCGTATGCATGGCATACAGTGAATTGGTTTTGTGGTTATGTTGGTACGCGGGGCGTGCGTTGTTTGGTTTATTTGATGTGCGATGTGCTCTGGTATGTATGTATCTTACGAGATACTTGTTTGAATGTTGTTTTACACCATGAGTGTGGTAATTTTCTTATGCTATTGGTGATATGTATTCATATTGATTTATAGAATGATTACATATGGTATTGCCTAGACACGAAATGAATCATTAGTTATGGAATGTGGAACAATGGATGTCAGGGTTGGTAGAAACTGATAGGAAATGATGGTGCTGATGGATCACCTATATCCATATATGATTGAACTAACGCCACAGCGTGATGGCTATGTTCTGTATAAGCGCAATACGATGTGTGTAAATGATATATCACATAGATATACATTATGGGAATAATGGGTAGTTATACATTTATATACTTACCAATTTGATTAAGAGACTTCGGGACGAAGTCATTTTAAGGGGGGTAGATTGAAATACCCCAAACTTATTAACATGGATTAAATATTAATTACATTAATTAAGGCCTAAACATGCCTTAAAAAGTCAACTAAGAACAACAGTGGTCAACACAAAACAAGATGTTGCACCCTTTGACTGTTTAGGGTAAATAAATACCCAAATGAACTACTTAGGACCTAAAAATTTGTCCTAAGAGTATTAACACGTTACTAAACATATTATAACCATTGGACAACACTCCAACACAAAGAACAAGCACTTTCATACTTCAAGGTCAAAAAGGGCAAAAATGTGCTCTAAGAATACCTTAAAGGTCTAATGACCTCTAAATGATATAAAATTGGATACCATGATCAAATATCATGTAAGGGACACAACAAAACCGTTGTCAAAGAAAACCAAGCTCAGAAACACCTTGCGACACAAAATGTGCACTAAAACTCCTTAAAGCACGTTTTTGTGTAATTGTCTTCTAAATTGGTTTTAAATGGGCTAAAAGGTTATAAATACCTTTAAATATGATAAAATATCATATTATATCATATTAGGAATTTAATTCCAGAAATTTACGAATTTTTACAAATTTAATATAAAATATTAATAAAACCTTAAAGTGGGGCCCGTTTGGTTCAACATTGACTAAGTTGGTCAATGTTGACCATTGACCACGAAATGGACTACATAAAATCGGTGGAATAAGTCTCCTAACAGACCAAGAGACAAGACCCATGTGACAATTAAATATACACCTTACTTTTACATAAAATAAGGAAAAAGCAAACTTTAACATTTAAAACAAAAAGTTGTCTACCACTTACCTTACCCATGTGAAGCCAGCCGATTTGGAGCCTCTCCTTTCCTTGTTACACGGTGCTCCAAGTAGTACAAGACAAGAGGAGATGAGTCATCTTTCATAGTTGATTTAAGTAACATATTACCTATTTTGAATCAAATTAGAATCAATCATACCCTACCTTTCTCAATCAAGGACGGCTGACCCTTGCTGTTGTCTCCACCGATTTAGCCTGCAATTATCAACACCAATAAGTCATTGGTGATTCATCAAAACAATAATAACTTAAAATAAGGAAAAAATGACTTTAAGGCAAATTAGGTCATCCTCTTTCATTTGCCCATTCCAGCCGAGTTGCTCTTGCCTTGAGCTCTCATTTGGCTCCTCTCAACCATTGGTAAGCTTCTCCAACTCCATTGATGAGAGCTCTTGCTCTAGGTAAGCTTCTAAGGCATAAAAATGCCCATTTTCTTCATCTTTCTTTCCTTTTTCCATTGATCTAGACTCCAACCTTTCTATACATTTATGTAGAGTGTTTTGGAGGTAAAGGAAGGTTTATTCTCGGCCATATCAAGATCTAAGGAGGAAAATTCAAGTCTTGACCATTTAAGGTAAAAATGTGCTCTAAGCACATATCTCTTCTTCCTTGAAATTTCGGTTGTAAACCTTGGTTCCCTAGCCTTATTTTCTCTCCTTTTCATGTGGATTCAGTTGGTATACCAATATCTACAAGGAGTAGCTAGATCCAAGCCAAAAACACCATTTTTGCATCCTAAACAAGGTAAAACTTAGCTATCTTCCAAGCTAACTACCCACGGTTTTATACCTTGTTATTAGGAGTGTTTTGATACTCTTTCTTTCTAGGAAAAAAAAGGGCCGAAGTAAATCTCTAAGAAGCTTGAAGATCTAAGGTAAAAATCCTTGATTTTCATGACTAAATTACTTCTCATGGTTAGCTCATGTTTGGAGTTTAATCATGTCTTTTTCTACATGAGGACAAGTAAATCAAGCTTTGGAGAAACTCTCCTTAAGGCGGGGCCGAATCCAAACAAGGAATATCTAAGTTAAATCAAGGTATAAATCACTTAAACATTAACTTTGCTAAGTTAAAATGTTCTAAGCTATTTCTATATTAATTGCCGTGAGAGAACATGGTAGTAAGGTCATTTTTGACCTTAAAATGTCTAAAGAAATGGCTTAGTAAATTTATCTAAGTGATTAAGTAACATAAATGTCAAATTTAAGACATATGTGGAAGTTGGTAATTAAATGAAAAATCTATGGTGAGGCCGAAATTTATAAGTATTTTGGGACATTTATGTGTAATTTATTTTGTGAGCAAATGTTTGTGATAAGGCCATGTACTTTAGGCCATTTTATTTATGCATTTACAAGCTTTTATTTAAGTTTAGGTGATATATAATTATTACCGAAATGAATAAGGGGGTTATAGTGTAATTAAATTAAATTTAGGGGCTTTAGAAAAATAAGGCCGAAAATTAGAGGCTAAAAGGAGTTAAAATAAAGTTTATAAGATTTTATAAAGTTTTGGGGTTAAATGGTGATTTCTTGAAAGTATGGGTGCAAACCGTAATTATAAGGAATTAATGGTCAAGGAAATATTAAGGAGGTCAACCTTGACCATATGGTAGGTTTTGACCAAATTAGATAAGTTAAATGACTTATTTAAGGTTTTATAATAAGATAAGTATCTTATGGTAATATTTTCATAACATATGTGGTAAATATGTTATTACCGAAAATAAAGGGTATACAATGGTATTTTAAACACCCATGGGCTATTAGGAATTTTTAGGAATTTATTGGTTGTTTTTGGAATTAAAATGAACTATATATGTATAATATATAGTTATTATGTCATTATGACACTTTGGAGAAATATAGATGGTGGAATGGTAAATACCGAAAATATATGGGTTAATAAGGATATTTATAACCCTTTGGTGGAATTTGGAGATTTTTAGAATTATATAAGAGTATCTATTAAGATATATGTATAATATATGGTTTTAATGATATGGTAGACTATATGTTATAAATAGGGCCAAATGGCAATTATAGAATAGCACAAGGGCTGTTCGGAATTTACAAAAAATAACCATAGGTTATACTCTTTTATAAGTTAGAAATGTATATTAAATGGTATATATAACATGGTATAAATAATGGGGTGATTTTGTAAATTAAGGAAACTATGGTTTATGGAAAGAAAAAGAATAAGATTTCTTATGGTGCCTAAGAGGCAATATAAAATAGTTTTGTATAAAAACTATAGGTTATAAGTTAAAGGAAGTAAAAATATCATATCAAATGATATTAGTATATGGAATAACATTACATAATGTTATGTGGTCAAAAAGGGAATTTAATAAAGTTAAGGGCTATACCGAGTTAATAAGAGTTGGAAAATGAATTTTAGACTAAGGTCTATAATGTTATAAATGTATAACAATTATATGGTTTAGATGGAATTAATATAAGGAAGGGTACTCACATAAAATAATGTGACAAATTATAAATAAATGGGATTTATAAACTAAGGTACCTAAGGAATAAACCTTAGGAGTTGTAAATGTACAACATAAAATGTTACATAATATTAGGATAACAATCTTAATATAAGTTGTACAATACAATACAACTAATGGGAATAATCATCTAACATAAGATGATAAAATGTAACATATGATATAAGAGTTTATTAAACTCACGGGAATTACCTACGTGGTAAATATTAACATACACAAGGATAATGTATATAAGGTGGATATATATTTTGGTTGGAAACCGTATGATTTAATGGTGGTGGTTATTTAAAAAAAATATAGTTACGAACTATAGTTATGAGTTTTGGATGCAAATATTATTTACTAAAGAAAAATGGATTATATAGTACATTGTATTATAATGGATGGTGGAGGATGATATAATACGAAAAGAATATATAAAAATAATATAATCATGCATGCATACATGCAACTATAGGTTATGTACCTAAACTAGATTGGTGGATAAGATTTAAGAAATATAACAAAATAAACTTAACAGTTGAAATATTATGACGTACGCGTTTAAGTAACAAAACCGACTGTTTTAGAGAAACCCGTAACAAACAACTGTGTAGAAAACAGGGGGACCTGTCGGGGTTACTTATTATTCGGAGATACCGGATGTAGTTAGTCATGGAGACTGACTTATAGTTTATTACCGTTTAGATTATACTTCTGACAAGACGCTTGACAAGCTAGCGGACTACACGGAGCATAGGATCTTGTGATTCATACTCCACCGTAATACGATTAGGGTGAACGGTATGTAAAGGGGTTTGATCTGAGTTGTCCTAAGGTTGCTCCTTGGGCTCGGATTTGGTTGATATAACTTGTGTGTTATGTGTGTGGATACATGTATATGTTTAAGTGTTACTGCATTATTTATTTATGCACGAGCGTCCTACGGGACTAACACTACGTCGACTATAGATCGACTTATATAAACATACATATACGTTATTGTGATGACATGACGGTTACTTGATATAATACCAAGATATTAATATTAAGTATATGGTAACCTAAGTAAAACACTTAGGGATGAGTCACGACATTGTCGGTCTCTAGAGCATTGATCTCGAACATGAATATAACCTAGATTACTTCTAGGTATGCGTGACCCATTGGGCCGCTAATTAATAATTATTCTCCATAAGACTAAGAGCGGATCTTAAACATTATGAGAGAGATGGTATGAGATGAGGTGAGGAATCCCGGTAGTTTACGAACTACTTGGTTGCGCATTTGTGATCACTGAGGGGTTTCCTAATTGGATTCCGCTCCAGGTTATATCCAACGAGCCCAAACTGGATCGTGGATCAGGTGGCTACGGCCTTTTTATGGACGTCTTACAAGACATTAGTGAGTCAGGGGCCTCCGGACCTCTGGCGAAATGAGCACCTTTGTGTGTACGGGGGACTACTGTCCATGGTGAGGTTATCGGGTTGTCCTAACATGACGCCCAGCTGATATTAATAATTAAACATGGTTGGATGGAGCCTACAAGGCTAAGGTAAATTAACTATGGAAACTGTACGCTACGGCGAATGTACATTGTACATATGGATGGGGCTTGAAAGCCAAACTAAAATAAATTGACAGTGGATGGTGAACGCTACGGCGATTGTACATTGTACAATATATTGTTTATACTCGATACGTTCGATATACAAATGTTGTTTGAAATATTCTATGATTGTTTAGATTGGGTGGATGGTTAGATGTTTATGATTTGGATGGATGGTTATGTATATTATACATTTATGTTACAGTATTGTTTACAACTGTAAAATGGTAAAGAATGAAACCAATCTAATAATAAGATGGTTAAAATGACAAGTGACCATTAGGGTCCAGGCCCGGCATACTCAGCGTCTATCGCTGATACGACACCATTACAGGTTGTTGATCATTGTCGGAGCTGAAGAGCAGGAACAGGGTAATTGGGGTTTCACTTTGTTACCACACATGGAGATGTTGTATATCATTGAAGATGGTGAATTATCACTAGTAGAAAAAACATTATATACCACGGTTATTTTGCTTATATACCACGGTTAAAAACCGTGGTATTTGCTGCCGTCGTAAATGCCAAAATATTATATACCACGGTTCAAAACCGTGGTTTTAAATGAAGATAAAAACCACGGTTCTATAAACCGTCATTTAAAAGTATTTCTCGCGCGGAACTTGTTAACTATAAACCACGGTTTATGCCAATAACCGTCATTATAGTGAGTAATATATGACGGTTATTCTAAAAACCGTGGTATATAATGTAAAAAAAACACGGTTATAAACCACGGTTTGTAGGGCAGCCGTCATTTATAGTACATGCTGGAGAGAATAAACCACGGTTTTTGGGGAACCGTGGTATATAACCGTCACGCCGGAGAGAATAAACCACGGTTATTCTTAAAACCGTGGTATATAATGAAAAAAAAACAACGAATAAACCACGGTTATACATGAAACCGTGGTTTATAGTCCATGAATTTTTCAAATCTTCGCCTTCAATCTGGAAATCTCAACAGAGCGCATATACAAGACAATGAAGATGCCAGATTATGTATGTTCCTTGTTTGCGAATTAAGGTTGCGAAATCGTGAGTGAAGAATGGAGGCGCAGTATGCTCCTTGTTCGCCGGTGGGTTCCAAAATTACTGTGAGGTTGAAGAGAAAGGATGCGGCGTAGAGCATGTTCGTTGTTCGCCGGCTGGGGTTGCAAAAATTACAATGAGTGAACATGAGGATGAGACGCAGAGCACGTTCCTTGTTCGCCAGTGTGGGTTGCAAAAATTACCATGAAAAACAAGATAATGAGAGAGGTAGGAGCATGTTCCTTGTTCGCCAGTATGGGTAGCAAATTTACAGTGCGGTTGATATGGCATAGAGCATGTTCCTTATTCACTAGTATGGGTTGCGAAATTACCGGGAGGTTGAA
Source organism: Limonium bicolor (assembly GCA_023374045.1). Taxonomy (NCBI): domain Eukaryota; kingdom Viridiplantae; phylum Streptophyta; class Magnoliopsida; order Caryophyllales; family Plumbaginaceae; genus Limonium; species Limonium bicolor. Next base: position 218,969,953 of record CM041779.1, read on the forward strand.
GAGATGGCGTAGAGCATGTTCCATGTTCGCCGGCGTGGGTTGTAAAAATTACCGGGAGGTGAAGAGAATGAGGAAGAGGCGCGTTCAATCCTTGTTCGCCAGTGTGGGTTGCAATTACAGTAAGAGAAATATATAAGAGAACAAGAGAGCCGCGTTAATTTCGGCCGAAAATTAAAATTCCCGCTCATACTATATACCACGGTTCTCAAAAAACCGTGGTTTATTCTCTCCAGTGTGACGGTTATATACCACGGTTCTTTAAAAACCGTGGTTTATTCTCTCTGGTGTGACGGTTATATACCACGGTTCTATAAAACCGTTGTATATAGTCTGAGCGGGAATTTTAATTTTCGGCCCAAATTAACGCGGCTCTCTTTGTTTACTTATAAACCACGGTTTGTAGGGCAACCATCATTTATACTACATGCCGAAGAGAAGAGCCGCGTTAATTGGGCCAAAAATTAAAATTCCCGCCCAGACTATATACCACGGTTCTCCAAAAACCGTGGTTTATTCTCTCCGGCGTGACGGTTATATACCACGGTTCTTAAAGAACCGTGGTTTATTCTCTCCGGCGTGACGGTTATATACCACGGTCTCAAAAAACCGTGGTTTATTCTCTACGGCGTGACGGTTATATATACACGGTTCTCCAAAAACTGTGGTTTATTCTCTCCGACATGTACTATAAATGACGGTTGCCCTACAAACCGTGGTTTATAAATAAACTATATACCACGGTTCTCCAAAAACGTGGTTTATTCTCTCCGGTGTGTACAATAAATGACGGTTTCCCTAGAAACCGTGGTTTATAAACTTTAAACCACGGTTTTCATTTAACCGTGGTTTAAGTGTCGTCATTTAAAATGTTTTTCTACTAGTGTATATTATGGTAAAGTTGTGTATATTCAGGTTTGGGTAGATGCTCACTTGTCGATGTTTATGATTTATGGACTTAGTATGATGTATAGGAGTTTCTCGTTATCACGACGGTTAGCAATTTGTTTATGTTGGAAGTTGGATGTAGTTTGGCTTCGTTGCTCGCATGGGCGAGTAATGGCCGGTGACACCCGAGTGAGTTTTGTAATTGTTATTCATTTTCCACTGCGAGACGTTTTATTGCTACGTGAGAGATTATTACGTGATTATGGAGAGGGGTGTTACATATCCTCTGTGGGAGCATTGATCTTAGCATGGAACGCTTGTGATATGAAAGAGTGGGAGGCACCCGAATCAAACAGGACTGTGGCCTCCACTCCATTAACTAGGAACGTGCCTGAAATTATAGGATAGATTTTTACGGTTCTGGGTAAACGTTCCAAGGTAATTTCTCAGGGTAATGTTTTATACCTGTGATGACCATTCCATTGCTCTTCGCTTGAGCCTGGTTCAACACATTCAACCTGATTCCCGAGTTTCCAACCCCTACAATGAAGCAATAAAATTCTTAGAATTTCCATTCTTATTGAAAGCTTCATGAGCAAGTTAAAATTTGCAATGCTGAAACTGTAAAGTACAAGGCTAGGTCTATCAAAAGGTTAGGTTTAGACGGCCCGGTTTCATATGGGTCGGGTTAATGATGGGTGTGGGGGCTGTGTTGGGCTTGATTCTCTTCACCCCATGGTAGATGAGTCTAGCTGCCCCACCAAAGATCAGTACATCACCCGACTTCCGGAGGATCTTGGTAGCAAGGTCCATCCTCCTTTGATCACCAAATAGGAACTCCGCGTCGTCTCCAAGTGATATGGACACTACTGGAACTCCTCTAGTGACGTACTCTGGCGATTCGTCCTTGTCTTGGTGCATCCCTAGCTTACCCTCCTTTCCATAGAAGTTGATGATGCACACGTCGGAGGTTAGGTCTGGGACGGGCTCATCCTCCAATTCTTGTGCTGCCTTAACTGCAACTCTAATGATGGTCTGCAGTTCCTCCGGGATTGGTGGCACCTCCACCTCTTCATAGCTCTTGGTGGTGTGGTTCCACTTCTTACCTAGGCACATGATCTTCACCTTCATGGTTGAACCATTCTTGAAGGTAGGGGTGTAAAACTTTCCTTCCTTCACACCTAACTCCCTAATCTTGAGGATCAATGCATACTGGACTGCTGGGGTCAAGTACTCTCGTAGTAAAATCATCCCGGTCTCAAGACCTCACTCTTCTCTGGTGGGTGTGGTTTGGCTTCAAAAGGGATGTTGGGTGTGGTATATGGCAAAATAGGAAAGCAAATATCGAAAGCTGAACAACAATTGCCATTAAATAAATAAGTCAAGGTTCACAACTGGAAATAAAAGGTTCGAAACGAAATAAAATGAAGGGTTTATAGTTCATCCCTTTTACATTGACAAAGGAAAACTAGCCAACGGAATGTAAAGAAAATAAGGGTCTAAGCCTCTTCATGAGGAAAATAGTCCTCACCAGGTGAACTCGGGTCATCACTCGCTGCTCGACACGGTCCACCTGGACACGGTCCGTTAGGATGCCCGGCCTTCCCGGGGGGGTAGTTCTATCCCGGCCTCTGCGGATGGCTCTGGGCAGGGCGGCTGGTAGATGGTCCAGCACCTCCTGTGCCACCTCGACCTCCTCCAATAGTAGTAGCAATTGGGGCTCTAGCAGGGTTCCCGGTGCGTGGCTTGTAGTTCCTGGAATCCGGGTTCAAGAAGCACTCGAACGATCTGTGCCCCTTCTTACCGCAGTGGTTGCAGTCCACCAGGTTTCCCTTACAATCCTTGCCCGGGTGGTCCTTCTTGCACCACTTGCAGAAGAACTTTCTCGCATGTTGGTTCCCTGTTTCAGTTTCAAGATTAGTAATTGGGATAATAAAATGTAATCACATTGGAGATTCTAATTTATCTCACCTTAAATGGATGGGAGCGGAGTGGCTCAACATTAGTATATGAGGGAACCATGGCCTTCTCGTTCCTACCCTTGTAGAACTTTCCCTTCCTCTCATAGCTCTGGGAAAAGTTCCCTCCATTTCCTCTTTCTCCATCCCCCTTCCTCTTGCCTAGCACAGAGTTCTGGTGGCAATGGTGGTCTCGCAGTCATTTGCGTCATCCGCTAGCTCCTGTGGTGACAATATATGTTAGTGGGGAATCTTTGCGTATAAGAAATTCTAAATCATGTTCCATACCTGTAGGGTCATCCCTCTGGTGGAACCGATCATAGTCATGATCCTGAAGTTCAAGCCGGTGTGGAATTTATCCACCAGGTACCTCGAAGCGTAAGCTCCCTCTCCAATAACAGCGAGCAGCTCCACAAATTTATTATAATATTCAGCAACAGAGGAACTCCCTTGCTTCAACTGCTCGAACTCACTCCTCATCCTCTTCTGTAGGTAGGATGGATAGAACTTGGCTCTTAGGGCCACTAAGAAGGCTGGGAAGCCAAAGTCCGCCTGGGCAGTCAGCTCAGCTCTGGCGGTCTGCCACCATCGATGCGCGGGTCCCTGGAGAAGAGGATAGGCGCTATGTACTAACGACCTGGTGGAACGTGTAGAGAGGTGAAGGCCTTCTGCATCTCGTCGATGTATCTCTCTAAAGTATTCGGTTCTGGCTGGCCTTCGTAGACTGGGGGACGAAGGTCGTTGACTGCCTTCAGCCAGTTGAACTCCCGGGGACCATTAGGTGGTGGCGGTGGTGGTTGCGGGATCTGAGCCTGCTGTTGAGCTAATGCAGTTGTCACAATCTGCGCTATGACCTCTGGGGTGACAGCGTCGGGTCCATAGCCTCCTGAGGGACCAGCTCCTCCTCTTCCTCCTCTTCGAGACATCTAGCTGGTATGACGGTTTTGTTACTCAGAAGGCGTATTGTTGAGTCTAAATATCTATGTAGTAATATATGCAATATTTATAACGTCCTAAGGACGGTTCGTATGTACGTGAAGTAAAATGTAAGTAGTAAGTTTGGGGTAAGGGTCACGCGCCTTTCTGGAATTCTCACTTCCCAATTCTACCCCAGTTCCCCAGTTTTAAGTGCACCTATAATCTAAGTATTTCACTCGGCTTGTTTTCTCGGGTTCAGAGCGTAACTACGCTCTGATACCAAATTTCTGTAACGCCCTTATTTAACATATTTATAGCGGAAATAAAATACTAAAGGCGTACAGATCATCGGGTTCCAAACACCCAGCACCAAACCTCACCAATTACAACTTAAAGATTACAATTGTCACGGCCTAAACCTCGAGAAAACTTAACAGAAATAAAACAGTGATAAAACACATAAACTCTCAAAACCTAATCCCATCCCAATCACTCGTTCTCTTCGTGGCCACTTGTAAAATAACTCGTACCTGCAAGATAAAACCAAGCAGCCCACCCCGAGAGGGTGGGTCAGTTCCCTGGAATGGAACTGGTACGATCCTCCAAAAACAAACTTATAATACAACTCTTAAATAAATAATAGCAGGAAGCAATCACTTAAACCACACAGAGGAACAAGGAATTTCACAAATCACCAAATCAAAATAACAAGTTAAAAATAAAAAAAATGAATAACAGAAAGGTAAAGTTAGTGAAACAAAACCACTCCATGTGTTAGTGAACATCCAATGCCTTAGTTAAACCCAATTCCCGTTAGGAGTAGAAAGACTCAGATAGTCACAAAGGACTAGGAATGATAAGATAGATCCAAGAACCAAAAACTCAAGAGTAGAATAATTCAACTGGGAGAGATGGCCCCCACCGCCAAGTACGTCCTTTTAGGACAGGGGATATATAGCCCCTCACTGTGTACAACGTCCCTTTTGGGACAGGGGATATACAGCCCCTCACTATCTATCACGTCCCTTTTGGGACAAGGGATATACAGCCCCTCACTGTTACCATTGAAGACGCGCGCACGCCGAAACCTCAAGAACCAGCTCATGGATGAAACGATATCCAGAGTCAAAAGAAGAATTTGCCAAAATTGACCTTTTCCAAATTCCCATCAGATCACTAACTACCTAGAGCAATACCAAAACACTCAGTCCTACAGAGTGCAGAAGCGTAAACCCTAAGCAGTCAATGTCTAATGGAACAACCAAATAGAAGGAACCAATACCCAAGTGAGTTTCACTGTAACACCCCTACTAATTCGGTTCCTAATAGTCCTATAAATGTCGCGCACAATAATATCTCGCAGCGGTAAATAATAAACTATCGCCCTAATGGTGTCACTGTTATCACTCGCCCATACGGGTGATAACGAATTACCTGATAATCAACTTGCGAAACGTATTCCGCGCAGTGACCACAAGAGATAGATAGTAGAACTTAAACAACTTAAAACAAATCTAACATCAACAACTATTACAGACCGTGAGCATCTAAACCAAACACACCTCGGTTAAACAACCCGAGTCCAAAACAACCTGAGTATCACACCGTACCAAGTCTAAACCAACAGTAATATCACAATAGTCACGCCTCGCTGTGACCCACCAGCTAGTCACCTGCATGAAAGTGGTTTGTGGTATGGAATCAGCCCCTGCTGAGTATGTCATCACATGCCCCGTCATGCCCCCAAAGACCCCTCAATTATTTGGTCGAGAGCATGAGGTTCATTACATGCAATACCGTTTTAATATTTAAAACTGTAAAACAATTAACAGTAACATCCATACAATAAACACAACCATCACCATATATAAATAACCACATGTATAACCAATGAACAACCAAGCGAAACAACGAGAACAATAAACAAGTACTAGTTCTCGTCCATGGTGTAGAAACCAATATCGTTCGCCACTGTATAATTCTTAACTGTATTATTTGTTCAGTTATACCTAGTGACAATGCCTCGTTAAAACGACATGTCTCTAGTTACCCATATATTATGGCGGGTCACCCACGGTAGTAGCCACTCCAATGGGTAGAGTCTCTGACCAACGAGCCATTCTAGCTCACGGGAAATTTTCTTGATACTTGCGGACCCGTACGCGGACATCCTAGTATCGTTTTTGTGATCACAGCGCGCACCAAGAGCCACATCCTCCTGGCTTTACTTTCCTTCCTTAGTTAATTATTATTTATTCCATCGCATCGCATTACCAAATTTTCCTAACACAGCAGACTAAGGTCATTAGTCCAATCCGGAGTCTGTAAACTCGGGATCCAGTGTTAGATACAAGAGCGGCGTATAGAAAGGCCAATGCTCCGTATAAAAGTCTCGGATAATATGTATATCTTATTATCCTAGTGCTACAACGTTTTTCTGACGATCCTTATATTTCATATAAGATAGCACTATAGCCGCTAGTTCGTTTTATATATATAGGTCCATATATACGAACCGGTACTGTTAACTCAACAACAGTAATAATAAGCAGCTATAAATATACAATTCATGCATATTAATTATCACATTCAGACAAACAATCTTATCACAGATCACACAGAAGTCTGAACTGAGGAAGCCCTCAGAGACAATCAGAGACACATAACAACATACCGTTCACCCTGATGTATTACGGTGGAGTATGAATCAGCGAGATCCTATGCTCCTTGTGTAGTGTCTAACAGTCTAAACAGTACATAATGCTACTGATTAGCATACCGTATAACAACACAATCCTACGGTACCCCGTACCGTCACTAACACCTCCCGGTTACCCCCGTTATTAGCTATCAACATTTGTCGGGTTTTAGGTTTAACTTGAGATTGGAAAAGTGTTATATTACATGCGTAGTCTTATCTCGTATATTAATATACTTATTGTTGGACTTTGTTATCGCATGTAACTTAATGTATAATTGTAGATCGTATAGTTTGTTTCTTTATTACATGTATGATTCTTTGTCATGCACTATACACCTCACCTTAGTATTTATTTTTTTTCTAAGGTTTGTCTCTTTTTTTTTAAGTTCAATGTGGTATAATTCATATGTAAATAATACTTTGAATTATAAATCCTTATTATCCCATGTATACTCTTAACATTAGAATTCCACATCTAATGTTTGTAATTCTTTTCCCTTTATCATATGTCATTTTTCATTATGAAAACACATGGTCATTAAATCATATTATATTTTCCACCATAACATGTATTTATTTATGTATGTATTATGGAACTATTTCTTATATGGTAAGTCTTATAAATATATTCATTCTTTCTAATGAATACCTCTTATATTATAAATGTTATAATCCTTATAACATCAAAACCATATTATAAATTCCATTTAAAAGTATTAATATTTCCGAACAGCACCTATGTTCTTAAATATTTACAAAACCACCACTTAGTTAATATAATGTTACATTATTGTTACATAACATATCTTATGACATTTAAGTCATTTAAAACAATTATAACCTATAGTTGTATTTTGTTTATAAAATACCAAATAGCCCCTTATATTTTCGGTTTCCATTATACACCACTAAAATTCTATAAATCACAATTCCATCCCAATTTATACTACATAGTTTTCTAATTCCCTAAACCATATATTATACATATATCTTTCTAAAACCTTGTATATCATTTCAAAAATTACCAAACTATGCCAAAAGATTATAAATATTATTCCTAACCTTATACTCCTTTTAAATCTCGGTTTCACCCCTTTGTTACCCATTTGTAACAATGTTATAAAGTATCTTATATTATACTTATATAACTCATATAAACTCCAAATTTAACCAAATAAATTTCTAAAAATTCCTAATAACCTAAGGTTTGTACTAAACTCCATTTAGTACCCCAAGTTTTCGGAAATTACATTATAGCCCCATCTCTTTTAAATCTTTTACAAATTAATACTTATCTTAATATAAGATAGTATTTTAATTTCTTAAATTTTCCAAACTTGGTCAAAGTCTCCTATATAGTCAACTTTGACTTCTAATACCAAATGGGAACCAATTTTTCGGTAATCACTAATAATAACCTATACTTTTCTATTTTTACAATTTTGACCCAAAACTTTATAAAATGTTATAATTTTTATTAAATTCATTTAAAAACCCATAAATTGCTCTAAATTAAGCCCACGGCTTCTAATTTCCTAGTAATTACGAATTGGCCCCAATTTTAATTATAAGCATAAATAAAACTAAATAAGCTTATAAACTTAAATTAAAATGGCCTAATGACATGGCCTTATTACAACCTTGAACTTGCAAAATAAATTACACAATAAATGTCTCAAAATATAGCATATATTTTCGGCCTCACTTTGGTTTTATTATTTTTTCACATAATGTCATAATTTGACCATTATGTTAATTAAATCTCTTAAATGACTAGCTTAATTTATCTTAGCCATTTTTTTTCCATTTTTAGGTCAATATGACCTATATATGTAATTTCACTCTCGGCCATATATATATATATATATATATATATATATATATATATATATTGCTAAAAATTATAAAAATCATAAGTTTAAGGTGTTTATACCTTGGTTATTCCTTGTATGGGCTCGGTCACTTGTAGGAAAATTCACCACTTGATTTAGACATGTTTAATACACAAAACAAGATATGGTTACACTCCAAGCTTGAGTTTAACCATAAGGAATAATTAATGTAAGAGTAAGGCAAAAATCACCTTAAAAATGCAAGGGAAGTTCTAGGTGGTTTGACCTGAACCAAACATACCACAAGGTGTTAGATCCACCATATTGACATAGGAAATAGTTAGATCACAACAAGCTACCTTGTTATTAGGTTTTACCTTGGAAAAATGCCTTAAAAGAGGGTATTTCTCTTGGATCTTGGTCACCCTTGCTCCAAATGGCTAACCAACTGAATGAATATGTAAATATGAAGATTATGAGTGTATAAACTCATAAAAATCAAAAGAAAGAAACCGTATGAAGAGTGGAGATCCTTAAGGTATGTTTTTACCTTAAAATGTAGATTTGAACAACCTTGGTCCCTCTACTGGTCTCAACCGAGTTTAGCTCTTGTTCTAACCTTAGAACACTGAGAATAAGCCATATGAATTGATGAGCCACGAAATCTAGGTGTTGGTAGTGAAGAGATGAAGAAAAAGGGCTAAAAATGACATTAAAACACTTACCTTAAGAGCTTAGGAGCTAGGTTTGCCTTCCATGCTCAAGAACCAGACTTGAGAGCTTCTTAGGAAGGGAGGAACTCGGCTGGGCAGGATGGGATCGGACAAGGAAGAAGGAAGGAATGGGTAAGATTTGAAATAATTGAAAAAGTAAGCTTATTTTCAAAAAGTAAATGTATTAGGTATTAATTGTCTCATAATCATTGAAAGCTGTCTCCTCCCTTATTTCCAGCCGATTTCCTTGGTCCAAATGGGTCAATTAATTGACCATTGACCATGCTTGGTCAATATTGACTCATGCGGGCCCACTTTAGGGTTTTATTAATATTTTAATATTAATTTGAAAAAATTCGTAAATTTTTGGAATTAAATTCCTAATATGATATAATATGATAAATATCATATTTAAGGGTAATTATAATTTTTAAGCCCATTAAAAATCAATTTAGAAGGCAATCTCACAAAAACGTGCTTTAATGTGTTTTAGCGCACATTTTTGTGTCACAGGGTGTTCCTGAGCTTAGTTCTCCTTGAGAACGGTTTTGTTGTGTTCATTACTTCATTATAATACTTAGGAATCCACTTTGGATCCTATTTGAGGTCATACAATCTTTATGGTGTCTTAAAGCACATTTTTGGCTTTACCGATCTCAAGGCGTGTTTTGCCTTGTTGAGATCTTTTAGATTGTTCCCCAATAATATTTAGATGTTTATTAATCATCTTAGATCATTAATAGATCATTTAATTATATTTTAAAGGTTAGGGGTATTTCATTCACATTCAAGGCTCAGTTAGTCACACAAGCTGAGTTAGTCACACAACCATTTCCCTTTTAAGAAATTCCTCTTAAACCCAGTTAGCGTTTTCCAAAACATTCCACAAGTCAATCAGCAAAAATATCGGAGTACGAGAAATCGTACCTGGTATGTGAAGAACAATAAATAACTCAAATAAGTGATTCCCCAATAGTAACCTATAATTAAGGTGTTCCAAGTGTCGATTAGTTAAGGGACTTATAAACTAAACAACCTTCTTTTCTTACTGACTAATAGTTCCAGGTTTACCATTATTCTCTCTCAAAGATTTGGGCTTGACTTGTTAACTAAATCCTTTGTTAGGCCCATTTCGTTAGTTTGGAACGGTTTAGAATTTATTCCTGAGAGTGGCCTAAACTCTCTTTGAATTGTTTAAGTGGGCTTTTGGAGTTCATAGACTTGGGCTTAGTAGGTTAGCCCAAGACCGTGTTACGTTTATGTTGTGTAATTAACCCTTAAGTTAATAGTGACTATTTAATTACACACCGATCAAAACCTAAGGTTAAAACATATATATATATATTCTACTTATTATAACTATCACAAGGAATATTATTTCCCTCATCTATTTTAATGTATTTATATATAATATATATATATATATATATATCTTTATGTATTAAGATTTATCCATAACATTTTTAGGAAATTTTATTGTATTTAATTATGTTTAGTAACTTTTAGGCACACCACAACCGATATATGGTTTATAAAATAAAGTGTTTTCCTTTACTTATTTAATATATATAAGTATACCTGTATTAGAATTTAATTAAGACATCCCCTATGTAACTTATCGTATTTAAACTATCTAACTGCATTCCACGTATGTTTCATAAAGTATTTCTTTAACTATATCTTAGGATACTAGCTCTTATAATATTTAGTTATTATAAGTGTTAATTTATTAGCTCCCTGTTTTACTCTAAGTTACTACTTTATTCCCATTTGTATATGTGTAATATATATATATATATATATATATATAATATATATATATGTATATATATATATATATATATTCCTTAGTTTTAATTAAGAATATTAACTCCCATATAATATAATAAATAAAATGTAGAATAATTAAATTCCTGATTTAACATAAGTTTCTATTTTAATTCTACCATACAAGTATATATACACATATGAATAATTTCACTTCTCATAAAAGCTAATACCCAAACACTTATAAACTTACTGTTATAAAATGTTAATTTAGTTTCCCTTATTTTCCCCAGCTTAAAAAGTTTATTAACAAGCCATACTTTAATTTTTGGTTACATTAAAAACTATATATTATGGGTTATTCTTATGAAAAACTCCCAAACACAATTTTTAAACCCATTTAACATAGTCCAAAAATTCCCAAATTTAATATACAGTAACTATAACATTTTAGACATATTATAAATTTTTATTTCATAAAAATATCTTTTTAAATTAGCCAAATAATTCCAGAAAACCGTAACTTGCAAAAATCATAACTTACGTTTAAAAACTCCAAAACCATATTAACTTACATCAAAATAAACTAGATTTAATTAGGAATCTATGGTTAAAATTTCAAGTCAAAATACATTCGGGAAGGTCATTAACTAAATTCAACAAGTTAGAGCTAAATTCTGAAATATTATAAACTTAAACATTCTTTAATAAACACGATCTAATCTCGACCGTCCAATCTTTTAAAACGTGATCGGACGGTCCTGAACGCCCAGTTCTTCAGCGAATTCCAAATCCGATTCGAGTACTAATTCACCAATTTCTCACAATCTACAGAACCAAATTGAGTGATTCTTGTTTCTATGGTTTCGAAATTCAATTCCGGTTCTAATGATACTAATTTCGCTAGCTATAATGAAGGATTCATCAATTTTCGAATTGAATTCGGTTTCGAAGTTAGGGTTTATTTTGGTTTCCGAATTCAAATCTACCAAATTCACTCAATCTAATGCGTAATTGAAGCAATTGAGACATGTTTTTGACCGACAATGTAATGTAGATTAGCAAGGTTGAAGGAATTTGAAGAAAACTTACCGGAATTGCTCGAATCGAAAGGATTCGAGATCGGTTCTGGAAAAACGCCCCCTTTACAACCCGATTGGGTAGCCTACTTTGCAACGCTATAATTTACAGTACAGACCGAGTTAGAACTAGTTCTTGGGCTTAATCTAAAGAGGAAACTTAACTCTACACAATGATAGCAAGAACTCACCCTAACTTGCACTACACAGAAAGAAATCGAAGCTGGAAGTTGCGAGTTTATCTTGCGTTTTTTGGGAAGAAAACTATGATTTTATGTTGTGACGAATCCGAAACTTTAGACACCTCGTTCTTCCAAACGGTTGGGAATTAGCTTTGGTCATCAACATGAAAGTTTTATAGGGATTAGAGCTCTTCAAAACAAGCTAAAGAACATGGTATTTGGCTGAGAAACGAAGAAGTTATGGCAAGACCAAGTTACCTGAATCGAAGGAAAAACTAGAAACTACAGTTTCGGTTTTTGCAGGGTGGCTACTTTGGCTCGAATTTCCGGTTGATTTAGGACGAATTAGGGTTAGTGTGAGCTATGGTTGTGTTAGAGGAAGTGTAGGAGAAGACAACAAAGAAGACGGCACTCAAAAATTCCAAAAGATGAGAAAGTTATGAAGGTCACAAGATAGGGCAAAGACTGGTTTCTGTTACCGGAAATATAGGAGATAAAACTGACTAAGTGCTGGGGCGCGTATCCCGAGGCGCGCGATGACTCAGCAGACCGTGCCACATCAGTTGTTTTTCAAATTTTGGCTCTAAACTTCATTTGATCATAACTTTGGCTAGGATGATCTGTTTTTGACGTTCTTTTTATCGATCTTCATGGTTTTTCATAACCTATTTATTGGTATAGGTTTCATGGGATGGTTTGACCATTCTCAAAAAGTCAACCCTAGCAAGGCTTAAAAGGCTTTAGGATTTCTAGAATTTTATATTGACTTTTATGTTTCAAAACAATGTTCCAACACTTCCTAAATCTTTATAATATAGTTGGAGTGTTTAGAAATTTTTTCCAAGATTTATTGACTTATAAATATTATTATTAAATTCATAATACCATATAATAATATATAATAATTAAATATTTTATTGTTTTCTTTAGGGTTAAATAGGAGAAATCCCCTAAATAAATTTTTATAATTCCATATAATAATTTAATATTTAATAGTATTATTTAAGATTTAATAAAAGAAATCCCCTAAATTAATTTAAATTAATTTAGGGGTATTTCATATGGTGTGATCGGTTCTATATTAAGACCGACACTTCTAAATAAAGTTATGGTGTGATGATGTGATCGGTTGTATATTAAGACCGACACTTCTAAATAAAATTATGGTGTGATGGTGTGGTCGGTAATATAATAAGACCGACACATTCAAGTAAGTTATTGTGTAACGAGCTTAACATGAGACTGAAATCATTCTCTAGGCTTATCAAGTTTGGCTAACTAATGCTTGGATCGTTTCCTTCAAGGGATTCGTTCCTATATGTTATGTTTGTGCTATTGCTATGCAATGAGTACTGCTATGCTTATGGGTGTTGTATGTATGTTAATGTGTTAGTGTTTATGGTTCTATATGCATGATTTAAATATAATCAACTGCATGTTTAGACGACAATTAGTTGTGTGTGCCCGGTAGCATACGGGCTGCATGATTACCATACCAGCAAAGGTGCTGAGTCCCTTGGGGGCCATCCTTTTTCCTTTCAGGTACAATGGAGCTGGCAACTTTTCGAGAGTAAGACGGGGTGGTTGTTTGTATATGAGTAGTTATTAAATTGTCTATGAATTATAGGGGTAGTAAGACCGAAACTGTTATTGGCATTAGTTTGTAAATACTCGGTACAGTTGGAATATGAATGCAATTGATTGTTTAGGAATGGAACGGGATTGTAATGTGTAAGCGCTCGGGAATCTGGTCCATCAGACTGATACAATGTATAAGTATTGGCTTTGTTAGCCACGTGGGTGGTTAACGGCATGTAACACCAATGAATTAAGTGAATGTTGAGTTGTGTTTTTCCGCTGCAAATTGTTGTTAAGTATTGTTGTTGTAGTTGGGATGTTACAAGTGAGAGTAAAATATATACAAACTTTAAATGGTTGTAACTTTTGAAATATAAATCCAAAATAGAAAATTTTTGCACCATTGTTCATCTAAATGCAAGTTCTTTAAGACAAGACCAATCATGGATATGTTTTGAAAAATTGAAAACTTTATATTAATACATGTATATCTATCTATATATATATATATATATATATATATATATATATATATATATATATATATATATATATATATCAATGAGGCTTATGATTCATAGAATCATTTTAGTGTATCATTGTAAAAACATAACATCATTTTAGTGTCATAATATCAATATTAATGAATCATAATATCATCAAAATAATGAATCATATCTTCATTTTAGTGTATCATCGCAAACATATAAGAATAAATTTTTTACACAATAATACAAAGTAAAATAATACTTTGTATGTTCGAAAAATACATGATTCACCATATAAGGTTTAAAATACACCATACAACAATAATAATACACTACAAAACAATAATGATTTTTATCGGTTCCGAAGTTTGTTATCTAATTCACCACTTATTAGTTAATGAATCATAATATCAATCTTAATGAATCATAATATCAAAATCAATGAATCATATCTTTATTTTTAGTGTATCATCGTAAACATATAAATATAAAAAAATTTCAAACAATAATACAACACAAAATAATATTGGTATGTATGAAAAATACATGATTCATCATATAAGATTTAAAATACATCATACAACAATAATAATACACTACAAAACAGTACTGTTTTTTAATCGAACCTGAATTTTGTAATCTAATCACCATTTACTACATAATAAAACATACTATCAATTTTAATGAATCATAATATAAAATTAATGAATCATATTATTATTTTAGTGTATCAACGCATACATATAATTTTTTTTAAGTTGTCAAAACATATTCATGGCTGATCTTATTTTGAAGTGCTTGAATTTAGGTGAACAATGATACTCCCTCCGTTCAATAATATCTGTCATTTTAGAAACTTGCACACTTATTAAGGAAAGGTGATAAATGACGCATGTACCCCTACTTTTTACTTTTCATCTACATAATAATTACTTTTGTGTTGAATAGTAGGGTTAAAAATGAAAAAAAATGTGTCAAAAAGCTAGAATGACACATATTTTGAACAATAACCACTTCTTAAAATGACAAATATTAATTAACGGGGAGAGTATAATTTTTTTCATTTTGGACTTGTATATTAAAAACTACAACCATTTAAAATTAATATAATAAAAGATAGTTCAATTAACAAAATAGTCTAGTCAGCACCTGATTGGGACTGCCAAATCAATGTCTCATTCTTAAAGTGCGTGCAGACAGCCGTACCATGGAATTTGCCTAGAAGTAGTCCGGTTTTAAGGAGATGACATTTGGACTAGATATTTCTCATCATAGTGTCTAATCTAAATATATTTAGTTTTTGAATGTTGAGCTGGACTTTTAGTAGAATATAATCTTGATAGTTGTGAAAATCCTCGAGTAGTTGTCTCTTCATCTGAGCCGGAGCAATTACATTAACCTAATCGTACGAGAGTAATTATAAAGTAGCATTGTCTTTAATAACTGGATGGGACCATGTGAATCAATAATGCTGATGCAGGTGGGTCACGCGTTCCAATTTTATTTACTAATAAAAAAACACCGGAAGATATATTCATTTTCTCGATCATTCATCAAGAAAAACGTGGGGTTAATATTAAAGCCACGACAAAACGAAATTATGCCACTTTAAATAACCCTAAGCAAATTTATGTGGCCCACTTAGACTAATCACTCTGCTAATCTCAGCTATATAGTAGTGAAGCTAGAAACGCTGACGCGTCCATCGAAGTGTATTGTGATGGACGTATATTTTCCGTCACAGACCGACTAAATACACATCATTGGATTATTGTATATGTCAAATCAATACTTGCATTTAGATCATATTCATGTGCCAGCGGTAACCTCTATTTCAGGTATTTTCTTTTTTAATCAAATCTATTATTTCATTTACCGGAAGATGGAAGACGTAAGACAACAAGGCGTTCACTAACGTTTTGATTTTTTTGTATATTTAAATTATTGATTTACTTCATTTCTTATTCATATTATGGAATGGATGTGTTATTATTTTTCTTTTTAGAAAACAAATAATAAATGAGATTTGTCATATCGAATTAAGCAGTTTAATGATATATATTTTTTTATTTTTTATGAGGAACTTTTTTTGCAAAAGTATTTATTTTTATCTATGTATTAATGAAATAGGTTTAAAACAATAATAAGAATTATAAAGAAGACATTACATATAATTTTGTAAGTTGGTGACTTAATTAGAAAATAACCAATATTAACTTTTAAGATAATCTAAATTTTAAATCTTTTAACATAAAAAAGTAGAGAAAATTACTGACAACCCCCTTGAGGTTTCAGGTAATTACAATTTACCACCCTGACATTTTCATAATTACTTTAAACCACCCTGAGATTATCGGTTCATTGACTTCTAACCCCTAAACCGTTACGGAGACGTTTATAATTTGCTGATTTGTAATCTCTTTTAAATTAAAACTGCCACGTGGAAAATTAACTCACTCAAGCCCTAAAATTTAACTCACTCCAGCAACTCACACGTCAGTAACTCATGATCGATTCCCCAAATTGTAAAAACCCTAACTTGCTCTCACGGTTCAACAGTATATCGTGAAATCCCACCCCCATCGAACTGCATCACGCCTGATTGCTTGCTTGATTGCTTGGATCTGTCATCTGAGTAACAGGGGAGGAGGTCAAGGAAGACGACAACTTATTATCAGTGCTTGATCGGGGCATTGATTTCGCCCAGTGAGGACGTGGTCTTTGTCTTCCTCATCATTGTTCTGCACACGCTCCTTAAAAACGTCATATTCTCCTACCAAATTCAGTTTATCGTTGATTTCAGCAATATACAGAGGTAATCCACCCAATTCGGTCAAAGTCAGGTCGAGCCCAATAATAAGATATAGCACAGCACACACAATTCAAAATCAAGGATACTGAGACAGAGCTAATTAATTACTTTAATTTGCTTTCTTTCCTTCTTGAATTCATCTGAATCCATCATATTCATTTCTACTTCCTCCTTAAAGTAGACTTCTGGGCATCTCGTCTTCAACCCGTACTCCCTGCAGAACGGGACCCACCAAGTAGCAAAGCCACATGCCTCTCTGGCAGCGTGAAGGGTAACCTCGGCGCCACCATCGTCGGAAAGGTACACGTTCAGCTTGTCATGTGGGTAGTCTAGCGCCATGGCTGATATCAAGGTATTCATCACCTCTACAGTCGGCTCCTTCTCTGGGTCAGCCGTGCAGATGAACACGTCGACGGCAGGTAACCGAGCTTCGTAATTCTCTTTGCCGCCTAATTCGCTTGGGAGATTCTCGATGAAGACTGACCGGGTTACCGGCGTCCACCGGAATGATTGCTCCATTAGCCACATTAGGAAGAGAAGAAGAAGTCGGCGAGGAAGAGGAAGGAGGGACGAAGTTACGGCGAGGAAGAGGAAGAAGTTCCACGTGGCAGTTTTAATTTAAAAGAGATTACAGATCAGCAAATTATAAACGTCTCCGTAACGGAGTTACGGTTTAGGGGTTAGAAGTCAATGAACCGATAATCTCAGGGTGGTTTAAAGTAATTATGAAAATGTCAGGGTGGTAAATTGTAATTACCCAAAACCTCAAGGGGGCTGTCAGTAATTTAGTGAAGAGAAGAATAGAAGTTTTGAAAATAAACTATAAAAAAACTTTAAAAAATGAAATTAATCTAAAAAATAGTTAAATAATAATAATGCTAGAATTTTAGAGATCGAAGGTCTAATGAATCATAGTATTACTAAACCAATTCATTTGTTAGACCCTAACCCCTGCACTACAAACCCTAAAAATGCATTCGACGTTTTTAGCATTCCTAGGGTGGTTTTTAGGGTTGTGGGGGGGGGGGGGGTAGGATAATCTTTTTGCATTAGTTTCATACTTTATATTGTCGTTAGTGACTCGACACGTTTTTAGGGCTGCACTACAAACCCTAAAAATGCCTTCGACATTTTTAGCATTTTTAGGGTGTTTGGGGGTAGGTAATCTTTTTGGCATTGGTTCTACACTTTATATCGTTGTTACAGACTCGACAGGTTTTTAGGGTTTGTGGTTTAGGGTTTAGGGTCGTTAGACCTTAAACCCTGCACTATAAATTATGAAAATGCCTTCGACGTTTTTAGCATTCCTAAGGTGGTTTTTAGGGTGTTTGGAGGTAGGGTAATCTTTTAGGGATTAATTCTACACTTTATCGTCGTCGTTACAGGCTCGACAGGTTTTGAGGTTTAGGGTTTAGTAAGCCTTGCACTATAAACCCTGAAAATACCTTCGATGTTTTTAGTTGTTATATTGTGATTTATAGGGTGTGTGGTTTAGGGTAATCTATTTTGAAGTCGTTCTATATTTTGTATTGTCGTCACTGACTCGACTGATTTCCACACCACAGTTATAAATAACGTTTCCAACGTTTTACATAAAGGTGTCCACAAATTTAGATAAACATTTTCACGTGTTTATTTAAACGTTCCACGTTTTACAATTCCATGATTATCTATAACGTTTCCATGCCACGATTACATATAAACGTTTCCACTGCATGATTATATATAAACATTTTTATAATTAGATATGATGTTTCCATGACACACTTATATATAATGTTTCCACCGTTATACATAAAGGAGTCCACGAGTTCAGATAACGTTTCCACCTTTTTATTTAAACGTTTCCATCTTTTTATTTAAACATTTCCACATTATTATATATGTTTCCACATTTTTTATTTAAACGTTTCTTGTTTCTACGATTCCATGATTATATATAACATTTCCATGACATGATTACATATAAACATTTTAATAATTATATTTGAATGTTTCCATTCCACAATACGTTTCCACAATTTATATATAAACGTTTACCCGCCATGATTACATATATACGTTTACACAATATATATTTCTTGTCACAATTAAATATAACGCTTCTACGACACTTTTCCACGCCACAATCAAATATAACGTTTCCATCGTTATGCATAAACATTTTCACGTGTTTATATAAACGTGTCCAAGTGTTTATATAAACGTTTCCACGTTTCTACGATTCCATTATTATATATAAACGTTTCCATGTCATGATTATACATAATATTTCCAACATTATACATAAACTGAATTGTTGGAGTCGATTTTATGTATTTATTAACATTTGATTTTTATATATGCACTACACGATAACTTATAACATGAAGATTGAAAAATTAACGTACAATATTTTTTTAAAAATGTTATACATCACTTTTTTAAAAAAATTTGAAAATAATATAAATATTAGCTTGCTACTCCATTTTTTACATATATGTATCAACAACAAATATTATAAGATTATAAAACTATAATGCAATTAAGTTTTTTCTTTAAAAGAGTATAAATATTTAATTTGGTGTTTTTGCATTAATTCAACTTTTTAAAACTTTTTCAATCGGTATATATGTTCATCAACAAATATTATCAAATTAAATAGATAATATTTAATAATCATAAATACATATGAATATAGTCAAGTAATTTTTTATATAAATTAGCGAATTATTTTATTAATAATTATATTATTACAGATTTTTAAAATGAAAATCAAAAATAAATTTATAAAAAGTGAGACATCTAATGACAAACAAAAAAAACATTCATAATGATATGTAGCGACATATACACATTACTTGACACTTCCCCACTGAAATGTAAAAAAATAAAATATTCCGTCGCGGGACGGAAAAATTCCGTCTGTCACATAATCTGGTCCCTCCTTAGTCTAGTCCTACCTAGCTAGGTAGCTGACTAAGGGCATCCACAATGATTTTAATTTTTTAACATATTTTTAGGTATCATGTTATCTAAAAATTATATTTTATTACTTAAGAAACTTTATTCACTACAATAACAAAGTTTCTTAATCTTCAACCAATAAACTATCACTATTTAGATGTGTATAAAATACTCTCTCTGTCCCATTTGACCTTCCCCCTTACTATTTGGACATACCGTCTGACTTCAATATTTAACATATAAGATAACATAATTTACAAATGTAAGTTTTGCAATAGAATCCTTATATGAAAAGCTATATGTTGTAGAAATTTATTTATAAAATTATTTTATCTTATATGTTTAATATTGAAGTGGAAAAACGTGCCAAAAAGCAAACATGAAGGTCATTATGGGACGGAGGTAGTATGAAAGAGGGAGATACACATAGATGGGTCTAATGTGTCATAAAGAGTGGGGTTCTTATTTAAGAACCTTGGAGAGAGAAAATGGGTGGAATCCACACCATTGTAGAATATTTCACATATGTAAGTGTGTCAAGAACCCCTATTAAGAGCATCCACAATGATATGAATTTCACTCTCTTGTGTCAGTAAGAATATAAAAATGGTGTTGTAATGGTGTGTAATTAATCAATTTTCTCTCTCATCGTTGTTTAATTATGCAACGCTGTGAAAACAAATATCATCGGTTGCAGCTCTGCAAACAAAATAAAAAAATAAAAAAACTAATTGAATGTTACGTAAATAGTGGATAGGAGTAGTAAGAATGTTAAGATACTCCATCATTGTAAACATAGATAAATTATTAGAGTGTCTTAAATAATAAAATATTATATTTTGGTTACATGACATCTAGACATATGTTAAGTAACTAAATACTACTCCATCCGTTCAAAAATATCTCACTTTAGAAGTTTACACACTTATTAAGGAAAATAGAATAATGACACATGTACCCCTGCTTTTTACTTTTTCATCTAGATAATAATTACTTTTATATTGAATAGTAGGGTTAAAAGTGGAAAAAAAGTGTGTCAAAAAGCTAGAATGACACATATTTTTGAACAAAAATCACATCCTAAAATAACAGATATTAATTAACGGAGTATTGTGGATGTCAGTCTACATTTTTTGTCACATTATAGTTTATTTTATCTATTAGTTTTCTTTCTATATGTCATCAATTGTCTACTATTTCTATTTCTGATTCAATCACATTATCATATGTTTATTTTACTATTATTTTTTATTTTCTATATCAATAATTAATCTTTTTTCTCTATATTGTTAACTAACATTAATTAAGTATGTTGTCGACCTAATATTTGCTTTTTTATTTCTATACCCAACCAGTACACAATTCATTTATTATAACAACCTAATTTATAATCGCAAATATTCCTGAGCGGAGGGTGCTCGATTTTATGTTGAATTTGGAGGGAGTTGGTCTGGGTGGTGGCCCACTTGATTAGGGTCCTACGTTAGGTACACGTGTTTATATTCTACACGACGACCACAACACTCTTCAACAATAGTAATAATAAAGATTCCGGATGTTTATTATCACCAAAATAATAGTATGAAAATCAAAGATGGTAACGACTAACGATGATGGTGGAGGGTCGTGCTTGCTACAGACAAACATGTGAAAAAACAAGGACAAACCACTTAACTCTAATAATTTAATCCCGCGTAACATGACAGCGCAGGGAAGAGCAGTGTGTGACAGAGTGTGTTTTGTCTTGTAGCAGGGTGGCAGGATTATTTTATTTTGCAGTGTGAACCAACAAATCAACCAGCCCGCTAAGTTTGAAGGAGACCTGTGTGGTCATGTGCTCGGGTTGATATAATAGTAGTACTACTAGCACTATTTTATAAATGTTCACTATTTGTCTTTATCTAAAGGCATCAATCCGAGTCTTTAGATTTAAATGACTTAATCCTATCTATTAATTTAATTTCCTTCTTCTAATCATCATCCCAGGATTACTTATTATTTTGAAAAATATATACTATGTATTACTAATATATGTGTCATACACGTATGAAATATGTGCCACGAGTGTATATCGTTGATAGACAAAAACTACTCAATATTCATTGCTTGATTCTAATAGATTAATTGTATTTAATGACGTTATGTGTATATTGAACTTATATTGTACATGTACTGCTATTAGCTGAAGTTTTAGATAGGGACAAATGTTAGCCATAGACATTAAAAAATATATGTCATGTGTATACAAATATATATGCCACAGACCTATGAAATATTTTTCACGCATGTATATCGTAAATATACAAAAGTACTCAATATTCATTGCTTAATTCTAACAGATCAATTATATTTAATGAAACTAATATATATGCCACAGACCTATGAAATATTTGCCATAGACATTAAGATATGTAAGCCAAGTAGTATACATAAATATGTATGTCATAGCTAAATAAAATATTGGCCACGGTTGTATATCGTTAATATTCCATTGCTTATATAAAGGGTTTATGGTTTAGAGACTTACAATGCTTGTATTACAAATCCTAAAAATGTTTTCGGCATTTTTTAACTGACCATATAGTGGTTTTTATGGTTTGTGGTATAGGGTAATGTTGGTGTAGAGTAATTTAAAAAAAAAATCATTTTTGAGGCTGGCTACTGAGCTATTTAGTAATTTTATAACTGCAAACAACTTCCTTAAAATATTATTATTAGTTATCTGGTGGCTATCAGTTTTCATATATATGGCTAATATTGTCCTATAAAAATGGCTAACATTTTTTCTCTGTATGACTGATATTAATGCCTTTATGTAAAGGCAATTTAGTTGCCTTTTTTCAAACCTGGCCTAGTTACGGTCGGAGTAGGAGGGATGACATGGTTGATTATCATTGTTTTTTTATTTTAATATTTAACATAAATGTAATTTTATAAATTTAAGTTATTTAATAGACTTTTTATATTATAAATTATATCTTTCTGATTTTAATTTTATAAAATTAACTTCTTATATGTTAAATATTTGATATGAAAAAATATACCAAAAAATAAAGAAGTCCTAATAGGGTGAAGATAATATTAAATATGACATAAATATATCAATACCACAGCTCTACTCATCTCGTATATTTAACTATTGACAGTATATAAAAAATTATAGAATGACCTTAATTTATAAAGTAACTGTTCTTTCAAATATGAGGGCTCTGTTCGGGATAGTTGTTTTATGGTTAATTTGGTCTCGTTGTTTTGTGATTGTTTTATATGTGACAGTATGTTATTGAAGTAGAATGTAGGATTCATATCAGAGGCATTTTAAAAATTTATCAAATACTCTTATAAATTTTTTAAAAAATACAACAATATAATATAAATTATTAAAGAAAATTAGTGTCAAAAAAAAAATTTAACCCCATAAACAAAAAATTTTAAATGTCAAAAATTTTTTAACCCCTAAACAAAATTTCTAAATCTGATATATATGGGACCCACAGGAATCACTCCTTTATACCATTTATACAGCTTCCCAAGGCTGCCGCGATAAAAATGCTAACCAACCTAATTTGTCTTTGTCTTATCACGCCGTACTCTGTACAACACACTACAGTGCTATGTTATTAGTAGGAGTATCGAGAAACTCTGGAAGGAAACTCAAATCTTCCAAAGACCGTCCACTTTGGTCATTGTTACCAGGAGGAGGACGACCATGAGCTTAGACTCAAAATTATTGTACTAGTAGACTAGTAGTAGTATGATACACATCACTTTTCCTAAGTTCCCACAACTTATGATCAACTGCTTTGATTCTTCTCCGTCTCAACTAGACCTGGCAATTTGGGTCGCTGGGTGGGTGGGTTGATATCAACCCTAACCCAACCCATTTAAAATATCATCAACCCCAACCCAACCCAAAAATGGATGGGTCCGAAAATCATGACCCTAATCCAACCCGTTTAAAATCCTTCAACCCTAACCCAACCCACTCAACCCATTTTAAGCATACAATAATTTAAATGGATAAGGAGTAGAAATTAATAAAAAAATCTAATTAGGATGACACAAAAGGAAGAGAAGTAATCTTGCTTGATCGACTCAACTTTAAACAAATTCCATGTTATGCAAAGAATGTAAAAGTACTGCACCAATTCCCATGAATAGAATAACACATATTTTTCCATAAGTTTATATTTATCAATCTGAGCCTAAAGCTCTACCACTGTTGGGGAGGAATCATATCTAGATATGCACATGATCCTATTGCCCTTAATAAAAAGGGGAAAGAAAATGAAAATCTTCATTATGCATTAGAGAATATACTAAAGACAAATCTTCTAAAGTTAGAAATAATTTATAAACTGAGAGCTCAAAGCCTCAAACTATGACTGATAGTTTTAAAATAATTACACTTGTTAAATTGAGTGCCCATGCCTGAGAAAAGTACAATACAATAACTTAATCGTTACCAACATTTAAGGAATTTTTATGCAGCACACTATCTGTATTGTTGGCTTCAGAATCACGAAGAGGTCTACAATCAAGATCCTACTTACAAAAATACATATCACCTACTATTGTTCACCCTTCTAGATAATCTAAACGTACATATGTTCTCAAGAACAACTATGGTAGTGAGAATTAGAAAAACAAACCTTGGGCAGAGATGAAGAGCGACATAGACATGAACAACGACATAGAGAAGAAAAAATGGATGTGAGTCTACAAGACGAGACCATTTGGGGTTTCAATATTATGTTAAGGTCTGGGTTGGGCCCTTTGTTTGATATGCAGTAGGTTAGGCCATTTGTTTAGTTAAGATTATGTGATATTATTAAAGGTGGAATAGTCCAATGCACTTGGGCATAAGGCTAAGGTATAGCTTGATCTGAAAATAATATATATATATAATTGTGAATTAATATTTAAATTTTATTACTAATAATATATTTTCGGGTTGGGTCATGGGTTAAGATCTCTACCCTAACCCAACCCACAAAATTAGCTTATTACCCTAACCCAAACCCAAAAAATAGATGGGTCAATAATCATGACCCTAACCCGCAAAAATATAGGTTGGGTTCGGGTGGGTTTCGGGTTGGGTCAAAATTGCCAGGTCTAGTCTCAACAGAATAGACCACCCCTAATGTTTCCTAACTCTCTTTTTTAGTGGCACGTTTAGTGAGTTGACATATATCAAACTAAATACTATCGAGGGGAACGTGTTTCCATACAATAATATTGCATGAAATTGTCAATATTTGACCACACCACTAGAATCACGAGTACCGTACGGTCCGTACCGTATTAAATTCAGTTTTGAATCATCTTTCCTATTAGAGGCCGTTCTGTGAACGCGGCTTTTCTTGCGTTTAGATTGATGCGTATGTGGTAACTATTGGTTAACCAATGAGAGTCCATTATTCCAGTTATAGTGGGACCAAGAGGTAGTAAAAACAAATAGATAAGTGACACATGTCACATTAATGTATGTAAAAAAATAAAAGCGCTCATCGAACGCGCTCTTAGTCATTCGACATCAATATATCCACGAACTTAAAATTAAGGGAAAATTACATCGCCCACCCATGACGTTTGGTGAAATTACACACCCCACCCACAAGGTTTCAAAAATTACTTTGCCCACCCATGTGGTTTTGCTATTTTACATCCAACAACTTTTCTAATATTTGATCAACTTAAAAGATGGTTAAATGTTATCCAAAATTGATAAAACTTTACATGGTCAATTCTAAGGTGTTATATTTTGATCTAGCGTGAAATCTAAAGTTTTTTAAGGTCATATATTATCTGTGGGACCCAATGAAAATACGTTCACATGTCACATGTTTTGTTGGCTCCCACGGATCACATATGAGTTTAAAAAACTTTGAATTTCACACTAGATCAAAATATAACACCTTAGAATCGTCCATGTAAAGTTTCAGCAATTTTGGATAACATTTAACAATCTTTTAAGCTGATCAAATATTAGAAAAGTTGTTGGATGTAAAATAGTGGAAACCACATGGGTGGGCAAAGTAATTTTTGAAACCTCGTGGGTGGGGTGTGTAATTTCGTCAAACGTCATGGGTGGGCGATGTAATTTTTCCATAATTATGATAGTAATGTACTGTTTAGTACTTATAAACATTGCATACTATTTTCCTTGCAATTACTTATTTGTTCATGGGCGTGTCTTAGCTACAACCGGATGTAGCAATTCTGTCTACATCCGTTGTCGTGGCAAGTTTTTTTTTTACAGAAAAGTATAATGGATGCTATAAGGGTTATAGTACATATAACGTAAAAGAAAACTTGTACGGATGGTCATATAAACCTGTACAAATATTCATTAAAACATGTATATTCTCATGTAAAAACATGTACATCCTCGTATTAAAAACATACAGATGGTCACATAAACATGTACGAATCATTAAATATGTACATCCTCAGATTAAAATATATACATATAAGGGAGAAACATGTACATATGACCATATAAACATGTACAGATGTTCATTAAAAAACATGTACATTGTCACATTGAACATGTACATTGTCACATTAAAATATGTACATTCTCACATTAAAATATGTGCATACATCCTCACGTTAAAATATCATCGTATACATGTAAAAATAATTTTTTTAAAAAGTTGTCAAAACATATCCATGACTGGTCTTGTTTTAAAGAGCTTGAATTTAGATGAACAATGATATAATTTTTTTCATTTTGGACTTATATATTAAAAGTTACAATAATTTAAAATTTTTGTAATAAAGAGAAAAAAATAAAAAACTTTTAAAAAAAGAAAACAAATCTGCATAACTTACGCAACTAAAAGAAAAAAGACTAATAAGAGCATGATTATAGTACCCTCTTCCTTATTTCTCTCCTTGTGTCATATCATTTTAAGAATCATATCTACTTTTTACCAACATCAGATCAGGAGCGGACCCAATGTAGAGTGTAGTGTGTCAACTGACACATACAATTCATAATAAAGTTAAAATTTATTTATATGATATAATTAATCATGTTTATTTAGGTGATTTGACACTCATGTATCGATAAATATGAGTTGATTTCAAATATACGTAATTTGTTTATGTCATTACAAAATATCATCTAATATATGTAAAATAAATTGAGTTCAAGGCTAAAGAATGATTTGGAAGGAAACTCAAATCTTCCAAAAGACCGTCCACTTTGGTCATTGTTCATACCAGGAGGAGGATGACCATGAGCTTAGACTCAAAATTATTGTACTAGTAGACTAGTAGTAGTATGATACACATCACTTTTCCTAAGTTCCCACAACTTATGATCAACTGCTTTGATTCTTCTCCGTCTCAACAGAATAGACCACCCCTAATGTTTCCTAACTCTCCTCTTTTTTTAGTGGCACGTTTAGTGAGTTGACATATATCAAACTAAATTACTATCGAGGGGAACGTGTGTTCCATACAATAATATTGCATGAAATTGTCAATATTTGACCACACCACTAGAATCACGAGTTACCGTACGGTCCGTACCGTATTAAATTCAGTTTTGAATCATCTTTCCTATTAGTCATTCGACATCAATATATCCACGAACTTAAAATTAAGGGAAAATTACATCGTCCACCCATGATGTTTGACGAAATTACACACCCCACTCACGAGGTTTCAAAAATTACTTTGCCCACCCATGTGGTTTTTGCTATTTTACATCCAACAACTTTTCTAATATTTGATCAACTTAAAAGATGGTTAAATGTTATCCAAAATTGATAAAACTTTACATGGACAATTCTAAGGTGTTATATTTTGATCTAGCATGAAATCTAAAGTTTTTTAAGGTCATATATTACCTGTGGGACCTAATGAAAATACGTTCACATGTCACATGTTTTGTTGGCTCCCAAGGATCACATATGAGCTTAAAAAACTTTGAATTTCACACTAGATCAAAATATAACACCTTAGAATCGTCCATGTAAAGTTTCAGCAATTTTGGATAACATTTAACCATCTTTTAAGCTGATCAAATATTAGAAAAGTTGTTGGATGTAAAATAGTGGAAACCACATGGGTGGGCAAAGTAATTTTTGAAACCTCGTGGGTGGGGTGTGTAATTTCGCCAAACGTCATGGGTGGGCGATGTAATGTTTCCATAATTATGATAGTAATGTACTGTTTAGTACTTATAAACATTGCATACTATTTTCCTTGCAATTACTTATTTGTTCATGGGCGTGTCTTAGCTACAACCGGATCCGTTGTCGTGGCAAGTTTTTTTTTTTTACAGAAAAGTATAATGGATGCTATAAGGGTTATAGTACATATAACGTAAAAGAAAACTTGTACGGATGGTCATATAAACCTGTACAAATATTCATTAAAACATGTATATTCTCACGTAAAAACATGTACATCCTCGTATTAAAAACATACAGATGGTCACATAAACATGTACGAATCATTAAATATGTACATCCTCAGATTAAAATATATACATATAAGGGAGAAACATGTACATATGACCATATAAACTTGTACAGATGTTCATTAAAAAACATGTATATTCTCACATTGAACATGTACATTGTCACATTAAAATATGTACATTCTCACATTAAAATATGTGCATACATCCTCACGTTAAAATATCATCGTATACATGTAAAAATAATTTTTTTTAAAATTTGTCAAAACATATCCATGACTGGTCTTGTTTTGAAGAGCTTGAATTTAGATGAACAACGATATAATTTTTTTCATTTTGGACTTATATATTAAAAGTTACAATAATTTAAAATTTTTATAATAAAGAGAAAAAAATAAAAAACTTAAAAAAAAAAAGAAAACAAATCTGCATAACTTACGCAACTAAAAGAAAAAAGACTAATAAGAGCATGATTATAGTACCCTCTTTCTTATTTCTCTCCTTGTGTCATATCATTTTAAGAATCATATCTACTTTTACCAACATCAGATCAGGAGTGGACCCAATGTAGAGTGTAGTGTGTCAACTGACACATGCAATTCATAATAAAGTTAAAATTTATTTATATGATATAATTAATCATGTTTACTTAGGTGATTTGACACTCATGTATCGATAAATATGAGTTGATTTCAAATATGCGTAATTTTTTTATGTCATTACAAAATATCATCTAATATATGTAAAATAAATTGAGTTCAAGGCTAAAGAATGATCTTAATAATAGTTTTATTTCACTTTGTAAATCACTCTTCATTTGTGTATTTTATATTTTGCTTTTAAATTTTCTAGTTTTGTTTTAGTCCTTATATATTTTAATTGTATCTGTGTAACACCCCATCCAGCAACAAACACATAACAACATCCTGCAGCGGAAAATATACTACTTCACATTACTTAACTCGATGGTGTTACATGCCGTTAACCACCCACGTGGCTAACAAGGCTATTACATAAACATTGTACCTGTCTGATGGACTAGATTCCCGAGCGTCTACACATCACTATCCCTTTCCATTAACAACAACATACACATACCTTCCAACTGTACCGAGTATTTACAAACTGATGCTGATAACAATTTCGGTCTTACTACACCTACCGTATATATATACAGCCTAAATGATTACCCATGTACAACGACTACCCCGTCCTACTCTCGAACGGCTCCCAGCTCCTTGTACCTGAAATAGGAAAAGAAGAGAAAGGGTGGCCCCCAAGGGGCTCAGCACCTTTGCTGGTATGGTAATCCCGCAGCCCACATGCTACCGGGCCACGCACAACTAATTGTCGTCTTAGCATGCGGTTGATTATATTTAAATCATGCATGCAACTGTAAACACACAACACATAACATCTCGCCTCTATGGGCCCAACAAACGGATAGTACGTCCTTATTTGATAAGTCACTCGTGGTATTCATTATCCCTAGAGTGTTTCTCCTCTAATGGAGCTACTTCCTTAATAGACGACACTTACCCGTTATTCGGGTTAACCTTGAACGCCTCTTATCACAAACTGGGATTCATATCCATGATCCACATACTCCACAATTTACTACGTATAACATACATCACATAACAACACATAACAACGCTTTTCACGTTTCAACGTGCACATAACAATATCGCAATAGAAATTGCATTACATCAACAACACATAACATAACGGGTGCGGTTCTCTTAGGAGCCGACCCAAACATAGTTAATTCACTGATGGGCCTAGAGAATGTTGCCAGTCTCATGATAAGCTCGTTACATAACTCGTTACCGTCTCGTTAAATGAACGGATAACTTAACACAAGGTGTCTCGGATATAGTGATCCAAGCACACCGAACAAACATAACATAGTATGCCCCTGTGGCCCGACGTGAGTCAGTAATAGCCTTGGTTAAGCTAAAGGGAAGGTTGGAAACCAAATTGGAAAAACAACCATAACATACGGAGAGGACCGAACCTGATATGACAACGACCCCCATACTCACACGCGTGGCCGGAACAGATCGGACTCCTCACTTCCCCCGTTAGCACTTGTTAGAAGTTCAACATTGAACTTAATTAAACAATCATAACATTGGGTTAAGTCTTGTTAGACACACACAAGGGAAGGGAGAGTCATACTTTCACACACAAACATCACACACAAACATCACATAACTAACTCACGCATAGCCGTGGTTAGAACGTTCCTTAGGTCGGAAACGTTATTACCGGATACCGTTCTCTTACGTTTACCTAATAGTGGTTAACTAGCCTTTCATGCGCATTCGAGGTTACCGGTATTCGCACGTAAACATACAACAACAATAACGACTGTAAACTCGTTTCATGATTTATCTTATAACGTGGCAAACACACAGGAAAACACATTGGCATACAAGTCGGTGTAATCCGGTAGGACACAGGTTGCAAGAAAACCATACCTGTCACCGGAGTCCACTTATGTTCCTCGAGAAATCCTCGAACAACTGATAACATTACATGTATTTTTATTAACATCGGGGTATCATGATTGTTTAAAGTCTAATGCTTATAACTTATCCCCGTTGACTTAGTTACATAACTTCACATTTTAACTTGTTTTACTTTTACATTTTAATACAACTTTTCCCTCACCAAATTGTCATTATAACTCACTTAACATGTCCTTAACAATCTTATAACATCATTACTTAATGATCCCCATCATCCTATAACCTTAAACAATGTTTTTGGTCCGACCGACCTTACCGACTGACCTTACACAAGGTCGGTCCATTCCAGAACACTTTACCGTCAAAATTTCTACTCCGACCGACCTTGTAAGTTCGGTCGCATGTTCGGTCCATTCCCGAGAGTTTCTTCCCTTTGAAAATTCAGGTCCGACCGAACTTGCCAAGTCCGGTCCCATGTTCGGTCGATTCCAGAAACTTAATTCGTACACAAAATACAAGCCCGACCGACCTTGCAAGTCCGGTCCCCAAGGTCGGTCCATTCCAGAAACCAATTCTCGCAGGGTAAACTGGGCTCGACCGACCCTGGCAAGTTCGGTCGCAAGGTCGGTCTGCTCCAGACCCTTATTTTCCATTGCCCATTTAACTCCAAACTTCACCTCATATATCCTAATATGTCCTAAACTCATTTGGGCACTTCAAACACATCTTTAGCCATGTACTAAATTCCTTAAATCACCCACCAAAACTATCTTTATCATTCCACAAACTCCTTACAAAATCTCTTAATACTTGTACATTTTTCATTTGGTTTTCTAAGTGGTATTTCACCTATAATGACCACTATGCCTGAAATACCCCAAACCTTAATGTGTTAATTAATGTAATTATAATTTTCTAAGGCTAATTATGTCCTTAAGATCATTGGTGAAGAAATGAAAACCAAAAGGAAAAGAAAATGCGAAAAAGTCACAAAACGTGAAAACACGTATTTAATTATTTTAGGAGGTACATAACCTTCATTAGGGTTATAAATATATTTTTATACCTTAATTACACACTAAGAACGTGTGGGAAAAATTCCGGAAGAAAACGGATCCAAACAAGACGTTAAAACGCTAACGGAGTCTAAAGCGCGTTTTTCGAGAAAACCCGAAAACGTGACTTTAAACAGTTAAACGACCCCGTAAAAATAATAGTTGATTTTATAACAATAATTAAACATTAATGGGAGTTTAATAGCCATTAAAATTAAAGGAATGAGGAAATTCCGGTAAACAGTCCCGGTTAGTGAATAGTACTAAACCGGACAATTAAACGAGCGTTTTCGGTCAAAAGACGAAAAATGCCCAGCGTGTTTATATTGGTGGGCCGGTTTTATTTATGTATACAGCCCACTCACATGTGACTAGTTAACTAATTAATTAAGTCAAGAGAGAGTCAATAACAAAGGGCACAAATACCCCTCACTCTCTCTCTCTTTCCTTATTTCCTTTTTCCCCTCTCTCTTCCTCTCTTTCCTCTCTTCTCTCCCAGCCGGTCTCCCTCCTCTCTCTCTGCCGATGGAACTTCCCAACCAAGCCAACAATGGCTTCCTCCATTCTTCTTCATCCCCAAGCTCCATTTGAGCTCCAATCACAAAAATAATTACATATTCTTCTTCCTCTCATCCTCCTCTATCATCCTCTCTTTTCAAAATTCCAAAAGGATGAAGTTGACCTCCATGTTTTCACCATTTGAGGAGAAAATGGCACCAATGAGAAGCTTGGAGCCTCCTCTTCCTTCTAAGGTAAAGATTCCCAAGAAAAACGCATCTTTCCTTCATCTCTTGGTGTAATCGATTTTTCACCATTGTTGATACCTTGTTTTTCTCCTTGTTTTTGAGCTCCAAATTAATCCTTCAATGGTGGAGTAACCCCCTTCTTGATTCAAGGGTGAAAGTCCCTCTTAAAAAACTTCACAAAGGTAAACCCTAATTCTAGCCCTTTGATTAAATTGAGTTTCTAAGGGTTTAGATAATTAATTGTGTATGTTTTGTGTCCTTGGGTGTTGGGATGGAGTTTGGAAACTCCATACCCTCTGAACGGATTTTGGAGAAGATGAGGAGCAAGAGGTGAATTTAAGAGGCTTGTAAAATTAAGGTAAGGAAACTACCTTAAACCTTGTTCTAAATTGTTTTAGTGTTGGGATGGGTAAACAAATAAATGAACCCAAATATATGGATTGAAAAGTATGTTGTAATGTGTTTAGTTGATGTTAGAAGAGGTTGTGAATTAATGTTGAATTGAGGGCCTCAAGAGCCAAATGTTTTGAGGATGAGTTTATATTGTGGTTCATTGGGATTTTGGTGATTATGTTGATGTTGATGAGTTTGAGGATTTGTTGTGTGCTGTTAGGACCCTTGAGAGGGTGTGGCTAGGTTAGGGATGAGAAGATGTAAATTGATGAGGATGGATGTAAAGTTTATGGGGAGGTTATGGCAAAATTTTAACGGAAAATGAGTGTTGGATGATGGTTTAATGAATGAGAGAATTTAGGTATTCAAATGGGGTGTTTAATGTTGAGTAGAGTGGGTTGTTGGTTTAGTAATGGTGGATAAATAATGGAGTTAGGAGAGTGCAAGAATGATAGCAAAATGGTGCTAGATGACTTGGGGTTTCAAGGAGTGAGTATGGATTGTTGGATGTGCAATTATAGGTGAAGATTTGCCTCTGTTTACTGGATTTTTGGGTACGTCCGAACGTCCGTCCGGACTTGGAAGTTCGGACGCGCCCCGTCGTTTTATAAATTTTTCCGAGTTTCAGTGGTGTCCGAACTTCCGTCCGAACTTGGAAGTTCGGACACTCGAAAATTTTTCCAGACTGTTTTGCTTCGACTTGTGTCCGACCTTAGATGTCCGGACACAAGTTCGGACGTGTTAAAATATTTCCGGATTTTTGTTCGACTTGTGTCCGACCTTAGATGTCCGGACACAAGTTCGGACGCTTTGAAAATTTTCCCAGAATCTGCTTCGACTTGTGTCCGACCTTAGATGTCCGGACACAAGTTCGGACACAGTGTAATGTTGACCAAAAATTTTGTTTAAGGGTAGGAAATGATATCCAATGATGGGGATTAGTATGTGATGTTATAACGTTGTTAAGGATAAATTAAGCGAGTTATAATAGTAATTGAGTGGTGAAAGGTTGTAATAAAAATGTAAAGTTATAAACTACCGAACGGGGTTAATCATGGGCGCATTAGACGTTAAATAATTATATTATGCCCGATGTTAATAAGATAGTTATAATGTTACCAGTTATTCAAGATTTTCAAGGAACATGTGATGGCACATTAGAGTGCACCTTCGGTGACAGGTATGGTTTTCTTGCAACCTGTGTCCTACCGGATTACACCGGCTTGTATGCCAATGTGTTTTTCTGTGTGTTTGCCACCTTGCAAGATAAAGCATGAAATGAGTTTACAGTAATTCATTATTGTGGCGTAATTAATTCCGATACCGCTTAACCTTAGTTATGTGTTAAATAATAGTTAACCGACTTTAGGTTCACATAAGAGATCGGTATTCGGAATAAACGTCCCAACCCATGGGAACGTTCTAACTACGGCTATCAGTGCGTTAGTGTATGTTGTTATTATGAGTGATGTATGTGACTTGTTGGATATGTTGTTGTTGTTATTGGATACAGTTATTCATGTTTGTTAAAAAGGGATATTACACCCCTTAAGTGTCTAACCGAGTTAGTAACACTATGTGATGTATGTATGTGGTAAGTTCCATAAGGGAACCTCTAACTAATAAGTATATGTTATGTATGGAGAGGAATCCGGTTGTTCCGGTCGCGCGCGTTGTTTGGGAGTTAATACATATATGTGAATTAACTCCCATCCTGGATGTTAAGGGTTGTTTTCCTTCATTGGATTTCGACCTCCCATTAGCTTAGCCAAAGCTTACCTACCCAACTTCCAATCGGGTAGGGGGAAATCATGTTTAATGTTGGTAGGGTGTCGATGCCTAAGTTCGCTTCGACTCCCTCTTTGTTATGTTACGGTTGTTTTTCATCCTTGAATTACAACCACCCACAAGCTTAACCAAGGCTTACCTACCTCATCACTATTGGAGCTAGGGGAAATTATGTATGTTGTGATCGGTCCTATATGAGGCCGCCACTCAAGTAAGGAAAATGTATGTATGTTGTGCTCGGGCTTATATCACCCCGGCACTCCCTAAGTAAAGTTTATGAACTCTAAGAAGAGAGAAATCAAGTTGTGTATGTTGTTATATTGTGTGTGTTAACCTTGTGTGGTGTACCTTAAATGAATGTGTGCCTTTAAGCATGAAGTACGTGTGTGAGTTGCGCATGTTTGAAATAAATCAACCGCATGCTAAGATGACAAATAGTTGTGCGTGGCCGGTAGCATGCGGGCTGCGGGATTACCATACCAGCAAAGGTGCTGACCCCCTCTGGGGGCCCCCATTACTCTACAGGTACGAAGGAGCTGCAAGCCGTTCGAGAGTAGGACGGGTAGTTGTTGCACCTGGGTGGTCATTCAAATTGAGAGTGTATTGTAGGTGTAGTAAGACCGAAATTGTTATCGGCATTAGTTTGTAAATACTCGGTACAGTTGTAATGTAAGTGTATAATGGATGTTGGACAAGGAACGGGATTAATGGGTAGTTGCTCGGGAGTTTAGTCCATCAGACCGATACAATGTATGTATGTTAGCCTTGTTAGCCACGTGGGTGGCTAACGGCGTGTAACACCAAAGAGTTGAGTTATGTTATGAGTTATGAATTCCGCTGCGATTTGTTGTTAAGTATGTTATCAGTAGTTGGGGTGTTACAATGCCAAGATGTTTCCTCTA
Source organism: Limonium bicolor (assembly GCA_023374045.1). NCBI lineage: Eukaryota > Viridiplantae > Streptophyta > Magnoliopsida > Caryophyllales > Plumbaginaceae > Limonium > Limonium bicolor. Next base: position 219,005,607 of record CM041779.1, read on the forward strand.
CACCTTAGCATCATCTCTCAACATTTCTTACTACCGAATCTCCTTGTCCACATTTTACCTAAACATCATTTATTCCTTGGATATCAACATTACCTAAACCTTAAACAAACTTCTCCAAGACTTTAATACATTCCTCAAAAACCCACATTGAATTCCTAGTACTTCCAAGATAATACCTAAATCCTTGAATCACTCTAAATCACCTTAATACATGCTTTCTTCTCTAGTAAAACACTTGTTCACCTTTAACACTTCCTAGTTCACCAAAACTTATTTAAAACACTTAGAACTTCTTACACATTCTCCAAATTTTGCCATAGCTTCTCTTGTATATACTCACATCCAAACACTTAGGTTTTTACCTTATTTCATTCAAGAACACCTAAAATCCATCGAGAGTATTCTCACACACATAACTTCACCAAATTTACACTACATCACAATATAGTGCATAACTTAATTGCTTGGCACTTAGGCCCTTAAATAACATGGCTCTTAGGCCCTTAAGATGCATAAATCATAAACACTGAATTTCCCACATTGTATTTGCCTTTGACCTGCAAATACACTCAACAATACATATGCCTTTATAAACTCCTTGAGAGCATTTTACTAGCTCATTTGCCATTGGCTCCTTAGGTATTTTATTAAGCAAATCAAGCTCATTTTCCTAGGCATTTAAACCACATTAGGTTAACACATTTACCTCTTTTCTTTCAAGACTTCCCACTTGTTTTTCTTTGTTCTTCCTTGATAGAAAATCGGCAAGGGCTTTTATCACTTGTCAATCTTCTAATCAATACACATATAAGGGTAATGAGCATTAAGTTTAATACTCCAACTCATAGTTAAACCCTAGGTTTACATATGTGTCTTAAAACACCAAAATTTGATGATTACCTTTGGAATTCGGAAGAGAGCTTGGTTAAGTAGCAAGATAGGACTCCTCCTAGTCCTTTGAAGTTTGAATTAAGCTATGAAGAGAGCAAGAAAAAGCACCATTGTGAGGTGAATTTTCGGACACATACAAAAATGAAGGAAACATCATTTTTCTTTGAGTTTCCTTACCTTGAAGCAAAGGAGAACAATAATATGTGAAAAGGTGAGCTCAAGCTCCATCAATGGTGAATCTCCTTGGCACCGAAATGAGGCTTTTGAAGATTTGAAAAGATAGAAGTGTAGAGCTTGCTCCAACTAGAAGAATGGTGGTCTTGAAATTGAATTTGGACCATGGAGCTAGGAGTTACAAGTGATCAAAGATGGAGTTTGGTGTGGTACTATTGCAAACCGTGGAAGAGAGCATGAAGGGAGGAAGAACCGTGTGAAATGAGAAGTAAGAAGAGAATGAGAAGGTAAGTTTGCTTTTGGAAGATATTTATGTTATAAAGTAACTTTCTTCCTTTACTTACTTTTCCTTCCTTTCCTTAATTGATTTCTTTTACATGTTGGTGACTCACCATAACAAAAACCGGCCCCCAATAGCTACCTAGGGGTGTTTTGGTCTTTGTTGACCAATTAACTTACTTATAAAACATATGTTACAAACTAGCTTATAAAAGTTACTATTCACTAAAACAAGGCACATAGATGTGAAATTTTTGAATTCCCATTGATATAGAATTCCAAATGTGATACTATATAGTACACATGTTAATTAAAGAGTAATGATAGACATTTAGCCACTCAAAACTCATTTACAAGACAATTTTCCAAAAATGTGCTTTAAGACTCCTTAATGCACATTTTATGTTTTAACTTGTTTTCAAGCTTGGTTATCTTTAGTAATTGATTTAATATGTTCATTAACATATTTATAAGGTATAAATATGACCTTTAGGTCTTATACAAATTTATCCCAAGCTTAGAGCACATTTTTGCTCATATTGACTTTAAGGTATATTCTTGTGTTTTATTTGGTTTAACTGTCTACCAAAATTTCCTAAGGACTTAATTAGCCTTATTAAATCATAATTGAATATTATTAAGTCTTGGTAGGCTCTTTGGGTCCCAACCAAGTTCACTCCAAGCTTAGAGCATGTTTTTGCTCAAGCTGTGTCTTAGTGCTTTATTGTGTTTTACTATGGTTTAAGTTGTACACTGACGTTTCTAAGACACTTTTTAGCCTTTAAATACCATAGTTTAAATTTTTAACAACATATCAAGGTTTGGGGTATTTCAATCTGTATTTTCTCACCTAATATTGTTTATTTTCTTTAATCTTGATCTATTATGCACTCTCGCCTTTCCACCTTTCTTTATCTCTAAGAACAACAAATGCCCTCAAGTATGCTTAATGTGTTGTAACATTGCTATTGTCAACCTAAATTTTTCTTCTAACTTTGATTCAGAATGAATTTTTTACTCTTTTTTAAGAAAATAATTATAATTTATATTATTGTAGACCTTATACTATTAGTATCTATTTTCAATATGAGAACAACTTCAATAAACATATATAAAAACTTATTGTTAACGTTAAAAATTCTAAATTTATAAATTTGACACACCTAATTTAAAATACTAGGTCCGCTACTGCATCAGATAAACTCGTCCTTTGGTTCTTAACTCCCTTTATTTGTCATGTCATTTTACTTTTTAATTAATTATTATAAGAATACAAACAAATATTTAATTATTATTCTACTATAATACACAAAATCTTAACTTAATATATTATTTATGATTAAAGTTTATTTTATTTTTGAAACAAAAATAAAATAAAATGTATTCATATATATTATTAATTTACTTTTTTTATTATTTATCACTCAATTTTCTAATTATTGTATTTAATGTGCATATATGTAATTAATTTACCATATCATGTTAGAATATGCTTATTAATTAGTATAAGAATAAAATTATTCATCCATGAATATTAATATTTCGTTACTAATAATATAAGACATAATCATAACTAACCCTTTTATTTAAGATTAAAATATTATAATGAATTTTGAAATGAATACATTGGTATATATTATAAATTTCAAATATATTTATGTTTTACATTTTATCTAACAAAATACAAATAATAAGTACTAATTTACCTATATATATATATGTTAAAAATATGCAAAACTTAGTCAATATGGATCTCATTTTGTAGAGAATGAGATTTTAAGAAATTTTAATATGTTTAGTTTATTTATATCATTATCAGTTTTTAAAATATTAAGATTAAAGATATAAAAGGTTTAGCTATTTATATTTGACATATTATAATTAATAAAATAATAATCGGTCCCATTTTATGGATTCTTAAAAAGTTCTTCCTGAAGTTCCCAAAATTAGAGTTTTTGCTCCTCATTCTACCACCTCATATTTTTTGATTTATTATTTTAGTTAAGAAGCATTGATAGTCATGCTCTTATATAGGTTCAATGTTTCATGTTCTTTATGACACGTTTTAGTATTTGTCATGACACGATATTTGACACCTAATCATAGTAAATTAAAGAAGTAAACTCGTAACTTCAGTTGGTTATCAACCTAATTTAAAGTCTTATAATACTCAAAACTTTGTACTTCAAAAAAATTGATTATCCAAAATCTGAAAAAATTTTAAGTGTAACTATGAACTGAAAGTCGAATTTTAGTTAGGTTGGTTTTCAGCTAACTGAAATTTAGACAGAAAACCAAAACTGGATTTCTTGTTTCGTTTTCATATCACCAAAATTTGATTTAAAAACCATAAACCGAATAGTAGAAAAATTATCCATACAAAATTATGTGAGACTTACGGTAGCACATATGTTTTCCCTGTTGGTTTTTATCACACATGTGAAGATTCGGGTTTCCACATAGCTTCCTTATATCTAATCTCGAGTCCTTGTGTCGAATCTACTCTATATTACATGTATCCTTATCGCATGATGTATTGAGAGCTTCAAGAATCAGAATAGGAGTAGAGAGTGTGAATGATTGAGAAGAAGAAAATAGAAAAAAAAAAGAAATCTCAAATCCTCGACGTGTCCCATTACTTTGGGGTGACCCCCTATTTATAGTTCTTAAACATGACTTTCCCTTTTGTTGTCAGGCTGTCATACATTTTTAACACTCTCTTTTTTATCCAATGGCCCAGGCCCAACCAACCGGACGCTACATAGATCCCTTTCTCAAGTTATGTCTGAGCTATGACTGAGCCTATGGTGCTTAAGTACTAATACAGACTCCCTTTCTTGAGCGGGCCCGGGTTTAAATGCCTGATTGCCACCCTTAAAAATTGCTTATTTACACTACGCCCGAACATCTTTATCCGGACGCAACTTTTATGATTTTCCCTTCTACTTTGCACCCGGGCTCTGTGGCTGGTAGTAATTTACACATGCCTTTCCTCTCTATCTTTGTGCCCGGGCGCCGCCTATACATGATATTTCTATTGTTCTGCATCCAGCGCTATGTCCGATCATTTCCTTGCCTGCTTGATCTCCCTGAGACCTTCTTGTGTCAGCCCTTCTGTCCTTGTCATGATTTCCTCTTTTAGGGATCTACTTTCCCCTTCTCATTAGTCCCACAAGTTCTACTTTTATATACACCTCTTTTCTTTTAAAGCAAAACTTTCCAGAAGTAGGTGCAATTTTTTTTGCGGGAGTTCGATAGTCCCATAGGTTCTTTCCTTTTCTCCTTGCTCCTCTCCCCTTAGTCCCACAAGTTTTATTCTGTGCTTAAGGCAAGGAAAATAACTTTTATTGATTCATTATGAGGCTGGGTATGTCGAGGCTAACCATCTTTCTTCCAGGTGCGTGCATTACACCAGGGAAGTTGTAGTGCCTCTTGTTATTTGAGTTTCCTACTACCCTCCAGCAACATTTTTTGGAGCCATGGTTCAAACGGTAGCAGTAAAGAGCAAAAGTAAAGAGCAAGAACGAGATTTCTACAAGACAAGCAATGAAAATGGAGGTCAAAGGCATGAAAAAAGCAAAAGGAAGAGGAGAAAGGAAAAGCAACAGTTAAAAAGGCAACTAAGAGAGAGAAGTTAAAACATCTCATTTGAAATATAAAGGCGGTAAAGTCTCTTTTGCGTCGGTTCTAACTGTATTTAAAGAATTTTAAAAGGTAAAGTTTTCTCTTTGACTCTTCTCTCCCAAGATCATCCCTACGCTGAAAACCTTTCCCCATTACCCTCTGTTCTCAACGCCTCTTCTCTCACGAAAATCCTAAGTGATGTTAGGGTTCCCATTGGCACCCGCATTTTCCTTCCATCAGAATACTCTCACTCTTACGATGATTTTGGGGCGTGACAATTCATGCCCATCCCTTTGTTCTAGGATTCCTTCTTCAAAGGTGCTGCACCCTCGCGCACTTTCATCCTTATGTGCTTGCTTGTTTCCATGCATATGTCATCCTTTTCTCCCAACATAAAAGTCAGCCTTTAGCTTCTGAATTTGTACAATATTTTGCGAGCCGTGTTGATCCGGACAGTTTATCTATTACGATAAGGGATGGGTACGCCTTTTTTTCCTACAAAAAGATTGAACCGAGGTGGAACTCAAAATGGTTCGTGGTTGTTCCTCCACCTGGGGCACTTTTTAGGGGTTCCATACTACTCATCCTTTCATAAGGGTCAGCTCTTTTACCCCTCGTCCCCGGATTCGGAGATTCCTATCTCAAAATTCTTAAAAGGTTTAAATAACGATCCCCCTTGCATTTCCACATCTTTTCAAAGGAGGGTAAGGAGAGGCTACTCGAGCATGTTGAAAGTACATCTTATTCCCTTCCTTTGCTTTCCCTGTTTTTCTTTGATGGGTTCTTTCTTACTTTGTCTCTCTGTTTCAGCAGATTTTCCCGTTATAGGCTCCAAGGTAGGGCCTTTTTACCAGTGGATTTTTATTAACTTCAAAGTAGGTAAGAACCATGTTGACTAATACACCTATGCCGAGGCTGCCGAAGAAGTGGCCAAGCAATCAATAGAGGTTTCCCCCGCGGGGACTAGCACTCCGAGTTCCTCTATTTCTAAAAAGAGACAGAGAAATACCATAGGTAATGGAAAGGTAAAGAGACATAAAACTGAGAAGGATAGCACAGATGTTACTGCTGATTCCATAGGGACTCCCCCTACCCAGGTACTTGGCACGTGAGCCCGGAGTCTGGGCGCCGTGTCTTCCTTCCCTTAACCCCCGGGGTCACACCTCAATTTGAGACCCTGCCAAGGTAGATGGCTGACAGCGTGACTCCCATTTCTTCTTTGTTTCTTGATCTAATGGATTTTTTTCCTCAGATAATATCCCAGAAAAGGTTCTCAAAGAAAAGAGGACTTCTGATTTGAATCCCTTGCCTGGAGGTGCTTTTACTTTATCTTTGGGTTTTCCTTTTCTTTACTTAATTATTCCTTTATACGAGAATTTTTACGTATTTGCAGTGTCTACTACGCCCAGGCAGCCATCAAGGGATACCACTGCTGAAAAACCCGCTCGGGTGATTGCCCTTGAGAAAAGCGGTAAAAGCGTCACCCCAGACCCGGCACATCCTCCAAAGAAGGTGAAACATATGTCAAAGAGGGTCAAGCCTATGGAAACTCTCAACGTCGATCCCTGTCCTAAGGATGTGGAGGAAGAATTTAAATATCGGGTCGTTCCGGAAGACCCGAAACTCTGAAGCAAACAACAGGAGGATACATTGGCATCCTCCTCGTCGCCTTCGCCTTTGCCCAACAAGTCATTTTATAGCCCGTCCCAAGAGGAAGGCTGGTTTTATCATTGACGTCAGTTTATGCATTATACTTGAGGCTAACTCACTTTCCTATTCTAACTTGTGGCGAGAGGCTGTTAAGTGGTCATACTGTCCGAACAGAATTTTCGCACCCCTACGCACTACTAACGCCCTGAATGAAAAGCTTCGTATTGAAGACGGTGGCGTAGACGCTATCATGCGTCACTCTATTCCATTCGAGCAGGCTCTCCACTTCATGTGGCAAGGGACATTCTGGGGTTGTACCTCTTTCTTCTTTTTCGGTTGCTTCTTTGCTTTGCTTATTTATTATATTACTCTTACTGTACTTGTTTTTTGCTCTGACGCTTGCCGTGGCTCAGAGTGTGGACGTTCATTCAAGGAGTCTATTATTTAAGCTCCTTTGTGAGAAAATCTGGGCAGAGGAGGCCCACGAGGAGCTCAAGGTGTCGTGAGCTTGTCATGATTGTTATCTTGACACCCTGAATCGTGAGATCAACTCTCAGGTGAAGAAATGCACCGAGACTTTGAAAGAAGAACTCTCTTAGGCCCGAACAACTGCCACCAAGCGGTGTGACATATACAAATCCAGGTTGTAGGCCTGAAAGATGAGATTACTACTCTGAAGCTCCGTATGAAGTCTTTTGAAGCGGAGGCTCTCTTGTCAAAGCAGTTAAAAAACTCACTCGACCGGGAAAAGGAGTCGTCTCGAAGGATTTCTGAGCTGGAAACTTTGCTGGAGCAGAAAAGGGCTGTCTCTAGGCAAGAAAATGATGCTCATGAGAAAAAGCTCTCGGACCTAAGGCCTCACTTTCCCGGTCGGAGTAAGCGACGGTTACTCTTGAATAGGAAAAAGGGGCCTGGGATGAGAAGGTGAGGGATTTAGAGGCTTCTTTGGCCACCCTTCAATTTGACAACACGATGCTCCAGGGCCAGGCTTCGGGGATGAGTCTCTAAAAAAAGGTATCATGTTACCTGGCCTTTATCCTTGCGTTGTTCCTTTTTCCTTCTTTTACTGAGTTTTGTTTATCGTGTGTTTTTTAAGAAGGTCTGCGGCCGGAAAACCACGTTGAAACTCAAAATAAGGAGATCAATAGGTTATCCGATGATCTCGTTGCTACCAAGTCCGAGAGCGCCCATTACCGTGACATAGTATAAACCTTCAAGGCTCAGGTCGGGAATCACACGACCTTCTCCCGCTGAAGTCAGGATGAACTTTAGAGGCAGAGCGCTGCCCTCTCATCTCTAAAAGAGTTGCCTACCTCGCAATGTGGAAAGTTTGCAAACTTGTGTCGCCAGACAGTGTCTGACTTTTTCCTCAAAAAGGGATGCTCCCTGATAGATCCCTATGCTCTAAATTGGAGTTTCGTGAGATCGCCAACAAGACACGGTTCTTTGAGAAGAGCAAAAGATTCGGGTACCTTCCTGGGTAAACATGTTTTGTGCCCGGACAACCTTCTTTTCTTGGGTCTGGGGGTTCGGCCCGAGGGTGAAATTCTTCGCATTGATGAGAAGCGCAAGGCGCGAGCTCTGATGAAAGCGTCTTTAACCCTGCCATGGATACAACCGTCATGGAAGCTTCATAGTATAATGTATAGGACAAAAAATATGCAGTTTTTGTTTATTCACTTTTGGTTGTTTTTTCCTTTTTTGAACGAAATCTTTGTACTACCTGTATTCCTTCGGGAATTTTATGTACTTGGATTATTATGTTTTATTATAATTTTAAAGGATTGACTTTCCTTTAGATGTTCCTTATTGTTCAATTTTTCTTTCTTTGAAGTGCTTATTGTATTTGCATGGAGCGACCAACCTTCCAATAGTCTCTTTTTTGAAAAAATTCTTTGTTTATTTGGCATAGTGGCCAGGACACAAAGGCCCGAGCATGATAGCCCTTTTTTACTTTTCATTGGCACGATGGTCTAGCACGATGGCCCTAGCGTGATAACCCTTTCTTACTTTTCATTGGCACGATGGCCTGGCGTGATGGTCGGGCGTGATAGCCCTTTCGTACTTTTCATTGGCATGATGGCCTGGCGCAATGGCCTAGGCGTGATAGCCCTTTCTTACTTTTCATTGGCACGATGGCCTGGTGCGATGGCCTGGGCGTGATAGCCCTTTCTTACTTTTCATTGGCACGATGGCCTGGCGTGATGGTCCGAACGTGATAGCCACTTCTTACTTTTCATTGCTTTATTTCCTTCCCTTTTTTGCTCAATTTGTATGAAACAAAAGGTTCATGTGTATTCAACTGATACACAATGGTTTTTTCTCTTCCTTTCTTTGCATATAGAACTTTTTAGGTTTTCGCGTGCCAGGAATGTGGGAGTTCATACCGTTCTGATTTCTGTAACCTGTATGAGGCCCGAACATTCCTTTGCTGGATATATACGGTCCTTCCCACTGTGGATCTAACTTTCTATAATGCTTTACCTCTCTTCAGACAAGATCGCTCGGGACGAAAGACCACTTTTTGACTTTTGGATCTTAAAATACCTTTCCACTTTTGCTTTATCCCTTAGCATCCTTATTTCGGTTGTTGCTCTTGTTTCATCAAGGAGTCAAAATGATCTTGGATTCCCTCGCTATTTAAATTTTCATGGTAACGCTATCCGGGAAGATGGTATTGCTACTTCCACTGGAATAACTACTTCCAGACCATAGGTTGGTATGTAAGGAGTTTCGCTAGTTGGCCCTTTTTTCGTAGAGCGGTAGGCCCATAAAACTTGGGGAAGCATTTCTGCCCACCTGCTTTTCTTGTCATCTATTTTCTTTTTAGAGCTATATTTGTTTGAGGGTGTGCTACATAGGCAAATCTTAGATCAATTTTACGTTCCTCACGGAATGTACAGAAGCTGGAACAATTGAACTGAACTTCATTGTCTGTTATTATTGCTCTTGGTAATCCAAAGCGACATATTACGTTATTCCAGATGAACTCCTTCGACCTTCTTGATGTTATGGAAACCGTGGGCATTGCTTCTACCCACTTGGTAAAATAATCGATGGTGACATACATGAAACTGAACCTTTCAAGGGATGCCTCTAGTAAGGGCCCCACAATGTCTAAGCCCCATACTCTGAATGCGACTGGGCTTGTTATAGCCTTTTGTTCCAGTGGGGGGACATGAATTTTTTGGCCATGTTCCTGGAATTTGAGACATTTTTGTATCTTGCTTGTGTGCTGCAACATTTTGGCCCAAAAATATCCTAACCGTAAGAGTTTATGGGAGACAATTCTTTCTCCTTGATGGTTTTCATAGACTCCACTGTGCACTTCCTCTACGAGCTTTCGCCCCTCTTCCTCTGTTACACATTTAAGGACTATTCTTCCAATAATTTGTTTATCTGGTTATTTTCTATAAAAAATGGTGTTTCTCTTCTTTTTATTGTTGTGCCTCTCTTTTTTTCCTACAAAAGCTTTCTTTCCTTTATATACTGGATGATAGGCATCATCCAGGACTCCTCCGGGCTAGTTTCTTCCAAGATTAACACGTGTTCCTCCTGTATGCTTGAACTTGTTTTCACCTCCAACCAAACCTTGTCCGGGAACCTCTCGGCCATACTAGCGAGTTTGGCTAATGTGTCTGCCTCAATGTTTTTGGACCAGGGAAGATGCCTGAGCTGACACCTTTTAAAGTTGGATTTCAACTCTTGTATCTTTAGCAGATATTTCTAGAGTTTTTCTTCTTTTATCTCGTAGATGTTGTCATCTTGTCTTGCCACATGCATGGAATGTAAGTATACTTCTAGTTCTGTGGAAAATATTCTTTTAGTTAGTTGAAACACACATTTTTGAAAAAGTATTTATCGTACTTTGTTCTCTTTTTTTTAACCTGTTGTCCTGAGGGTTATGGCTAATTTAAGCCCATGGATGACAGCCTCATATTCCGCTTCATTGTTGGTTACTTCGAATTCCAATATGAAGGCATAGTTGAGCTCTCGTCTGTTCAGGGTCTGGACACTGATGCCGACTCCGGCTCCAGTTTTACATTAAGCCCCATCTACAAGGACTACAAAAGGTGATGAGTGTTATATTTCTTCTTGGGTGAAGCTAGTTTTTGTGATGAAATTGGCTAGAGTTTGTGCTTTGATTGTCGTTCGAGCCAAAAAATGAATCTCATACTGTGGTAGCACAACAATGTAGCTAACCATGCGACCGGAAGCATTTGGGTTGTTGGCGAGCTACTTTAAGGGCCAGTTTGTCTGGATGAAAATTCAGTGCAATTGAAAGTACAATCGTAGTATCCGTGATGCCACCGCAAGCCTAAAAATGATTTTTTCATTGTTAGTGTATCTTGTCTCCATCGTTGTTAAAATTTTCCCGGTGTAATATACTGGGATTTCTTTCTTTTCTTCTTCAATTATCAGAACTGCTACCATAACCTAGTTAGATGCAGAAAGGTAGAGGTATAGATCTTGTCCCAGAACGGGGAGTCCCAACTTAGGTAGCTCTCTAAGCATTTCCTTGATATTTTGAAGGCTTCCATACCTTTTTATCCCCATTGAAATATACTATGCTTTTGCAATACATTGAAGAATGGGATCGATTTCTCTTGTAGCTTTGAGCAAAATCTGCTTAGTGTTGTCAATCTTCTGTTCAATGCCTGGATGTCTTTGATGCTTATTGGGGGGAGATTTAATACTGCTCGAGTCTTTTCTGGGTCGACCTCAATCCCTCGCTGTCCCACGATGAACCCGAGAAACTTTCCCTTGGTGACACCAAAGACGCACTTTTCGGGGTTTATCTTGATCTAGTATTTGTCTACGGTGTCGAAGGTTTCCCGTATTTCTTCCATGTGTTGCTCCTTAAAATCACTTTTTACAATGATGTCATTGACATAGGCTTCTATATTCCGAGAGAGTTGCTCTTTGAAGACTTTGTCAATCATCCTTTGGAAAGTTGCCCCTTCGTTCTTTAAGCCAAAAGGCATTGCTCAGTAACAGAAGGTTCCAGAAGATGTGATCAAAGAGGTTTTTCTACTCTTTTCATTCATATTTATCTGATTATATCTTGAAAAAGCATTTAGCTCAAGACAGAGCTCTGGGCTATTGCAACCACCAATCTATCTATCGAGGGAAGGGGTAAAAGTCTTTAGGGGCAAACCTTATTTAAATCCGTGAAATCCACGCACATCCTCTATTTTCCACTTGAATTTTTAACCATCACTACATTTTCTAACCATTTGGGATAGGAGACCTCTCGGATAAATCCTGCTTTTAGGAGTTTTTCTACCTCCCTCCGGGCCACCTAGTCTCGTTCTTTTTCTATCACTTTTCTTAGTTGCCTGATGGCCGGATGCCCTGAATCTTGATGAAGAGGTTGGTATTCAAAAACCTCAACCACATAAACCACCTCAACCTCTTCTTCATCTCATTCTTTGACAAAGATAGTCTTGCGGTGCTCATTTGGGTTAGGATTTGGTTGATGATAAGTGTGAAAATAGAGACATTTAAGGGTTTAACCTATTATAAGTATTGGGTTGGCCAATATTTCTCACTTATCATGTGATTTTCCTATGATCTGTGTTTACATAAGAATTGATTCATTTTGTTTGTCAAATGCAGGTAAAAGTCAAGGAATTTCATTCTGCACTTCATAGCTTTGTAACACAATAAACAGAGAGCAAAATGAAGTCCAAACAAAGAATATAGGCCCAAAACAAGTTTCACTCGTCAGGATAATGACATGTTCAAACATACGTCCGATCATGTATGTCCGGATAGAGCCCAATACAGCCTGAAAATGTGTCCAAACTTGTAAAATGCCTATTATTATATAAAAAGTCACATAGGATTGGGGGAGCATGACCATTCACGCCAGATGCCTCAGACGAGGCTCTCACGCCACGCCCCCTTCATTCATCACTATCGATCATCACCATCACCACCACCATCTTCAACCTCTAGCCCGGTGTACTTCAGATTTAAACTGCGGAGCGAATCTAGGAGTCTTCTATTCCAAATGATTTCTCAATCTATTTTCTCTATCTATTTTGTGAATATGTCTGGCTAGATATGTTTCCCGGGGGAGATTTGTTTGTAACTGAATATGTTTTAGCTAGATTACTCTACAGTTTGAGTGTGAGAATAGTTTATATTGTTTCTAGATTAATGTTATACATTCATTTTCTCTATTAATATCTTAAGTTTTTAGAGTCGTTTTGCGAATCTTGTTTTGATTTGACCAGTAAGAATCAAGAAAGGTCGAGTTAATTTGAGAAAATATATGGAAAATTAGTCGGATATATGAGAGTTTCCCTGTAGTTGCTAGTAATTCTTCATTCTTAATCCGCCTATATGTGTTTGTCTACTTCTAGATTAGAATTGATATGTTCTGATAGGTGAGCTTTTCTTTAATTAGGATTTACTATTGAATAGAGTCCAAAGAATCTACCAATCCATATCTCATAGGAAACTGTAGTAGTAGCTGATTACATCCAGTGTAGAACAACCCAAACCCGGAGTTCCATTCTGATTAACTTTATCATTTAGTTTTATTAATTTCTTATTTTAATCTGACTTTAGTTAATTCAATCTTAAAGACAACATACAACCCCCTGAATTTCTAGTTTTTCTTAGGGCTAGGCTTATTTTCTTCATGTCCCATGGATTTTATACCTGGTTACTTTGTTTCTATACTGCAGTGTCCAGGATTATTTGTAACCCAGAAGCTATTGATTTGTTAATTTTCTAGGTTTATTTTCTTAGTTTTTAGTTTACTGCAAAATGACGTCATTGCCAAGGACTTGACTTTGTCTAGTCCTTAGCCTTGGTTGTCAATTATTTTTTACATCAATTTTCTTTTTTCTTCATTTCATTTTATTTAAGTTTCATTTGTTTATTATATTTTGTTTTAGTTTATTATTTTATTTTGGTTTCTTTTATTGTTTTAGTTTATTTGATTTCATTTTTATTTTTACTTCTAGTTTTTTGGTTATTTTTATTATATCATAAGTTTATTGTCACTTGTTTTGTTTTGTTTATTGTATATTTATTTTATCTTTATCGTTATTTTTATTTCTATTTATTTTGTTTATAGTTATTTCACTAATTTTGATAGTTTATTTCTCTTTTGTTTTATCTAAGTTCTAATTTAGATTTTGAGCATGTCATTTTTAGTTGTAATAGGTGTCTGTTGGATGCACATTACTTGATCTTGTAATCTTGGTCCAGAGATTGGCAACACTTCTCATCGAGCGCAGAGAACTAGAAGGGCATTCAATTTTATTTTCTTTGCATGTTTTAATTTATTTATTTTTTAGTTTTCTATCCAATTTAATAATGGCGCATGAGTTGGTCAGGTTGCTGGCTGATATAAAGATGGCATTTGAGCCAACTTACAATACTCCTGTTGGGAGTGAATATTAGGTGTCTTCAGGTTCCTTTGATCCGTTTTACTCTTAGTGTGGGGGACCCCACAAGTTTGAAGCTTGCTCCGAGATAGAAGAGATGGGGCAGATTGAGAAGCCATTTGAATATCAGCAAGGGAAAAATCTTGCTCAGGAATAACTTTCTCCTCTGCAACAAGTCATTATTTCAAATAATGCTAAGCTCCGAGAGATGATAGACAAGCTGGTGGCCACCCAGGGGAGTCAATATGATCATAAAACGGTTATCGATTAGAACCTGAAGTAGGATGTTCAGAATATGTATGAGCATATGAGTTAGTTAACTTAATTTTCGTCATAGCAGGGAACTTCTAGTTCACTTCCTTCTCAAGCTGATTTAGATCCTAAAGAGCAATTGAAGGTTGTGACAGTTTCAGATGCTATGTTTGTGGAGGATTTTTCTGAGTTCGAGGAGGAGCAACCTAATAAAGATTCAAATTACCTTCCCTCCCCACCCTCATATGCAACTGACCATCGATGTGGATTCTTCCCTGAGCCTCACCCAGTCAAAGAGGATGTTTACATCCTAGAGTTTGAGAGGGATGAGCCACCACCACTTTGCCATTATGATAGTATCTTTGAGCCTTACCAAATAGGTGAGGATGTTTATATCCTTAAGTTAGAGGAGGAAGAAGAGCCTCCATAACCTCATCTTCCCCTAGAAGATCGTTACCTTCAATACCTCCTCAAGCACAAGGTTTATGGAGTACTTATTTTCCTATTTTATCTATTGAGATAACATTATGCTTTGATCCAAGTGGCTAATTACTGATTGCAGTCCACTTCTTATCCCCGTTGACTCCATTGTCAACCTTTATTTTTGATCCGGGATAATGAAGCGAGAGTCTAGCCAAAGACTATAAAGACGGGCAGCTGACTAGGAGGCAACCCAGAGGTAAATTTTATGCTATTGTTTTTTTTATTTTCTAGTTTTATTTTCTTTCTAGGTTTATTTTCGTTTTATTTCAGTGAGAAGTGTTGGTGGTGCCTGTGCTACTCATGCAACGCTTCTAGCGTTATTTGGTATTTTTTAAAGTGTGTGCAGGTGCAATTTTTTTTGGTATTCCTGCCTCTCCGAGGCTGGACACTTTTTTGGACACAAGTGTAAGGAACGCTTCTACCTCGCTGTTTGAGCTTAAGTGTGAGGAAGAACCTTCCTTAATCTAAAGATATCAGGTGAGTTTCAGTTTCTAAATCTTTATTGTTTGTGTTTAGCCTATCATACTTTTTATGTTTAATATAAGTGGAGTCTTGAATGAAATACTTCATGATTGTGGCATATTTTGAAAGGTCTTTTTCTTGATTTTATTTTGTTAACAATGAGGACATTGCTACTCTTAAGTGTGAGAAAGTGGAGACCTTTCCCTGAAAATATGCTAGTTATACTTAATGTCACACTAGTTTTTAATTGTTCTCTTACTATAATGAATAATTCTTTTACTACCAATAAATGTAGAAGTTTTGGATGATAATTTTTGTGGAAGTATTTGAAATCGAGCCTGATGACAACCTCAAGAACATTTTTGCTTAAAGTTGTTCGTATGTATTGTTTTCTTCAAATTAATTGTGTTTTCACTGAAATTGGTGGATTAGCTGATTGCGCAACAACATAGTTTGGCTTGGTGACTTTGGGAATGATATGAAAGTTTGGTATGAAGGGTAAGGCAAGGTACTCCTCTATCATGAATTTTCTAAACCAAAACAGGTCACGTTTATCCGGTTATTAAGTCAGTGAGGTACTTCATCACCGATCTACCTAAGGTCTTGTGATCTGGGATAGAATGCCTAACACCGTTATAGGATAAAGAGAAAAGTATGTGAAATGAAAACAATTGTGTAGAAAATAATAAAAATAGGAAAGCCCTTAAAAGCTGAATGCTTATTGTAATTTTCCCATTTTGATCATGAGTGCGTGGTGTTGAAATGTATTGTGAAATAGGGCATTACTTCACACCCCTTGTAATCCAAACAAGCAGGCACACACATCAAACATCACGGATAACATTTAGGTAACCAAACAAGAAACACTCAAGATCAGCGTCGGGCCAAGGCCTGACCAGCCTAACTGAACCAACTCTTGTGCCACAAGCATGACTAAGGGTGGTCTTGAACCGTCCCACGGTAAGTTCCCACGTCCTCACACCCCTGGCCCAAAGGCATGGATGTGCGGGGCACTCCACCGAATGAACACATTCCCTAGTGGAGTAACCCCAGTGCCAAGGTACCTTCAGTAGGGACGCACTAACGTGGGCAACGCAGTGCACTCACCACCACCTGACATAGTCTAGGACACTTCAAAAATTCACTAAAATCATATGCAAGCTCCAATTGCCATGAAAATTTGTCAAATCCCTTAGTAATCAAGGGTAACATTTTGCCTTCTTAAGTGTCCAACAAAGTTATGAAAGTGCCACACGTTTTGAGCCAACTTCACATCGGCTAGAGCAGGGTGCCTGCGGATAGTGTCCAGATGGGCACTGGGTGCTCGTGGCTGTGTCCAGATGGGCACTGAGTGCCCAGGCGGTGCCCAGGCACATCACCCTTTAGCATAAGGCATAGGGCGCCCAGACAAGGTATGAGTACCCACGACACCACATTGCTGTGCCCATAAGGCTCACGCGACATCGGTGGCGCACAACAAGGGTCGTGTGCACTCGGCATCACGCCCCTAGGCCCGACCCTCGGGCTTACCCCAAAGAGCTAGGCCATGTTCTGGCACTTTCACAGGGTGCAAAATGGAGTTCAAATGAAGAATCTAGACCCAAAACAAGTTTTGCTCGTCAGGATACTAACATCTTCGAACATACGTCCGAACTTATATGTCCGGACAGAAGCCAAAACTGCCTAAAAATGTGTCCAGACATGCATCCGAACTTCCAAGTTTGGACACCACTTACAGAATTCGAAAATGTACGTTTTAATAGTTAAAAATGCCTATTTTTGATATAAAAAGTCACATAGGGTTAAGGAACAAGACCATTCATGCCAGATGCCTCAGACGAGGCTCTCACACCACACCTCACCTTCATTCATCACCACCACCACCATCTTCAACCTTTAGCTCGGTGAACTCCAGATCTGAACAGTGGAGCAAATTTAGGAGTCTTCTATTCCAGATGATTCTCATTCTTTTTTCTCTGTCTATCTTATGAATATGTCTGGCTAGATAGGATTTGCCCTGGGGGAGATCTATTTGTAACTGGATATGTTTTAGTTAGATTACTCCACAGTTTGGATGTGAAAATAGTTTGGATTGTTTATGGATTAATGTTATACATTCATCTTCTCTATTAATATCATGAGTTTTTAGAGTCGTTTTGTGAATCTTGTTTTGATCTGACCAGTGAGAATCAAGAAGGTTGAGTTAATATGAGATTTTCCTTGTAGTTGCTAGTAATTCTTCATTATTAAACCCCCTATATGTGTTTGTCTGCTTCTAGAGTAGATCTGACATGTTCTGATAGGTGAGCTTTTCTTTAACTAGGATTTAGTATTGATGAGAGTCCAAAGAATTTGTCAATCCATATCTCATAAGAAATTGTAGTAGTAGCTAATTAGATCCAGTGTAGAACAACCCAAACCCGGAGTTCCATTCATCTGATCAAATTTATCATTTAGTTTTATTAATTGCTTATTTTAATCTGACTTTAGTTAATTCAATGTTATAAACAACATACAACCCCCTGAATTCCCAGTTTTCTTAGGGCTAGTCTTATTTTCATCAAGTCCCATGGATTCGATACCTGGTTGCTTTGTTTCTATACTGTAGTGATTGGGATTATTTTCAACCCGAAGGCTATTGATTTGCTAATTTTCTAGGTTTATTTTTCTTAGTTTTTAGTTTAACAAAATCCCTGTTTGCAGTTGACTATGAAAAGTGCCAACCGTTCTTTGAGAGAGTTGTTGAGAGATTTGACAGGGTTGAGTTTCAATGTTTTTGTTGTGTGCCATTTGGTTGGCATTGAAGGCTTCTTGGTTGGCCTTGAAGGCATCTTGCTCTAAAAATTTAGCTTGAGTGACAGAAGTGAAGATCTCCATCAAGCTCTCTAATCTTGAATTTTAACTAGAGAAGAGGGTTTGTTGTTGTTGTTGGAATATCGGATAACCTTGAGGTCTATAGCCTATTTAAGAATTACTAGCTTCAGGGGAAGGTCTATATCCCAGAGAGGTTTTAGAAGTATTACTTGGTCATCCTTGGGTTTGATCATTGTTTCTTCATGAGAAATTTGTGTGGTATCTTCATGGGTAATTGTTGTATGAATTTTCGGGGCGGTTATCAACATAGTTCACGTCTTCATGATCATCCATGTAACCTTTTCCTTCACATTGATGAGTTTCGTGAGGACCCGCACAAATGGCACACCCCTCCATAGGTGGTCTGGACGCCAAAGAAGCCATCAACTTTGCATTTTCCTTTTGACCAACAACTAGCTTCTCCACCATCTTTGTAAGGGAAGATATTTGGGCTGAAAGATGATTTATGGGCTCTACGTGAAGAAGCCCGGATGCCCTCAGATTTCCCCCCTTGCTTCTTGACCGCTGCCTTGTACTGTTTGTCATCGTCTCAAGGAGTTCCATTCCTTGTTGAAGAGACTTGGTCTTGAAACTTCCTCCGGCTGGGTGGTTCACAAGGAGCTTATTGCTATGATTCAAACCGCTGAAGAATGATCGATTCCAAAGTGTCCATGATAGAGCAGAGGCGGTGGGTGGGATGAAGAATAGGATTGGAACAGAAAATTTGCAGGTTAAATTTGCTGTAACTAATAATCACAGTGATGAAATGGTGCAGAGATGGATCGTAATAAGAATGGTGAACATTTGTTGGAGAAGGATCTTAGGTTGATTGGGTGGTGAGTTGGTAAAAGATCCAAATTCTAAGCTACATGTGATTGTAGCTATCCAGACTACATCCAAGGACATTTTAGTCAAATTAAAATAAAAAATAACTTTACAGCAGGGTAATTTTATAATTAATGAAATATAGTGGGACAAAACTGAAAATAAAAGAAACAGATAACTTGGAGAGCGTGAGCGTAAGGTCGATTTTTTTTCTTTTTTTCCTTTATATTTATCTTTATCCCACAACAATAATTTAAATAGTTATAACTTTTAATATATAAGTCCAAAATGAAAAAAAATTATATCATTATTCATCTAAATTCAAGCTCTTTAAAATAAGACCAGTCATGGATATGTTTTGACAACTTTTAAATAAATTTATTTTTACATGTATATGATGATATTTTAATGTGAGGATGTATGCACATATTTTAATGTGAGAATATACATGTTTTAATGTGACAATGTATATGTTTTAATGTGAGAATGTACATGTTCTTTAATGAACATCTGTACATGTTTGTATGACCATCTGTACATGCTTGTATGACCGTAAGTGTTCTTCCTTATATGTACAAGTTTTAATCGAAGGATGTACATATTTAATGATTCGTACAGGTTTATATGACTATCTATATGTTTTTAATGCAATGATGTACATGTTTTTACGTAAGGATGTACATGTTTTAGTGAATATTTATACAGATTTGTATGATCATCTATACAAGTTTTCTTTTACATTCTGTGCTCCATACATGTAAAAATATTTTTTTAAAAAAGTTGTCAAAATATATCCATGACTGATCTTGTTTTGAAGAGCTTGAATTTAGGTGAACAATGATATTAATTTATTTCATTTTGGAATTATATATTAAAAGTTACAACAATTTAAAGTTTTTATGATTAAAAAAAACTTAAAAAAAAAAAGAAAAAACAAAGGCGTCGGTAGGGGCACGTTAAAAAAAATAAATAAATAAAAAAATGGGACGGGATGTATAATTAGCTACATACACCTGTAACCAAGACACGCAGGCACTATCTTAGTCCTATTGGATCTTTGGACAATGGGGAATAACCGCTTGTTAGGTTATAGTTGGACATATAGATTGGCTTTGTGTCAAGATCAATGTCCACACTTAAGTGGATTAGGGCTAGGATATGGTATGATCAACCTGTTTTCGTATTTGTTATATAACTTTTTTAATGAACTGAATAGTTTTTAAAAAATTAGCAGTATTTATCGAAGTCGCTATATACTACCCTCTTAGTCCCATTTTGACCTTCTTCTTCACTATTTGGACAGGTCATTTGACTTCAATATTTAACATATAAGATAACATAATTTTACAAATCTAAGTTTTGTAATATAATTCTTATATGAAAAACAATATGTTGTAGAAATTTATTTTATAAAATTATTTTATCTTATATGTTTAATATTGAAGTAAAAAAACGTGCCAAAAAACAAACAGGAAGTCAATATGGGACAACGTAATGAAGGAAAAATGTTATTTGTTATATTATAATGTTTATAGTGTAGTAATTATTGGATGATTAATTACATAGATAAGTATACTATAATTATGTAATTAAAAATAAGACAGAGATAAAAGACAATTATTATATATGACAAAAAAGTAAAATAATCAGATAACCTAATCTGGATAATCCGCAAAATAATGAGATCTAACAAAAAAACTTGCCTAGCGAATAGAATTTGTTGCTGAAGAAAAGAGAGTTGCCGAGCTCTTTCGAAGAAATCACTCGTCCCCTTCTTTCCTGCCTCCTTACCCTCTCGCTAGAATTCATCCGCGTTTCAGTCCCTGATAAATCTTCAACTTTCACTCCTAAAAGCTCCACACTCGTCTCTCTCCTTTCCCCTTTTTCCTCTCGCACACTTGGCACGCATTTCACACCTCCAAAAAACCACCAGCCGCCGCTCTCGATCCCACTCTCTACTCCATTTCCACGTGCTTTTTTTCACACCCTATCCTGTCTCATCACTACACTCTCCGTCTCCTATTGCGGCTCATGCCTCTGTTGCTGGTCCTCCTCTCACCGGCCAAAGAGATATCCCCAAAAGCAAGATAATCGCTCTTTCTCAGTCTGTCAACCACCTAACCTCTCTTTCAAACAATTTATAAAATTCGAAACAATATGATGAGTATGTGGTCTGAAGATAACCCTCCTTCTCTGATGGAAGCTTTCATGCCGTTCGACCTGCCTCCTCCTCCTCCTCAGTCCACTTCCTCTTCCTCCGCACCACCCACTTGGTCTCTTCCACTCCCCGCCAGTTTCCCCTCTTCCACCCACAACCACCACCAACCACCATACTTATCCGCATCCGTATCCCAACCAAACACTATCCCTCCGACTTCGATCCCCACCGGTACAACAACCCAGGACCGACTCCACCACTCCCTCCAATCTCTAATCGACGGAGCTCGTGAGCGGTGGAACTACGCCATCTTCTGGCAGTGCGACGTTGACCAAAACGGTCTCACTTTCCTGGGTGGGGTGACGGATACTACAAAGACGAATACACCCGAACCACCACCACCCCTGCCACTTCCACAACTCCAACCAAAACCTTCGACCCAGTTGAGCAGGAGCACCGCAAAAAAGTTCTTCGCGAACTGAACTCCCTCATCTCCGGCGGGACGTCATCACCTGGATCCGGTACCAACGACGCTGTGGTAGAGGGAGATGTGACCGACACGGAGTGGTTCTATTTAATCTCGATGACTCAGGCTTTTGGATTCGGTGTGGATCTTCCAGGTCAAGCGTATCAGTCTTCGAATTTGTTATGGGTGAGTGGGTCAGACGGGTTGCAGAATTCGCACTGTGAGCGGGCGAAGCAGGGAGCTATGTTTGGGTTGAGAACGATTGTGTGTATACCGAGTCGGGATGGAGTGTTGGAGCTTGGTTCGACGGAGTTGATTGTTCGGAGTCCGGATCTAATTAGTCGGATTAAGGTTGTGTTAGAGTTTGGGGCCGGTGATGGTAATAATAGGAATAATTGTAGTAATCCAGGTCAGGATGATGTGTGGGGACAGCAGCAGGAAGTGCAGACGGATCAGGGTGAGTCGGATCCGACTGATATGTGGATTTGTGATCCGGAAGGAAAGGAAAGTGGTGCTGGTGTTGTTTCGAATCTGTTTGGATCGAAATCGACTGTTGTGGCGGAGAACAATATCAGTGCGAGGAGTAACGGTTATCATCATCAGCAGCAGCAACAGTCGAAACGGGTTCAGTTGGATGTTGTGCAGACATCAAGCAGCGGCGGGGTGATTGAGAATTCCGGCGGCGGGAATTATGTATTGACGAAAGCTCAACAGCAGCGGCAACTAAAAAACAGAAGCAGCAGCAGCAGGGTTCGTCGTTGGGTCGGGAATTGAATTTCTGTGATTTCAAACCCGAGTCAGGAGAGCTACTGAATTTCAGTGGGGATAGTCAGAGCCAGAGGTCGATATCCCCGCTGTGTAACGGGAAGCAGAATTACCAGAACGGCGTGATGGAGGAGAAAACGAAGAACAGACGTTCGGTATCTAGAGGCGGCAGTGTGGTTGAGGAAGGTATGATGTCATTCAGTTCAAGCGTAATCGTACCTTCATCATCGACTTTCATCAAGTCCGGCGGGAACGATTCAGACCATTCGGACTTAGAAGCGTCGGTGGTGAAGGAACCGGAATCGGGGCGAGTAGTGGAACCTGCAGAGAAGCGTCCAAGAAAGCGAGGGAGGAAACCGGCGAACGGTCGTGAGGAACCGTTAAACCACGTGGAAGCGGAGCGGCAGAGACGAGAGAAGTTGAATCAGAGATTCTACGCTTTACGTGCGGTAGTCCCGACGGTGTCGAAGATGGATAAGGCGTCGTTGTTAGGTGACGCGATTTCGTATATCAATGATTTGAAGTTGAAGCTGCAGAGGTCGGAGATTGAGAAGGAAGGGTTGGTGAAGCAAGTGGAAGGGTTGAAGGAGGAGATGGTGGTGGTGAGGGATCAGTCGAGATTTGGAAGTGGTGGTGGGGCAGTGGCGGCGCAACAAGCGGTGGTGGTTGGGGCGGGGAGAGGTGGGGAGTTGACGGAGTTGGATATTGATGTGAAGATAATAGGGAGGGATGCGATGGTAAGAGTGAATTCAGGGAAGAGGAATCATCCAGCGGCGAGGTTGATGATGGCTTTGCAGGAGCTAGAATTGGAGATTACTCATGCGAGCGTGTCGGTTGTGAATGAGTTGATGATTCAGCAAGCGACGGTAAGAATGGGGAATCAGTATTACAGTCAAGAGATGTTGAGGATGGCGTTGACGGCTAGGATCTCAGGTGGTGGAAATTGGGGGGTGATCCATCAGAACTCATGAGCTGTAGTAGTAGTAGTAGCAAATTTTGGATCTGTCGTGACTTGGCCAGCCGGAATGACTTGTTGCTAAATCGTCATGATGGTGGTACTACTACCAGTTCAGTCAATTTTAGTGTTAGATTAGAGTTCAGTTCAGTTAAGAAAGCTCGAAATTTTTTTCGTGCTTCCCCATAAATGGTTCGGTCTGTCTGTCTGTAGATGGAAAGAAGATCTGTAACCTATATATGTATATATGTGTATGTATCCATATCTCGCACAGTATTTGAACTTGGTAATATAACAAAGCGTAGATGCGTGCTAAAGTCTTGCTTTCCCTTGTCGCTTTTGGTTCAAAGAAAAAAACAGTATCTCTCATTTTTCTCCAATGAATTTTCGATCTATTTTAGGGTTTCACGGTGACATGCTTGACCTTTTCGTATAATTGTTATGTATCACCTGATTGTATATGTTTATTTGATATCCTCCACTCTAAATTTAATCGTCGTGTATCTTTATGATGTAGACGACTCTATGCTGTTGTTGTGGACTCTGTTTGACATGCTTCAATTTCAGATTCCTCGATGTAGTTGGGACTCATTTTCATATTTTGGTTTTGGGACGATAGATGTAATATAAAAGAAAGAAGGTATTGGCCTGCAACACAAGACACCGGAGGGCTCGATAAGGTAAGGAACCATTTATGAATTAGTGCAATCTTTTCCAAAATTTTAAATTTGTCTTTTTGTACAAGCTAGTCTTCCTAATGAAATACTCAGATGATGCCTATTTTGTTGGGAAAATATGGGTTTCATATGATTTTCAGTGATGAATTAATCGATTATCTTCTTTGACTTGGCTTCTTCCTAATATTGTTTAATGCATCTTGTTAGTATCAAGATTACCTTGTTGTTTTATATTGTTATCAGAAATTGGCAACACACATGCTTCATTCACTTGTTAGCATTCACCCCATAACATAATCCCCTAAATATCAAACTCGTATGTGTAGTCAATAAGTTTATGCCTTCTTGAGCTGAACCTTAGAAGAACCATACTAACGACTTTCTTCTAGAGAAAGCTCAGGCATCATATGATATACTATTACTACACTGTATATATCATAATTAGTTTTCTTGTTCATTATTAAGAAAACAGATTGTTAAATATTTGCATTTCTATGGTGGGTTTTTCAGGTTGTAGTATTAAAGGTTTCATTACACTGCAAAGGTTGTGAAGGCAAAAAAAGACCTCCCCAAAATTCAAGACATCTGAATGTAAATTATATTTTCATTCTTTTAACTACAACAGTTTGGTGCAGGGATAATACTTGAATAGAGTATACATATACCCATAACGTAATTCATTCAAACTTGAGTTAAAACAAATGTCTTAAATCTGCACAGTATGTTTGCAGGGATAATACTTGAATAGAGTATACATATACCCATAACGTAATTCATTCAAACTTGAGTTAAAATAAATGTCTTAAATCTGCACAGCTGGTAAACTTACACACTTGTAAGTGAAACCTTAGTAGTATTCACTTGTTTGCGACTCAAATATATGTTTATGCTAAATAGGTAGGTTGTGTTTTTTTTAAAACATGTAGAAGTGTGCTGAGAACCTTTTCATTGCTTAAGGTGATAACAAATATACATTTTTTAATCTTTTGTGCACATGAACAAAGAAATATAGCTTGTTTCTAGATTAATATTTAACGTTTTAGAGTTTATGTTCTTAACTACTCATGAGACTTACTGGTAACTTTTTTATTCTCCTTACTAGTATTTATAGATGTGCCCACACCTAGTGTGATGTTTATAAAGATATGAGAATCGTCTAAAAGTTACTACAAGTGATATATACTTTACAATTATTCTTTTATGGTCCTTTTCCTTAAAAGGAAATTAGATTTGCTGATACTTGTACAACTTCATGTCTTGCTTCTCTATATACAACACAGTGGGAAGCTTTAGTATCACTTAATCAAATCAGATAAAGTCAAGCATATATCTAGCAATTAACTACGCTATGCTCCAATAGTAGGGAAAACATTATGTTCTTCATCGATAGAGGTAAATTTTATTACTAACAAACTTTGCATTATGATTTTTGTGATAAGATCTTTTATTGTGTCATTGTTGTTATATCCATAGTTTATATTTTTTGGTTCTTGAAGTTATTCAAATATTTGTAGTGATTTTAAATTCAAACTGTATATATAGGGTCATTCTGTTATATGTTTACAGCTCTTTATGAGGCAGTAGCTATCTTGCTTTCATTAAAAAAGTAATTCTCCTAAGACCTCTACTAGTACTGCATGTATGGTTCATTTTGTAAGGTGTTCAATTCGAGCTTATGGAGTTGTAGAAGCCATCTATAAGAATCTTGTTTAGCATATTAAAAACTTCATTTGCTAAAGTTCGAATTATGATGAGGTGGGATTTTTTTCCTTTACGCTTTGCATTGTCACTCCTTGTTACTCAAATGTGTTGTGATGATGTCTTAAATTGCTATCAAGTTTGCAGTTGTGTGCATTAATTGTTAGTTGTCTTTCTGTTTAAGCTCACTTTGTTTGATATCATGATTGATGTTAGTTTAAGTTTTGTTATTTTGATACGAATAGTATCCTGATATTTGTATATGTAGGATCGGGTGGCTGACTCAAACCAACTCAAGGTATGAGTCAGTGACATGGTTTGACTCAATCGAACTTACACTTGAGACGTAGAAACACTTAGTCGAACTAAGTGCGCGGAAGCAGTTGCTCAAGGTAGTAAAGTAAGAGAGACTTAGAGGAGCTAAATGGATTAACACCCGAAAGGTACAAGGACTCTATCGAACTCAACAGGATACACAATATAAGTTATTTTATTTCCTGGTCAAAACAAAACAACTTATAATGCCCACTCAGTAGATGAGATCTACTTCGTGGTTTTCACTCACTCACCCATTACAATCTCTGATCAGCTCAATGATAAGTGTAGTGAAAACTAGGTCCTACCTAGAAAGACTCTGTCGATATGCACAAACGAATCTAGTACTTCTCTCTCTTTTTTTTTCTCTCTCTCTCTAAAAATAGGCAAAGCTTTCTCTAAACAAATGCTCTGAATAATTCTCTCTGGAAAGCTGCCATGAGAAACGAAATGACAACTCTCTTATATAGTGGAGCTGTTGAGGGAGTCTGCTTCTGAAATTTCTGCCATCTGAACATGGTAGTTTCTTGTAGTTGCTTAAAATCCGGTCCTAACTTCTTTATGAACGTTGCTAAGCCTTGGCCCTTAATTTTCGGACAATTACCAATCCATTGGATGACTTGGCAACGTTCAATTATGACTTTCACGTCTAATGTAGTAGACTGACTTTGTCAGTTCCGAAATTTCAGGAAACCAACGACTCTTTCCTTGGATTTCGGAAGCTGGAGCCATATTTCAGAAGCTGGAGCCAAGTCTTCTGATTAGTGCCATGTTGAGAGAATTTGGGTCCAAGTCTGAACGTTGATGACCGTTTTAAGTCAATGTAGTTGATGTACTTGCTCCTTAAATTTAGCAACTGCCCGATAGACTCTCTCGAATTATCAGAAAGTCAAGGCTTTGGATTTTAATCACTTTTTGCATGAATTTCGGCCAAGGATGATAGTTGATGACTGTTATGGTTTAGTGGACGTTGCTCCTTGAATTTCATAACTGATTGATGAATTCACATAGATGGACTCTCTCGCTCTTTCGAGGTTGACTGACTCTGTCTTGTTTTGAGAAGTGTGATTGACTCCTTTGATCTGGTTGACTATCTCAGCAACACCTTCATACTCCAACAGTTTCCCCCTTGTTGCTGATGATAGCAAAACTCTTTTTGTGAATCCCGAATGAGTCAATCTGCAAAACAAGACAAGGGAAATCTCCAATTTTGGGGAACCGACCCTGTCCAAGTTCCCCCTTAATCACAGCATAGATTGAGTAACTCTTGTTAGAGTTCCCCCTGAATCGATGAACACAATTTGGCAAACCACAACCTACTAAGAGAGATTGGAAAAGGGAATATATGACTAAGTTAAGAAAACTGCAACCAATATGATCTAGTACCAACAGAGTAAAAACGAAACAGAATATCCAAACTTCACCTAAGACCTAGTCGCACAGAGACAGAGTCAATTCAGAATATAACCAGAGTGACCCGTTCGTAGAGAGACGGGATTCACTACTTCCCCCTTTTTGCTGTCATCAGTAAGAGAAGTTTGCAACAGAGTCTAAGTCAATCCGTACATTAAAAAATAAATAGACTGTATCCATAACGCAAACATACTCATGGACAACAAGGGGCAAGAAGTATTGTCATATTCCACAATACCTTTCATTGCCACATACTCATAACTTGTAATGATCCCTGTTGCATTGCATTGTATTTTTGAAGACTTTATAGCTCTATATTTGCAATGCATATATATTTAACAAGTTAAGCACACAGGGACTGTCTCCATCCCCCAGACTTTTCTCTCCACCCATGTAACAGCTTTGGGCCAACTTTCCCAGGTTTCACACCCTTAGGAAGTTAGGTGATGAGGCACCCTTAAAGGCTTAATAACCGAGTGGACGAGGTCCGTTTTGGTTCAAGAGACAAGTTAGCGGAGTACCTTGCCTTTGTCCTCTCTCCCATTTTTTTGTTTTTTTAAATGAAAAATCGCAAAGGGACACAAAGAACAGACACAGTCTATCAATATGAGAACACGGATTGACTCAAACAGTATGCAAGCAACACCTACTAATTATACAGCCAAAGTTGAAGAGAGACTACCGTCTTACGTTGATTAAGTCATTCTGATTGCTGAACGGAGTTCCTCAAATCTGGTGGTAGGAAGAGGCTTGGCAAAGATATCTGCTAGCTGATCCTCTATTGGAACAAAGTCAAGTTGAATTAGCTTTTTCTCAACACAGTCCTTCAAGAAATGAAAACGTATTTCAATGTGTCTGGTTCTCGAATGTTGGACTGTGTTTCCAGAGATTTTAAATGCGCAATTGTTATCACAGGAAATACCAATTTGATCTCAGCAAAATTTTGCTTTGTAGAGGGCCAAGAGACTAAGCATGGACCAAGGAATTGTGCATTGCTAGATGCACTCTTTCGATCATGGAGGGAATCTGTCCAATCAGAATCACTAAAACCAGATAAAATAATATAGGGGAACAAATGTACCATAGATGAAGTTGACTGGTTCCTTTTAAGTATCGAAAGATTCGCTTGACCGCCTTGAGATGGGACTGTTTGGGTGCTGCTTGAAAGCGAGCACATAGACAGACTTGGTCGTCAAAATGTATGGCATTTAGACACTTCTTGTACATACTTCCTTCTTTACGTCTCGTGGCTTCTAGAGATCGATAAACTTGGAGGGGTTACCTACGGTGCCAACTCCCATGATTTCACCTTGGTTGTTGTTTCAAAGGTGACCTTACCTCCTTTGTAGGATGAAAGCGAGCTGAATTTGTCGGGATTTCCAGTTCTGGAGCACCCTCTGTCCAAGTACACATAGTCCATCTCCACGCTCGCTTCCACCTACAAAAAATCACTTGGTAGTTTTGGGAACCCAAATATACTTGGGTCCCCTTTTTGAACCAGATTTTTCAGCTTTTCTCGTGCCTCAAGGATAAGATTGAGTCGCTTGATATTAAATGACACATCCTTGTGAAGCTTTTCACAGGCATTATCTCGATGTCCAAGACTCCCGCAATAATCGCAAATCTTAGTGGGAGGAAGATTGACGTATTTTTGCTGTCCTTTACACAAAGAATCAAAATTTTCTTTTTGTTGTTGGCGCTTGGGTTTGTTGTTGGATTTGAACATATTTTTAGGGATATCGAATTTACCTTTATCCCACTTGGGATTCGATTGAGTGTATCCAACTCCAGATCGTATATTGACTATCTCTTGGGAGAGTTTTTCAACTTCCTTTCGAAGATTATCACGATCTTGACTAACTTCCTTGATCTTGGAGTTAGCCCACTCGGGCAATTCTGATGGAGTGACCTGTTTGATGAAATTGACTGGTTTGAGAGAGAGTGCATGTTCCTTTTCTTTCAATTTTCGAGAGAGTTGCTCAACAGAAGAGGTTAGAGAGATAACTTGAGATTCTGAACTATTTAGCTCATTCTGCAAAGAACAACACTTGTCAGCGAAAACAGTGAGGTCATGTTTGAGAGAGTCAATCTGAGTGAGTGACTCTTCCTGTTCCCTTTGGTTGGATTCAGTAAGACTCTTGGTTTTGTCGAGCTCCTTTTTAGGGAGTCAACACGACGCCGAGAGTCTCGCAAATCCAATCTAAGTGAGCAGGAAATAGTCTTATGTTCCTCAGCTTCATCTCTCAAAGCATACATAAGACTTTTTGAGACCTCAAGTTCCTCAGTTAACTCAGAGATTTTTCTGTTAAGATCAGCTTTAAGAGAGTTAGTCTCAGAAACCATTTTAGCAATCAAAGTCATAAAACCCATAGGAGTTATACGATAAAGGTCTGTTTCAAGATGGGAACGAGTTACCTCATTGTCGGGGATCATGGACTTCATCGTATCATGTGCCATGAGACATACCAAGCCGCTGGACTCTGTGTCAGGATCGTCGGAGTCTGAATCACCCCAACCGACAGCTGCCATTGCTCGTTGATTGACTGTCAGCCTAAGCAAGGATCTGATACCACATGTAGGATCGGGTGGCTGACTCAAACCAACTCAAGGTGTGAGTCTGTGAGATAGTTTGACTCAATCGAACTTACACTTGAGACGTAGAAACACTTAGTTGAACTAAGTGCACGGAAGCAGTTGCTCAAGGTAGCAAAGTAAGAGAGATTTAGAGGAGCTAAATGGATTAACACCCCAAAGGTACAAAGACTCTGTTGAACTCAGCAGGATACACAATATAAGTTATTTTATTTCCTGGTCAAAACAAAACAACTTATAATGCCCACTCAGTAGATGAGATCTACTTCGTGGTTTTCACTCACTCACCCAATACAATCTCTGATCAGCTCAATGATAAGTGTAGTGAAAAATAGGTCCTACCTAGAAAGACTCTGTCGATATGCACAAACGAATCTAGTACTTCTCTCTCTTTTTTTTCTCTCTCTCTCTCTCTCTCTAAAATAGGCAAAGCTTTCTCTAAACAAATGCTCTAAATAATTCTCTCTGGAAAGCTGCCATGAGAAACGAAATGACAACTCTCTTATATAGTGGAGCCGTTGAGGGAGTCTGCTTCCGAAATTTCTGTCATCTGAACATGGTAGTTACTTGTAGTTGCTTAAAATCCGGTCCTAACTTCTTTATGAACGTTGCTAAGCCTTGGCCCTTAATTTTCGTACAATTACCAATCCATTGGACGACTTGGCAACGTTCAATTATGACTTTCACGTCTAATGTAGTAGACTGACTTTGTCAGTTCCAAAATTTCAGGAACCAACGACTCTTTCCTTGAACCATTGAATATTAAGTAAATCATAGCTGCAATACAACTCCTCCATTTATAATTTTTTGTTGTTAAACCATTGAATGAAACTAAACTAATGGTTTGTTTATTGGTATAACTTTTATATTCTATGTCTACAATTAAGATGATTTATTCTTTGTTTTCATGTTTCAGGATGCTTTAAACTGATGCTGCGATTGCATGAAGTTGTAGTGCCTAGTCATGGCTTTAATTTGGGTGATTTATGCTGAGCTTATAAGATTATTGATAGGGTTATGATATTAGGGTTTATTTCCTAACATTTTTTAGAATAGCAAAATTACTGATCTAAGTTGTGATATTTTTTATATTTAGTATTGTTTATCAGCAATATCTGGTTGAATTAGCGTGAATCATCATCTTGAAATGTGCATCATTTAATTTTAGGATGCCTACTAATTTGTATTTTGGAAGACAGTATTCGGGATTCACTTTTTAATTTTCTTGGAGGTTTCTACACAATTTTTCTCTGTTTAATGAGAATGTCTCTGTACAAATTATAACATATTGGATGTCATTTATGCGTTGAAATTAACATCAGGACCTCAGGAGTGAGCCCAAATGTGGAGCTCTTTTTTACACCAATCTAGAGGACACAAATTTTTGGTCCGTTGATATTCTATTTTTTACGCAAGAATTCCGTGGGAATCATCCATCTCTTGCGTCCAAAGAAGCAAGTTTTCTTGTAGTGATATACTAGTTATGGCTATGCTAATTATTGAGATTTTACGTACATTTTCATTGAAATAACAAATTATTGAATTTTAAGCTACTTCCCTTAAGCTAAACATGTTAACTATAATAAACCTGAATATAATAAAAATTGTGGGCATGATGATGCCCACAATTTGGGGTTTGTTTTATATACTCTCTTATCTGTCATTTTATATAAATTTGGACAGACTGAAATCCTGATTCATCTATAAAATGGCAAATATTTTGAATATAAGAAAATATTTAACACACATACTTCACACATGGATGTTAATAGCCACTTATGCTATATGATTCTATATGACCTGAATTATGTGGTTCAAAGAAGATTGTTGACCAGTGTGATTGGTGCTTTTGATGTTTGAGTGATTAATTGATAACCACTACTTGATAAGACACATGATATACTTAGAAACATGGTAGTATATGTTTGTTAAAAGTAGTGACTAATCTTAAATATAATAATTAACTGATAGAGGTTAGAGTGAGAAATACGTCTAATAAATAAGTTACAATATAATAGTTGCTCCCATAATTAAGTCAGTAACAAACAAGACAAAAAACTATGAGGCGTTTGTTTTGGTGGGGGAAACAGAATGACACAAAACGAGAGTGAAGGAGAATATAAAAGATTTTTTCCCTGGTTGTTTATTTGTGCAAGGGAAATGAAAATAAATAACCGATTAAAGAAAAGATTTTTTTCCATAGTTATTTGTTTGCGCAAGGGAAATGAAAATAAATAACTAATCAATGGTCGCTCATCAATGGTCAACGACCATCAATTACTGGTCAACAGTCATCAATTGTCAGTCAACAACCACCGATCTCTAGTCAATGGTTGTTGGTCATCGATCAATAGCCATAACTGTACTGGGAAAAGAGAATCACATTCCTACTAAGGGATGCGGAATTAAGTGAAAGGGATTCGGTATAATTCTACTCCCTTTCTTTTCCTAAAATAATAAAAAGTGAGAGAAACAATAGAAAATGAAATCATTCTAATTCTCTTTACTAATTACCCCATAACAAACACCCATATTGTTTGAAAATGATAATCAATGAACATCGTCACACTTTACTTATATCTCAACAACAATACATTGATTTTACGAATAAATAATGTTTCACGTTATAACAATTATGGATAAATAGCTCTCAACCTGTCTAATCAATTTCATATCCCCTACCCAGTTATGAGCAATCTGATAAAAATATATGGTCCTTAGGCTATCCATACCATAGCAGAGAGAAACACATGTAAAAGAAAGAGACAAAACATAGGGTGCGTTAGAACTCCAATTTTAAAAATAGTGTTTGTTGTTGCTGTTTTGATCAGAAAACTCGGTTCAGGACTGACGCCTATGCGGAGACTATTACGAAACGAAGTTTGTCAGTTTTTGAACTTACAAGCGTGCGAAGGATAAAATAACAAATAAGATTATACGCTTCGGTAAAAGATAAAAATCTTATTTGATAGATTTCCATACTGTTCCCGTATCTATATAAACAGAAGACAAACTAGTTGGAAGGTAGTTTTTCGGAGAGAAAGAAAAAGAAGAGTAAAGTCTATACGGCTGTGAGAGCTAGGGTTTGAAGTTCTGTTAAAAGTGTTTCCTTTCCATATTGAAACGAGGTTAGCTATGCAAAGTAAGATCTGAGTACTGATTGTAATCATGAGAGTTAAGAGTGTCATGTACTCTTAACGTGTTGAGAGTTTAGATCTCGTGGGAAAGTAGTGTTGTAAAAGTAATACGTGCTTCTTGTGTGTTTAGTGCAATACGTGATTCTAAATAACAGATTCAGTTTACGTTTTTTTTCTCCCGTCATCGTTATTTGTCTAAACTCTCAGTTCGATACTCACACAGTAGGGTTTTTTCAATTGGTATCAGAGCAAGATTACCCTTAATTTCAAGGAAACTTTCTCAGGGTAGGTCGAGATGAATACTTACTGTGTCAAACCACCGAAGTTGACTAAATTCAACTACACCAGTTGGTGTGAACATATGGAGGATCAATTAATTTCTATTGATCTTCAACTTTGGGATGTGGTGACTGAAGGAGACCTCAAGCCGAAATTCGTAGAAGAAGGAGTCACCAAGGAGAAGCCAAGATCAAGCTAGGGTGAGAACGACAACAAACTGATAAGCAAAAATCGACAAGCTCGGAGGGTTATAATGTCTTGTTTATTAGAATCAGACCAACACAAAGTTTTGGGTTTACGCACCACAAAGGAGGTTTGGGAATTTCTTAAGACTGCTTATGCAGGGACGGATTCAGTTAAAAAGGCCAAGGGAAAACAACTCAAAAGACAGCTTGATAACTTCAAGATGACTGAAGGTGAGACGATTTCGGAGACACTCGAAAGATTTGATAAAGTTTTATGTGAGCTCAAAACTGTTGGAGTAACTCTGGACAATGCTCAAGTTAATGAGAGGTTTCTGGATAGTCTGTGCAAAGAATGGTTGAACTTCACAACACTTTTGGAGTCAACAAAGGATTTGTCAAAATTATCCTTTGAAGAACTGAGGTCAGAACTAACAGTGTACGAGGGCAAGATGAAAGGCGGGCTAGTGAGTCTAAGTGTTAATAAGGATTTAGCACTAAAGGCAAAAAAGACGTCAAGCGATAAAGAAGATGATGACACAAATGAGGATGAAGAGATTACAATGATAGCTAACGGTATGAGGAATATCTTTGGCGGAAGAAGAGGCTCTGGGTCCAGAACTGATAGATTTAAGTCTAAAAAGGAGCAAATTATATGCTTCCGGTGTAATAAGCCTGGACATGTAGTGAAGGATTGCACGCTAAAGTCAAAGGAAAATTTTCGTGGCAAGGTTAAGAAATTTACAGAGGCTGCATGTGAGCCTCAATTTTAAACCCTATCCTATGTGGATTAAGTTGATTAGGATCTAATCGGGTTTTAGGTCCACTTATAACCTAAGATTAATAACTATGTCATATAGCAATAATTATTAAAACCTAAGCTAGCTCACTGGAACCTATTATGAGTCGCCACCTAATTTTAACCTAGATCAAATTAGGAAAGGAGAGTTCGGGTTCGGGGGCTTGGTATACGACTTGTTTAGGGTTCAATTACTTTATTACCCCTAGAAGTCGTTTTTCCTCTACTTAGTTTAATTACGGCTTATTACGAGTTGTTTTAACCTAAGTGCGCGAGCTTCTGTTTTGTGTTTTTTAGCATTTTTGACTGAAAATAAAAGTGGAAGTTGAAATTACCTAAACTAGGGTTTCGGAGGCAGAATTAGGTCAAATTTTGTTTCCGTCCGTAGCCACGGACCTAATGTCCGTAACCACGGACCCTAGTTAACCTATGTGTAAATAAAAGTCGAATTAAACAGAAAACAAAAATTTGAAAAGTCCGCGGCCACGGACAGGATGTCCGTAGGCCCGGACATAGTTTAGCAAAACCTAAATTTTTAAAATTTTAAAATCCCGCCGCCGTCCGTAGGTGTCCGTGGCCACGGACAACCCGTCCGTGGCCCCGGACAACAGGTCCGAGGTCCCGGACCACCCACGAACAGGGGTTTTATGGTGGTTCCCGAAGGTGTTTTCGGCTCAAAATTATGCAGTGTAGCTGAAAGATGTACAATATGTTAGTAATTGAAAGATCGCAGTTTGAAGTCGAATTATGTACGAAACGTGATAAACAAGTAACAAGGCAGAAGCAAAAGTAATTAGCTATACAGAAGCCAAAAAGGGTTGGTTTGAGCCCAAAATTTAACAGAGAGTTAATGAGGTTGTGGGGAGTTAGAAAAGTAGAGTTATAACCTGTTTTACCTTCAGATTCGTGGTGTTTCTTCACGTCGGGATTCTTCGGATGCCTCGTTGATGGCGGATCCGGAAGAACTTCGAACCCAGCTTCTGACTCCTTGTTGTTCTTGATGTTCTTCACGTTTTGGTGCTGTTTTGGTGAGGGTTTGATGATGGATGATGTTGTGGGAGTTGAAAAATGTGTTTTGGTGTTGATTTGGTGAGATTTCGGTGTTTGATTGTGGCTCTGGGGTTCAAAACGTGAAGAGCAAGTGACGGCTGCCTTCTTTGAGAGTCTAGGGTTCTTGAGGTTCTCATTTGATCATGGGATAAGGTTCCTTATATAGGCTTCCTTAAAGATAGAAAAATCCGGTAAAAACCGAGATTTACCGACGTTTTAGCTCAAGGGCTTCCAAAAAGAATTTGATTATAAAATTTTACACATGGGTAAAGGATGATAATTCTGATTTTTCTAAAGTGGAATCGAATTTTTTGGATATTGGGATATTTTTAAATTCAATTTCCCGTCAGATTCAATCAGAAATTGCTAGAAAATTATTGGAAATTCGAAAAATCAAAATTTCAACGCCATTATGCTTCAAATGTCATATTCTATCATGGTTTTAAAATTTCAAAGCATTTTGAATTAATTTGACCCATATTTGGAGGAGAGAGAAAGCCTATAGGGGGCTTAGGAGCCTTGAAAAATTTTGAAAATGACCCTAGAGATGACTGAGCTGTCCCTAGTACTCTGAAATGTGCCGATCAAACTGGGAACCCTCACTACTAGCCTATTAGTAGAGACTCTCTTCCGGGGGGGGGTTGAAATTTTGGGTATAACAGATTGCCCCCCGTCAAATAGACTTTGTAATGGAAATGAAAAGGCTAGTTGATGCTTGAGTGATACCCCAAAATTTTGGATCTTAAAAGACCCCACATGCAATTGAAATCCGATAAGTTATGTCGAGCTGTTCTAAGGCGCCGACTACCTAAAGGTAAAAATGAAGTAATGTCGGACTGTTCTAAGGCGCCGACTACCTACAAGGATGATATGATGTCAAGCTATTCTGAAGCGTTGACTACCTATAATGAGATGATGTCAAGCTATTCTAAGGTGTTGACTACCTATAAAGGAATGAAGTACGCCGACAATTCTAAGGTGTCGGGAACCTGAAAGCGAATGAAATACGCCGAGCATTATAAGGTGTCGGGAACCTGAGATTGAATGGGACACGCCGAGCATTATAAGGTGTCGGGATCCTAAAGTTGAATGGAATATGCCGAGCATTATAAGGTGTCAGGAACCTGAAAATGAATAGAGATGTAATGAGATTGATGTGATGTGTGCCTAAATTGATAAATGTAAAGTAGGACCTATGGGTGCCTAAGTGGAATGGTAGGAAATTAGGTTCATGACGAGCCTGAGGTTGAGTTCATCTATTCTGGTGAATCTGAATCTTTGGCTGAGAATCTGCATCTCTGAAGAGTCTGTATCTTCGGCTGAGAATCTGTATCC
This sequence comes from Limonium bicolor, assembly GCA_023374045.1. Classification (NCBI taxonomy): domain Eukaryota; kingdom Viridiplantae; phylum Streptophyta; class Magnoliopsida; order Caryophyllales; family Plumbaginaceae; genus Limonium; species Limonium bicolor. The sequence continues at coordinate 219,042,327 of CM041779.1, forward strand.
CTGAAGAATCTGTACCTTTGGCTGAGAATCTGTATCCTTGAAGAATCTGTACCTTTGGCTGAGAATCTGTATCCCTGAAGAATCTATACCTTCGGCTGAGAATCTGTATCCCTGAAGAATTTGTACCTTCGGCTGAGAATCTGTATCCCTGAAGAATCTGTACCTTCGGCTGAGAATCTGTATCCCTGATTTGTGATGAGAAATCTCGTATGGATTGATGCAAGGTAAATTTTATGCAAATGATCATGATGAAAGTTGATTATGAAAGTGCCAAACATGGCAATGATGATGTCTATGAAACCGGAGTGTTTGAAGGAAAATTGTGCAGGACAAGAGATTGCTGAAAAGGGTGCCAAGCGTGGCAATGTTTAAAGAAAATTATTTCTACTCTGAAAGGAAAGTGAAATTATCGTTCCCTGACTAAAGATTTCAGACTTGCACTTTGTTTCTTAGAAGATGAACGTGCCGCTGGTGGGAGTATAGATTTTTTTCGTTTGCGGGGCTTTTTCAGTGGTGGTAGGGCTGATGACGGGCCATGGAATTTATGTGGAGGTGAAGGCTTATGAGGTGCCCGTGGTGTGTGATGGTGGTGGTGATGTTGAGCTTTGGGTTCCAATTGGTTTGTCACAGCAATTGTTGGAACCAACAATTGCCCCCAGTATTTTTCCCTTAAGACAATCTGAGCTAGAGTTCATGCCAATCGATCGGAACGATCTATTGCCCCCAGTATTTTCTTTGGTTAAACATGCGAACAAGTCTCGTTCTCACAGGGTCAAGACGTATGTTTGATGTGGTGCTTCCTAACCTACACTCGACGTGTTTGGTGTTGCACCGTGTTTATCACTTACGGTCACAGCTTCTAGACCATTGAACTTGACATTTGATGGATTTACGCATTCGATCTGGTACTTTCACGTGATTAGATACACAACTATCAAGTCGGAAGTCTTTAAAGCTTATAACGTGGCCATAGGGTGTGATGAAAGACAACGGGATCATGGAGGGAATATTTGAGGTATGTGGAGCTTAAATGGGTGACCAAAGCTGCAACTTGTGTCTTCTCTCGGATTCATCTTCCTTGTCTTGAAGTCGTCTAGCTGCTTTGTGTTGACGTTGTTTTCGAGCTTCTGGACCTGGACTTTTGAAGTTGTCCTTTACACCATTTCTCTTTTCATCTTTTGGATTTCTTCGAGGCACTTTGGTTTTGCCTCTTTGTTTGATCCTTTCTTGACTTTGCCTTCGGGGTTCTTGTGTTTCCCGGTTTTGAGTTTTGAGAGCTATTTTGATGTGAGCTCTTTTGATCCTGTGTCACTTTGGGACCATTTGCGGATCACTTCGTCCTGCTGATAGCGGCTTTGCTTCTCTGGAATGATGAAAATGTTATCTGAGAGTCAGGCTCCTCGCTTCCTTTGGTCACCGGGTTGGTTATTCATCACGGGCTGGCTTGTTCTGTGGAGCTTTGCAACATCGAAAAGGGATATATGAAAGGCTCAGCGGGGGTGCCTAGGGTTTAATGTTAGGGTTTACAAGATTTTGGCTATGTGGTGCTGTACCTAGGTGCTTCGTCATTCCTAATAGTTGTGTATCCATTCTTTGTTACTTTTCACAGATCTAAGAGTAAATTTACTGATTATCTCCTTCGGTCGGAGTTATGCCATTTACCTCACCTTTGAATGTGGTCTCACCGGAGTCGTGTAAAAATGACACGCTCGTTCACTCATGGTTTTTCCACTCAAGACACTCTCGCGAGATTTTCACTCGGAAACTCGTTTGCACATTTAAACAAAAGATAAAAGATGACGAACTTAAACTTAGATTGCCCCCAGTATTGATTTTGGGGTTTGTGACAACAATACGATAGATGTGGACCTTGAACCTCTTTGTGGGTTGTGAGTTGTGGTGTTTAGTTAGGCATGTTCAAATTTTCAGAAACAAAATGCAAGTCCATTGCATAGTCAGAAAATGATTACTTCGTGATCCTTGAAAGACGTGAGTGCTCTTTTTTTTAGTTTTTCAAATTAATGAATAATGCTTTGTTCAAAAATTATGGAAATGGAACTATGTTTTATTCAACAAAAGGAATAATGTTGGAAATTACAAACTCAGGGAAACTACCGAAAATGATCAAGGGAACTAACTACTACAAAAGTTGAAAGACAACTAATCAAGAAAAGAAATGCATTTAATGAGAAACACACTAAAAACAACATTTCTGATGATACTTGGGCATGCGTGCTCTGCGCTCTCCACCATGTTCTTAGAATCGGAGCCCTTGGTCAATTAGATCCTGAATTCTGTGTTGTAGGGCCCTGCAGTGGTCAGTGTCGTGACCGGGCAGCTGATGGAAGTGACAAAATTGATTAAGATCCTTCCCCAAATGAGTAGTTCCTGGCCTCAGGGCGAGCGGTTGCATCGGATATCTTCCTCGAAGCTCTTCAAGTGCTTGTCTTGGTGTTCGACCTATGTCTGTAAACTCTCTCTGTCGAGAATTCCGTCGGGGTGGTTCTACTGTCCCAACGCTCTAACCAGGTCCTCTTAACTGTTGATCACTGTCTTCCTCATGTTGCCTGGTTCTCTTGCGGGTGCAGCTTTGGATGCAAGTTGCTCCTCCCGGTTGCCTAATCACTTCCCTGAGTTCTGTAGCAATTTCTTTAACATTCCCCTTCGATCCTCGGGCCCTAATGGAGCCAACTTCAATGCAGTCATAAAGGGTGTTGAGAAGCCTGTCCACTAACTCATCCCGAGCTTGACGTTCGGACTCGAGGGAAAGAGCCTTTGCTTTCAATTCTTCGATAACAGCAACGTAGTTAGATTCCACGGCGTCCATAGCAGCACTATGCCTCTGCTCCATGGCTTCAACGGTGGCCATGTGCTTTTGTTCCAAAATTGCGAGCTGGGCTTCCATGTCGATTGGACCGCACTTGGGACTTGAGTCTACCTGTGTCCAAGGTGTCCATTATTAGCTAACAAAAGGAAGTGGGCTGAAACATGACGCTTCACAAGATAGATCGAAACAGACTTAGGCTGAAAGCAAGTGGGCCAGGGTACCCAGAGAATGAGGTGTTTGGGCTGGAGTATCTTTCAGACTATGAACTCGAACTTGGACTGAAATCTAAACAAAAGGCTTTGATTGGGCCTGAGAGGTGACACCTAGATCTAGGGTTTGGGGCTAGGGCCCGAATAAGAAATCTACCTAGTCTAGAATGAGCCCTTGGGCCGGAATGTGTTTGGGCCTGGAGTAAAGCTCATGGGCTGGAATGGTCCCTAGATCACAAATGGTCCTAACTTTCTTTGGGTCAGAGAAGATGGTTGCTAAGCTGAAGAAGACTTTTTCAGGACCTGTGAGTTATTTCAAGTTCAAGTGGATTCTTTTTTATGGGCCTAGAACTAATTGGATAATTCAAATTGGGCCAGAAGAGAAATCACCTAAATCTAAACTTTTGGGCCGAAGCCCGAACAAATAACTCACACATTCAAATCAAGCAAGGCCTTTGGGCCGCAAGCACTAAAGTCGCGATATCGGGTTGGGCTGAGTTGATGTAGGAAAAGTTCTTATCAATTTCTAGGCTGGGTAGTGGGCTGATCATGCAGGTAAACAAGGCCTACACAGATTCAACATGTCCTCACCAGACGTTAAAATCAAACCGGGTATGGATCGATCCGGAGAGGTGCTTGGGGCATGGGCCCAGGTCCCCACAAAGGAATAGGGCTTGCACGCTATTCTCTTTGGGCTTCCCCACTTTTTTCACATCACCTGAGGGTGTGCGTCTACGATCGGGTCTTTGACTGACCAAACAATGGGCTAGGTAAGGATACTGCCAGGAAAATGCTAGGGGCTAAAGCCCAGGTATTAAGGGGGTGTGGTTAGACGACACCCTCCTCTTTTCCCCCACTTATTCACATCACCTAAAAGGTGTGAGTCCCTGACAGGGGACCCTCAAACGGGTCCCGGGGTAGAACCGGTTTGTGTGAACCCTCGCTCTCATATGATGCGAAGGTGCAGAAATTAAAGTGCGCACAAAAGTAAACAAACAAAGTAATAAAGCCATAAATAAACAATTTCGAGTTAAGCCCTCTTTCTTAAAATTAAGAGTTTGTCCCCAGCGGAGTCGCAGTCTGTGAGCCTCGATTTTAAACCCTATCCTATGTGGATTAAGTTTATTAGGATCTAATCGGGTTTTAGGTCCACTTATAACCTAAGATTAATAACTATGTCATATAGCAATAATTATTAAAACCTAAACTAGCTCACTGGAACCTATTATGAGTCGCCACCTAATTTTAACCTAGATCAAATTAGGAAAGGAGAGTTCGGGTTCGGGGGCTTGGTATACGACTTGTTTAGGGTTCAATTACTTTCATTACCCCTAGAAGTCGTTTTTCCTCTACTTAGTTTAATTACGGCTTATTACGAGTCGTTTTAACCTAAGTGCAGCTTCTGTTTTTTGTGTTTTTTAGCATTTTTTGACTAAAAATAAAAGTGGAAGTTGAAATTACCTAAACTAGGGTTTCGGAGGCAGAATTAGGTCAAATTTTGTTTCCGTCCGTAGCCACGGACCTAATGTCCGTAACCACGGACCCTAGTTAACCTATGTGTAAATAAAAGTCGAATTAAACAGAAAACAAAAATTTGAAAAGTCCGGGGCCACAGACAGGATGTCCGTAGGCCCGGACATAGTTTAGCAAAACCTAAATTTTTAAAATTTTAAAATCCCGCCGCCGTCCGTGGGTGTCCGTGGCCACGGACAACCCGTCCGTGGCCCCGGACAACAGGTCCGAGGTCCCGGACCACCCACGGATAGGGGTTTTATGGTGGTTCCCGGTGTTTTCGGCTCAAAATTTATGCACGTGTAGCCTGAAAGATGTACAATATGTTAGTAATTGAAAGATCGCAGTTTGAAGTCGAATTATGTACGAAACGTGATAAACAAGTAACAAGGCAGAAGCAAAAGTAATTAGCTATACAGAAGCCAAAAAGGGTTGGTTTGAGCCCAAAATTTAACAGAGAGTTAATGAGGTTGTGGGGAGTTAGAAAAGTAGAGTTATAACCTGTTTTACCTTCAGATTCGTGGTGTTTCTTCACGTCGGGATTCTTCGGAGGCCTCGTTGATGGTGGATCCGGAAGAACTTCGAACCCAGCTTCTGACTCCTTGTTGTTCTTGATGTTCTTCACGTTTTGGTGCTGTTTTGGTGAGGGTTTGATGATGGATGATGTTGTGGGAGTTGAAAAATGTGTTTTGGTGTTGATTTTGGTGAGATTTCGGTGTTTGATTATGGCTCTGGGGTTCAAAACGTGAAGAGCAAGTGACGGCTGCCTTCTTTGAGAGTCTAGGGTTCTTGAGGTTCTCATTTGATCATGGGATAAGGTTCCTTATATAGGCTTCCTTAAAGATAGAAAAATCCGGTAAAAACCGAGATTTACCGACGTTTTAGCTCAAGGGCTTCCAAAAAGAATTTGATTATAAAATTTTACACATGGGTAAAGGATGATAATTCTGATTTTTCTAAAGTGGAATCGAATTTTTTGGATATTGGGATATTTTTAAATTCAATTTCCCGTCAGATTCAATCAGAAATTGCTAGAAAATTATTGGAAATTCGAAAAATCAAAATTCCAACGCCATTATGCTTCAAATGTCATCCTCTATCATGGTTTAAAATTTCAAAGCATTTTGAATTAATTTGACCCATATTTGGAGGAGAGAGAAAGCCTATAGGGGGCTTAGGAGCCTTGAAAAATTACGAAAATGACCCTGGAGATGACTGAGCTGTCCCTAGTACTCTGAAATGTGCCGATCAAACTGGGAACCCTCGCTACTAGCCTATTAGTAGAGACTCTCTTCTGGGGGGGGGTTGAAATTTTGGGTATAACACTGCAGCAGCTGTGTGGGGACAAGAGGAGTCACACGCAGACTCAGAGACAGCGCAGATGTGCATGACTGTCGTGATTGATGATGATGAAAGCATCAGCATGATATCAGACCGGAACTTTTGCATGATGGCAAGTGACGGATGGCAAGAAGTTCTGGAAGCAGACGAGGTAAGTCCTGAACTCATAGAAGATGCTTTCAATTCCTTGTCAAAGAAAGATATTTTTTATTTGTTAACAAATGCTGTTACTAAGATTAAATTGCTTGAGTCTAGATTGTCAGAGATAGATAATCCTATAGAGTCTGCTACTAAATCCCAAACTAAAGGAAATTCTTCTATTAAGTTTGTTAAACCAATAAAAGAGAGGGTTGCATGCTTGCCCGCTTGGGCTCAAACTGAATTCAAGACACTACAAGAAAGACATGAGAACTTAAGAAAGAAAAAATGAAGTCTTAGAGGGTGACTTGTTGAAGGTTAAGAGGGAAAAAGAAATAGCAAAGCAACGAAATCCAGTTTGGTACACTGGAAAGGCAGATTTGACACAAATGTTGACTAGGAAGAAAAAAATTACAACACCTATCTATACATAGTGCGGAAAGCTTCAAATGCTAACCATACCAAATCTGAGTATTTCTGTCAATACTGTCATAAACACGGTCATAGTATTGGTTTTTGCAGAAGTTTATACTACATAAAATCTTTTGTTAATAATATACCTCAGTTCAGAACTCATATTAACAAAAACCATTCTTCCTTTACCCATAGAATAGGGCATAAACAAGTTTGGGTACCTAAAGCTAATAAGTGATTGAATGTGACTAGGCATTAGCTACTTCGTTATATGAGAACTGGTGGCTGATGGACAGTGGGTGCTCGAGACACATGAGTGGAGATAAGAAGAAGTTCAACACCTTAGTTGAACATCGGGGAGGAAGAGTAAGTTTTGGGAACAATGGCAAAGGGAGAATAATAGGAATAGGGACGATTGGCAAAGAGAACTGTATTGATCAGGTTAGTCTAGTGGAAGGTCTTAGTCACGATCTGTTAAGCGTGTCACAAGTGTGTGATAAGGGTCCCTTAGAAGTTGTCTTTGATTCAAGTGGTTTTCAGATACGTAACAAAGTCACTCAGGAGGTTCTGTTACGAGGTTGCAGGGTAGGAAATCTCTATATGGTAGATGTGAATGACCAGGAGAATCTAACGTGCCTTACCGTCAAAGATGATGAAGAACTATTGTGGCATCGGAGATTAGGACATGCTCATCATTGATTAATTAACAAGTTGAGACTAAAGGAGTTAGTCAATGGGTTACCGCAAAGATGGTTAGGTCATGATACAATTTGTGCTGATTGTGCCTTTGAACAAACACACTAGGATTTCTCATGTTCCAACAAATGTGGTCAGCAGTACCAAGACCTTAGAGTTGATTCATATGGATTTAATGGGACCGGTAAGCTTACAGAGCAGGTTGGGTAAGAGATACATACTGGTGGTAGTTGATGATTTCTCAAGATACACATGGGTGGTTCTACTTCATAGCAAGGATCAAACTTTTGGTGAGATCACGCGTTTGTTCACCAAGATTCAGATTCAAACAGAGAATAAGGTCAAGTGCATTTGAACTGATCAGGGGACGGAATTTATTAATAAAAAAATGTCTCAGTTCTATACAGACAATGGAATCACTCATACTTACTCTGCAACCAGGACTCCACAGCAAAACGGGGTAGTCGAAAGGAAAAATAGGACACTTCAAGAGATGGCTCGTACAATGTTGAATGGTAGTGGTCTTGCTCCTAGTTTTTGGGGGGAGGCTATAAACACGGCGTGTTACATTCTCAATAGAGCTTTAATTCGTCCAATTTTGATCAAGACACCCTATGAACTGTACAAAGGACGTAAGCCATCCATATCACACTTTAAAGTATTTGGGTGTACATGTTATATCCTTAACCATGGAAAAGATCAACTAGGAAAGTTTGACAAAATAAGTGATGAAGGAGTCTTTCTTGGTTATGCAATGAACAACAAAGCCTATCGTGTTTTTAACAAACGTACCTTGATTGTCGAAGAGTCTACAAATGTCAAGTTTGACGAGAATAACTTTGGAGGAAGGGTGAGTCAAGGAGAGACAGAAAATCTCTTTCAGTCTAAGGATAAAGAATTAACCATGGATAACGTCTCAGGGGCTGAATCAGAAGACGAATTGGTGACAACTAAAGACTCACCATCACCAGTTCAGAACTCAGAATCGACACTACCATAACCAACCGAATTGGTTCCAGTGGTGACTCAGGAAACAGGAATCACATATCGTATGACATCTCGGAATGCCCCAGGTATAGAGATCAACAACATTCTATCAGATTTAAACTCAAAAGTTCAAACCCGGTCAAATGCACAAACCTTTTGTGCTTTCTTTGGTTTTGTGTCTACTGTAGAACCAAAGACCGTGAAGGATGCTTTAGAGCATGAAACATGGATAAATGCTATGCATGAGGAATTAAATGAATTTGTAAGGAATGATGTATGGGAACTTGTTGAGAAACCCAAAAACCAAAACGTCATTGGAACGAAGTGGGTTTATCGCAATAAGCTGGATTCCAATGGTCAAATGTCCAGAAATAAAGCCCGTTTAGTTGCAAAAGGGTATAATCAACAGGAGGGGTTGGACTTTGATGAAACCTATGCTCCTGTAGCACGACTTGAGGCTATTCGTCTACTTATTGCCTTTGCAACTTTGCATAGGTTTACACTTTACCAAATGGACGTCAAGTGTGCCTTTTTAAATGGAAACCTCTAGGAAGAGGTATATGTTTCTCAGCCACCGGGTTTGAGGATACCACTTATCCTACTCATGTTTATCGTTTGAAAAAAGCACTATATGGTCTTAAGCAAAGCACCAAGGGCGTGGTATGAAAGGCTGACATCTTTTCTTATTAGACAATAATTCGTACGGGGACATGTTGATCGCTCGTTGTTTATCAAACAAAGTGGAATGGATAAACTTCTAGTACAGATATACGTTGATGATATTGTTTTTTCGGGTCTACTAGTCCACGACTGACAACAGAATTTGAGTCTATGATGACAAAAGAATTTCAAATGAGCAATATGGGTGAGCTGACATTCTTTCTCGGGTTGCAAATTAGGCAAACAGCTGATGGTACGTTTATCAGTCAAACCAAATACACCTTAGAACTTCTGTCCAAATATAAGTTCAATGAGTGCAAACCGATGTCCACTCCAATGTCCACTACTCTTAGATTAGGACTGGAATCAACCGCAGAGGCAACAGATCCAACCGTTTATAGGGGAATGATAGGATCTCTTCTCTATCTCACTTCAATTCACCCCGATATTATGCAAAGTGTGTGTTTCTGTGCTCGTTTCCAGTCTAATCCAAAGTTACCACATGTAAAGGCTGTCAAACGAATTTTCTGATATCTTCAAGGAACATCATCACTCGGACTTCTATACACAGCCACTTCCTTACCCACTCTTGTAGCATACACTGATCCAGATTTTGGTGGTTCTCTAACTGATCGAAAGAGTACAACTGGCACGGCCCAATTCTTGGGTTCTAATCTAATTGCTTGGTCATCCAGGAAACAAGATTCGGTTGCTCTGTCTACGACTGAAGTTGAGTATGTGGCTGCGGCTGCGTGTTGTGCCCAGATCTTATGGCTCCATCAGCAACTTGAGGACTATGGTCTATCCTTTGTTCCAATTCCTATCTATTGTGACAACACCAGCACAATTGAGCTAACTAAAAATCCGGTTCATCACTCCCGTTCCAAACATATTGATATACGACACCATTTCATTCGAGATCATGTGGAACACGGCACTGTTATTCTAATTCATTGTTCCATAGATAAACAGCTAGCTGGCATATTCACAAAGCCTTTACCCAGAGAAACTTTTGAGAAACTCTGTTTTAAGATTGGCATGGTCAACACCAAGTGAGACACAGTCCTGATATTTTAGGTTGTTTTAAATAGTTCTTTTTTTTAAAAAACAATTCTTTGAGGTTTTCTGTCTAGATTCGTTATTAACTTCTTGTATTCATCAGTTCAGAACTGATCCTTATTTTCTTACATTTCTTATCTGTTGTTTCAATAAATATAATCCAATTGCTTTACATGGTTGATAAAGCTCTACACTAAGTTATCTTGGTGCATAGACTGTTGAGGAAATTGTTAAGCTAAGCCTATTGCTTCTTCAAGTAAATCTTCACGATATAACTAAGTCAGATGACCTTTCTCATAATCTCACTTCATATATACTTACTTGATATGTACAACAAGCAATACGTTTGGATTTAAGGATAACTGGGCTGGATGGTTGATATGGTGGAATGAACAAGGCAAGAGATTCCAATGCTCACAGTACCAACAACACAAATTTGGCCTCTTTCATCTGACAATTAAGTCTTATAGGATGCCTTATCATCTAACTTCCTAAGGGTAACTACTCCGGGCAAGTTGACCCAGCGTCATTACAAGGGTGGAGAGAAAAAGTCAAGGTGTTGTTTAATAAATAAAGAAAATGTTGTCTCTATACATTTAACACATGTCTTTTTGACACATATGAAAATAAACTGTGAGTATGAATCTGTGGTGATGAAAGGTATAATGGAATACGATTGTACTTCTCACCTCTTGTTGTTTCAAAAGGAAGTTGATGAGTGGAATGAGATTAAAACCAAGAATCTACACGTGCAGCTTGTTGTTCTTTCACTCTAGGTAAAAAATGAAAGGGGAATGAAAAACAGATCTTCTTAGGAATATTCGTTGTTGTTTTTCTTGACAACAGTGACTTACTTAATACTTTCTTGAACTTTCTATTAGGAGAGACTAAGTCTAGGACTGTTGATTGTGCTTAGCAAAAGGAGGTTCGTTTTTATTTTGTTTTCACTTAATATTTTTATTTCATTTACACTGTCTTCTTTTCAAACACAAAACCGATTCAACTTCTCTTCACTTCTCTATTTTCGCTTTTGCACTGTTCTCTCACTTGGTTAAGCTTCATCCCGTCTTTTCTCAACAATGCCAAATTTCTTTTCCGCTGTCTTCGTTCTTGAATTTCCATCAATTTGTACAAAAATTCGGCCATGGATTCCTTCGAACAGCTCATCTACAAAAACATTGAACCTCTTGCTACTGAAAAGCCAACTGACATTAGCCAAAATACCATAGTCCCTGACTCGTTTTCAAAACCCTCACCTGACGTAAAATCTCCAACCCCAAAAGAAACTACTGTGGTAAGCGATGATGACTCATCCGCTATTCCAACTGAGGATGACATTCCACTGGCCAAAACTCGTCGTCAGTTGCGAACACCCGCCAGAAAGGTCTCCTTGGGTGTCGAAGATGCTTCATCGGCGATTCCAAAGCGCAAAGGTGACGATTCTCCAGTCACGCAACCGCGGTCATCGAAAAGGCTGAAGTTTGTGGCACGACCTCATTCAAAATTGAAAGCAAAGGAGTTTCATCAAGAAAGGTTATGAAATCCAGGTTGTTCATTTCCTCAGAAACCTATTTTTAATCATGCTATGCTTGAATCCGACATTATTCCTGGCAAGCTGATCGATTGTGACTGGCTGGGTAAGAACTCCCTGGAATCTTTAGTGGAGATTGTAAAGTTTCAAGGTTGGGATAGGTTGTTTAATTCTAAAACCACATACTATGCGGAACTATTGTTTCCGTTTGTTCTGAATTTGGAATTTATTTCACCATATGAGCTTAAGACTAAAGTGGCTGAAATCAAGATGATAATCTCCCTGCATGGCTTGCTATGATTCTTGAAGTACCTCTAGATAGGTTAGCTGAGTTCAATACTCAGAAAGTGGATGTGGCACCTCATTATGACGTAGTACAACGTTTTGGTTTATCTCGTGCTAGCTCTAGACTCAAACACTACCCACAGAGATATTTGGGAGTTTTACCAAGGTTATTACATTTGCTTGCTTATCAAACGATTTTTCCACGTACTGATATGCGTGACAAGGTCACTCCTATTGATTTGGGTTAATGTGGTGTTTAGACAAAAAGATTCAACTTTCTTTGCCAAGAATCACTATTGCTCATTTGCGGTCGATTGTAAATAGCTCCAAGCCTTCAATTCCTTATCCCTTCAGGATAACTAAGGTTCTTCGTCACTTTAAACTTGTACTGGATGATGGGTACTACATTTCTGCTCAACCAACTAACTACCTGGATGTTTCAACTCTATCCAAGATGGGACTGGAACTGATAGAATCAGGCTGGCAGTTCAAATAGACAGTGCAACATGAAGAGAAGACTGACCATGCTACTGCCTCTACTTTTCTTCTACTACAGTCAGTCGTAGACTCAATGGCAGCGATGAAAAAGCTTGATGGATAGGATAAATCTTATGGAGGAAAAGTTAAATTTTTTGATGACTGTGACTAATTCCTCATCCGAACCATCAAAAAAGTTCTAGTATTAGTTGGATTGTATCCTACCCCTCCCCTCGTTGACACTTATTATTTTTTTGCTATATCTTACTTCTTTTTGATGTGGCAAAAGGGGGAAAATTTGGAAGTCCTTGAAGTTGGAAGTCTCGGATACTTACTTTTGGTTAACATTTACTTTTGGTGACTGTTGGGTTTGTTTAGACATTAATGCTTTGTGTACGTGTGCTGTATACTCTGTCTAGCTTGACGTTGTAAGATTGTTATAATCTTTTGGCTGAATTTGTTTTACATATATTCTACAGCCTTTATCTAGCATATATTTACTATCTGTGGTTTTATACTTGAAACACTTGATGCTTGAAAAGTCGTTTAGTTTTTGGTTTAAAAACAGAGCACAGGTAATTAACACGGAAGAGTGAGATTGAAATACCCCAAACCTTAGTATGTTGTTTAAACACTTAAATATGGTATATTAAGACTAGAAAGAGTCTTAGAAACATTAGTAAACAATTTAAACCATAGAAAACACATATAAATGCCTTAAGGTCAATTAGGGCTAAAATGTGCTCTAAGCTTGGGTAAGACCTAATGAGCTTACCAAGACCTTGTTTGTATACTAGTGAACATATTAAACCAATTACCAAAGAAAACCAAGCTTGAAAACAAGTTAAAACACAAAATGTGCTTTAAGGAGTCTTAAAGCACATTTTTGAAAAATTGTCTTGTAAATGAGTTTTGAATGGCTAAATGTCCATCATTACTCTTTAATTAACATGTGTACTATATAGTATCACATTTGGAAGTCTATGTCAATGGGAAATCAAAAATTTCACTTCTATGTGCCTTGTTTTTATGAATAGTAACTTTAATAAGCTAGCTTGTAACATATGTTTGTATAAGTATTTAAATTGGCCAACAAAGACTAAAATGCCCTTAGTAACATTAAGGGGGCCGGTTTTCTTAGTGGTGAGTCACCACTCTTGTTATTTTGTTAAACAAATAAAAGATGACTACTTAAGTACTATTTACTTTAACATATAAATATCTCTTAAAAGTAGACTTAAACTTCATTCTCTCATTTCCCTCCTCATTCACACGTCTTCAAGCTCTCTTCTATCTCTTCTTGCTCTCCATTCACGGTTTGCAATAGTACACACCAAAACTCCATCTTTGACCACTTGTATCTCCTAGCTCATTTTGCCAAATCAAATTCTAAGACCACCATTCTCTTCCTCTCATCAAGCTCTTCAATTCTATCCTTTCAAAATCTCAAGAGCTCCATTTCGGTGCCAAGAAGAATCACCATGGGAGGAGCTTGAGCTCACCTTTCCACATATTGTTGTTCTCCTTTGCTTCAAGGTAAGGAAACTCAAAGAAAAATGATGTTTCCTTCATGTTTTTGTGTTGTCCGAAAATCACTCTTAATGGTGTCCTTACCTTGCCTTGTTCTAGCTTCATTTCAACCTTTCATGGACTAGGTGGAGTCCTCTCTAGATATATATTGTAACACCCCTATAATAATAAAACAACAGTGGAAAATAAACTAAAGGTGCTACAGACCATCGGGCTCCAAACACCCGGTACCAACCTCACCAATTACAACCATTACAATTAACTAAGTTACGGTCTGAACTTCGAGAAAACTTAACATAAACATAACAATAACAAAACACATTCACTCTCCATAAACCTAATCCCATCCCAATCACTCATGCTCGTCGTGGCCACCTGTAAAACAATTTGTACCTGCAAGATGAAACCAAGCAGCCCACCCCGAGAGGGGTGAGTCAGTTCCCTGGAATGGAACTGGTACAATTCTCCAAAAAAAACAAACTTATAAAACATAACTCTTCAAAATAAACAGTAACATGAAGACAAACTCTTAAAAGTAAAACAGAGATAAAGCACTTCAAAACAATCAAGTTAAAGAGAAAAGAAAACAAGACAAAGATAGAGATAGAGAACTTCCAAACCAAGTCATCCACTTAAGTAGTCACACCACATAGTTAGTAAGCATCCATTGTTGATGTTAGAACCAATTCTGGTTAAGAAGAGAAAGACTTAAGTAGTCACAAAGGACTAGGAGTGACATTAATATCCATAACTCGTGGTAGACAGTTTATGTCTCCACCATTTCAGAAGATGATTCCCATAGACAAAATATACTCAAGAGTGGAATAAACCAATTGGGGGAGATGGCCCCCACCGCCAGTCAGTTGTCACAAGGACGAGGTAAACAGACCTCCGCTGTCAGTTGTCCATATGGACGAGGTATAGCAGACCTCCGCTGCCACCGACCCGTTCTCAGTCATCGGTGAAAAGTGTGTGCACCACTTAATAGAAATAATCCATACTCCATACCAAGAATAACACTTTCCCATATCCCATTAGATCACTAACTACCTAGAGCAATACCAAAACACTCAGTCCTACAGAGTGCAGAAGCGTAAACCCTAAGCAGCCAATGTCTAACGGGGTACCAAATAGAAGGAACCAATACCCAAGTAAGTTTCACATCCAAGGCTCAGTTAGTCACACAAGCTGAGTTAGTCACACAAGCTGAGTTAGTCACACAACCAATTCCTTTTTAGAAATTCCTCTTAAAGCCAGTTAGCATTTTCCAAAACATTCCACAAGTCAATCAGCAAAAATATCAGAGTACGAGAAATCGTACAAAACATTCCATAAGGTCCAAAACACAACAAGCTGAGTACGAGAAATCGTACCTGGGTAACGCTGTAGCAGTTCTAATCAACTTGCGCAAACAATCAACAGTACTCTGAAGAATATTAAAGGTAGTCTATCATCAATCACTTGTAGCCTATGTTACGCTTAAATAAACTCCTTACTCTTATTTCAAAGTCTCAATTATCTTTTAAGCCCTCACTTAAATGCTATGTATAATCTTTGAGTTATCTGAGAACGTTGTATAGCCCAAGGTGGTGAGATCAAGGAATGTATTCGATTAACATTTGCTAATTGTCCACTCCTATCCACTTTATTCATACTTAACCACAATCCTCACATTCAAGACTTTTGAGACCTCTATATCATAAATGTGTTTATGTTATATAATTAAATCTAAGAATTTCAATAATAATCTTAAGCTCAATACTTTTACTCTTACTTTAGAATAAACATCGTCTTATGACCTACAATAGGTTTATCTTAGAATACTATACTATTAATTCACAATGTAATGATTATGTACTTTAACAATATTACCAAATAAACCATCATGATTAAGTTTCCCCTTAACTTAATTAAGATCTACCTCTTGTATATTGGAATCTTAGTGTTGTAGATACATTTTATTATAACTTAGTTGAGCCACTAAACTCAATTATCATATCCTTAGTTCAGAATGACTTTTAATCACAGCCACCTAATAAACTTGTCATAAGATGTCAAATTGCTTCTCATCCTGAATATCTATACGATAGTTAACTTAGATTTAACGAATTAATCTTACATTTAGTATTCACAAGGTATATTATATGTTTTTTATTACCTATACAATAAGGTGTTTAGTATAACCTTTTATGTATCCTTACTTACATTTAATTTCCTAAATGTTTTATGTTTACACACATTCTCTCTATAGACTATGCATAACCCTTTGAACTAAACTTCAATAACCTTAAACCTTAAATACGTTTTAAACTGTTGTACAAAACCTAAGGTTTCAAAGAAATAACTTAATAAATTAATTTCCTTTATTGTATTTAGGATGGACAATATATCTACACAAATTAGAATTTATCAAAGAATTAAATTCTGGTTCGTAAGTGAAATTGTTAATTAAATAATAAGATAGTCTATTATGAAAATTCCCATATTTTATATTCAAAATAACATATCATTATTTCCCATTACCGTAAAGTATATCAATACAATATCTTATGTAACTCAGTTTTACCTAATAGAAGGTTCAAAGGTTTTAAGTATAAAATTCCTATTATAAACCTTCCTATAAATTCTCACTACTAAATACCTCACCTAAATGTAAACTCACATCCTGAATATGGTAATAAATGTATTTTACATGGCTTAACTAATTCTAAGAAACTTAAGGATAATTATTTAGATAAATTTCCAAGTCATCGTTTAATATAGAATATATCATAATCCCTTTAATGATTCTATCTTAAAACATTAAGTTATATCTCACTACCATAAATGTTAAGAAATGTTTAAATATAGACTTACTAATCCACCTCACGTTTAGATGTAAAAGTATTTTACTTATTTTATTATGGTTTATATAATAAGTACATCTAGATGCAAACGTATTACATTTGCATTAATTATAGAATAAGATCTATTTGTACAACATTTTATGAAATCACAATTTTTCCTAAGTTTTAACTTATTAATTACTTAATGCCAATCTAAGATTTACATCCTGGTCATTGACAAATAATACTATACATGTATCTTAATATGGTTATATATAAACCTTGGAAATTCAAAGGTAACTCTTAAGCCTAATACATAACTATAATTTAATACCACCTCATATAATATTCTTCTATTAATATTATGTAGAGGTTTAGTTTAACTTATTAATTCCTTCGTATTATATTTCCTATAAGGTGTCTAATTTTATTTATGTTAAATGTGTATATATTTATATATACTAGGATTTGTTCAAAACATTATTTATGTAGTTTATTGTATTTAATTATGTTTAATAACTTTTAGGCACAACTACAACCGACCTATGGTTTATTAAATAAAGTGTTTCCCTTATTTATTTCATATATATAAGTATACCCGTATTAGAAATTAACTAAGACATTTCCTATGTAATTTATCATATTTAAACTATCTTATTAAAACAACCTTAAACCGTATTCCAAGTATATTTCATAAAGTATTTCTTTTACCATATCTTAGGATTCTAGCTCTTAAAATATTTAATTATGATAAGTGTTAATTAAACTAATTCCTTGTTTTACTCTAAGTTACTACTTAATCCCCTTTTTTTAAATGCGTAAAAATAAATATATATTTATTACTTAGTTTAAATAAAAATATTAACTCCCATATAATATAGTAAATAAAACGTAAGATAACTAAATCCCTTAATTTATATAAGTTTCTACTAAGTAAGTATATATACATATATGTAAAAATTTCACTTCTCTTAAAAGCCAATACTAAAACATTTATAAACTTACTGTTATAAAATGTTAATTTAGTGTTCCATATTTTCCCAGCTTAAAGAGTTTATTAACAAACCATACTTTAATTTTTGGTTACATTAAAAACCTTATATTATAGGTTATTCTTATGAAAACTCATAAACACAATTTTTAAAACCCTTTCCCACTGCCCAAAAATTCCCAAATTTAATATACAGTAACTATAACATTTTAGACATATTATAAAATTTTTATTTCATAAAAATATCTCTTTAATTTAGCCAAATAATTCCAGAAAACCCGTAACTTGTAAAACTCATAACTTATGCTTAAAAACTCCAAAACCATAATAATTTACATCAAAATAAACTAGATAAAATAAGGAATCTATGGTTAAAATTTCAAGTCAAAATACATTCGGGAAGATATTTAAATTAACCCAACAAGTTAGGACCATTTACTGGGATTTATAAAACCTAAAACAATCTTTAAATCGCCCGATCTAATCTGGACCGTCCAATCCTTTAAACTCTGATCGGACGGTCCCTGAAACACAAGTTCTTCCCCGATTCCAGTTTTCCAGTCGAGTACTAAATCGCCTATAACTCCTAATCTACAAAACGAAATCGAGTGATTCTTGTTTCTATGGATTCGTAATCAAATTTCGGTTCTATTGGTACCGGTTTCCCCAATTATAATGCGGTATACACGAAATACGAGTCTGGGTTCGAGTTAGGTCGAGTTTGAGGTTTACGAATTCGATTTCCACAATTCCTCTCAAAATAATGCATAATTGAACAAATTGTCACGTGGGTTTGGTCGACAATGAAGTATGGATTAGCAACAACGGAAGAATTTGAGGAAACACTCACCGGAATTGCAATATCGGAGGAGAATTCGAGAACGGATTCTGGAAAAACTCGAACTTCCGATCAGTTCGCGAAGCCAACTTCGAGGATCTATAAGTTATTGTACAGAGCGATTTAGGCTTTGTTAATTGGCTCAATAGAAAGATGAAACTTAGCTCTACACATTGATAACTAGAACTAATCCTAACTCGCACCATACAGAAAGATATTGAAGTTACAAAACATGAGTTTACCTTTCTGTTTCGGTGTTATTTTATGTGCTGTTGAAACCGAAACTTTAGACCTCTATTCTCCCAACTGGTTACGAATCAGACTTGGGCATAATCACGCAAATTGTAGAGGGATTAGAGATCTTTACAACGAGCTAAAGAAATCGAATTTTGGTTGATTAACGAAGAAGTTATGATTGACGCAAGTTACCTGAAAACGAAGGAAATTCTGGAATTCTGGAAACAGTTTCGCAAGGTGGCTACTTTGGCTCGATTTTCCGGTTGACTCAGAAGGATTTAGGGTTTGTATGAGTAATGGTTGGAAAGAGGAATTGTAGGAGAAGAGAATGGTGAAGACGGCATAGAAAATATCGAGAGATGTAAAAGTTATAGCCGTCTAAAGTTAGGGCAAAGTAAGGGAAATCGGTTCCGAAAATCAGGGAAGAAATCGGCTAAGTGTGGGCGACCCATTACAGAGTGACACGTGGCATCTCTTAAAATTTTGATTCAAAACTTCAATCTAGCATAACTTTGGCTAGGATGATCCGTTTTTGACATTCTTTTTATCGATCTTCATGGTTTTTCATAACCTATTTATTGGTATAGGTTTCATGGCCTGGTTTGACCATTCTCAAAAAGTCAACTCTAAGTCAAAGCTTAATAAGCTTTAAGGTTTCTAGAATTTTATATTGACTTTTATGTTTCAAAACAATGTTCCAACACTTCCTAAAATCTTTATAATATAATTGGAGTGTTTAGAAATTTTCCCAAGATTTATGGACTTATAAATCTTATTATTAAATTCATAATACTATACAATAATATATAATAATTAGGGTTAAATAGGAGAAAACCCCTAAATAAATTTCACAATTCCATATACTAATTTAATATTCATAATTCCATATAATAATTTAATATTCATAACTCCATATAATAATTTAATATTCATAATTCCATATAATAATTTAATACTTAATAGTATTATTAAAGGTTTAATAAAAGAAATCCCCTAAATTAATTTAAATTAATTTAAATTAATTTAGGGGTATTTCATATATTCAAACTCTCTTCAAGTTCTAAGGTAAAACAACTACCTTAATGTTTTTAAAACAATGTATAATCTAGGGTTTACAATGAGATGAAGCTTAAAGCTTGAATACTCATTATATTGTTTGTATATTGTTTAGAAGTTGACAAGCAAACCAAACATCATTACCGATTTTAATCAAGGAAACAAGAAAGAAGTTTGTGAGGAAAAGAGGTAAATGTGCTAACCTAATGTGGTTTAAAGTCTTAGGAGAAATGAGCTTATGTTGCTTATTAAAATGATCTAAGGAGCCAATGGTGAATGACTTAGTAAAATGTTCTCAAAGGCTTAGTAAAAGACATATGTGTTGTTGAGTGTATTTGCAGGTCAAAGGCAAATATAATGTGGGAAATTCAGTGTTTATGATTTATGCATCTTAAGGGCCTAAGAGCCATGTTATTTAAGGGCCTAAGTGCCATGCAATTTAAATTGTGCACTATATTGTGAGGTAGTGCTAAATGTGTGAAGTTTGTGTATAAGAATGTGTTTGATGGATTTTAGTGTCCTTGGTTGTTTGATGGTGAAGACAATGTGTCTTGGTTTAGTAATGTTCTAGGAGAGTTCATGTCAAATTTAGGTAATAAACAAGAAGTTCTAAGGGTTTTAAATGAGTTGGTAAGTTAGGAAATGTTTAGAATGGTTAAGTGTTCAACTAGCGAAAGAAACATGCATTATGGTGTTTAAAGATGTAAAAAGGGCTTAGGCAATGTTCTAGAGGATTTAGAATGCAAAAGAATGCTTTGGGACATTTCAAGATTCATGGTGAGATTGTATTTAGGACTTGTGTATTGTTGGTGAAAAAGGGATGAAGTGATTTGTTGCATGGGAAGCTATAAACTTGTAAAGATGTTCAAGGAGTTGTTTAGGAAGAAAAGATGCTTGGGAGATGATGTTGTAGTGGTGAGGAAACATTATTGGCATAGTGGTCATCATAGGTATGGAACACCACTTAGAAACCTAAGGAGAAAATATCATAAGTGTTAGGAATTTCGGTATGAAATGAGTAAGTGTTTAAGGAGATAGAAAATGAGTTTCTTGGATGTTGTATGAGGGTGTAAGTGTACCAAATGATGTTATAAAACATTAGGAGGCTTTAGGAGAAGTTTGGTGAAGATTTGGCAATGTTTGGGCAAGTTTTGGTGGCGTCCGACCCAGGGGTCCGAACCAGGTTTGGGTCGGACAGCCTCTGTTAGACGCCAGTAAGGTTTCTGGAACGGTCCGACCCAGAGGGCTTGGGTCGGACATGGGTTGGACGTGCGTGTATCTAAGGCGGTAAGTACTCTGGAATGGTCCGACCCAGTCAAGTGAGTCGGACATGGGTCGGACAAGAAGTTTTTCAAACCCGGGAGTCTCTGGAAGGGTCCGACCCAGTTGGTGGGTCGGACAGACCAAATTTTTTTTTTTTTAAAAAAAAACAGTAAGGAATGTGGCAATTGTAGTTAACCCTAGGGGTATAATGGAGGTAACCAAGGTTAAGTTGGGCATTTAAACATGTCATATAATCATGGTTAAACATTTAGTAAATTTGAAGTTAAGTAATTAATTAACCAACATTATTAATCATGTATAGGGGTGACCTACGGTGGAAACAAATCGAAGCAAGGACCAAGGTATGGTTTTCTTGCAGTCTGTTGCCTACCGGTTTACACCGGCTTGTGTGTTGTTTGTTTTTCTGTGTGTTTATGACGTTATAAGACTTAATCGTGTAATGAGTTTACAGTTGTTCATATTATTGTGATGTTGTGATGTGACTCATTTCCCTTGTGTGTGTCTAACAAGACTTACCATTTCTTGTGAATTGTTTGTTAAGTTCCACTGATGAACTTCTAACAAGTGTAACTGGGAAGTGAGGAATCCGGTTGTCCGGTCATGCATGTAAGTTTAAGAGTAGATATATGAATCAGATTCGACTCTTATGTTGTTAAGATTGTTCTCCTTAATTTGGCGTTCGATCTCCCGCTAGCTTCCTCCAAAGCTTACCTATTCTGACTTATGATCGGTTTAGTGGGAACATGTGTTTGTGTGGTGTGTTCGGGTCACTATATCCGAACCATCCGTGACTTAAGTTACTCGTTCGAATAATAGAATGGTAATGAGTGTGTGTAACGAGCTTAACATGAGAGTGAACCATTCTCTAGGCTCTTATGTTATTTAACCTTCTTGGTTTGTGATTATGGAAAGAGTATCCACTGTGTATGTGATGTTGTGCCATGCAATGATGTTGCTATGCCATATGTTATGTTATGTTATGTTTAAAATAAATGTCATGTTATCATGACAAATAGTTACGCGTATCCCGGTAGCCGATGGGCTGCGCGTTAACCATACCAGCCAAGGGTTGCTGACCCCCTCGGGGGCTCCATATTTTTACTGCAGGATGAGGATCGAGGAAGCAGAGTGGCTCTAGATTCTAGGCTGCAGATGTACTTTGTTTATTTTTGGATGTTGGGCCCGGGATACGCCTGTGCTCCCGTGGCGTTATGTATTTTGGTTGTGAACAGTTTACAGTGATGGTTTACAGTGAAAGATGTAAGTAAGTACTCGGTATTGTGTTTATGTATATATGGTTATTAGTTCTATGCTCGGGAGTCTAATCATCAGACCGATACACTTGTATTTAGTCAGCCTTGTTAACCACGTGGGTGGTTGACGTCGTTGTGGCACCAATCGTTTAGTTATTGTTTAGTTGTTTATTTTCCGCTGCGACTCCAGTTAATAGTAAGTGTTCTTTGGTGGATATCAAGGCAAAAACTCAGGGGGAACCAGCTGGTCATCGTCGAAGAACATTTGTTGAGTTCAAGACTTCAATAGTTTGCCGCATCAAAAAGGGGGAAACTGTTGTTGCTGTTTTGATCGGCAAACTCGGTTCAGGACTGACGCCTATGCTGAGACTATTACGAAACGAAGTTTGTCAGTCTTGAACTTACAAGCGTGCGAAGGATAAAATAACAAATAAGATTATACGCTTCGGTAAAAGATAAAAATCTTATTTGATAGATTTTCATACTGTTCCTGTATTTATATAAACAGAAGAAAAACTAGTTGGAAGGTAGTTTTTCGGAGAGAAAGAAAAAGAAGAGTAAAGTCTATATGGCTGTGAGAGCTAGGGTTTGAAGTTCTGTTATAAGCGTTTCCTTTCCATATTGAAACGAGGTTAGCTATGCAAAGTAAGATCTGAGTACTGATTGTAATCATGAGAGTTAAGAGTGTCATGTACTCTTAACGTGTTGAGAGTTTAGATCTCGCGGGAAAGTAGTGTTGTAAAAGCACTACGTGCTTCTTGTGTATCGAGTGCGGTACGTGATTCTAAATAACAAATTCAGTTTACATTTTTTTCTCCCGTCATCGTTATCTGTCTAAACTCTCAGTTTGATACTCATACACAGTAGGGGTTTTTCAGTGTTTTGTATTTATTTTAGTGTCAATCTTATCATTTTCTCATTTATTTTATTCAAATATTGCATTAAAGCGTTAATCTAACAGTTATCATTAATTTCAATATCGTATCCTCCCACAAACAGAACTGTCTAGATAAATAAAATTGTATTATTTTGACGTGGAGTAGCATCAGCGGATGGGTGGGACTTTGTTTATTTCATTGTGAAAGGTGGGACATTGTTAGCAAAGTTGCTAAGTTGTTAAGTTTTCAGATTCCTCTTTCTGAGGCCGGCAGCAAGTCCTACTGGCTATGAGGGAGAAATATGTGATAGATTAAATAAACGGATTCTTTCACGTGGTTGTTTGGGTTTTGTCTGGTCACGTTTGGATCGACTGGTGTGCAGCGGGGAGGTAATCCAATAGTTGGAAAGTGTTGATGAGATGACATGACTGTTCGAATATTTTCTGTATGTTTGCTTTGTCGTTTTATTTTTTACGAGTGAAAAGAGACAGAGAAGACAGCTGGCAGGCAGATGACATGGGGTTATAATTCCAAGTAAGAGTATCTATTTCAATTATCTCTCGAATTCTTCACGTGCTAATCTCTCTATAAGCTTCCTCAAAGTAGAGCAGGGCATGGTTGTCAAAACAGTCCGTTACGTGTTAGATAAGAGAGACAACCTACAACTTGTCCCACTTCATACAATCAATAGAGTTGAGTGGTTCTTTACCTCTCATGGTCTAATTAATCAATGGAGACAAACTCTTTGATAGAGACAACTATGTATTTGTGCCTCTGTTGCTATTATGGTGTCTTACCGTGTAGGATTAGTAGAGGCAACTTTAAAGTTGTCTCTGTTGACAAGACCAATTGAAGTGAGTTTTTTTTGTTTCCATTGTATATGCCTAGGTATGGTTTACGGAGGTAAAAGATCTTCTGAGAGCTGCTGATCAGTATCTATTGGAAAGCTATACCCTAACCCAGGTTAACGAAAAGGCTTATTTTTCATTTATTCTGATTTACCTTGAGTACCTTCTTTGAAATTAGAGGATGATGTCATATTCTTGTTCTGGTTCGGACACCACTTTTAGCAAACTTTTATTCATTGTAGGTTAACCTGATTGAATATGTGGAAGGTACAATTTTGTATTTGATGTGGCGTTAGATGAGCAGGTTTCAAATGACAGAGGTTAATCTCCTTAAGCTCATAGAACATAGAAAGTGCACTAGAGGAAGTTGTTGCCCAAAATGCCATGGTGGAGTATCTGAAGGAACACTTTAGTTTTGTGAAATGTCTACAAAGGTAGGTCAGTGAGGCTTTAGAAGTTTTGGGATACCATATAGTATGACATGATAGAGCTTTAGTGTGTTTTTTTGTTAAATTAAGAGTAGAAATCTCCTTATTTGTACTTGGTGTTGTAGACAATTTTTAATAATGAAGATGTATTCAGAAGAAAGTAACATCTATAATATGTGAAGTATGAATTTCCTGTACAAATTTAATATACTTTTTTCAAAATAAAAGATCAACGGGGCAACTAGACAGTTGCCTCGATTATTTGACATCAACGGAGGCGAGGAGAAGAAGTTTGCCTTTGTTGTTCATTCTTTACACAAAGCAACGGAGGTGAGTTAAAAACCTTGCCTCGCTTGTAAGACATCAACGGAGGCGAGAAGACGAAGGTTACCTCTGTTGTTTATTTTCTATTCAAAGCAATGAGGGCGAGTTTAAGGACTTGCCTCGCTTGTTGAACATTATATGAGGAGACCTGCTATGGTTGCCTTCGTTGCATATTCTCTACACAAAGCAATGGGGGCGAGGCGAGCTGCCTAGGTTGTCCCCGTTGCTAATTTGCCACCGCATACTCCATAGAGCTCAACGGAAGCGAGTGGAGCTAGTTGCCTCAGTAATTTAAGAGCAACGAAGGCGAGTCAGCGCTTGCCTCAATTGTTTGAGATCAATGGAGGCGAGTAAAGTTGCCTTTGTAGTTAAAATCAACAAAGGTAAACATTTTAGCCGCCTCCATAATCAACTGAGGTGACTCTTTAGAGGCAACCTTTTTGTCGCCCCTAATAGTCTATAGAGGCAACTTGTTGGTTTACAGTGGCAATAAAAGTTGCCTCCATAGATGAAACACCCGTGATTTTTGAGTTAGGAAATGCATATTATTTAGTTGATATTAGTGACTTAATCCATATAATGGGTCAGTTATGGAGTTATTGGGTTAGTCCGAGGTTATTATTATTATTGGGCCCAAGGGAGTGAAAATAACTATTCTACCTTTCCTTTTCTCCCTCTAAATTAATTATAATTATAGTACACTCTCCTTTACCTTCTTCTAAATTATTTAATATTAATATTTCCATCTTTTACTAAGCTTACAAGGATTCCCTTACTTCCTTTAAATTAATTACCCAATATTAATTTATCCCTTTTAGATAATTATCTCTCCCTAAGGATAACGCGTTCATCATTATCCCTTCCTGATTTATCGATCAATTTTACTTCTTACTCTATTATAAATTAATTATCTAATTCCTCTTTATTTTCCTTCATATTGGTTGCTTACTAATAATTTATTCTCTCTTCTAAATAACTTACATTATTATTTATTTAATATCTCCCCTTCTCTTTACCAATAATAGTCTATTTATATCACGATCCCCACTCCCTTCTTCTTCATTGATATCGCAATGCTTCACACACTCACTTTCCCTATAATACAAATCTCTCGTCTCTTCTCTGTGTTCTTCAAGTCCCTTCCCTGGTGCTGAATTAGTATTGGAAGGGTAAGGTATTCTACCTAGGTTGGACTTAATTTGGTTCAGTCATGAATTGGGGAAATTCTGATTGATGGTTGTTGTGAATTTAGACCCCGAGTTCGATGACGGGTGCTACCTGTGAATCTGATGAGCTATCTTCTTAGTGGTGTGTATGTAATAAGGTAAATCCCTGTGCTCATGATTGATCTCGATTCGTGGTTGCAATTATCGAAAGATATTTTGAAACGTTGGTTTTGTGATTATTGGGAGATCATTTAAAACCCTGATTAGGGATTTGGAAATTGGAATTCTTTCTCACGTATTGTGAATTGATGATTGAGGTTTATCAATGGAGATTTGATTATGGTTTTTGGGAGCCTTTCACAGGAATAATTGCTTTGTCGATGGGACCCATAGGTGTCCCATATGGATTGTTGGTATTCGTACCTTTTATATATATATTTTTTGAGCTGCGAACAATGAAACACAATTAAGCTCTATGATCTACTCTATGGACAGATGATTCATAGGGGGTGTGCACACTTGATAACTTAGGGTGAGGTGGTGTTTAACGGTCCCATAGGTGACTGTCCTTATTTGAGTTGTGGTTGTTTCCTAATGAAAGCTCCCTCATTGTTCTTATTGATTGCTTGTCTACTGGAAAAACAGTTTTAATTGTTGGTTAAGATTTATCTTGATCAATTGATGAATTGATAAAAAAGGAATTTCAAAACGTATTTTACATAGTGAGGCAGGATTTACTTAGTTTCACTGATTTGCGTGATCCCTTCTGTGTTTGTATATTGTTTTCTAATCGTAGGTATGGATTGCTGAAGTTGGGGATGGGATTCCGCCATCACATTGATGTAGGAGTTGGAATTATTTCTCAGATACAATATTTTGAGATACATGTTTAATATTTGGTTTTGTTGAATTGTTAGAGGCTTAGCCTGAGCACTCGAGAGTAGAGTGTGGCAGTAGCACTCTGGATTTGAAGTATTTTCCGCTGTGTTTTTATGGTAAACATTCACTACATATGCCTATAAAACATTCACTTTCTATTGGCACTAATATTGTGGTCATTTTGTACTCTTTCGAACCCTGTTTTCGTTCTGATTTCGCAACTTTGGACCTGTTTGAATGTCCGTTCGGACATCCATGTTCGGGCAGACCCCGAGAGCATTTTAATTTTTTGCAGTTTTGGTGCGTCCGAACATATGTCCGAACTTACATGTTCGAACAGCATGCGAGGACGGGTCTGAACTGTAAGTCTCGATATTGGTCCGAACTTACATGTTTGGACCAATGTTTGGACCATGTACTTGGGTTTTGTTGGATCTTGTGTCCGAACTTACATGTTCGGACGTCTATATTTTTAACTCTCGACTTGTGTCCGAACATCAATGTTCGGACACAAGTTCAATCACTTTCACCTCCTGTTTGTAAACTCTAGACTTTTGTCCGAACATCAATGTCCAGATACAAGTTCGGACACTTTGGATTTCTCAACATGATTTCTTTCGACTTGTGTCTGAACATCAATGTCTGGACACAAGTGCGAACAGACCTTCTTTCTCAATTTTAAGACTCGTTTGAAGAACGTTTTCAATTCCGTTTGTGACGTTAGACCCGTATCGACACGTTCTTTCATTTGAGGCAAAATCCAGGGTGTTACAATAGACATTATATGTAGTAGTGGTGGTATGATGAACCAAACCATTATAGTTAGATAATTAGGATTTGAGGGGCTATTTATAAAACATCAGAGGGGCCTCATCATGAAAATATTATATTATATGTATATTTATTGTTTTTTTGTTCAATTTTTTTTTTTTTGGGGGGGGGGGACAAAGATGTTAGTTTACTTGTTTTAAAAGAAACTGCATTGAATAAAATAACAAACTTTTATTGAAATTTAGGGTTTTCTTATGCTTAAACTAAACCAAAGCTAAAAGTATGTGTTCGTATTTGCTTTTTTAGTTCATCAGAGATGCTAGTTTAGTTATGCAGAAACTGAACTTAATTGAAAGGAATAACAAACATATTTCTCTAATTTTTATTGTACTGAAACTAAACTAAATTGAATATCTTGTGATAGTGTTTTTAGCTGCTTATTATATCTATTGTATAACAAACATTGTACTTGTTTTATGCCATTGAAGTAAAGGATGACGCTTTTGGGTAGTCTTCTATTTTGATTTTTGATACTTTGAAATTATTTGCTAGGTGACAGTCTTTTGTATATCTTTTAACTTATATTTTCAAAACTTATACAAAGATAATCTTGAATCTACAAAAAATGACGACGCCTACCTATGACATACTCCCTTTGTTAAAAATATAGGTTATTTTAGTATTCAAATTTTGTTCTAAAATATAAGTCATTCTAGCTTTTTCACTTACTATTTTCCATATTTGATCCTTGCATTTAATGCAAAAAATAATTAGTATTTAGATAAAATAGTAAAAAAGTAGGGGTATATGCATCATTTTTTAACTTTTCTTAATAAGTGCACATTTCTAAGATGACTTATATTTTTAAACGGAGGGAGTAACATATTGTGTAGTGAAGAACCATGTAAGAAATATAGACGGTGTATATTGTAATTATGTGTTGCTACATCTTTTGAGATGTATTTTGCTATCACCAGTTAAGAAAGCAGGTTGTAAAATATATTATTTGAATCTAAGTGAATTAATATTGTCTTATATTCTTAGACTATGTCATTGCGATTATAAATGTGCAGGTTATATATATATATATATATTATATAATCTGTTTGCTAGATGATTGAGCATTATATAATGGTGGATTTAGTATTACATGACATTGAAGTGCTAGTTGCTTTCTAGTTTGATTGTTTTTATTTGCACCTTTTATCTAGTTTGTTATCATTATACAAGGTTATATACATTAAAAAAATGTACACCCAATTTTAAGTTAACCTGAATTACTGTTCCACCTTAAATGGTTAACCTGAAAGCGGTTAACTGACGTAATGTAACACCCCTACTAAATCCGGCTCCTAATTATGATATAAACGTCGTACCAAATAAATAAATCACAGTGGTAAATAACAGACTGTCGTTCTA
Source organism: Limonium bicolor (assembly GCA_023374045.1). Taxonomy (NCBI): domain Eukaryota; kingdom Viridiplantae; phylum Streptophyta; class Magnoliopsida; order Caryophyllales; family Plumbaginaceae; genus Limonium; species Limonium bicolor. The sequence continues at coordinate 219,071,190 of CM041779.1, forward strand.
ATGGTGTCACTGTTATCACTCGCCCATACGGGTGATAACTAGTTACATGATAATCAACATACGAAACGTATTCCCGCAGTGATCACAAGAGATAGATAGTAGTGCTTAAACAATTTAAAACAAATCCAACAACAACCGCTATTACAAACCCGTACTCGTGAGCGTCTAACCAGAATACACCTCGGTATACACAACCCGAGTCCAAAATAACATTATTAATAAGTCGTACCAAGTCCTAACCAACAGTAACCACGACTGTCGCGCCCCGCGTCGACACACCAACTAATCTCCTGAAATAAAAATGGTTTGTGGTATGGAATCAGCCCCTGCTGAGTATGTTATCACATGCCCCGTCATGCCTCCTCGAACCCCTCAGTTAATTGGTCGAGAGCATGAGATTCGTTACATGCAATACCGTTTTAATATTTAAACTGTAAAAACATTTAACAGTAATATTCATACAGTAACATAACCATTACCACACAAAATATAAACCACACAGTATAACCAGTGAACAACAAGGCGAAGCAATGAGAATAATAAACAAGTATCATCTCCCGTTCTTGGTATAGAAACCAATATTATTCGCCACTGTACAAGTCTCAGCTGTAATAAATGTTCAGTTATATCTAGTGACAACGCCTCGTTAAAAACGACGAGTCTCTAAATTACCCATAAACTATGGCGGGTCACCCACGGCAGTAGCCACTCCAGCGGTAGAGTCTCCGACCAACGAGCCATCCTAGCTCACGGGAAATTTTCTTGATACTTGCGGACCCGTACGCAGACATCCTGGTATCGTTTTTGTGATCATAGCGCGCACCAAGAGCCACATCCTCTTGACTTTGTTATGCTTAATTAATTATACCATCGCATCGCATTACCAATTTTTCTAACACAGCAGACTAAGGTCATAGTCCAATCCGGAGTCTGTAAACTCGGGATCCAGTGTTAGATACGAGAGCGGCGTTTAAAAAGGCCAATGCTCCGTATTAAAGTCTTGGATAATACGTATATCTTATTATCCTAGTGCTACAATGTTTTTCTGACGATCCTTATATTTATATATAAGATAGCACCATAGCCGCTAGTTTGTTTTATATATAGGTCCATATATACGAACCAATACTGTTAACTCAACAACAGTAAATAATAAGCAGCTATAAATATACAGTTCATGCATATTTATTCACACATTCAGACAAACAATCTTATCACAGATCACACAGAAGTCTGAACTGAGGAAGCCCTCAGAGACAATCAGAGAAACGTAACAACATACCGTTCACCCTGACTGTATAACGGTGGAGTATGAATCAGCTAGATCCGATGCTCCGTGTGTCTTCTCTAACTGTCTAAACAATACATAACACTACTGATTAACATCCTGTATAATAACATAACTCTATGGTACCCCATACCGTCACTAATACCTCCCGGTTAACCCCCCGTTATTAACTGTCAACGTTTGTCGGGTTTTCGGCTTAACTCGAGATTTGGAAAAAACATTATATTACATGCGTAGTCTTGTCTTGTATATTAATATACTTAATGTTGAACTTGTTATCGCATGTAACCTAATATACCCTTGTATATCATATAGTTTGTTTCTATACTGCATGTATAATTCTTTATCATATATTATACATTTCACCTTAGTATTAATTTTCCTAAGGTTTGTTTTTCCAAGTTTAATGGAGTATAATTCCTATGCAAAAATACTTTGAATTATTGAAATACCCCAAACTTAGATATGGTGTTTAAGTAACAAACTAAGATATAAGAAGGCTAAATAATGCCTTAGAAACATTAAGGAACCATTTTAGTCAAAGAAAATATAAGGAAACACCAAAAGAGCAGTTTAAGCAAAAACGTGCTCTAAGCTTGGAGAGACTTGGGTGAGTACCCAAATATTGTTCTAAGACCTTACTAATATCCTAATGGTCATTTTAAACCAATTACCAAAGAAAACCAAGCTTGAAAACAAGTTCAAACACAAAATGTGCTTTAAGGAGTCTTAAAGCACATTTTTGAAAAATTGTCTTGTAAATAGGTTTTGAGTGGCTAAATGTCCATCATTAATCTTTAATTAACATGTGCACTAATTAGTATCACATTAGGAAGTCTAAATCAATGGGAAATCAAAAATTTCACAATTATGTGCCTTGTTTAGTGAATAGTAACCAAATAATGCTAGTTTAGACATTAGTCAAAGTAAGTCAATTAAATGGTCAACAAAGACCACAATCTACCTTATTTGACCAAGGGGCCGGTTTTTAAGTGTGACTCACCACACTTATCTAGCTAAGTAATGAATAAAGCAAAAGTAAGTAAATTCACTATTCACCTTTTAACATAATATCTTACCTTTAGTAGTCCTCTCTCCTCCTTTCTTCATTCTTCATCTTACCCATGAATTTTCCTTGCTCTCTTTCTTCTCTCTCACATAAGAAGCAACCTCCATGCTAGCTCCATCTTCTTATGCCCACATCTTGCTCATTTAAGCTCCAAAATCAAAACCAAGTACATATATCTCTTAGTTAGCTCAAGCTCTTCCTTTCTATCTTTTCAAAACTTCAAGAGCCTCATTTTGGAGCCAAGGCAAACTACCATTAGAGGAGGAAACTCAAGCTTGGAGACTCCATTAGCTTCTCCATTCTCTTAAGGTAAAGAATATGTAAGAAAATATAGGTTTCCATCATTTTCTCTCCATCTCCGAAAATTATCACTCATGGGGTTCCATTTTTATGCCTTGTTATAGCTTGTTTTCTACTCTTCAAAGGATAAAGGAGGTCCTTCTTGCTTCATATCCAAGCTTGTCTTGAGAAACCAAGGTAAAACAATCAATTTAATACCTTAAAACACATTTTAACCTAGGTTTTTATTCCTTAAGGTTAGTGTGTTGTTTAGTACTCATTGGAGTCATTGAATTTTGGTTAGAACATTGGCAAGGAGAACTTGATTTGGTGACCGAGATTGAGCAAAGGAAAACCTAAGGAAGAAAGTTTGTGAAGCTTGAAAAAGAAGAAGGTAAATGTCTTACCTTAAGGTGTTTAATGCATTAAGGGATGGGATTTAGGTATATGATGAGTGTAGCTTAAGGTTTATATTAGAAAAGGGCTATATATAACCTAGGAGAAACAATGACTATGTTTGAGAACTTGTGACTAAGGAGCCAATGAGAAAAGAGGTAGTTAAACAATGTTGAGATGAATTACAAGAAGCATTTTATTTCAATGGGAGCCTTGTTGTGTGTATTCGCAAGTTAAAGGCAAATATATGTGGAAATTCAGTGGTTAAGATTATTGTCATTTAAGGGCCTAAGTGCCAAGCATTTTAAGTATATACACTATATGATGATGTGGTGTAGTTTTGTGTGCAAATTGTGTGTTAAGATGTTGTTGTAATGAGAATTTGAGTGATCTTGGTTGTTTGATGGTGAAAAACCAAGTGTTTAGGTGTAACAATATACTAGAGAACCCATGGAAAAATTAGTGGAGAACCTAAGTGTTTAAGATGTTCTAAGGAGATTTCATGACTAGGATAGTACTAGGAAGTTTAGAGGTAGTCTTGAAGGAAAAAGAGTGAGTTTAAGGTGTTCTCGTGAGTTAGAATGACTTAGGCATTATCATGGAGGATCTTGGAATCAAAAGAATGTTTAGGTATGCACCAAAGGCAATTTGAGAATGTATTTAGGAAATATGCAATCTTGTTAGGAGAAGGGTAAAGTAATGTGTTTAGGAAATATGCAATCTTGTTAGGAGAAGGGTAAAGTAATGTGTTTAAAGGTGAAGAGACTTCATGTAGTTACATAAAGGAACCTAGATGTTGAAAGATGCTTGGGAGATGATGTTATGGTGGTGAGGTAACATTTTGGCATAGTGGTTATGATAGGTATGAAACACCACTTAGAACACCTAAGGAAAATATCACAAGTGTTGAGAGATTATGTAAGGAATTGGGTTATAGGGCTAGAGATGGAGATGGGCAAGTTTAGGATGTTATTTTGGTATTATAATATGCCTAAGATCATGTGTGAAGTTTGGGTGATTTATGGATGAAGAGAACAAGTGTAACAACACTTAGAACAATGCAAAAGAAAGAAATCTGTAGCTGGTCCGGGACTTAAGTCCAGGGTGAAGTCCCGGACCAACCTAAAATTTTTGCCGAGAGTTGCTTCAACCATAGGGTCCGGGACTTAAGATTTGTAAGAAGTTCCGGACCACCCCCTAATTTACCCCCGAGGATTTTAGCTTGCAATGGTCCGGGACTCGAGTCCCATACAAAGTCCCGGACCACCACATTAAAATAGCCGAGAGTTTGAACTAAGTATAGGTCCGGGACTTAGGTTGAGGACGAGGTCCCGGACCACACTAAATATCATGTTTAAGCTTGGGAAGTGTTAGGAAATGGTGTGAATTATTTTGTATTGATGTTACAAGGTTATTAAGGGCATGTTTGGTGGGTGTAATGGTTATTAAGTGGGTGAACAAGTATATAGATAATGAAGAAGCGATGCACTTAGAAGTTAAGTTAAAAAAACCATAAGGCTTAGTGAAAAACAATGGGAAAAAAATTGTTGTCTAGGGAGGTTAAGTAATTGTATTAAGTTGAATTGAATAATAACCTAAAACTGAATGAATGTTTCAGGACTTGTGAGTTGGGACTTGGAAGGAGATAAACCAAACAATGTCGACGGTGAACGGTACAGTCTTTCTTGTGACCTGCTTGCTAACGAGGTGTCCCTCGGCTTGTGTGCTATCTGTTATTTGCTATGACTAAGACAAGATAAAGCATGCAACCGGATATTAATGCTCTCGTTGTGTATGTGTTTTTCTTCACACTGACCATGAGGCTTAAGGATAGCTACTAACTAAGCTTGATACTTATTAAGTTAAGGTGAGGATTTGTACATTGGTGATTGTTGGTTAATACCCGTCAAGGTTTAACTAACACTTGGTATTAAGACTTTCACTAACCGTACTTGGGGGGAGTGAGGAATCCGGAATGGTACCGACACATGTGTATTGGGGGAGGTCGGTATCTGAATCAGATCCGACTTCCAAATAAGACTTGTCATTAGACTCGTCGCCTAGGGTGAACAAACCGACCCGACCACCCGGACTACTGTTTGAGGTGGGAGGCACATTAAGGATGGCGTGGGGGGATCAAGCCTACATCCCCAACAATTTAAGAAAGGTAGCTTATTGCCGGATAGTGCACTGCTACCGGCTAGGGTTAACCAAGCCCTACAAAGATAAGCAACCAATTAAGGGCTAACCAATCTAATAGTGGAACGGTTGGCAATTATAAGGTTAAGGAGATTGTGGATCTAAGGAGTTAAGAACTAACTCACTTATTAAGGGAACGCCTGAGTCGTTCATTTGCATATGAGCTATTTATGTTCATTGTGGTTTGTTGGGTTATTGCGTTTCATTTTATGCTTGTTATGCTAATCAACTTCCATGCTATCGACAATTAGTCGTCGTAGCCCCGTTAGCTTGGGGGCCATGAGAGGGTCGTACCAGCATTCGTGCTGACCCCCTTTGGGGGCTATTTTTACACTTGCAGGTAAGAGGCCGATGAAGTCACACCACGAGAGTAGGAGCGGGTAGCCCTAGGTGGGACTTTATTTTGAGTACGGGTAGCGCCTGTGCACCCGTCTGTTAGTAGTTGAACATGAAGATATAATATGTGGTTTTGAAGATACTTAAAACTCGGATGGTGTATGTATTTGGAATGTACAGTTGTAAATATTTAAGTAACAGTATTTCTTGTTGATTAGACCGTAGCAAGGTCCTGGTGATAGTTTATTCCCGCTGCGACGTTTATGTATTATTTGTTTAGTTGCGATAACCACGATTGGCTTAGGACGGGGTGTTACAAAAAGTGGTATCAGAGCGTAGTTACGCTCTGATACAGAAATACCAGACATGAGTAACCACCGAGTTAGGATATAAGTTAAGTAATAAGTGACGGGTTAAGGGTGTGAGCTGTTAGTGTGAGTAGAGTCAGATGACCACTAATAAGTGTGGATCGTCTTTACCGTCTACGGACGTTATAAATTCGTTAACCGAAACAGTGGTGGATACGAATCTAATGTGAGTTATGATTGTTCAGATGTCAGGAAGGAGAGGCCGAGGCCGTGGTCGAGGGGACGAGACTGAGATACCGGAAGGGCAGTCACACTTAGCTTTTGCTTGTCCTCAAGCAAATACAGAATATGACTACTCTTAAGGACCGTAGTATTGAAACTTAGGATCAAACAACTGCTGATGGAAAACAAGCAAAATGACAATCAAAAGAAAAGTTCTGCTACTAGCTGTAGGTTTTCGCAAACAGTGAAAAAGAGTGAAGTTAAAAGCATGGAGAAGTTAGATTATAGAAACTGAAACAGAATAGTTTGGGATCTTCCACCATTTCTTTCCTCTAACCTTTGGATGACAAGGGGTGTGAAGTAACACCTTATTCCATGATACCTTTCAACACCACATACTCATGATCAGAATAAGCAAAATCGAATTACACATTTAACTTTTCAAAGTTCATTTTCCTTAATATTCTATTCTGCCATTTGCATATTTAATTCATCCCCTCAGACTTTTCTCTTCACCCATGTAGCGGCTTTGGGCCTTCTATCCCAGATCACAAGACCTTAGGTAGATGGGTGATGAAGCACCCCAAGGACTTAATAACCGAATGAAGAGGCCTGTTTTGGTTCAGAAATAAATTTCAATTCAGATCAGCGGAGTACCTTGCCTTATCCTTTCATACCAAACTTTCTTATCATTCCCAAAATCCTAAACTAGACTAATTCAGTTTTCATAATCAGCTAATCCACCAAATTTCAGTGAAAATAGATTCAATTTGGATAAAACTATACATACAAACAGCCAAAAGCAGAAAGATTCTTGAGGTGGCCATCAGGCTTGTTTTCAAAACCTCAACAAAAATTTTCACCTGGAGATTCAATATTATTGGCACTTAAAAGAAGCAATTCTTTCAAAATAAAAGGACAAACAAAAACAAATGTGGCATTAAGTGCAAATTGTCAATATTTAGAAAGTACCCCTACTTCCTCACACTTAAGAGGAGCAATGTCCTCATTGTTCACAAATTAAAACCAAGAAAAGGACTTTCTAAATATTGCAAACTCATCAAGGATTTCATTCAGGACAATGATGACTAATATAAAAATGATCTTTAAGCATAAAAGTCATGATAGGCTGAACATAAACATTAAAAATAAGGAGAAACTGAAACTCCCCTGATATCGTAGATTGAGAAGGTTCCCTTCCTCACAGTTAAGCTTGAACAAAGGGGGTAGGGTTCCTCACACTTGTGTTCCAGCAAGTGTCCAGTCCAGCCTTGAGGGTACATCAATCACCATAATAAAAATTTCAACTGTACACACTCACAACTACCACAAAAAATGCTGAAAGTGTTGCATTAAAAGTACAGGCACCACTGTCATCTCTGAATGAAAGAAAAACAAAAATAAAACCAGAAAACAAAAATAAAACATAAATTTAACCACTGGGTTGCCTCCCAGTAAGCTGCCCGTCTTTATAGTCTTTGGCTAGACTGCCGCTTTGTTATCCTGGATCAAAAATAAAAGTAGACAACAACTTTGCCAGGAAAACAAAGTAGGCAGTAATTAAAAGCAAACCACCTGGATCAAAACAAAACGTTACTTTGGCAAATAAAATAGGAAAATGAATACTCCACAAAACCTGATGTTTGAGGAGATATTGTTGGTAACGCTGCTCAATCAGAAGACCAGGTGTGAATGGCTCTTCTTCCTCAAATTGGAGGATGTAAACATCCTCCTTCTGTTGTTGAGGCTTCAGGAGGCAAGGTGGGAGTTGCTGATGACTTGGTGGTAGCGGCTCTTCCTTCTTAAATTTGAGGATGCAGACATCTTCCTCAAGTGTTAAAGGCTTAATGGAAGATTCTTGATGGCAGACAATTGTTAAGGAAGCTTCAACTTCTTCAATGTCTCTGGGATTAACCACATCAGGTACCTCCACTGGTTCACAGATAGGTGCAGGCAGAATATCTTCAAATACTGGTTGCTCTATTAGAGTTGAGGTTGAAGGAGTAGGGGAATATAAATTCCCAAATAATCGCTCCAACTCTTCATCAGACTCCTCTTCAGCTTCAGAAATTATAGGCTTGGAATGATCTTCACCCATCAAAGTCTCTACTTGAGATTGGTCCACTAGGTTCGAGTAACTTTGGCTATGGGAGAATTCCAATTGTTGTTGTGCTAACTGCTGCGAGATCTGATTAAGTTGCCTTTCCCAACTCTGGTTTATAGCTTCTTGCTCGGAAAATTTGGCTTCTAAACTGGCAAACCTAGCATTCGTGATTTTCTTTTGCTCTAGAAGCTGCTCTAGCATACTCTCTATCCTGCTCGTATCCTCCCTAGGAGGCTCCTGATATGCGTAGCATTGCTCGACCTCCATCTGCATTATAGTCTGCTCACCTCCCCACCAATAAGGTTGTCGATAAGACGATTGTTGCGGTTGGTAATAATTCTGCCGCCTGAACTGGTTATAACTTTGATTACCCGGCTGATTATACCTGTTCAAATTCTGCTCTATGTTCATTATTGTAATCGTCGTTTCCAACTGTGTCAACACTCTCCTCAATTCATCCATGTTATCCTCCATCTTTTCCTACAAAAATAAAAACAAAAATAAAAAGTAAAATAGAACTAAAAATAGAAAAGAAACACAAAAATAAATTTAACTAAACAAAATGACAAAGAGAAACAAATATAAATAAAGAGAGAAATGCTAGAATAAATAACAAATAAAGAAATGAAAATAAAAAAAACAGAAAAATAAAAACAAAAATAATGAAGATAAATAAGAATTAACAGAAATCAAATAACCGTAATCGAACACAAAAAATCGAGTAAAATCTAAACTACCATTAAAACGATTATATCTAAACAGAACAACTGAAATTAAGTTAAATTGAACAAACTTGCACGTAATCTCAATTAATCACTCAAAAAAAAAAAAAATTGGATAGAACTTTACGTGCAAAATAAAGTAAATACACGAAAAGGGGAAAAAAAAAAATGAGACTGAACGAGATCGATGGGTATGAAAAGAATTATCAAACCAATACTAAACGAAGCACTGAACTAAACGAAGGGTATGGAAAAAAAACTAAGTGATCTTAATACTAAACGAATTCGTAAAAACGATAAACAAAGCAAACGACTATACTTGTCCAAAGTCAATACGGAAAAAAAAAGCAACACAATATATCAAAATCGAATATTATCAAAATAATAAAAAATAAAATAAAATCTCAATCAAATTAAATAAATATGTCAATTAACCGTGCCAGAGGTCCCCGGCAACGGCGCCAAAAACTTGTTACCAGAAATATGTTACTATCTCTACCTAGGCAGTGTACCTATCGTTTTGCGGAATAGTGAATTGAGTGGGGTTGTCGATCTCAGGGACCTCGTTCAATTAATTGACAATTTATTTACTAACCGAGAAAATTAAACTAAGAAAACAGGAAACGTCACTTTTTCAGGTTTTACTTAATCTAATAAAAAGAATGACTAAACAAACTAGCATAAAATAATGAAATAGTAAAAATATAAAAATAAACTAAATAAAGAAATAAAGATTGAATCTAAAGAAGCACCCCGGATTGTTCTGCAAACCTTCACTTTATTAATCTATCAATAAACTCTTCCCTAATTCTGCAATAAACTCAGGAATTATAAATAGTTCGTTGACCGGTCCCTGTACAACGAACCCTAACTAACTAAAATAACAAGCCGCAAACCATGCCCAAGTTATCAAGTTAATAGCATTAAACACAATTCCTATTGGAGACAGATTAACCTATAGGTAAACCATGCTTCTAGTCGTTAATCCGGTTTAACTACCTATGTCTTGTTAACTAATCTCAGCGCCGCATTTTGATTAGAAAACTACAAATATTGTTTTAATAATTAGCTAGAAAATTAAAGCACATGAAGAACAGGAATTAAACTACTGCAATTATAATCAGAGAAAAGATTACAAAATAAACATAAAGATTCGGTTTACTACCCCAACCCGGGGAACTAAACTAACTACTCAAAAATAAACATGTAAGTAACAAAAATAACAATGAAATAATGAGTAACAATGGTAAATTGTGGAAGTGATGGTGGACTAATATATGGTGATGTGTGGCGGTGGATATTGAAGATGGTGTGGTGGTAGTCGACGGCACTGTGTGAATGGGATAGAAGCGAATTGAGAGGTGCGAGGCCTCAGCCTCCCGTGTGTGTCGTGGGATCGATAGTTGCGTGAATATATATCCTCTCCTCTCAAAAATACGGCGCTGGTCCCTTTTTTTATCAAGTCCCCATATTGATAAAATAATATCAATCGTTTCTCTGCGTCAAAATGTGTTGCAGCCCCATCCGTATGTTGGTGAGTATGATGATGATTTTATCATCATAGTACATTCTGTCAATGTAGTACGTGCTCCAACATATGATTGCCGAGAGAGTCCAATCGGATGGCCTTCGATCAATATCAAAAACCATATACTATCTCCGTTTTGCTTCCCGTTTGTTGCGTTAGAAATCTAATGAGAAAATATATGTATTTCCTAGACTTTTCACTGCATTACACACATAAAATATATCAGTTCACATCAAAACATAAATCTAAGGAAAAACATAAGATAAGTGAGAAATATGACATGAATAGTTATAAAAATAGGAAGAATTAAAGCCCTAAAAGTATATATATTTCACACATATCAGGCAGACGATCGCAGAGATCGTAGCTGCCGCCTTAGGGCACATGGGCTATCAGCCTGGTGTGGGTGCACCACCTCCACCGCCCTAACCCCGGGAACCGAATTGGGTGAAGAGCCTTGCAGACCTTCGACCCGCACATTTTAAGGGGGAGACCGATCCCGCCAAGCTCGAGGCGTACATCTCCGAGCTGGAGACCACCGTTGAGACCCTTGACGTCCCTGCTGGGATCAAGGTGCATCTAGCTGCGTTTAGAGCTGATCAGTCGGGCGGGCGGGCCGGGTTCGGACCGGGCCGACTATGATTTTTCAGCCCGTCGGCTTAAAAAATATGTCCAAGCCCGTTTTAAAAAAATTCAGGCCGGGCCGGGCTAGGCCCGGTTTTTTTCCACCTGTGCCAGCGCCCGGCCCGCCTGGCCCAATTTTAACTCAATTTTCGCTTAGTATGGAAAAAAATCTAATGTTTTCTTAAAAAGCAAGCATGATTAGAACTTGTAACGACCCCAAAACCGGCCTAGGAGTTAGGGCCGTTACACGCCGCGAGTCTACTACCTAACGTCGCAAGGCTCTAAGCAAAACGAAACCCAAAACCAAATTACAAACTTGTATAAATACCAAAAGAGTTTACAAGATCTAAATACTTATAAGTCAAATACAAGGAGAGGCCGAAGGCTACACAAATCTAAAGCGTCCAACGCGCAAAGTAAACAAAGTCAACAACACGTAAGCAAACGAAGCTCCAGCAAGCAAAAGAGAGAGAAGATCCCACGAGCTCAATCTGCAACAAGTAAAGGGGTGAGCTAAACAGCCCAGCAAGCAGAAGACTTCCTCAAGGAAGCCCACTCAAAACAGAAGTAGAAGAATAGTTTATAACAGAGAAGAAGGCGGAGTCAGCAATATAATCAGACAGAAAGGAAGGAAGCACAAAACAGAAGCAGAGCAGGACGTCACTTCAAATCATAGTCGGACTTTCAGAAACGGATACAAAAGAGTGGGACACTAGACACAGCTGACACATCAGAAGGACTCACATAACGTCCTATGGATCCGAAGATCCCACAACAGAAGCCGTAGAGACAGCTATGGACCCGTCGGTCACTAAACATCCAAGGGACCCTGAGAGATAGAACAGAAGGGAACCCAAGGGAATAACAGAAGGAATTCCTGCGCAGCATGCTACGGGACAGCCAGACCCGACTATCCAAGGCTCAGAAGCTAAACATCTAGGTCCCAAAACAGAAGCTTTACAAAACGAAGCAGAAGCCTTTAACAGACTAGAACAGAGGCCAAAGCACATCAAACGGATCATAATCCTTACCAAAACAAAAGTCATACAATGACTAGCAAACACGAATAGCAAACGGAAGCGTAAAAGCTCAAACACTCTTTCAGAGCAAATCAGAGTTCAAAGGATTATCTAAGACTTTCAAATCAAAGTACATATACATGTACCAAAACATATCAGAACAGATAGTACTCGAAAAGAGGAATCCAACGCCGCAACCGGCACTCAAAACGGAGCTAAAACGAAGAAGGTTATGCCAAAAACAGAGGCTTGTCCGAACTTGCGTCCGACCTTGCAAGTTCGGACAAAAGCCGAGAAGCCAAACCAACGCAGAAAACACAGTGTCCGAACTTCAATGTTCGGACCGAAGTTCGGACACAATCTTCGGAAAAGTTTCGAGGGAAGTCCAGAGCTTCGAAACTCGGAAGTTTCACAAAATAGAGGTGTCCGAACTTCGATGTCGGACCGAAGTTCGGACACCTCAAAGTTTCGAAAAAAAAAACGCGCCGGAGCATGTCCGAAACTTCATCCTTCGGACTGAAGTTCGGACGGCGCAACAGAGGCGAAATCCAGGAAGAACGAACGTGCAGAAGAAAAACATCCAAAACTCCCAAACTCACACAAAACTCACAGAATGGTAAATCAGTACCCTCGGGGGTTTTAACCAGGCAATTAACAACACAAAACGGGAGAAAACGCACAAGCAACACACGAAGTCAGATACGAAACAGATATTAAAAGCAGTCCCCGAGGGTGAGCAAACTACCCCGATTCCATCCCCCACTTACCTCACATCCGACGCTAAGCCACCTGTAGACTCTACAATCTCTTCACTCGAATTACATCCCGAAATCACAATGCTCGCACAAATCAGAGAGGGCCAACAGCGAAGAAGGAGAAGCAAGGAACTTGACCGACGAACAGCAACGCACACTCGGACTCTACGGATTGGAATCATCAATGCAGAAGCTAGACAGCAGGCTAATTAATTTGCAAGATTGGGGAGTTGTGAAGAAGAGAGCAAGAGAGGGGAAGTTTTCGGCAGAACGGGAGTTGAGAGGAGAAGGAAAACGGTCGAGAGGGATGATCGAGAATAAATGAGAGAGAATAAAATAAGAGTTGGATATCTAAATGAATTAGTTTCTAACTCTCCAACTCCCTAATTAGTAAGAAGAACAAAGGACCAGATTAACCCTCCTTCCTTCTAACTTAGGAATTATATTGTGACGACATAATCCACTAAAATAAGTTGGAAAGTTATAAAGCTCCCGTGCGACTTTGAAACAAGATGAAATAAAAAACAGAAAAAAAACTGGGGCATGCATAACATTATACCCCCTTAAAATGAATTCGTCCTCGAAATTCGACGAACCCGGAATACACACGATGCACCTCAGGTTGCAGGAATACTACAAACTCTAAGGACATGCAGAATGAAGCTCACAGATCGAAGAGTCAACCACACAGGAAGTTGACACCCAAAACAGGATTCAGAACCGATAGCTTGACAGAAGGACAGGCAGAATATTACTGGTGCAACACTTTAGAGCACGGAAGGCAACACTTACATCTCACAGAGCTAACACACCACATTGAAAACTGACTTGCTGACCGAAGGAACGAAGCAGAGGTAGCTAAAAACTAACCCTGAAAGCATAGGAGCCACACCCAGACTCACCACTGACTAACAGACATGGAACATACCAGAAGGTCCCCACAATCTCAGACTAAGGCACAGGAAACACACTCCACATCGCCAATCATACCCATGCTAACACACCGAACCTACTGGCTCAAACGCTAACAAAAGAACGAAGCAGAAGGTTACTGAAGGTTAGGCCTGAAGGAACTGGAACATTATCATCTCACTACTAACTGACTGACAGAAGAGCACAATTAGAAGGTCACCAACACTTAGTCTCAAAGCACAAGAGAAGCACTCACTCACCTTTGAAACTCGCATTACAAAGATCCAGCCTTCAGAACATACTAGCAGACTCACTGATAGAAGGAACAAAGCAAAAGATTACCCAACCACTTAACTTTAGGGCACCGAAGGAGTACTCACAATCTCAGAGCTCTATCTTACACGGGCCAGCTCACCGAATCACTGACTGTCTCACAGATAGAAGGAACCAAAATGGGAATTACTAAAAAGCTCAACACCAAGGCATGGAAAGAACCCTCACACTTCCAGAAACTCTAACTTTGCACCTATCACACGTACCTCTCAGATTGATTCACTAACGGAAGGAGCAAATCAGATAGTTACAGAAGGTTAAACTCAAAGCATATGCACAACACTGAGACTCACTACTGACAGGCTAACAGAGGAACTCAACAGAAGGTTAGCCCCAAGGCGCAAGAAGAACACTCACCCAATTCAGAGGCTCTAACCTCATAGAGCTAGCACTCAAAGTTTACTGGCTGGCTCGCTAACAAAAGAAACGGAACAGATGATTACTGAAGGCTAAGCACGAAGGTTCAGGAAGCACAGAAAAGATAACCACTCGTCTCAAAAGCTCTAACTTGCTCGAGCCAACACCCAACCTCACAGGAAAATTCACTGACAGAACAAGCAAAGCACAAGATCATAGAAGAGAAAGCTTAAAGGATTAGGGCAGCACTCGCACTCGTTGCTGACTGCCAAACCAAAAGAACATAACGAAAGGTTACTAAAGCTCAGCCTAGAGGCACAGAAGGAATGCTCAACTCTCCCAGAAGACGTCCTTCTACAAAGGACCAACCAAACAAATCTCTCGAACCCACGCCACAAGCCACTCAGAACCAAAGCTCAACACACCCTCTGCAACACACACTGAAGCACCCATTGGCTCACATCACACAACTCAAAACCCTCAGCCAAGATTCTCACCTAAGCACAGAACTTCACAGTCTAAGCTCACACCATAACCCGCTCAGAACTAAAGCACAACCTACACTCTGGAACACACGCTGAAGCACTCCTAACCCATCACACAACTCAGACCTCGCAATCCAAACCCACACCTAAACACAGAACATAAAGACCAAGCGCACACCCGAACTCACATCATAACCCATCACCTTACTCAACTCGTAGGCCATACTCACAGCACATCCAACCAAGAGCTAAAGCACACACCTAGCCGGATCGCATAACTGAAACACTCTTGAACCATGTCACAACTTATCACACAACCTATCCTCACCAGAAGTCACACACGTGACTCCGCACAGCACACTGCCCAATCAGAACACACAACTAAAAACCACCAAACTCACAACCAGTATCTCACATCATCCAACCCATCCAATTCCACATGCCACACAACCCAAACATATCTGACTAACACCCAACACACAACACGACTGACTCAACAAAACACACCACCGAAGCTCACAACTGAAACTCGCATTCGGTCATCCTTTCCCAAAGGACCCGACTCCCTCGGATTCAGACTCAAAGCACAGAAAGCACATAGACAATCAGACACTACGCTTCCGCTGCGCTACTCTGTTAGTGGACAACCACAGAGCAGACGCACTCAATAGACTCCACGAAACAAGCAAATCATACAACAAACAGCAGTCAAGTCACGCAGCAGGCAGTACACCGCACATAACAGGCAAGGACACGGAAGCGTAGGCATGCAGACACCCACAAAACCCCAAGAAAGCCAAACCTGGCTCTGATACCACTAAATGTAACGACCCCAAAACCGGCCTAGGAGTTAGGGCCGTTACACGCCGCGAGTCTACTACCTAACATCGCAAGGCTCTAAGCAAAACGAAACCCAAAACCAAATAACAAACTTGTATAAATACCAAAAGAGTTTACAAGATCTAAATACTTATAAGTCAAATACAAGGAGAGGCCCGAAGGCTACACAACTCTAAAGCGTCCAACGCGCAAAGTAAACAAAGTCAACAACACGTAAGCAAACGAAGCTCCAGCAAGCAGAAGAGAGAGAAGATCCCACGAGCTCAATCTGCAACAAAGTAAAGGGGTGAGCTAAACAGCCCAGCAAGCAGAAGACTTCCTCAAGGAAGCCCACTCAAAACAGAAGTAGAAGAATAGTTTATAAACAGAGAAGAAGGCGGAGTCAATATAATCAGACAGAAAGGAAGCACAAAACAGAAGCAGAGCAGGACGTCACTTCAAATCATAGTCGGACTTTCAGAAACGGATACAAAAGAGTGGGACACTAGACACCAGCTGACACATCAGAAGGACTCACATAACGTCCTATGGATCCGAAGATCCCACAACAGAAGCCGTAGAGACAGCTATGGACCCGTCGGTCACTAAACATCCAAGGGACCCTGAGAGATAGAACAGAAGGGAACCCAAGGGAATAACAGAAGGAATTCCTGCGCAGCATGCTACGGGACAGCCAGACCCGACTATCCAAGGCTCAGAAGCTAAACATCTAGGTCCCAAAACAGAAGCTTTACAAAACGAAGCAGAAGCCTTTAAAAGACTAGAACAGAGGGCCAAAGCACATCAAACGGATCATAATCCTTACCAAAACAAAAGTCATACAATGACTAGCAAACACGAATAGAAAACGGAAGCGTAAAAGCTCAAACACTCTTTCAGAGCAAATCAGAGTTCAAAGGATTATCTAAGACTTTCAAATCAAAGTACATATACATGTACCAAAACATATCAGAACAGATAGTACTCGAAAAGAGGAATCCAATGCCGCAACCGGCACTCAAAACGGAGCTAAAACGAAGAAGTTATGCCAAAAACAGAGGCTTGTCCGAACTTGCGTCCGACCTTGCAAGTTCGGACAAAAGCCGAGAAGCAAACCAACGCAGAAAACACAGTGTCCGAACTTCGATGTTCGGACCGAAGTTCGGACACAATCTTCGGAAAAGTTTCGAGGGAAGTCCGAGCTTCGAAACTCGGAAGTTTCACAAAATAGAGGTGTCCGAACTTCGATGTTCGGACCGAAGTTCGGACACCTCAAAGTTTCGAAAAATAAAAACGCGCCGGAGCATGTCCGAACTTCATCCTTCGGACTGAAGTTCGGACGGCGCAACAGAGGCGAAATCCAGGAAGAACGAACGTGCAGAAAAACATCCAAAACATCCCAAACTCACACAAAACTCACAGAATGGTAAATCAGTACCCTCGGGGGTTTAACCAGACAATTAACAACACAAAACGCGGAGAAAACGCACAGGCAACACACGAAGTCAGATACGAAACAGATATTAAAAGCAGTCCCCGAGGGTGAGCAAACTACCCCGATTCCATCCCCCGCTTACCTCACATCCGACGCTAAGCCACCTCTGTAGACTCTACAATCTGCTTCACTCGAATTACATCCCGAAATCACAAATGCTCGCACAAATCAGAGAGGGCCAACAGCGAAGGAAGAAGCAAGGAACTTGACCGACGAACAGCAACGCACACTCGGACTCTACGGATTGGAATCATCAATGCAGAAGCTAGACAGCAGGCTAATTAATTTGCAAGATTGGGGAGTTGTGAAGAAGAGAGCAAGAGAGGGGAAGTTTTCTGCAGAACGGGAGTTGAGAGGAGAAGGAAGAAACCGTCGAGAGGGATGATCGAGAAATAGAATGAGAGAGAATAAAATAAGAGTTAGGATATCTAAATGAATTTAGTTTCTAACTCTCCAACTCCCTAATTAGTAAGAAGAACAAAAGGACCAGATTAACCCTCCTTCCTTCTAACTTAGGAATTATATTGTTGACGACATAATCCCACTAAAATAAGATTGGAAAGTTATAAAGCTCCCGTGCGACTTTGAAACAAGATGAAATAAAACAGAAAAAAAAACTGGGGCATAACAGAACTACCATAGTGTTATAATATATTGCGAAGTGAATTGTGAATTTCTCTAACATAACTAGTTACAATAAACCATCGATGACATTTACCAGTGTTTCTCAAAAACTCACACTAATTCTTTGTTCAAGTAATATGCTCAAAATATTTCCCAACTCTGTGGGTTGAGGACTCATCCAAAAAAATCATGTAGTAGTAGTAGTAGAGTAGAGCTTCACCATGCTGAAGTTTTCACACAAAATAAGCAACCAGACAAGTTGGAAAAATCATGCGCACTTTTTTTTTTATAACCTTATGCACATAAAGCGAGAGAGTCCATATAATAACATATAATAAATTAATAATGTAATGTAACTATCAAAACCGGGCCGGGCCGGGCCATCAACTGGGTAAATTTTTTAGCCATAACCCAGCCCGAAAAAAAATTCGGGCTGATTTTTTTGTCCAAGCCCGCCCAGGTATTTTTTGCACCCATACCCATTGGATTAATATGCGGGCCGGGTCGGGCTGGACGGTTGGGCTATACTGACCATGATCGGCTGTAGCTGCGTTCTACCTGAAGGGGGCAGCAGGCGATTGGTGGAAGCTGGTGAGGGCCGAGCATGTGGCCAATCCAGAGTTCGGCTGGGATCAGTACACCGCCTTGCTACGAGCAAAGTACTATCCCGCCCATGTCCAGACAAAGAAGCGCCTACAGTTGGATGCGCTCAAGCAGACCGACAAGATGACGGTGGACGAGTATTACACAGAGTTCACCGCCTTGCTCCGTCTTCTGCCAGGTCTTGGGTATTCAGACCAGATACTGGTGGACCGCTTCTATGGCGGGCTTAGCCATCGACTCCACTACGGCATGGGGCCGACGAGTTATACTACCTTGCAGGTAATAAGAATCAGTAAGATATAATTAAGTGAATAAGATTTAGTTGTGAGAAATAAGAGGAACTAATACCTTGGGAAGCAGGAGTGCTATCATGTCGCTGCTAAGGTTGAGATAACCGTCCAGCTAAGGGACGAGGACAATGCCAAGAGAAAGAATGCTGGGAAGAGTACAAAACACCAAGGGCAAGGTGGGTACAAGAAACAGAAGTACCAGCCTCAAGCCCAAAAGAACCAGAACCAAAAAGGAAAGGAGGAAAAGGAGAAGGCTACTGATGAGCCACTGAAACTGACTTATGCTTATGCTGCTAAGCCCCTGCGCTCCAGGGCGCCAAAGGGTAAGGCAATACATCTTGGGTAAATAAGAATGGTTGACAACATTGAGACACAATCACTGATGCGATACGTAATCAGGTACTGAGACTGGAAAGGAAACCAGAGGTGGCTACCAACGACACTACTATTGCCAGAGGTGCAAGGGGGACCACCCCGGAGTTGACTGCAGGGGGAATAAGGTGGAGTGTAACTTTTGCGGAGTACTCGGGCACCGGGCATATGAGTGCTACGGGAACCCGGAGAGTAAGAATTACAGACCCAGTTTTAAGATTAAGACCAAGACCGATCAGGGAGCTGGATCCGACGGTCAGAGGAGGGTGCAGCAAGCTGCAGACAAGAACCCACGGGTGACCCAGAAGTCGGGACCCACACTACACTTGGTGGACCGGGACGATGAGCCTGAACCCTCATCGAGGCCAGGTACCGCTATAACCATTTAGTAATAACATTACCTGCTTACCGCATTATCATGCATGTTTGGTGAATAATAGAGTTAAGTGAGAATGAGATGAGATTAGAACTTAAGTAAGATATAACCTACTACCACTTTAGGAAGCTTCAACATCTGCTATCCAATACCATCTACACCTAACCCGGAGTACACCGACATCGAAACCATAGACTTTCCAACCGAACAATGTCAGGTTATCCGCCCAGGTATGATTTTATTAAGGGGATACCTGACACCTGAAGCACAAATAGCCATCATCAGGAAATGCAATCAACTAGGAATGGGACCGGGAGGTTTTTATACACCGGAGTACCCAGGGGGAGCAAGAATGAAGTTAAAGATGAAGAGCTTAGGCAAGGATTGGAATCCGTATGCCAAGACCTACCAAACCATGAGGACACAGGATGGAATCTCACCACCGGAAATACCCGAAGAATTCCATCCGGTAAACACACAAGTCATGGAGATCGCTCAGCAGTTGGAAGCTGAACCGGTTCCAGACATAAAAGCAGACATTTGCATTGTGAACTTCTATGAGAAAGATGGGCGACTTGGACTGTCCGAGACAACGGAGTCTCTCGAACGAGGGATACCCGTAGTGTCTTGGTCCATAGGAGATGATGCTGAATTTTTGTACGGCGAGCAGAAGCGTGTAGACCGTGCTAATAAGTTAATACTTAAGTCAGGGGATGTATTAGTTATGGGAGGAGAGTCAAGGATGTTATACCATGGGATTAAGAGAATCAAGCTGAATACAACACCGTCAGCAGTGATTAATGCGACGCATATGAAACCAGGATGGTTAAACCTAACCTTTAGACAATATTAGTCATGTAATGCTTTAGTGTGGGATAAGGAATGAGATGTAAGATTAAGGAGCATGTTGTAAACAGGATGGTTATGAATAAAATACCAGTGTTGTTCATACAAATTGTTACGACTCTTGTTATACCATCAATACTCATGAAGCTTGTGAACAAAATTAGGTCATGGACTCGGTACGGAAGGTGCGCTAAGCATACTTACAGAGGCACAGGCCGACGCCAGCGGTACTATCCTCACCGGCACCTTTCCGATTAATGGGATTGAGGCATCAGTTCTCTTCGACTCAGGGGCCTCGCATACCTTTGTCTCGGCATCTTTTGCGAGAAGGTTGGGGCTAGACGCTGACGAGCTACCCGACTTCACGTTTACGCTCTCGTCTAAGGAGAAGGTTCGTTGCACTCGCTACTACCGAGGAGCCATTGTCAGAATTAAGGGGGAAGACTTCCCAGTCAGTTTTATTGAGTTCAGGGAGTTGGGATTTGATGTTATCTTCGGGATGAACTGGTTGGAGCGGCACAAGGGTCGTATCCTCTGCGCCGAGCATAGATTGCTGCTCAGGAGCCCGTCTGGGGAAAATATCATACCGCCAGAGGCCCAGAGAGCCTTCGACTAAGATCATCACCACCATGGCAATGTATAAGGAGTTGAGGAGAAAGGAAGAAGTGTATCTCTGCTATGTACAAGACATAGAGAGAGACCCCGAGTTCGACCCCGACTTACCGGTAGTGTCGGAGTTCCCTGATCTATTTCCACGGGAACTTCCCGGCATGCCACCCACTCGGGAGGTAGAGTTCACCATCGAGCTGCTACCTGGTACCGGACCGATAGCCAAGGCACCATACCGCATGGCTCCGGCAGAAATGATTAAGTTAAAGGAACACTTGAAAGATTTATTGGATAAGGGATTTATTAGACCAAGTGTATCACCATGGGGAGCACCAGTTCTCTTCGTGAAGAAGAAGGACGGTAGCCTCCGCCTCTGCATCGACTATAGAGAGTTGAATGCAGTGACAGTGAAGAATAAGTACCCACTACCCCGCATTGACGATCTGTTTGATCAGCTGAAGGGAGCATCTGTGTTTTCCAAGATTGATCTCAGATCAGGGTGTCATCAGATAGCCATTAAGGAGGGAGACATTGAGAAGACGGCATTCCGGACACGATACGGCCACTATGAGTTTACAGTGATGCCGTTCGGTTTGTCGAACGCACCAGCAAAGTTTATGGATCCGATGAACCGCT
Source organism: Limonium bicolor (assembly GCA_023374045.1). Taxonomy (NCBI): domain Eukaryota; kingdom Viridiplantae; phylum Streptophyta; class Magnoliopsida; order Caryophyllales; family Plumbaginaceae; genus Limonium; species Limonium bicolor. The sequence continues at coordinate 219,092,796 of CM041779.1, forward strand.
TGTTCCGGGAGCAGCTGGACAAGTCGGTTGTGGTATTCATCGATGACATATTAATATATTCGAGATCTAAGGTTGAACATGAGGAACATTTGAGGAGAGTATTGGAGTTATTGAGGGAGAACCAGCTATATGCTAAGTTCTCCAAATGTGAGTTTTGGCTTTACCAGGTCTCTTTCCTAGGTCATGTCATCTCGGATGCTGGGATCTCGGTGGATCCAGCGAAGATTGATGCCGTACGTACTTGGCCAAGGCCGAAGACTGTTACCGACATCCGGAGCTTTCTCGGTCTGACAGGTTACTACAGGAGGTTTGTTAAGGATTTCGGCAAGGTCGCGAAACCAATGACCAGTCTGATGAAGAAAGATGCACCGTTCTTATGGACGGCTGACTGTGAGAAATCATTTCAGAGTTTGAAAGACTCACTGACCACTGCACCGGTACTGACCATTCCAGACGGTACAGAGGGCTTTGAGGTTTACTGTGATGCATCCGGCAGAGGGCTGGGTTGCGTGCTCATGCAACATGGCAAGGTGGTGGCATATGCCTCACGCCAGTTGAAGAAACATGAGGAGAACTACCCCACACATGATTTGGAGCTGGGAGCTGTAGTCTTCGCTTTGAAGATATGGCGCCACTACTTATATGAGGTTAGTGTGACGATCTACACCGATCATAAGAGCTTAAGATACATATTTACTCAGAAGGAGTTGAATCTCAGACAGAGGAGATGGTTGGAATTCTTGAAAGACTATGACATTGACCTCCAATACAAAGAGGGAAAGCCAATGTTGTAGCGGACGCCCTGAGCCGTTGAGCACACTCACTCCATTCGCTAGTCTCTTTCTCCAGCTTGGTTGATGAGGTGCGAGAGGCTCAGAGGACAGATGAGTACATGAGAGAGGTCAGACAGAAGCTGACAGATGGTACCTTTGAGAGTCAGAAATATGACTTCAGACTTCACGACGATGATCTGATCAGACTTAAGGGCCGATTATGCATACCACGGGGCAACACGGATCTGAAAGACGTATACTTAGAGAATCACACTGTTCTTCAGTTTCCATCCATGGGAGCCTCTAAGATGTATAAAGACATGAAGAGGTACTTCTGGTGGTCGGGGATGAAGACAGATGTTACCGAGTTCGTCTTGAGGTGTCTCACATGCCAGAAGGTGAAATTCGAGCACCGACGACCGGGCGGAATGGTACAGTCGATGCCAGTTCCGGAGTGGAAGTTCCATGATATCTCCATGGACTTTGTAGTTGGACTCCCACCTGCTAGGGGAGGTCTCAACATGATATGGGTGGTGGTGGATCGCCTTACCAAAGTAGCCCGATTCATACCGATGAAGGATACTTGGAAGGTGACCAAATTAGCTGAGTTATTTGAGAAAGAAATAATGAGACATCACGGGATACCAAAGACCATAGTGTCAGATAGAGATACCAGATTCCTTTTGAGGTACTAGAGAGCTACCAGAGAAGCGTTGGGTGCAGAACTGAAGCTGCGTACCGCGTTCCATCCTCAGACAGATGGTCAGACTGAGCGTACGATTCAGACACTCGAGGACATGCTGAGGGCATGTGCCTTAGACTTCTAGGGCAATTGGATTGACAAATTGCTTTTGATCGAGTTTTCATACAACAACAGCTATCACGCTTCGATCAAGATGGCACCTTTTCAAGCGTTGTACGGTAGACCATGTCGTACACCGCTCTGCTGGGATGAGTCGAGTGAGACGGTCATTATAGGACCAGAATATTTAGAACAAGTTAAGGCTGAAGTTCAGCAAATCAGGGAGAACATGAAAGCTGCTCAAGATAGGTAGAAGTCGTATGCTGATGTTCGACGACGGGACCTGGAGTTCACGATGGGCGACCAGGTATTTCTGCGAGTTTCACCGATGAAGGGTGTATTCAGATTTGGACAGAAGGGCAAATTAAGCCCGAAGTTTGTTGGTCCTTATGAGATTACGGAGCGGGTGGGCCCGGTTGCTTACAGGTTGAATTTACCTGCTGAACTGGGTAAAGTGCATGATGTTTTTCATGTTTCACAGCTAAAGAAATACATGCACCACCCCTCCCATGTGTTAGAACCTGAGAGGTTGACATTAGAACCGAATATGAGATCCGTGGAGACTCCTCAGAGAATCTTGGACAGTAAGACTAGGGACACTCGCCACAAGTCAGTGCGACTGGTGAAGGTTCTCTGGTCTAACCAGGATGTCGAAGAGGCCACGTGGGAATTAGAGGATAAGATGAGGGCGAAGTACCCTTCTTTGTTTACTGACTAGATCGTCTGTATAGGGTGGGGCGTACCCCTTTTTAAGGGGGTAGAGCTTCCTCGCTTTTGAGTTGGGAAACGAAACTTGGTGATAAGATGTGAGTTATGTATAATAGTATGTATTGTATTGTGATTGACCTTCGAGTCTTGAGATGTGTGAATGAGAATATAAGATGTGGTGTTAAGATTAAGAATTGAGTACCGTGAATGGTTAGCATATATGTGAACTTTGGGGACAAAGTTCTTTTAAGGGGGGTAGATTGAAATACCCCAAACTTAGATATGGTGTTTAAGTAACAAACTAAGATATAAGAAGGCTAAATAATGCCTTAGAAACATTAAGGAACAATTTTAGTCAAAGAAAATATAAGGAAACACCAAAAGAGCAGTTTAAGCAAAAACGTGCTCTAAGCTTGGAGAGACTTGGGTGAGCACCCAAATATTGTTATAAGACCTTAGTATATCCTAATGGTCATTTTAAACCAATTAACAAAGAAAACCAAGCTTGAAAACAAGTTCAAACACAAAATGTGCTTTAAGGAGTCTTAAAGCACATTTTTGAAAAATTGTCTTGTAAATAGGTTTTGAGTGGCTAAATGTCCATCATTACTCATTAATTAACATGAGAACTAATTAGTATCACATTAGGAAGTCTAAATCAATGGGAAATCAAAAATTTCACAATTATGTGCCTTGTTTAGTGAATAGTAACCAAATAATGCTAGTTTAAGACATTAGTCAAAGTAAGTCAATTAAATGGTCAACAAAGACCACAATCTACCTTATTTGACCAAGGGGCCTGGTTTTTCAGTGTGACTCACCACACTTATCTAGCTAAGTAATGAATAAAGCAAAAGTAAGTAAATTCACTATTCACCTTTTAACATAATATCTTACCTTTAGTAGTCCTCTCTCCTTTCTTCATTCTTCATCTTCCCCATCGATTTCCCTTGCTCTCTTTCTTATCTCTCACGTAAGAAGCAACCTCCATGCTAGCTCCATCTTCTTTTGCCCACATCTTGCTCATTTAAGCTCCAAAATCAAAACCAAGTACATATATCTCTTAGTTAGCTCAAGCTCTTCCTTTCTATCTTTTCAAAACTTCAAGAGCCTCATTTTGGAGCCAAGGCAAACTACCATTAGAGGAGGAAACTCAAGCTTGGAGACTCCATTAGCTTCTCCATTCTCTTAAGGTAAAGAATATGTAAGAAAATCTAGGTTTCCATCATTTTCTCTCCATGTCCGAAAATTATCACTCATGGGGTTCCATTTTTATGCCTTGTTCTAGCTTGTTTTCTACTCTCCAAAGGATAAAGGAGGTCCTTCTTGCTTCATATCCAAGCTTGTCTTGAGAAACCAAGGTAAAACAATCAATTTAATACCTTAAAACACATTTTAACCTAGGTTTTTATTCCTTAAGGTTAGTGTGTTGTTTAGTACTCATTGGAGTCATTGAATGTTGGTTAGAACATTGGCAAGGAGAACTTGATTTGGTGACCGAGATTGAGCAAAGGAAAACCTAAGGAAGAAAGTTTGTGAAGCTTGAAAAAGAACAAGGTAAATGTCTTACCTTAAGGTGTTTAATGCATTAAGGGATGGGATTTAGGTATATGATGAGTGTAGCTTAAGGTTTATATTAGAAAAGGGCTATATATAACCTAGGAGAAACAATGACTATGTTTGAGAACTTGTGACTAAGGAGCCAATGAGAAAAGAGGTAGTTAAACAATGTTGAGATGAATTACAAGAAGCATTTTATTTCAATGGGAGCCTTGTGTGTATTCGCATGTTAAAGGCAAATATAGTGGAAATTCAGTGGTTAAGATTATTGTCATTTAAGGGCCTAAGTGCCAAGCATTTTAAGTATATACACTATATGATGATGTGGTGTAGTTTTGGTGTAAATTGTGTGTTAAGATGTTGTAATGAGAATTTGAGTGATCTTGGTTGTTTGATGGTGAAAAACCAAGTGTTTAGGTGTAACAATATACTAGAGAACCCATGGAAAAATTTAGTGGAGAACCTAAGTGTTTAAGATGTTCTAAGGAGATTTCATGACTAGGATAGTACTAGGAAGTTTAGAGGTAGTCTTGAAGGAAAAAGAGTGAGTTTAAGGTGTTCTCGTGAGTTAGAATGACTTAGGCATTATCATGGAGGATCTTGGAATCAAAAGAATGTTTAGGTATGCACCAAAGGCAATTTGAGAATGTATTTAGGAAATATGCAATCTTGTTAGGAGAAGGGTAAAGTAATGTGTTTAGGAAATATGCAATCTTGTTAGGAGAAGGGTAAAGTAATGTGTTTAAAGGTGAAGAGACTTCATGTAGTTACATAAAGGAACCTAGATGTTGAAAGATGCTTGGGAGATGATGTTATGGTGGTGAGGTAACATTTTGGCATAGTGGTTATGATAGGTATGAAACACCACTTAGAACACCTAAGGAAAATATCACAAGTGTTGAGAGATTATGTAAGGAATTGGGTTATAGGGCTAGAGATGGAGATGGGCAAGTTTAGGATGTTATTTTGGTATTAGAATATGCCTAAGATCATGTGTGAAGTTTGGGTGATTTATGGATGAAGAGAACAAGTGTAACAACACTTAGAACAATGCAAAAGAAAGAAATTTGTAGCTGGTCCGGGACTTAAGTCCAGGGTGAAGTCCCGGACCAACCTAAAATTTCTGCCGAGAGTTGCTTCAACCATAGGGTCCGGGACTTAAGATTTGTAAGAAGTTCCGGACCACCCCCGAATTTACCCCCGAGGATTTTAGCTTGCAATGGTCCGGGACTTGAGTCCCATACAAAGTCCCGGACCACCACATTAAAATAGCCGAGAGTTTGAACTAAGTATAGGTCTAGGACTTAGGTTGAGGACGAGGTCCCGGACCACACTAAAAATCATGTTTAAGCTTGGGAAGTGATAGGAAATGGTGGGAATTATTTTGTATTGATGTTACAAGGTTATTAAGGGCATGTTTGGTGGGTGTAATGGTTATTAAGTGGGTGAACAAGTATATAGATAATGAAGAAGCGATGCACTTAGAAGTTAAGTTAAAAAAACTATAAGGCTTAGTGAAAAACAATGGGAAAAAAAATTGTTGTCTAGGGAGGTTAAGTAATTGTATTAAGTTGAATTGAATAATAACCTAAAACTGAATGAATGTTTTAGGACTTGTGAGTTGGGACTTGGAAGGAGATAAACCAAACAATTGTCGACGGTGAACGGTACAGTCTTTCTTGTGACCTGCTTGCTAACGAGGTGTCCCTCGGCTTGTGTGCTATCTGGTTATTTGCTATGACTAAGACAAGATAAAGCATGCAACCGGATATTAATGCTCTCGTTGTGTATGTGTTTTTCTTCACACTGACCATGAGGCTTAAGGATAGCTACTAACTAAGCTTGATACTTATTAAGTTAAGGTGAGGATTTGTACATTGGTGATTGTTGGTTAATACCCGTCAAGGTTTAACTAACACTTGGTATTTAAGACTTTCACTAACCGTAACTTGGGGTGGGAGTGAGGAATCCGGAATGGTACCGGCACATGTGTATTGGGGGAGGTCGGTATCTGAATCAGATCCGACTTCCAAATAAGACTTGTCATTAGACTCGTCGCCTAGGGTCAACAAACTGACCCGACCACCTGGACTACTGTTTGAGGTGGGAGGCACATTAAGGATGGCGTGGGGGGATAAAGCCTACATCCCCAACAATTTAAGAAAGGTAGCTTATTGCCGGATAGTGCACTGCTACCGGCTAGGGTTAACCAAGCCCTACAAAGATAAGCAACCAATTAAGGGCTAACCAATCTAATAGTGGAACGGTTGACTATTATAAGGTTAAGGAGATTGTGGATCTAAGGAGTTAAGAACTAACTCACTTATTAAGGGAACGCCTGAGTCGTTCATTTGCATATGAGCTATTTATGTTCATTGTGGTTTGTTGGGTTATTGCGTTTCATTTTATGCTTGTTATGCTAATCAACTTCCATGCTATCGACAATTAGTCGTTGTAGCCCCGTTAGCTTGGGGGCCATGAGAGGGTCGTACCAGCATTCGTGCTGACCGCCTTTGGGGGCTATTTTTACACTTGCAGGTAAGAGGCCGATGAAGTCACACCACGAGAGTAGGAGCGGGTAGCCCTAGGTGGGACTTTATTTTGAGTACGGGTAGCGCCTGTGCACCCGTCTGTTAGTAGTTGAACATGAAGATATAATATGTGGTTTTGAAGATACTTAAAACTCGGATGGTGTATGTATTTGGAATGTGTAGTTGTAAATATTTAAGTAACAGTATTTCTTGTTGATTAGACCGTAGCAAGGTCCTGGTGATAGTTTATTCCCGCTGCGACGTTTATGTATTATTTGTTTAGTTGCGATAACCACGATTGGCTTAGGACGGGGTGTTACAAAAAGTGGTATCAGAGCGTAGTTACGCTCTGATAAAGAAATACCGGACATGAGTAACCACCGAGTTAGGATATAAGTTAAGTAATAAGTGACGGGTTAAGGGTGTGAGCTGTTAGTGTGAGTAGAGTCAGATGACCACTAATAAGTGTGGATCGTCTTTACCGTCTACGGACGTTATAAATTCGTTAACCGAAACAGTGGTGGATATGAATCTAATGTGAGTTATGATTGTTCAGATGTCAGGAAGGAGAGGCCGAGGCCGTGGTCGAGGCGACGAGACTGAGATACCGGAAGGGCAGACGATCGCAGAGATCGTAGCTGCCGCCTTAGGGCACATGGGCTATCAGCCTGGTGTGGGTGCACCACCTCCACCGCCACAACCCCGGGAACCGAATTGGGTGAAGAGCCTTGCAGACCTTCGACCCGCACATTTTAAGGGGGAGACCGATCCCGCCAAGCTCAAGGCGTACATCTCCGAGCTGGAGACCGCCTTTGAGACCCTTGACGTCCCTGCTGGGATCAAGGTGCGTCTAGCTGCGTTCTACCTGAAGGGGGCAGCAGGCGATTGTTGGAAGCTGGTGATGGCCGAGCATGTGGCCAATCCAGAGTTCGGCTGGGATCAGTACACCGCCTTGCTACGAGCAAAGTACTATTCCACCCATGTCCAGACAAAGAAGCGTCTACAGTTGGATGCGCTCAAGCAGACCGACAAGATGACGGTGGACGAGTATTACACAGATTTCACCGCCTTGCTCCGTCTTCTGCCAGGTCTTGGGTATTCAGACCAGATACTGGTGGACCGCTTCTATGACGGGCTTAGCCAGCGACTCCGCTACGACATGGGGCCGACGAGTTATACTACCTTGCAGGTAATAAGAATCAGTAAGATATAATTAAGTGAATAAGATTTAGTTGTGAGAAATAAGAGGAACTAATACCTTGGGAAGCAGGAGTGCTATCATGCCGTTGCTAAGGTTGAGATAACCGTCCAGCTAAGGGACGAGGACAATGCCAAGAGAAAGAATGTTGGGAAGAGTACAGAACACCAAGGGCAAGGTGGGTACAAGAAACAGAAGTACCAGCCTCAAGCCCAAAAGAACCAGAACCAAAAACGAAAGGAGGAAAAGGAGAAGGCTACTGATGAGCCACTAAAACTGACTTATGCTTATGCTGCTAAGCCCCTGCGCTCCAGGGCGCCAAAGGGTAAGGCAATACATCTTGGGTAAATAAGAATGGTTGACAACATTGAGACACAATCACTGATGCGATACGTAATCAGGTACTGAGACTGGAAAGGAAACCAGAGGTGGCTACCAACGACACTACTATTGCCAGAGGTGCAAGGGGGACCACCCCGGAGTTGACTGCAGGGGGAATAAGGTGGAGTGTAACTTTTGTGGAGTACTCGGGCACCGGGCATATGAGTGCTATGGGAACCCGGAGAGTAAGAATTACAGACCCAGTTTTAAGATTAAGACCAAGACCGATCAGGGAGCTGGATCCGACGGTCAGAGGAGGGTGCAGCAAGCTGCAGACAAGAACCCACGGGTGACCCAGAAGTCGGGACCCACACTACACTTGGTGGACCGGGATGATGAGCCTGAACCCTCATCGAGGCCAGGTACCGCTATAACCATTTAGTAATAAAATTACCTGCTTACCGCATTATCATGCATGTTTGGTGAATAATAGAGTTAAGTGAGAATGAGATGAGATTAGAACTTAAGTAAGATATAACCTACTACCACTTTAGGAAGCTTCAACATCTGCTATCCAATACCATCTACACCTAACCCGGAGTACACCGACATCGAAACCATAGACTTTCCAACCGAACAATGTCAGGTTATCCGCCCATGTATGATTTTATTAAGGGGATACCTGACACCTGAAGCGCAAATAGCCATCATCAAGAAATGCAATCAACTAGGAATGGGACCGGGAGGTTTTTATACACCGGAGTACCCAGGGGGAGCAAGAATGAAGTTAAAGATGATGAGCTTAGGCAAGGATTGGTATCCATATGCCAAGACCTACCAAACCATGAGGACACAGGATGGAATCTCACCACTGGAAATACCTGAAGAATTCCATCCGGTAAACACACAAGTCATGGAGATCGCTCAGCAGTTGGAAGCTGAACCAGTTCCAGACATACAAGCAGACATTTGCATTGTGAACTTCTATGAGAAAGATGGGCTTGGACTACATCAGGACAAGGACGAGACAATGGAGTCTCTCGAACGAGGGATACCCGTAGTGTCTTGGTCCATAGGAGATGATGCTGAATTTTTGTACGGCGAGCAGAAGCGTGCAGACCGTGCTAATAAGTTAATACTTAAGTCAGGGGATGTATTAGTTATGGGAGGAGAGTCAAGGATGTTATACCATGGGATTAAGAGAATCAAGCTGAATACAGCACCGTCAGCAGTGATTAATGCGACACATATGAAACCAGGACGGTTAAACCTAACCTTTAGACAATATTAGTCATGTAATGCTTTAGTATGGGATAAGGAATGAGATGTAAGATTAAGGCGCATGTTGTAAACAGGAAGGTTATGAATAAAATAACAGTGTTGTTCATACAAATTGTTATGACTCTTGTTATACCATCAATACTCATGAAGCTTGTGAACACAATTAGGTCATGGACTCGGTACGGAAGGTGCGCTAAGCATACTTACAGAGGCACAGGCCGACGCCAGCGGTATCCTCACCGGCACCTTTCCGATTAATGGGATTGAGGCATCAGTTCTCGTCGACTCAGGGGCCTCGCATACCTTTGTCTCGGCATCTTTTGCGAGAAGGTTGGGGCTAGACGCTGACGAGCTACCCGACATCACGGTTACGCTCCCGTCTAAGGAGAAGGTTCGTTGCACTAGCTACTACCGAGGAGCCATTGTCAGAATTAAGGGGGAAGACTTCCCAGTCAGTTTTATTGAGTTCAGGGAGTTGGGATTTGATGTTATCTTCGGGATGAACTGGTTGGAGCGGCACAAGGGTCGTATCCTCTGCGCCGAGCATAGATTGCTGCTCAGGAGCCCGTCTGGGGTAACAATATCATACCGCCAGAGGCCCAGAGAGCCTTCGACTAAGATCATCACCACCATGGCAATGTATAAGGAGTTGAGGAGAAAGAAAGAAGTGTATCTCTGCTATGTACAAGACATAGAGAGAGACCCCGTGTTCGACCCCGACTTACCGGTAGTGTCGGAGTTCCCCGATCTATTTCCACGGGAACTTCCCGGCATGCCACCCACTCGGGAGGTAGAGTTCACCATCGAGCTGCTACCTGGTACCGGACCGATAGCCAAGGCACCATACCGCATGGCTCTGGCAGAAATGATTGAGTTAAAGGAACAGTTGAAAGATTTATTGGATAAGGGATTTATTAGACCAAGTGTATCACCATGGGGAGCGCCAGTTCTCTTCGTGAAGAAGAAGGACGGTAGCCTCCGCCTCTGCATCGACTACAGAGAGTTGAATGCAGTGACAGTGAAGAATAAGTACCCACTACCCCGCATTGACGATCTGTTTGATCAGTTGAAGGGAGCATCTGTGTTTTCCAAGATTGATCTCAGATCAGGGTATCATCAGATAGCCATTAAGGAGGGAGACATTGAGAAGATGGCATTCCAGACACGATACGGCCACTATGAGTTTACAGTGATGCCGTTCGGTATGTCGAACGCACCAGCGAAGTTTATGGATCTGATGAACCGCTTGTTCCGGGAGCAGCTGGACAAGTCGGTTGTGGTATTCATCGACGACATATTAATATATTCGAGATCTAAGGTTGAACATGAGGAACATTTGAGGAGAGTATTGGAGTTATTGAGGGAGAACCAGCTATATGCTAAGTTCTCCAAATGTGAGTTTTGGCTTGACCAGGTCTCTTTCCTAGGTCATGTCATCTTGGATGCTGGGATCTCGGTGGATCCAGCGAAGATTGATGCCGTACGTACTTGGCCAAGGCCGAAGACTGTTACCGACATCCAGAGCTTTCTCGGTCTGGAAGGTTACTACAGGAGGTTTGTTAAGGATTTCAGCAAGGTCGTGAAACCAATGACCAGTCTGATGAAGAAAGATGCACCGTTCTTATGGACGGCTGACTGTGAGAAATCATTTCAGAGTTTGAAAGACTCACTGACCACTGCACCGGTACTGACCATTCCAGACGGTACAGAGGGCTTTGAGGTTTACTGTGATGCATCCGGCAGAGGGCTGGGTTGCGTGCTCATGCAACATGGCAAGGTGGTGGCATATGCCTCACGCCAGTTGAAGAAACATGAGGAGAACTACCCCACACATGATTTGGAGCTGGGAGCTGTAGTCTTCGCTTTGAAGATATGGCGCCACTACTTTATGAGGTTAGTGTGACGATCTACACCGATCATAAGAGCTTAAGATACATATTTACTCAGAAGGAGTTGAATCTCAGACAGAGGAGATGGTTGGAATTCTTGAAAGACTATGACATTGACCTCCAATACAAAGAGGGAAAAGCCAATGTTGTAGCGGACGCCCTGAGCCGTCGAGCACACTCACTCCATTCGCTAGTCTTTTCTCCAGCTTGGTTGATGAGGTGCGAGAGGCTCAGAGGACAGATGAGTACATGAGAGAGGTCAGACAGAAGCTGACAGATGGTACCTTTGAGAGTCAGAAATATGACTTCAGACTTCACGACGATGATCTGATCAGACTTAAGGGCCGATTATGCATACCACGGGGCAACACGGATCTGAAAGACCGTATACTTAGAGAATCACACTATTCTTCAGTTTCCATCCATCAGGGAGCCTCTAAGATGTATAAAGACATGAAGAGGTACTTCTGGTGGTCGGGGATGAAGACAGATGTTACCGAGTTCGTCTTGAGGTGTCTCACATGCCAGAAGGTGAAATTCGAGCACCAACGACCGGGCGGAATGGTACAGTCGATGCCAGTTCCGGAGTGGAAGTTCCATGATATCTCCATGGACTTTGTAGTTGGACTCCTACCTGCTAGGGGAGGTCTCAACATGATATGGGTGGTGGTGGATCGCCTTAAAAAAGTAGCCCGATTCATACCAATGAAGGATACTTGGAAGGTGACCGAATTAGCTGAGTTATTTGAGAAAGAAATAATGAGACATCACGGGAAACCAAAGACCAAAGTGTCAGATAGAGATACCAGATTCCTTTTGAGGTACTAGAGAGCTACCAGAGAAGCGTTGGGAACAGAACTGAAGCTGAGTACCGTGTTCCATCCTCAACAGATGGTCAGACTGAGTGTACGATTCAGACACTCGAGGACATGCTGAGGGCATGTGCCTTAGACTTCCAGGGCAATTGGATTGACAAATTGCATTTGATCGAGTTTTCATACAACAACAGCTATCACGCTTCGATCAAGATGGCACCTTTTCAAGCGTTGTACGGTAGACCATGTCGTACACCGCTATGCTGGGATGAGTCGAGTGGACGGTCATTATAGGACCAGAATATTTAGAACAAGTTAAGGCTGAAGTTCAGCAAATCAGGGAGAACATGAAAGCTGCTCAAGATAGGCAGAAGTCGTATGCTGATGTTCGACGACGGGACCTGGAGTTCGCGGTGGGTGACCAGGTATTTCTACGAGTTTCACCGATGAAGGGTGTATTCAGATTTGGACAGAAGGGCAAATTAAGCCCGAAGTTTGTTGGTCCTTATGAGATTACGGAGCGGGTGGGCCCGGTTGCTTACAGGTTGAATTTACCTGCTGAACTGGGTAAAGTGCATGATGTTTTTCATGTTTCACAGCTAAAGAAATACATGCACCACCCCTCCCATGTGTTAGAACCTGAGAGGTTGACATTAGAACCAAATATGAGATCCGTGGAGACTCCTCAGAGAATCTTGGACAGTAAGACTAGGGACACTCGCCACAAGTCAGTGCGACTGGTGAAGGTTCTCTGGTCTAACCAGGATGTCGAAGAGGCCATGTGGGAATTAGAGGATAAGATGAGGGCGAAGTACCCTTCTTTGTTTACTGACTAGATCGTCTGTATAGGGTACGGGGCGTACCCCTTTTTTAAGGGGGGTAGAGCTTCCTCGCTTTTGAGTTGGGAAACGAACATGTTTGTCGTTTGTTTAAGATGTGATTTTGTGTAAGTTGCTACACCTTGGTGATAAGTTTGAGTTATGTATAATACTTATGTATTGTATTTGTGATTGACCTTCGAGTCTTGAGATGTGTGAATGAGAATATAAGATGTGGTGTTAAGATTAAGATAATTGAGTACCGTGAATGGTTATGCATATATGTGAACTTTGGGGACAAAGTTCTTTTAAGGGGGGTAGATTGAAGTACCCCAAACTTAGATATGGTGTTTAAGTAACAAACTAAGATATAAGAAGGCTAAATAATGCCTTAGAAACATTAAGGAACCATTTTAGTCAAAGAAAATATAAGGAAACACCAAAAGAGCAGTTTAAGCAAAAACGTGCTCTAAGCTTGGAGAGACTTGGGTGAGCACCCAAATATTGTTCTAAGACCTTATCAATATCCTAATGGTCATTTTAAACCAATTACCAAAGAAAACCAAGCTTGAAAACAAGTTCAAACACAAAATGTGCTTTAAGGAGTCTTAAAGCACATTTTTGAAATATTGTCTTGTAAATAGGTTTTGAGTGGCTAAATGTCCATCATTACTCATTAATTAACATGAGCACTAATTAGTATCACATTAGGAAGTCTAAATCAATGGGAAATCAAAAATTTCACAATTATGTGCCTTGTTTAGTGAATAGTAACCAAATAATGCTAGTTTAAGACATTAGTCAAAGTAAGTCAATTAAATGGTCAACAAAGACCACAATCTAACTTATTTGACCAAGGGGCCGGTTTTTAAGTGTGACTCACCACACTTATCTAGCTAAGTAATGAATAAAGCAAAAGTAAGTAAATTCACTATTCACCTTTTAACAAATATCTTACCTTTAGTAGTCCTCTCTCCTCCTTTCTTCATTCTTCATCTTCCCCATCGATTTCCCTTGCTCTCTTTCTTATCTCTCACGTAAGAAGCAACCTCCATGCTAGCTCCATCTTCTTTTGCCCACATCTTGCTCATTTAAGCTCCAAAATCAAAACCAAGTACATATATCTCTTAGTTAGCTCAAGCTCTTCCTTTCTATCTTTTCAAAACTTCAAGAGCCTAATTTTGGAGCCAAGGCAAACTACCATTAGAGGAGGAAACTCAAGCTTGGAGACTCCATTAGCTTCTCCATTCTCTTAAGGTAAAGAATATGTAAGAAAATCTAGGTTTCCAACATTTTCTCTCCATGTCCGAAAATTATCACTCATGGGGTTCCATTTTTATGCCTTGTTCTAGCTTGTTTTCTACTCTCCAAAGGATAAAGGAGGTCCTTCTTGCTTCATATCCAAGCTTGTCTTGAGAAACCAAGGTAAAACAATCAATTTAATACCTTAAAACACATTTTAACCTAGGTTTTTATTCCTTAAGGTTAGTGTGTTGTTTAGTACTCATTGGAGTCATTGAATGTTGGTTAGAACATTGGCAAGGAGAACTTGATTTGGTGACCTAGATTGAGCAAAGGAAAACCTAAGGAAGAAAGTTTGTGAAGCTTGAAAAAGAACAAGGTAAATGTCTTACCTTAAGGTGTTTAATGCATTAAGGGATGGGATTTAGGTATATGATGAGTGTAGCTTAAGGTTTATATTAGAAAAGGGCTATATATAACCTAGGAGAAACAATGACTATGTTTGAGAACTTGTGACTAAGGAGCCAATGAGAAAAGAGGTAGTTAAACAATGTTGAGATGAATTACAAGAAGCATTTTATTTCAATGGGAGCCTTGTTGTGTGTATTCGCAAGTTAAAGGCAAATATATGTGGAAATTCAGTGGTTAAGATTATTGTCATTTAAGGGCCTAAGTGCCAAGCATTTTAAGTATATACACTATATGATGATGTGGTGTAGTTTTGGTGTAAATTGTGTGTTAAGATGTTGTAATGAGAATTTGAGTGATCTTGGTTGTTTGATGGTGAAAAACCAAGTGTTTAGGTGTAACAATATACTAGAGAACCCATGGAAAAATTTAGTGGAGAACCTAAGTGTTTAAGATGTTCTAAGGAGATTTCATGACTAGGATAGTACTAGGAAGTTTAGAGGTAGTCTTGAAGGAAAAAGAGTGAGTTTAAGGTGTTCTCGTGAGTTAGAATGACTTAGGCATTATCATGGAGGATCTTGGAATCAAAAGAATGTTTAGGTATGCACCAAAGGCAATTTGAGAATGTATTTAGGAAATATGCAATCTTGTTAGGAGAAGGGTAAAGTAATGTGTTTAGGAAATATGCAATCTTGTTAGGAGAAGGGTAAAGTAATGTGTTTAAAGGTGAAGAGACTTCATGTAGTTACATAAAGGAACCTAGATGTTGAAAGATGCTTGGGAGATGATGTTATGGTGGTGAGGTAACATTTTGGCATAGTGGTTATGATAGGTATGAAACACCACTTAGAACACCTAAGGAAAATATCACAAGTGTTGAGAGATTATGTAAGGAATTGGGTTATAGGGCTAGAGATGGAGATGGGCAAGTTTAGGATGTTATTTTGGTATTAGAATATGCCTAAGATCATGTGTGAAGTTTGGGTGATTTATGGATGAAGAGAACAAGTGTAACAACACTTAGAACAATGCAAAAGAAAGAAATCTGTAGCTGGTCCGGGACTTAAGTCCAGGGTGAAGTCCCGGACCAACCTAAAATTTCTGCCCAGAGTTGCTTCAACCATAGGGTCCGGGACTTAAGATTTGTAAGAAGTTCCGGACCACCCCCGAATTTACCCCGGAGGATTTTAGCTTGCAATGGTCCGGGACTTGAGTCCCATACAAAGTCCCGGACCACCACATTAAAATAGCCGAGAGTTTGAACTAAGTATAGGTCCAGGACTTAGGTTGAGGACGAGGTCCCGGACCACACTAAAAATCATGTTTAAGCTTGGGAAGTGATAGGAAATGGTGGGAATTATTTTGTATTGATGTTACAAGGTTATTAAGGGCATGTTTGGTGGGTGTAACGGTTATTAAGTGGGTGAACAAGTATATAGATAATGAAGAAGCGATGCACTTAGAAGTTAAGTTAAAAAAACCATAAGGCTTAGTGAAAAACAATGGGAAAAAAATTGTTGTCTAGGGAGGTTAAGTAATTGTATTAAGTTGAATTGAATAATAACCTAAAACTGAATGAATGTTTTAGGACTTGTGAGTTGGGACTAGGAAGGAGATAAACCAAACAATTGTCGACGGTGAACGGTACAGTCTTTCTTGTGAACTGCTTGCTAACGAGGTGTCCCTCGGCTTGTGTGCTATCTGTTTATTTGCTATGACTAAGACAAGATAAAGCATGCAACCGGATATTAATGCTCTCGTTGTGTATGTGTTTTTCTTCACACTGACCATGAGGCTTAAGGATAGCTACTAACTAAGCTTGATACTTGTTAAGTTAAGGTGAGGATTTGTACATTGGTGATTGTTGGTTAATACCCGTCAAGGTTTAACTAACACTTGGTATTTAAGACTTTAACTAACCGTAACTTGGGGTGGGAGTGAGGAATCCGGAATGGTACCGGCACATGTGTATTGGGGGAGGTCGGTATCTGAATCAGATCCGACTTCCAAATAAGACTTGTCATTAGACTCGTCGCCTAGGGTCAACAAACCGACCCGACCACCCGGACTACTGTTTGAGGTGGGAGGCACATTAAGGATGGCTGAAATACCCCAAACATAAAAATAGTGATTAAGATCATTCTAATCCGTATTTAGGAGCCTAATAATGCTTAAGTAGTACTAGTGAGGAAAAATAAATCCAAAAGAAATAAATAAACGCTTTAAAAGCGGAGAACGCTAAATAAGCGTTAAATAACCATGGGAGGCATGAGACCTCGGTTAGCGTATTATATGGATTCTAAAGGTTTAATAAGACCTAAATAATATATGGGAACAACTTCCGAAGAAAACGGATCCAAATAATGTATTAAAAGCGTAAACGAACCTTAAAGCGCATTTTTCGAGGAAACCGGGAAAACGCGACTTTAAGCGGGTCAATTAGACTCGTAACAGTTTTGGTCAACTAAATATTCATTAATAAATATTATTGGAGCTTTAGAACCAATAAAATTAATTAAAAGAGAAAATTCCGGAAAACGGGTACCGGTTAGTAAAAACTGTAACAACCGGGAAGTTGTGGGGCGAGAATGCAAATAAACAAACTTAGCATGTCCACTTTGCAAATAAAAGTCAAAAATCTGTAGAGAAGGGAGTGTGTGACCGATGGACTCCTCACCCCCACTCTCTTTATTTATCTCTTTATTGTTCCTAATACACTAGAGGACAAAAGAAATAAGTAAAAAGCAAAATAAAAACTCTCTCTCCTATCCCCACTCCTCTCTCTCACGATTCCTCTCACCTCTCTATTCTCTCTTCTTCCTCCTTGGGCGATGGCAATGGAGAAATGAAGCCCCCACAAAACTCTCCACTTCTCTCCTCTCTTTGAGTACCCAAACCTTCTCCAAATCCAATAAAAATTACACCATTGTAATCCCCTTGCCAAGGAGAACATTTTCATCCTTTCAAAAACCCAAAAACTCCATTTTCGTTTTTATGGGTATTCTCCATTTGAAGCTTGAGTACCACCATTAGAAGCACCTCCACCTCCTTGTCATTTTGAGGTAAAAATATTCTTGAAAACCTACCTTTTTCTAGCCCTTATATGTAAAACGAAAATTTAAGCGAGACTTGTTTTACTCCTTGCATTCCAGCCGATTTTGGCTACTCATTTGGGCTGGGAATCTTGTTCATTTGCTAGACATGGACTCCACACATTGGTTGGAAGGTAATACTCTTTTTCTAAACCCTAAAACATTTAAATTCTAGGGTTAGTTTAAGTTAAGGTGCTAAACTAGTATGGGCATGTATGGCTTGCTGTAGCATTGCCATTCTTGAACAAAAACCGAGAACAAGGGAAGAAGGAAAGAGGAAAAGAAGAGAAGGAAAGGAAAGAAGGAAAAAGAAAAAAAAAACTAACAAGTCAAGGTAATGCTCTTACCTTGGGTAAGTTTGTGTATTTCATTGTAACAGATTTTAAGTGTCTAACAATGAGGAATGTATGTAGTATGAGTAGTAGTAATGTAGTAATGTATTGGAGAAGATAATGTAACAGTTTTTGAAGTTTTAAATGATGTTTAAAACTTGGGACAACATGGGGTATTGAATGTGTAAGTGTGCAGGAATTTTGTTGTTGTTGTAGTAGTGATAATATGTGAGTATAGTGTATTGTGTAAACAGGTTGTGAGAATTGTGAAGTTTGAGTATTTAAGAGCAAGTATGTGGATTGTAGGCCTTAGAGCCAAATAATTGTACATGAGTATTGTACTGTGGATTGAGGAAATATTGGTGTATTGGGATTTTGTATGTGTGCTGGTAGAACCCTGGTATGGGTATGGCTAGAATAGGCATGAATTTGGTGAGAAGGTGTGTGTGGTTAAGTAAGAAAAGTAGCTGAGCTATGGCAAAATTTGGTAGGAATATGTACAATTATGGATGACTTGGTGAATGGGAGAACCAAGGGTGTATGGAAGTTAGTGGAGATATTTAGTAACTGTGGATTGGTACTTGTAGTATGAGGATGTGAAAGTGTAAAATCTGTAGCAAGAAGTAGTATGATGCATTGGAGGAACTAGGAGAAACTAGGTGTGCTTGGGGAGCCTAAAGTGGGAAGTAAACCACCTTGTAACAGATTTTGAAAGGAGCTAGATAATGGGAAGGATTGAGTGGAAGATAATGTAATGAGGATGTCAGTAGTGGTATTGGTAGTAAAAGTATTGAAGGATAAAGGTTAGATTGAAAAATCTGTAGCATAATGTGGAAAACCAAAATCTGTAGCATTAGTGTGAAGAAAAGTAATGTAGGTGTTGGGTTGAAACTTGACAAATGGTGTATAAGTAGTATAGAATTGTATAATGGATTAGGGAGTGAAATAACATGATTTAGATGGCCTAATTGGTGCTAAAACATGTTAGGATGCATGTAGGAAGAATAGGGAAGCAATGGGTGAAATTGGGAAAAGAAAACAGGGCCGGTAGCAAGTTTCTGCTACTGTCTGACCCACAGCTGGATCGGACTCTAGGTCGGACAAGGCCTGAGTAACGAAAATAAAGTTTCTGGAACCGTCTGACCCAGAGCCGTGAGTCGGACGTGGGTCGGACATGCCTTGAGAAACGACGGTAATTCTTTCTGGAATGGTCCGACCCAGGGCCGTGAGTCGGACATGGGTCGGACAGACAAAAATTTTCTTCAACGAAGTTTCTGACTTCGTCCGACCCAGAGGATGGGTCGGACGTGGGTCGGACATAGCTTGGATGACGAAACTGAAACCTTCTGGAATGGTCCGACCCAGAGGTGTATGGGTCGGACGGAATAGTGCTGGGTCGGACGGGAGTAATTTCAGAGGACGAAAACCTACTGGAATGGTCCGACCCAAGGTTGGGTCGGACGGTGGGTCGGACGGCCCAAACACTTACAAAAAAAAATGTTTTTATAATATGACTATAGTAATCATATGTATGTATAGGTATATGCCTATACACCGGTATGCATGTAAAAGTAGTAATACACCATTAATGAAGTAATAACGGTAAGAAAGTAAGTAAATGTGTAAGGAAGTAAGTTATGAAGTAGTAAAGGAAAGAATGGTTTTATAACCAAGTAAGAAAGTAATGAAGTAGTAAGAATACATTGAAAGTATCAATGAAGGAGTAAGTAGATCAATAATAGATCATTGATCGTACTACTTCATGTATGTATAGGAATCCAATAGTTGATCCTCGAAGGAGCCGGTAGTGCGGATACAACGGTGAACGGTATGATTTCTTCATGCTCTGTATCCTAACCTGGTTACCCCGATTTGTGTGCTTATGTGATCACCAATAAGATAAATGCACGAATCGGACTTATACTGCACTTAACTGTGTTTGAACTATTTTGTTCTTGTTGTATTTCTTGAACAATTGGTTTGTATAATTCATGAAATGAATGAATGGAATTGAGAAGTATGTGTAAGTATAGCGTACTTGAGTATTGTATGTATGAATGGAAATGAAGTATTGACTTCTACTAATTCCTAACATTCTAACTCCTAACTTGGGTAATGAGTAACTGGAATGAGTAGAAGTCCGATATAGTTTCGGCCACGCGTGAGGATAAGGAAACACAAGAGGTTGGATCCGAATCCTGGCTGTAATCTTTTCCATGGACCAATTCCCTTGAATGGGTAGCATCCTGGATTAGTGGGCCACCCTAAAGCCCGGTGGTGGGATGTAGTAATCCCTGCCCGGAGGTCATACCGACTTAACTGGAAGTAAAGTATGTATGAAGTAAGTATTGTATGTGTATTGGTCTTGACTATTGTAAGTCATCGACCGGAAGTAAAGTATGTATGAAGTAAGTATTGTATGTGTATTGGTGTTGACTATTGTAAGTCATCGACCGGAAGTAAAAGAGTATCGAACACCCGATAAACCCGAGTGCGTAATGAAGCTAACTGGACCTTGTATGTATTGGAGAATTGTATCTCCGTATTGCGTATTGGATGTGTAATGAGTATGTATTGTGTATGCGTATTCTGGAAAATGGTAAGTAAGCATTGGTTGACTTGTACTGTCTTCCAAGCATGTATTGTATTGTGCGTATGTACGTATACCTTGTGTAGTATTGTAGTATGGTGAATGAAAGCATGTATGTATGTATGTATGAATGTATGTATTGCAAAATGAATTGCATGTATTCGACCAAATGGTCGGCGTACCCTCGCTAGTACGCGGGGTATGCGGTTATCATATTCAGCGTAAGCTGACCCCCTCGGGGGACCATTTTTAGTGTGCAGGTACCCGGAGCGAATACGGTCAAGGTAAGAGACCGGTGGCGCGCCTTGTAATTAGAAGTATCTAGTTTGTGAGGAATGGGTAGCAGATTGATTCCTAGTAAGTGTGTATGAATTTGGGAGAAGTATTGTATTGATTTTGGAACCTAGTAAACTCGGTATGCGTAGTGTATTATCTTGTACGGAGTTGTGAAGTATTGTATCGAATGGAGTATTGTAGTAATCAGTATGTAAAGAGAGTATGTATTGTATTAAGTAGTACTCGGATATTCCGGTCCATCAGACCGATGCTGTATGTAGAAGTAGTAGCCTTGTTAGTCACGTGGGTGACTAACGGCATTGTATCACCCGAGGTATGTAAGTATGTATCCGCTGCGTGACTCGGGAAGCACGAGGAAATTGGATGGTAATGACTAAATTAATAGTAGGGGTGTTACAAAAAGTGGTATCAGAGCGAAGTATCGCTCTGATGACTGGAAATACCGAGCTTAGGAATACCGAGTTAGGAATTAGAAGCTTAGGGCTAAGGGCTGAGAGTTAGCATTGGAGATATGCTAGTTAGGAACTACCGGTGAGTACCGGATACCTACAACACCAGTCCCGCCCACCGCAAACCCCCTTGTATAACTTGGGAAAGGACGCCAGAGAGAAGAAAAGCTTTCTCATACTCGGGGAAAACCCGATCTGGCAGTCGTGAAGCAATCACACAGTAAACAAGAACCGACGTATGGTAGATTCCAAGAAATGGAAGACCCGGAAGTGGATCCCGGTTGAACAACAATAACCACACTTAATAGCGGTAGTATAAACACTCCAACCACAAGGAGACTATAACTTGCAACAGCATGGGGCGACATGCTTAGCAGTCGCAGAACCTAGCTAAACAACCAGCAACAGGAAAAGAAGCACTAACCGTGCAACGAAATGGAAACAGGAGCAGTAATGAAACCCGAGACACAAGTCTGCGGGACAACGGTAATGGCCAAGCAACACCACCAATGGTGAGCTAGCTGGCTAAGGACATAGTCTGGAGTGACTGACTCCGAAACTACAACGCCAGAAAGGTTACAAACCTGGCCAACATAGCTCAGACAGCTACAGGAATATTCACAAGATATAACCTGACATAACTACAACTGTAGTGCCTAACCCCAAATCAGGCTCAGTAGCCACAGCCAAAGTGTGGAATAAACAACAAGAAACAACACAACCAAGTAAAAGGGGAAGCTCTAAGGATTGGAGAAGTACCCTGATCCATGACAGCGATGTCAGACTCACCGGGGAGTTACTCAGAAGAGTGATTAACCCAAGTAAATGATCAACAAGATCAAAGGAAGAGTAAGCAAGACTACCACTTATGAATGGGATCGGTATAGAATTACCCAAAAATCACTAGTACCGCGCACTTATGTAAAGGAACTCTAACGCACCACATGTACATAGTAATGTACCGTGGCTACTAGAAGCAACTACAGGATCACACACCCTAACAACTAGGAGTATGGAACCTTGGAAAGGCCCAACGGCTGACCATTACTTTAAACCTCATACCAGTCAGCATGAAGCTAGACTTGGTCAAGATTTCGAACATGGCTATGCCATGAGGAATTTTTTGACACCGTACCATGATCTTAAAACCAATTTTTCTTTCAAAACCACAGACCCTTTTTCTTAAAACCTTGGATTTTAAAACCAAACCAAAGAATTACGGTGAGTATCAGAATGATACAAGAGGAGTTGGCAACAGAATAATTCACCAAGGCGTGTGACGAACGTACGAGTGTACCCAATTAC
Organism: Limonium bicolor; assembly: GCA_023374045.1. Classification (NCBI taxonomy): domain Eukaryota; kingdom Viridiplantae; phylum Streptophyta; class Magnoliopsida; order Caryophyllales; family Plumbaginaceae; genus Limonium; species Limonium bicolor. Next base: position 219,115,207 of record CM041779.1, read on the forward strand.
GGGATGTGGGACGACCGCACTCCGAAGGAGCTTGTGGGCCTGACCAGTAGTCGGGTAAGTGGTAACGTATCAACACGGTACCCCACGTATGTATACATGTAGCGTACGACACACGGGAAGTAGTCAACTCCGTTCTACGGACCATAAGTAAGTTCAAACCAGAGCAGTTGGACAACTCAGCCGATCAAGTATAAAGGAACTCAGAGAACCCATATGAAGATAAGGAATAAGAATTAGGAAGTGCAAAGAGCACAGACTAGTAAGTGTAGACATTGGATATGTCTCAGGACATCAGTAAATACATGGCAGCTGGAAAGTATACCCAGCCTAAACACGGTAAGGCAAGAGCCTAACGTGGACACCAAACGACCAACAGACGGGACAGAATTCCCAAGAACAACTATAAAACTACCAAAGAACATAATCCATCATGGAAGAGGATATAAACCTAGTCTTAAACACTAGAGGAATGTATAAACAGTCTACCCAAGAACGGGAGACATTATAACCCCAAAAAGGGAATAGCTCAATTACAATACCACAAGGCGGTATAGTAGGCACAACTATCAAAACATGAGCGGATGTAACGGCATAACCAACAACACCCAGGAGTAGTCCTTGAAGGGTGTCTAGATTAACAACAGTTCAATGAAGCAGCATAATAAAAGCACGGAGCTGGAACGCACACTCGGTTAAGACACCGAAGGGATTTCACTTAACTGGAAATGCCCTAAATTACTAAGAGGCACTGATTAACACCAGAATGCCTAAGGGGTCTCCTATGAACGGAAGCGTGATGTCACGACTTACCATGGAGCCTAGTAATACCTCCAACCTATGACGGTATACGTGGAGTGGAAACATGTATAAGCAGCTTGCAAAGAGCATAGCTTGCAGTAATACGGCCCAGAAGTCATAAACCAAATACGTTATATAAACTTAAACGGTTGCAAAACCGGCACCAATTGTTAACAAGACCTACAAGAGATATTGCCTCATACGACAAGAAATCAACAACTGGACCATAAATTCAAACCCAACATCCTGAGTGGCTTGGAGTAATGGCCAACTCAATGTCACTGTCACTAGAGCATCAGCCTAGTATACAGTTGACGGAGTTCTTAATTATGCCATGCCTTCTGTAGCAGTGGTAGCACAGGGGCATAAGAATCATGATAATGCCAACATTGGCCTAGTCCACACCTGAACACTACGGGAAACCCAAGGGAAGGTACCCCTCGTTAACCAAAGACCACCAATGCGGTAATGATATGAACCCTTAGAAAAGGCTCCATCTATTATAACAATAAAACCACGCAATAGATATTGCCAAGGGGTGATGGAGTAAGGAAATGAGAATTCCAAACCATTACGACTTAAAGGAGTAAGCATACTCCGTGTGCATCCATATATATAGTGGACCATCGTGTAAATTCCAACATGGCAAACCTTGTCATTAAACCTATGAGTGGAGACAAACTCCTCAACAAGAACCTTCACTTGTCAGCGATAGAATACCCTCCAATTGGAGAACGGGACCAGAAAACCCTTGAAGTTTCATGGGATGTCCTGGTAGTATACATACAAGCAAAAACTACACAGCTAGAGCCTATCATTAGTGCTCAGCACTGGAAAGACAGTAATTGTCAAAACAACCAATGTGAATACACATTGAAAACCATGATTGACCAACGCTCAAGAGAGCTAGTAACCCGATAAACTACTTCATCAATTGTCAATCAAGACACTTGGTAAATTGTATCACAAATGATGATAGAATGTGAGGTAAGCTAACCTACACATGAAACCTAATTGGAAACAGAACATCTCCACAATGGGAAGATGATAACGTGCAGTATTCTACGACAACCGTCATACACACGAACACTGGGAACCTCCTAGTGTATTTACACCATAAGGAAATGGTGCCAACGACAATGGCAATGAGTAGAGACGAACTATCACAGTAACAGAAACAGTAAAAACGATGTTGTATAATGAGTAAGAATACGGTGCGCAACAAGCGACCGCTATGAGGGAGTAGTTAAGCAATAACACAGAGTATAAGTATGAGATGACACACATAAATATTCTTTCCTATCACATAAGTGACTTACTGTCAAGCGTTTACGCCTCTGCACTCTGTATGACTGAGTGTTTTGGTATTGCACTGGTACAACTAATGATCTAATGGGATGGCTGCGGATATGGAGAATGTAAACAGTAGTAGATCTTCCTTTTCACCACAAACATGGCATAAGCCAGTCAAGCATTCTTAGCAACAGATCGCATGAAGAGTGTAAAACGCACTATCAATCACAAGAGGTGAATTCCATTGGAATAAAAAGGTGAAAGGAGATGTAAGAAAGTCACTTGGATCGACGCATTGAGAATGCAAGGTCATACAAGCAAAGAATTGTATTGAACCAGAAGAACTGGTGTAATTCAGAAGTTAGTGACAACAGAGGAAGCACCACAACTAGGTAGTGACTTAACCTCGCCCGACAACAAGTCGGAGGAACTTAGTGAATAATCGTGGGAGTACGAATAATATGTATAATAGATTACCAGAGAGCTGGTTACAATCTAAAACTCATTGAGTCGAACAGCGGTAAAAGAATACCACACTGTTAGTATACCTTATTTCCACAATAGAGGGATAGAAAGGTGATGTATAGCACATTAAGGATAACATGAAGGGTGAGTAACCCAAGTTATCAGGGTCGCGCAGCAGATGCTAGTGGGCCCTAAATAAGAAATGTAATACACCTAGTAAGTACAAAAGAATGGCTATTAATGCCTTGAAGCCTAATAGGCTAGAGCTGAATTAATTAGGAGTTAAATAAACTCGTGTACGAATCCTCAGTGCAAAGACTAAACCATTGGAATGGTTAAGACCCTTTGACCAGAGCATATTGTATAGTATATTGTAATGAAGCTAAACACTTCAGATTGCCCAAATCGAGTAAACCAATGTTTAATAGTAACATATGGTAGATTACGTGGGCGTAATCCCTTTTAAGGGGGGTAGAGCGAAAACCGCTTAATGCAAGTTTTATAAATAAAACACATAAAACTATAATGTGCATAGCACAAATGAGAATGGATTTAATGATTGGTACTTATGTTAAACAAACATACGTATCCATTCATATTGTAACTGTGGTAATTAGGCACGAGAGATGCGAATACCATAGGGTGAATATACCCATCTGGTAACCCCAATGTAAAAGTATTAGTAAAGTGGAGTAGAGTAACTCTTGGGGAAATGATAATCCCTGTAGTGGGTGTCTATTTGAAGTTAGACATGGCACTACAATGCAAGAGTCGGTATAAAACCGATGTAGAACCTAGAGGAAATTGAACTTCCTAGGCGATAGTTTTAATACAATTGAGAATGAGTAGTGGACGGAGCTCCACAAGTATTGTAACCTTGAAAAAGAATAGTAAGACTGATTGTGAGTAGCAGAGGAACGTAGCCCATGAATGGTACATTCGTAAGTATGTTATTGGTGGTAATTGAGGATAGCTAAACTTCATAAGTATTGTATTCCCTAGTTAGAATAATTGAAATGATGGAGAGTAATGGATGGAAGTAATGAAGGTTGATGAAATGAGCATTTAAGTATTGAACCACGGAGTAAAGCATTTGGGAAGTAGAGCGAGGACAATTGATGGATTGATTCCATCCTTTGGGGATGTATGAATGACTAGGAAGAGTAAAAAGATAAAACATGAAAATAATTGAATTAATGGCTTGTTTGAAACTGACGTGGGAAGTCGAACTTGATCCTGATCAGATCAAGGGAAACCGAACACAAATTGGGGTGGAAAGATAGTTCAACACTGATGCTGATCACATCAGGGTCGAATGATTCTTGAAGCTCCCCTTAAGTGGTCACAAAAATCACAGAGGATAGGAGCAACGAATATAAATTGGAATTTGGAGTTGTATGTTTTAGAAAAATTTTAATTGGTAGTGGTGAAAGAATTTCCTTAGTATGGAGAATGAGGATCTGTTAGAAGTGTGTACCGAAGAAGATAGTAAGGTAGTATGTTGTATTATTCCAAAGGCAGCGGGACATAGAAGAGTCCCGTGTCTAGATGACCTGAGTCCCGCGGGATTGTATTGTGTATTGCATTGCTTTGGGGATAGCTTTACACTGTATGTATGTAGGAATCTTGTAATGTGGAACCAGATGGTGGGACGTGATGCGGATGGAAGTAAGTATGGTATACTTGTATTGTATGGAATGTGGAGACCTGAAGTAATGAATTCAGAAATTGTAAGGAGGAAGAATGTACGACCTTTGGCATAGACAAGTAAGGATGAACAAGTATTGAAATCCTATAACCTTGAGCAACTTTGAGGACAAAGTTCTTAAGGGGGGTAGATTGAAATACCCCAAACTTAAAAATAGTGATTAAGATCATTCTAATCCGTATTTAGGAGCCTAATAATGCTTAAGTAGTACTAGTGAGGAAAAATAAATCCAAAAGAAATAAATAAACGCTTTAAAAAGGGAGAACGCTAAATAAGCGTTAAATAAACCATGGGAGGCATGAGACCTCGGTTAGCGTATTATATGGATTCTAAAGGTTTAATAAGACCTAAATAATATATGGGAACAACTTCCGAAGAAAACGGATCCAAATAAATTTAAAAGCGTAAACGAACCTTAAAGCGCATTTTTCGAGGAAACCGGGAAAACGCGACTTTAAGCGGGTCAATTAGACTGTAACAGTTTTGGTCAACTAAATATTCATTAATAAATATTATTGGAGCTTTAGAACCAATAAAATTAAGTTAAAAGAGAAAATTCCGGAAAACGGGTACCGGTTAGTAAAAACTGTAACAACCGGGAAGTTGTGGGGCGAGAATGCAAATAAACAAACTTAGCATGTCCACTTTGCAAATAAAAGTCAAAAATCTGTAGAGAAGGGAGTGTGTGACCGATGGATCCTCACCCCCACTCTCTTTATTTATCTCTTTATTGTTCCTAATACACTAGAGGACAAAAGAAATAAGTAAAAAGCAAAATAAAAACTCTCTCTCCTATCCCCACTCCTCTCTCTCACGATTCCTCTCACCTCTCTATTCTCTCTCTTCCTCCTTGGGCGATGGCAATGGAGAAATGAAGCCCCCACAAAACTCTCCACTTCTCCTCTCTTTGAGTACCCAAACCTTCTCCAAATCCAATAAAAATTACACCATTGTAATCCCCTTGCCAAGGAGAACATTTTCATCCTTTAAAAACCCAAAAACTCCATTTTCGTTTTTATGGGTATTCTCCATTTGAAGCTTGAGTACCACCATTAGAAGCACCTCCACCTCCTGCATTTTGAGGTAAAAATATTCTTGAAAACCTACCTTTTTCTAGCCCTTATATGTAAAACGAAAATTTAAGCGAGACTTGTTTTACTCCTTGCATTCCAGCCGATTTTGGCTACTCATTTGGGCTGGGAATCTTGTTCATTTGCTAGACATGGACTCCACACATTGGTTGGAAGGTAATACTCTTTTTCTAAACCCTAAAACATTTAAATTCTAGGGTTAGTTTAAGTTAAGGTGCTAAACTAGTATGGGCATGTATGGCTTGCTGTAGCATTGCCATTCTTGAACAAAAACCGAGAACAAGGGAAGAAGGAAAGAGGAAAAGAAGAGAAGGAAAGGAAAGAAGGAAAAAGAAAAAAAAAACTAACAAGTCAAGGTAATGCTCTTACCTTGGGTAAGTTTGTGTATTTCATTGTAACAGATTTTAAGTGTCTAACAATGAGGAATGTATGTAGTATGAGTAGTAATAATGTAGTAATGTATTGGAGAAGATAATGTAACAGTTTTTGAAGTTTTAAATGATGTTTAAAACTTGGGACAACAGGGGTATTGAATGTGTAAGTGTGCAGGAATTTGTTGTTGTTGTAGTAGTGATAATATGTGAGTATAGTGTATTGTGTAAACAGGTTGTGAGAATTGTGAAGTTTGAGTATTTAAGAGCAAGTATGTGGATTGTAGGCCTTAGAGCCAAATAATTGTACATGAGTATTGTACTGTGGATTGAGGAAATATTGGTGTATTGGGATTTTGTATGTGTGCTGGTAGAACCCTGGTATGGGTATGGCTAGAATAGGCATGAATTTGGTGAGAAGGTGTGTGTGGTTAAGTAAGAAAAGTAGCTGAGCTATGGCAAAATTTGGTAGGAATATGTACAATTATGGATGACTTGGTGAATGGGAGAACCAAGGGTGTATGGAAGTTAGTGGAGATATTTAGTAACTGTGGATTGGTACTTGTAGTATGAGGATGTGAAAGTGTAAAATCTGTAGCAAGAAGTAGTAGATGCATTGGAGGAACTAGGAGAAACTAGGTGTGCTTGGGGAGCCTAAATGGGAAGTAAACCACCTTGTAACAGATTTTGAAAGGAGCTAGATAATGGGAAGGATTGAGTGGAAGATAATGTAATGAGGATGTCAGTAGTGGTATTGGTAGTAAAAGCATTGAAGGATAAGGTTAGATTGAAAAGCTGTAGCATAATGTGAAAACCAAAATCTTGTAGCCGTAGTGTGAAGAAAAGTAATGTAGTGGTTGGGTTTGAAACTTGACCAATGGTGTGTATAAGTAGTATAGAATTGTATAATGGATTAGGGAGTGAAATCACATGATTTAGATGGCCTAATTGGTGCTAAAAATGTTAGGATGGCATGAGGAAGCAATAGGGAAGCAATGGGTGAAATGGGAAAAGAAACAAGGCCGGGTAGCAGTTTCTATACTGTCCGACCACAGCTAGATCGGACTCTGGGTCGGACACGCACTGAGTAACGAAAATAAGTTTTCGGAACCGTCCGACCCGAGACGTGAGTCGGGACGTGGGTGGAGGGTGCCTTGAGAAACGACGGTAATTCTTTTGGATGGTCCGACCCAGGACGTGAGAGTCGGACATGGGTCGGACAGAAAAATTTTCTTCAACGAAGTTTCTGACTTCGTCCGACCCAGAGGATGGGTCGGACGTGGGTCGGACATAGCTTGGATGACAAAACTGAAAACCTTCTGGAATGGTCCGACCCAGAGGGTGTATGGGTCGGACGGAATAGTGCTGGGTCGGACGGGAGTAATTTCAGAGGACGAAAACCTAACTAGAATGGTCGACCCAAGGTGGTCGGACGGTGGGCCGGCCCAAACACTTACAATGTTTTTATAATATGACTATAGTAATCATATGATGTATAGGTAATGCCTATACACCGGTATGCATGTAAAGTAGTAATACACCATTAATGAAGTATAACGTAAGAAAGTAAGTTAAATGTGTAAGGAGTAAGTTATGAAGTAGTAAAGGAAAGAATGGTTTATAACCAAGTAAGAAAGTAATGAAGTAGTAAGAATACATTGAAAGTATCAATGAAGGAGTAAGTAGATCAATAATAGATCATTGATCGTACTACTTCATGTATGTATAGGAATCAAATAGTTGATCTCGAAGGAGCCGGTAGTGCGGATACAACGGTGAACGGTATGATTTCTTCATGCTCTGTATCCTAACCTGGTTACCCCGATTTGTGTGCTTATGGATCACCAATAAGATAAATGCACGAATCGGACTTATACTGCACTTAACTGTGTTTGAACTATTTGTTCTTGTTGTATTTCTGAACAATTGGTTTGTATAATTCATGAAATGAATGAATGGAATTGAGAAGTATGTGTAAGTATAGCGTTACTTGAGTATGTATGTATGAATGGAAATGAAGTATGACTTCTACTAATTCCTAACATTTAACTCCTACTTGGTAATGAGTACTGAATGAGTAGAAGTCGATATAGTTTCGGCCCAGCGTGAGGATAAGGAAAACAAGAGTGGATCCGAATCCTGGCTGTAATCTTTTCCATGGACCAATTCCCTTGAATGGGTAGCATCCTGGATTAGTGGGCCACCCTAAGCCCGGTGGTGGGATGTAGTAATCCCTGCCCGGGGTCATACCGTACTTAACTGGAAGTAAAGTATGTATGACGTAAGTATGATGTGTATTGGTCTTGACTATTGTAAGTCACGACCGGAAGTAAGAGTATCGAACACCCGATAAACCGGGTGCGTAATGAAGCTAACTGGACCTGTATGTATTGGAGATTGTATCTCCGTATTGCGTATTGGATGTGTAATGAGTATGTATTGTGTATGCGTATTCTGGAAAATGGTAAGTAAGCATTGGTTGACTTGTACTGTCTTCAAGCATGTATAGTATTGTGCGTATGTACGTATACCTTGAGTAGTTGTAGTATCGTGAATGAAAGCATGTATGTATGTATGTATGAATGTATGTATTGCAAAATGAATTGCATGTATTGACCAAATGGTCGGCGTACCCTCGCTAGTACGCGGGGTATGCGGTTATCATATTCAGCGTAAGCTGACCCCTCGGGGGACCATTTTTAGTGTGCAGGTACCCGGAGCGAATACGGTCAAGGTAAGAGACCCGGTGGCGTGCCTTATAATTAGAAGTACTAGTTGTGAGGAATGGGTTAGCAGATTGATTCCTAGTAAGTGTGTAATGTTTGGGAGAAGTATTGTATGATTTTGGAACTAGTAAACTCGGTATGCGTGTATTATCTCTACGAGTTGTGAAGTATTGTATCGAATGGAGTATTGTATAATCAGATGTAAAGAGAGTATGTATTGTATTTAAGTAGTACTGGATATTCCAGTCCATCAGACCGATGCTGTATGTAGAAGTAGTAGCCTTGTTAGTCACGGGGTGATAACGGCATTGTTCACCCGAGGTATGTAAGTATGTATCCGCTGGTGACTCGGAAGCACGAGGAAATTGGACGGTAATGACTAAATTTAGTAGGGGTGTTACAATGGCGTGGGGGGATCAAGCCTACATCCTAACAATTTAAAAGGTAGCTTATTGCCGGATAGTGCACTGCTACCGGCTAGGGTAACCAGCCTACAAAGATAAGCAACCAATTAAGGGCTAACCCATCTAATAGTGGAACGGTTGACCTAATAAGGTTAAGGAGATTGTGGATCAACGGAGTTAAGAACTAACTCATTAAGGGAACGCCTGAGTCGTTATTGCATATGAGCTATTTATGTTCATTGTGGTTTGTGGGTTATTGCGTTCATTTTATGCTTGTTATGCTAATCAACTTCCATGCTATCGACAATTAGTCGTTGTAGCCCCGTTAGCTTGGGGGCCATGAGAGGTGTACAGTAGTATTCGTGCTGACCGCCTTTGGGGGCTATTTTACACTTGCAGGTAGAGGCCGATGAAGTCACACACGAGAGTAGGAGCGGGTAGCCCTAGGTGGGACTTTATTTTGAGTACGGGTAGCGCTGTGCACCCGTCTGTTAGTAGTTGAACATGAAGATATAATATGTGGTTTGAAGATACTTAAAACTCGGATGGTGGTATGTTTGGAATGTACAGTTGTAATATTTAAGTAACAGTATTTCTTGTTGATTAGACCATAGCAAGGTCCTGGTGATAGTTTATTCCCGCTGCGACGTTTATGTATATTGTTAGTTGCGATAACCACGATTGACTTAGGACGGGGTGTTACAAAAAGTGGTATCAGAGCGTAGTTACGCTCTGATACGAAATACCAGACATGAGTAACCACCGAGTTAGGATCAGTTAAAGTAATAAGTGACGGGTAAGGGTGTGAGCAGTTAGTGTGAGTAGAGTCAGTGACCACTAATAAGTGTGGATCGTCTTTACTGTCTACGGATGTTATAAATTCGTTAACCGAAACAGTGTGGATACGAATCTAAGTGAGTATGATTGTTCAGATGTCAGGAAGGAAGGAGAGGCCGAGGCCCGTGGTCGAGGCGAGCGACGAGATGAATAACCGGAAGGGCAGACGATCGTAGAGAATCGTAGCTGCCTCCTTTGGGCACATGGGCTTTCAGCCTGGTGTGGGGGTGCCACCTCCACCGCCACAACCCGAGACGAACAAATTGGATGAAGAGCCTTGCAGACCTTCGACCGCACATTTTAAGGGGAGAGACCGATCCGCCAAGCTTGAGGCGTACATCTCCCGAGCTGGAGACCGCTTTGAGACCCTTGACGTCCTGCTGGGATCAAGGTGCGTAAGCTGCGTCTACCTGAAGGGGGCAGCAGGCGATTGTGTGGACGCTGTGTGAGGGCGAGCATGTGGCCAATCCAGAGTTCGGCTGGGATCATACACCGCCGTGCTACGAGCAAAGTACTATCCCACCCATGTCCAGACAAAGAAAGCGCCTACAGTTGGATGCGCTCAAGCAGACCGACAAGATGACGGTGACGAGTATTACACAGAGTTCACCGCTTGCTCCGTCTTCTGCCAGATCTGGGTATTCAGACCAGTACTGGTGGACCGCTTCTATGGCGAGCTTAGCCATCGACTCCGCTACGGCATGGGCCGACGAGTTATACTACTTGCAGGTAATAAGAATCAGTAAGATATAATTAAGTGATAAGATTTAGTTTGAGAAAATAAGAGGAATAATACCTTGGGAACAGGGTGCTATCATGTCGTTGCTGTTGAGATAACCGTCCAGCTAAGGGACGAGGACAATGCCAAGAGAAAGAATGCTGGTAAGAGTACAGAAACAACACAAGGGCAAGGTAGGTACAAAGAAACAGAAGTACCAGCCTCAAGCCCAAAGAACCAGAACCAAAAGGAAAGGAGGAAAAGGAGAAGGCTACTGATGAGCCACTGAAACGGACTTATGCGTATGCTGCTAAGCCTGCGCTCCAGGGCGCCAAGGGGTAAGACAATACATCTGGTAACTAAGAATGGTTGACAACATTGAGACACCAATCACTGATGCGATACGTAATCAGGTCTGAGACTGGAAAGGAAACCAGAGGTGGCTACCAACGACCTACTATTGCCAGAGGTGCAAGGGGACCACCCCGGAGTTGACTGCAGGGGGAATAAGGTGGAGTGTAACTTTTGCGGGTACTCGGGCACCGGCATAGAGTGCTACGGGAACCCGAGGAGTAAGAATTACAGACCCAGTTTTTAAGATTAAGACCAGACCGATCAGGGAGCGGATCGCCGGTCAGAGGAGGGTGCAGCAAGCTGCAGACAAGAACCCGGGTGACCCAGAAGTCGGGACCCACACTACACTTGGTGGACCGGTGACGATGAGCCTGAACCTCATCGAGGCCAGGTACCGCTATAACCATTAGTAATAAACATTACCTGTTACCGCATTATCATGCATGTTTGGGAATAATAGAGTTAAGTGAGAATGAGAGAGATTAGAAACTTAAGTAAGATATAACCTACTACCACTTTAGGAGCTTCAACATCTGCTATCCAATACCATCTACACCTAACCCGGAGTAACCGACATCGACACCATAGACTTTCAACCGAACAATGTCAGGTTATCCGCCCAGGTATGATTTTATTAGGGGATACCTGACCTGAAGCACAAATAGCCATCATCAGGAAATGCAATCAACTAGGAATGGACCGGGAGGTTTTTATACACGGACGTAGAGTACCAGGGGAGCAAGAATGAAGTTAAAGATGATGAGCTTAGGCAAGGATTGGATCCGTATGCCAAGACCTACCAAACCATGAGGAACAGGATGGAATCTCACCACCGGAAATACCCGAAGAATTCCTCCGGTAAACACACAAGTCATGGAGATCGCTCAGCAGTTGGAAGCTGAACCGGTCCAGACATACAAGCAGTCATTTGCATTGTGAACTTTATGAGAAGATGGGCGACTTGGGACTACATCGGACAAGGACGAGACAATGGAGTCTCTCGACGAGGGATACCCGTAGTGTTTTGGTCCCATAGGAGATGATGCTGAATTTTTGTACGGCGAGCAGAAGCGTGCGACCGTGCTAATAAGTTAATACTTAGTCAGGGGATGTATTAGTTTATGGGAGGAGAGTCAAGGATGTTTTATACCATGGGATTAAGAGAATCAAGCTGAATACAACACCGTCGCAGTGATTAATGCGCCCGCATAGAAACCAAACTACCTTTACTCACCTTTTAGACAATATTAGTCATGTAATGCTTTAGTGTGGGATAAGGAATGAGATGTAGATTAAGGCGCATGTTGTAAACAGGATGGTATGAATAAAATAACAGTGTTGTTCATACAAATTGTTACGACTCACTGGTGGAACGGAAGCCTGTAATGACGGTGGTTTAATCACGGCTTTAACAGAAACCGTAAAATAATATGAAGGCCCGGATTAATTAATGACGTTATTAAATTAACCGTAAGCAATAATCGATCGGAGGTAGGCGCGCCTTTTTTAGGACGGACTTTAGATGACGGTTTATTTGTGAAACCGTAATCTAAAGTCCCGTGTTGACGCGCGCTTTACGGTCAACGGACTTTAGATTACGGTTTTACTAATAACCGTCATCTAAAGTCCCCGCCCACTGATGGTCAACGACGTCGTCTTGACTGACGCCAAATATTTCCCGCATTATTTGATTTTTTCGACGCCGCGCGTAATCTAAATTACAGTGAACGACGTCGTCTTACCAGCTTATTTTAGATTAAAAATAACTTTATATTAATGTGTTACATTTGTTTGATCGAATAAGACTCATGGCTCAATGGCCGTGGGTACATGAGTCAACACATGATCAACACCATCGATCTTGAGTTCGAAACCCAGCATAGGCCAAATAATTTTCGCGCTATTTTATTAATTTCGTTACACTTTAGATTACGGTTCTTTAGGAACCGTCATGTAAAGTGTGACTTTACATTACGGTTTTCATGTAAACCGTAATCTAAAGTCCTTTTAACTACAACATTTGCCCGTTTACTCTGCACACTGTACTTACAGTAACTCTTCTTCTCTTTCGCGCTATCTTCCTCACTGAAATCGCCTTCTCTCCCGTCACCTTGCTAACGGCCATCGCCACCATCGCTCCCACCACCTTTGTCACTCCCATCGCCGCCGGTCACCACCCATCTACCACTGGTCTCACCGTCGACCTCTCTATCGCGTATTGGGTATGCGATCGATTGATTGTCGTTTTTTTCTAACTTTGTTCATATACATGCATTTCGATTGCAAGTTCTAACTTTGTTCATATATTTGTGCCCAGATTCACAGTTAATTGCAACCTAGTTCGTGGGCTGATTTCTACACTACTTGCCCACTTCGATGCTTAGTAACGGTAATTTTGCAAAGCAAACTGTAAACTGCTGTATTTATTTATTCTTAGCATTTAGTATTACAATTAATAAATAATAGTGTAGTTTTAAAAATGCTTGGAACTAAAAACTGCCACAGGAAAGAAAGTAAGTTCAAGTATATTACCGATTCCTGAAAATAGCTCATTTTCAACTGCTCAATCTGCTATGCCAGATGCTCTCTGTTTGATTCACAATCTGTGACAGGAATCAACAATGCTATTGTTATAACCACCAGAAAGAATAAGATGAGTTTCGGTATTTTAATGGTTCTAGAATGACTAGTTTCAGTCCTTCAATCTGAAGTACTGCAGAGAAGGTCATAAATAAACTTCATTTATAGTAGAAGAAGATAAGTTTATGTATGTTACTAGTTCTAGATGGTGCGTGCAAATTTGACTTTGATAAAACTGATTTGGAGACGTTAGAAATATAGGGGAGATGCTGTCGATTTTTTTCCGCGGTTTAGCTAGCATTTAACCTTGATTTTTTGATGAATTCTAATGTTGTCGTTTTTCATTTATGCATCAGGACTACGACTTTATTTTGGCTTCCGACCTCAACCGTCTTAGCATCGGCTAATCGTCTACCAGAGGTAAGATTTACATATATACATATAATATTTGACAAACTACCAAACATAGTTATCCGCCCAAGATATACCTAATAGAGGTATATCTTCGGCAGTCCCTGTCGGGACTGTCCATGATTGTTAAATCTCACACCTAGGGTGTGAATGTGTTTTTAATTGTACTTTATTGATTATTTCAGCAGTATCTCTTTATTGTTCTTCGAATGCATATATTATTGATTAATATCATAATATCGTGCATTTGAAGAACTGTAGGGAGATGCTGCCGAAATTTTCAATAAATTACATATTAAAAACACGTTCACCGGTGGGATTTAATACTCATGGATGGATTTAGGTTGATAAGATACAAAAGTGTAAAGACTCTGCCACGGGTGACGGTATGAAATGGCTGCCTTCATATAAATAGCTAGAAGGAGATGGAACGTTCGTGGATTTACAGCGGAAATTTGGACGACAAGTTTTTAGAAGGAGTTGATAAGTTATGCACGGTGTTGGCGAACAATCTGAAACCTACAGACAAGGGATACATATTTTGTCCGTGTATCGACTGCCAAAACAATCTGAGATATCGCGGCGTTGAAACAATTAAGGAACATCTGATCCGCCGCGGTTTTACAAAAGATTTCCAAGACATAATCCGATGGCATGGTCAGAGTGCGTTCGATGTTATTAAGCCTGACGAAGGGGATAATGGTCAGGCAAACACAGAAACAGAACTTGGAGATGATACAGTTGCTGGTGACCCAGAAGACGTTACAGGGAACGTTGAGCCAGATTTCTGGGATGATGACATTGAGACTATGCTCGAAGATGTGGAACGACATTACTCTAACACGCCAGACAAGCATGAAAATTTGTTGGATTCATCCAAAACACCGTTGTACCCCGGGTGTGACCCTACAAAGTTAAGCAAGTTGAGTGTCGTCCTCAAGCTATTCAACTTGAAAGCGAAACATGGCTGGAGCGACGTAAGTTTCACTGACCTCCTGGAACTATTGAAATACGTTCTTCCGGTGGACAACGTTTTACCAACGACTACGTACTCAGCCAAAAAAATGATGTGCCCAATGGGTATGGGGTACCAGAAAATTCATGCTTGTCCAAATGGTTGCATGCTGTTTTGGAAATCGGATGAATTTGCTGAAAGCTGTTCAGCATGTGGAGCGTCACGGTATAAGAAACAACAAACTCACATCAGCGGTAGTAAGAAAGGTTCACCAGCTAAGGTACTGTGGTACCTGCCCATCATTCCAAGGTTCAGACGTTTGTTCTCCATTGAGAAAGACGCAGAGAATCTTCGGTGGCATTCAGTTCACAGGAAAAAGGATGGCAGATTAAGACATCCCGCTGATGCACCACAGTGGAGAAACATAGACGTAAAATTTCCTGAGTTTGGTAACGAACCGAGAAACCTAAGGCTAGGCTTGTGCACGGATGGGATGAACCCTTACGGTACTTTGAGTAGCATACACAGTACCTGGCCTGTGCTTTTAGTTATTTACAATCTACCGCCATGGTTATGCATGAAACCAAGACACATCTTGTTGTCTTTGTTAATATCTGGTCCAAAGCAACCGGGCAACAAAATTGACGTATTCCTACAACCTTTGATAGAGGATCTACAACTCTTGTGGAATGAAGGGGCTACGGTTTACGACTCATTCAGTAAAGAGGACTTCAATTTGCGTGCCATGTTGTACTGCACAATCAATGATTTCCCCGCCTATGGTAATCTTTCAGGCTATTCAATCAAGGGGGCGTTGGCGTGTCCGATTTGTGGTGAAAACACTTGTAGCATTCGCTTGAAACATAGTGGGAAAACCGTGTATATGGGCCACCGAAAAATGCTTCCAAAAGGACATAAGTATCGAAAGATGGCGAAAGAGTTCGATGGGAAAACTGATCACAGCATGGCGCGCCAGCCTTTGACAGGTACAGAGATTTACAAAAAGTTGGATAATATTGTGAACAACTTCGGGCCGCCAACCAAAAGTGGTGAAAAAAGTGTCTGGAAAAAGAAATCAATATTTTGGGAACTAGAGTACTGGCAGCATCTGGAGGTTAGACATTGTATCGATGGGATGCATGTCGAGAAGAACGTGGGTGAAAGTGTCACTAGCACTCTTTTGAACATAAAAGGAAAGACAAAGGATCATTTGAAAGGAAGAAAAGATTTAATTGAGTTGGGCATACGCACAGAGCTTGGCCCGCAAGAACGTGGAAAACGCACATTCTTGCCTCCTGCCTGTCACACTCTGTCTAAAGAAGAGAAACATAGTCTATGCAGTACCCTTTACAACATCAAGGTACCATCAGGTTACTCCTCAAACATAAGAAACCTAGTGTCCATGACAGATTTCAAATTAGTAGGAATGAAATCTCACGATTATCATGTCCTACTTCAAGAATTTTTGCCAATTGCACTACGTGGGATCTTGCCGGATGCTGTCAGACACACAATCACAAACGTCAGTGTCTTCCTCAAATCCATTTCGTCTAAGGTTCTTGATGTGGACACTCTGTCTAAATTACAAAAGGATCTTATTGTGACAATGTGCCAGCTGGAGATGTATTTTCCTCCATCGTTCTTCGACATAATGATACATCTCCTCGTGCATCTTGTAAGAGAGATTCTGATGTGTGGTCCTTTGTACCTTCGCTACATGTATCCGTTCGAAAGGTACATGGGTGTCCTGAAGAAGAAAATGAAGAACCGTCGTCACCCAGAGGGTAGTATTATAGAGGGCACTATCACAGAGGAAGTTGTAGACTTCTGCACCAATTACCTAGAAGGTGTCGATACCATTGGACTTCCACGTTCTAGACACGAGGGCAGATTGAAGGGTGTTGGCACGGTTGGAAGGAAACTGAAAAGAATTGACATAGACACTCTTAACAAAGCTCATTTAGTTGTGCTAAGTCATCTTGAAGATGTTGAACCATACTTTGATGAACACTTGTGTGTTTTAAGAGCACAATATCCAAACATGAGTGACGTTAGACTACAAAATGAGCAGAATAGGACATTTGTCCGATGGTTCAAAGAGAGAGTGTTGTCCGATCAGTCCACGAATGTGCCTGAACTGATTAAAGTAGTTGCATTTGGACCAAATCTGGATGTAATTTCTTATGAGGGGTACGATGTCAACGGATTCACCTTTTTCACAGAACGTCAGGATCAGAAGTCAACGAATCAAAACAGTGGTGTAGAGCTTGAAGCTTATCAAAACTTATATGACATCGGTGTCGTGGGTCATAGTCCTGTCTCGGTACAACAATCATATTTCGGTGTTATACAAGACATCTGGGTATTGGACTACAACAGCTACGAAATGTGTGTTTTCCGCTGTAACTGGGTTAACAACAATCATGGCTACCGTGAGGAGGAGCATGGTATGAAACTGGTTGATCTGTCTAGAGCTACTCCCACGGTTGAGCCATTCGTTGTTGGGACGAAGGTTAAGCAGATATTTTATGTAACTGATCCCTGTAATCCTAGATGGTCTGTTGTGCTTAAAGGGAGAAGAGGAATAGTTGGTGTGGATGGTGTGGTTGATGAGGATGAGTATGATGCAGAAGATGAACCTCCAACTGTTCCTATTTCATTGGAAGAGGCTGAGGTCACAGGTCATCGTGAGTATATACGATCAGACCATAACGAGGGAATGTGGGTTGAGAGATAATGGTGTATGTAAGTTATTACTATAAAAATTTATATGAAATTAACACTCTTTTATTTATTGCTTGTTTATGACCATTATGAAATGCTTAATTTAATTCAAATTGTATTTCAATCCTTGCAGGCATGGCTGATCAGGACATGGCTGATGAAGAGTTCGATTTATTTTGTCGTGAAGGAGGAAAATGCAGCAAATGGTACCGGTCCCATCTACATCTGCCGCTGCTGCTGTTGCCCCATCCACATCCGCTGCTGCTGTTGGCCCTTCCATGAGTGCACCTTCTACGAGTGCTACTCAGAGACCCAGAGGTAGAGGTCCGACCCGTGGGTTGAAACTGCAGAAACCGGATCAGATTAGTCTTCTGTGGGACCAGTATGGGAGGTATGGTGGGGGCAGCAGGTCAGAGTTCGCTAGTATGCTAGGGACTCTGGCCAGATCACATTGCTGCATCAACCACACATGGAAACAAGTCCCGGAAAAAGTAAAGGAGACCATCTGGAAGAAGGTGCAAGAACGGTACAAGATCCCAGAAGAAGTGAAGAAGACCGTTCTTTCTTTGGTGGCCGGCAAAGCTAAATCATTCCGCCACTACTTGGTTGAGCATTGGATCAACAGGGTGCCCCCACGTGAGCCTCCGCCGTATGTTGTATACAATGGCATGATAACTGAAGAGGAGTGGAAGGAGTTCGTTGAGCGGCACGCCACCCCCGAGTTCAGGGTATGTTTGTGTGTACTCTTTTCTTAATTAATGCTCATAATGCTTTATCCCTGATTTTCTAATTAATTTCCTGTTGTACTTTCTTAACAGCAAGTACAAGAACAAGCACGACAAAACCGTGAAGCTAATCTCTACCCCCACACCATGGGACGAAGGGGATATGTGGGCAGCCTCGAGGGATGGAAAGAAGCTGGTTTGCTGACACGGAGGAACGAGGATGGAAGTGAATGCCCGATCGAGGATGTCTCTGAGGCGAGGAGGGTGCAGATGTACATACTGGGACGCCAGAAAACGACCAGCGAAGGTCAGAGGATATTTCCTAATGCTGCGATGGAACAACTGGCAAACCAAATTGTAAGTATTTGAAAGTAGCTGTTGAATAATTTACTTATATACTCAAGTGTTTGTTGATCTTAAATCTCGTCATTAACTTCTTTGAAAATTGGACAGTACGATGCGGCACAGAGAGGAGAAGTGGACTTACACGCTCCTCCTTCTCAAGACGACGCGCTGAATCAAATGCTTGGGAAGAAGGATCACCCGGGGCGTGTTAGAGGATTTGGGGGAGAAGTACGTCAGAAGAACGTATTCCCGCCATCTGCTAGGAAGGGTCAGATGAGTGCTGCTGAAGTCGAGGCGATGGTAGAGCGTAAGTTCGCTGCTGAGCGCCAAGCTAATGACGAGAAACATGCTGCTGAGCGCCGGGCTATCGAGGAGAGGCTGCAGGAAGCGTTGAATGCGATTGCACATGCGACTACTCAGCAGCAGCAGCTAGATCCTCCTCGAATGTCTTCCTCGTCTAGTTGTGCTCCGGCCGCTGACCCGTACCCGTTTGCCAACATCCAGGTTAACTTTGTTTAACTATTTTTCTTCTAAAATAAAGTTATTTAAATAGTATTAGATTGGACTCACTTATTTATTTCACGTATTATCTCTGTTTATTAAAGGAGCAAAAAAAATGTCGTCTCCAAATACCATTAGACGGGCACCCTGTAGATGCGGCCTACGGGACGGTGTTGCCATCAGGTCCACTCACGCTCATCAGTTTCGTACGTCTACCCCCATTCTACGCGCGTGTGACCTTGGACCTGATAGTTGATGGATTTGAGCATGCATACCTTCCGATGGCGATTGACAACAAATGCACGCTGATCGAAGCGAAGGGAGACATATTGCCCTGGCCAGCATGTTATATTGTTGTCACCGATGAGGTAAGACTGTTTGACAACCATTTAGTATCTAATAAAATGCATTATTAGCATTAAGTGTCTAATCTATCTATTATAGTCCCTGAGCTTCCTCGCCGGTACCCGCCAGACTAAGAGACCAGCGCGCCGTCGAATCCTGAGATCCCTTAGGATCCTCGCCGCGTATCCCGCCCAGAGAAGAAGAGATCAGCGCGCCGACGAATCCCCTGCCAGAAGGGTATGTTCTAGATAAATTTTAATGTTACTATATATCAATTAGTAATTATCTTTACCTTTATGCTTTAATTGTTTGTGTGTGAAGGGTAGAATCCAGTGAGTCGGGGTGCGAAAGGTAATAATCCAGCGCCCGCCGGGGTCGCACCAGGACTTCTGAGGCTCCTAAATAAGCTCGCACTGCCACAAACTTGTTAATGTTTGGGGGCCAAGCAGATTAATCTCTACGACAAGATCATTGAAGTCATCTCCAAACTAACACTTCATGATGACGCTTCCAAAGTCGATTTTACTACGAGAAGATATGATGAACGGCAATCAACTTTGAGGACATCAGAGAAATGATGTGTGGAGATTATCTGAACATTAACCTTATTCAAGCTTATCTAAAGTAATGTTCTTTCCTCATACTGTAAAAACATATAAATAAGTATCTATGAAAGTTTGCATTGGCTAACTTTTTATAGTACATGTGATATAATAGATGTCTGCTTGAGAGATGTGTTGAGAAGGACATGACATGCTTACTACTGCGGTGTGCCCGGAGCGTTTATCGTATGACAATGTCACTAGGGACCCTGGAGGTTTTGTAACTACATGATTCATGTCTTCAATGTTGTTGAACAACAGAATAAATTATTCATTCTAATGCCGTATCACCAAACGTGAGTTCTAATATAAAATTACATACTAATTAGCTAACTTTGTTACCTTCATTTCTCATTTCATTTGTATTTGACATTGTAGCCACCACTGGGCTTTGTTTATATTCTGCGCTGCCACCGCTACTCTGCTTGTTCTAGATCCACTAGGGCAGTGGAAAGAATTCAACACTGAAGACTTAATCAAAGAGTAAGTTTTTATTACTATTTAATTGTTTGTAAGTTTTTTGAACCAAAATTAATGTACTTGTTCATTTTGCTAAACGCTTTTGTTAATATATGTAACAGTTGTTACAAAAAAACCCCTCAGGGAGAGTTTGGTGATTGACCGTCGATTACATCAAGGTTTGGTAATTCATGTATTTCATTCGTGCTGCTATTATCTTTGTACAATTGTTTTACATTTGTGAATTTTGGTGATTTAGTGCCCTACCCAAAAGGATTCTAAGAGTTGCGGGTACTACGTGATGCGGTATATGTACGAGTTCTGCGGGTACTTCCCAAGTTTTAAGAATGATATTGACAAGGTAATACGAACGCTGTCTTGTATTTAATTCTTTCGGCAGATTTTTTGTGTCTTTATCTTAATCTCATTATGTGTTCCATTCCTTTTCTTGTTGCAGATTAAAGAGCATTATGCCAGATTCAAGACTTATGCTCCTGCCGACTTGTTGCATGTCAGAGAGAGCATGGCAGCCATGTTTATGAGAATGGAGTGGTAGACTAGCTAGCTGCTGCTGTAACATATATTTTTTTTAGTTGCTGCTCTGATTCTGTTAGTTGCTGCTGCAACAGATTATATTGTGTAACAGATTATATTTTTTGTTAGTTGCTCTGATTCTGTTTGTAATGAATTATGCTAGCTGCTGCTGTAACAGATTCTAGCTGTTGTATTGAATATTTCTGTTGCAATTGTACGCAGAAATGAATTTGCAATTGTTATCTCTGTTGCAATTGTGTAACAGATTGAATATGTTACAGATTTTCGATCTGGTGCTTTATTAGATGTTATCTCTGTTGCAATTGTGTAACAGATTGAATATGTTACAGATTTTCGATCTGGTGCTTTATTAGAATGAATTTGTGTTGTTGGTATTTGATTCAGGTGGTTCAATTGTGCAGTTTCTGCCCTCTGTTGCTTATCTGTTACAATTCTGTCTCTGTTGCAATTGTGTAGATTTGTAAAAAAAATAAAATAATAAAAAAAAAATTACACTTTAGATTACGGTTCTAATAATAACCGTAATCTAAAGTCCTTTGGGCGCGCGCGCCAAAACACTTTAGATTACGGTTATTGTTAGAACCGTAATCTAAAGTGTCGACTTTACATTACGGTTATTTGTAAAACTGTGATCTAAAGTCCTTTGGTTCGCGCGCGCCAAAGGACTTTAGATCACGGTTTTACAAATAACCGTAATGTAAAGTCAATGACACGCGGGCCGGAAAAGGGCCATTAATTACGGTTTAAAACCGTAATTAAAGACGTCGCCATCTTTATTGACGCCCGCGTAGATTACGGTCCAGAACCGTAATGTAACACGGTTTTGGACCGTAATTAAAAGCTCGCGTTCCACCAGTGACTCTTGTTATACCATCAATACTCATGAAGCTTGTGAACACAATTAGGTCATGGACTCGGTACGGAAGGTGCGCTAAGCATACTTACAGAGGCACAGGCCGACGCCAGCGGTACTATCCTCACCGGCACCTTTCCGATTAATGGGTTTGAGGCATCAGTTCTCGTCGACTCAGGGGCCTCGCATACCTTTGTCTCGGCATCTTTTGCGAGAAGGTTGGGGCTAGACGCTGACGAGCTACCCGACATCATGGTTACGCACCCGTCTAAGGAGAAGGTTCGTTGCACTCGCTACTACTGAGGAGCCATTGTTAGAATTAAGGGGGAAGACTTCCCAGTCAGTTTTATTGAGTTCAGGGAGTTGGGATTTGATGTTATCTTCGGGATGAACTGGTTGGAGCGGCACAAGGGTTGTATCCTCTGCGCCGAGCACAGATTGCTGCTCAGGAGCCCGTCTGGGGTAACAATATCATACCGCCAGAGGCCTAGAGAGCCTTCGACTAAGATCATCACCGCCATGGCAATGTATAAGGAGTTGAGGAGAAAGGAAGAAGTGTATCTCTACTATGTACAAGACATAGAGAGAGACCCCGAGTTCGACCCCGACTTACCGGTAGTGTCGGAGTTCCCCGATCTATTTCCACAGGAACTTCCCGGCATGCCACCCACTCGGGAGGTAGAGTTCACCATCGAGCTGCTACCTGGTACCAGACCGATAGCAAAGGCACCATACCGCACACTAGTAGAAAAAAGATTTTTAATGACGGTGTTTAAACCACGGTTAAATGGGAAACCGTGGTTTAAAGTTTATAAACCACGGTTATGATAGCAACCGTCATTTAAAATACACACCAGAGTGCATATACCACGGTTTTCGGAGAACCGTCGTATATAGGTTACTTATATACCACGGTTTTCAGGCCAACCGTGGTATATAGTACACACTAGAGTTGATATACCACGGTTCTTGGAGAACCGTCGTATATAGGGTTTCTATATACCACGGTTTTGTTAAAACCGTCGTTTTTAGTCGTGGTCACAAAACTTTAAATGACGGTTCCTTGTTAGAACCGTGGTATATAGTCTCCGCGGGAATTCAAATTTTCACCAAAAATTAACGCGGCTCTTTCTCTTTCTCTTATTATATATATTTTCTCCTCACTCTTTTACAACCTACACTGTCGAACAAGGATGCTCTGCAACTCTTCTCCTTCTTCTTCTTCTTCTGCACCTCTGTAATTTTTTCAACCCACCGGCGAACATGCATGCTCTTTGCCATACTGGAAAACAAGGAACACATGCTGCGCCTCTGTAATTTTTGCAAACCTAACCGGCGAACAAGGACATGCTGCGCCTCTGTAATTTTGTGCAACCTTAACCGGCGCTTCGCCCTCTCTCATTCTCTTTCACGGTAATTTTGCAACCTACCGGCGAACAAGGAACATAATGTAACTTCACTTATTTTTTTAGCAACCCTAATACACAAACAAGTAACATACATGTTCTGGCCTGTTCATTCTCTTCTGTTTGCGGAGGAATTACATTGAAGGCGGCGGCGTTTAATCGCCGGCGAACTGGGAAAAAAACACAGACTATAAACCACGGTTTTACATATAACCGTGGTTTATTGTTGATTATTATAGACTTTATACCACGGTTTTAAGTAAAACCGTCATTTATAATGCATTATATACCACGGTTCAGACTCCCAACCGTGGTATAAAGTCAGTGAATGCTCGCGGGAGAAGGGGTCTTAAATGACGGTTTCGACAAACCGTGGTTTTTTCGCTTACTTTAAACCACGGTTATGAACCGTCGTTTATCTCAATTTGTGAATATACGACGCGAGCATAAACCACGGTTCCTAACCGTGGTATATAGGCAAAATAACCGTGGTTAAAAACATTTTTTCCACTAGTGGCATGGCTCCGGCAGAAATGATTGAGATAAAGGAACAGTTGAAAGATTTATTGGATAAGGGATTTATTAGACCAAGTGTATCACCATGGGGAGCGCCAGTTCTCTTCGTGAAGAACAAGGACGGTAGCCTCCGCCTCTGCATCGACTACAGAGTGTTGAATGCAGTGACAGTGAAGAATAAGTACCCACTACCCCGCATTGACGATCTGTTTGATCAGTTGAAGGGAGCATCTGTGTTTTCCAAGATTGATCTCAGATCAGGGTATCATCAGATAGCCATTAAGGAGGGAGACATTGAGAAGACGGCATTCCAGACACGATACGGCCACTATGAGTCTACAGTGATGCCGTTCGGTTTGTCGAACGCACCAGCGAAGTTTATGGATCTGATGAACCGCTTGTTCCGAGAGCAGCTGGACAAGTCGGTTGTGGTATTCATCGACGACATATTAATATATTCGAGATCTAAGGTTGAACATGAGGAACATTTGAGGAGAGTATTGGAGTTATTGAGGGAGAACCAGCTATATGCTAAGTTCTCCAAATGTGAGTTTTGGCTTGACCAGGTCTCTTTCCTAGGTCATGTCATCTCGGATGCTGGGATCTTGGTGGATCCAGCGAAGATTGATGCCGTACGTACTTGGCCAAGGCCGAAGACTGTTACCGACATCCGGAGCTTTCTCGGTCTGGTAGGTTACTACAGGAGGTTTGTTAAGGATTTCAGCAAGGTCGCGAAACCAATGACCAGTCTGATGAAGAAAGATGCACCGTTCTTATGGACGGCTGACTGTGAGAAATCATTTCAGAGTTTGAAAGACCCACTGACCACTGCACCGGTACTGACCATTCCAGATGGTACAGAGGGCTTTGAGGTTTACTGTGATGCATCCGGCAGAGGGCTGGGTTGCGTGCTCATGCAACATGGCAAGGTGGTGGCATATGCCTCACGCCAGTTGAAGAAACATGAGGAGAACTACCCCACACATGATTTGGAGCTGGGAGCTGTAGTCTTCGCTTTGAAGATATGGCGCCACTACTTATATGAGGTTAGTGTGATGATCTACACCGATCATAAGAGCTTAAGATACATATTTACTCAGAAGGAGTTGAATCTCAGACAGAGGAGATGGTTGGAATTCTTGAAAGACTATGACATTGACCTCCAATACAAAGAGGGAAAAGCCAATGTTGTAGCGGACGCCCTGAGCCGTCGAGCACACTCACTCCATTCGCTAGTCTCTTTCTCCAGCTTGGTTGATGAGGTGCGAGAGGCTCAGAGGACAGATGAGTACATGAGAGAGGTCAGACAGAAGCTGACAGATGGTACCTTTGAGAGTCAGAAATATGACTTCAGACTTCACGACGATGATCTGATCAGACTTAAGGGCCGATTATGCATACCACGGGGCAACACGGATCTGAAAGACCGTATACTTAGAGAATCACACTATTCTTCAGTTTCCATCCATCCGGGAGCCTCTAAGATGTATAAAGACATGAAGAGGTACTTCTGGTGGTCGGGGATGAAGACAGATGTTACCGAGTTCGTCTTGAGGTGTCTCACATGCCAGAAGGTGAAATTCGAGCACCGACGACCGGGCGGAATGGTACAGTCGATGCCAGTTCCGGAGTGGAAGTTCCATGATATCTCCATGGACTTTTAGTTGGACTCCCACCTGCTAGGGGAGGTCTCAACATGATATGGGTGGTGGTGGATCGCCTTAAAAAAGTAGTCCGATTCATACCGATGAAGGATACTTGGAAGGTGACCAAATTAGCTGAGTTATTTGAGAAAGAAATAATGAGACATCACGGGAAACCAAAGACCATAGTGTCAGATAGAGATACCAGATTCCTTTTGAGGTACTAGAGAGCTACCAGAGAAGCGTTGGGAACAGAACTGAAGCTGAGTACCGCGTTCCATCCTCAGACAGATGGTCAGACTGGGCGTACGATTCAGACACTCGAGGACATGCTGAGGGCATGTGCCTTAGACTTCCAGGGCAATTGGATTGACAAATTGCATTTGATCGAGTTTTCATACAACAACAGCTATCACGCTTCGATCAAGATGGCACCTTTTCAAGCGTTGTACGGTAGACCATGTCGTACACCGCTCTGCTGGGATGAGTCGAGTGGACGGTCATTATAGGACCAGAATATTTAGAACAAGTTAAGGCTGAAGTTCAGCAAATCAGGGAGAACATGAAAGCTGCTCAAGATAGGCAGAAGTCGTATGCTGATGTTCGATGATGGGACCTGGAGTTCGCGGTGGGTGACAAGGTATTTCTGCGAGTTTCACCGATGAAGGGTGTATTCGGATTTGGGCAGAAGGGCAAATTAAGCCCGAAGTTTGTTGGTCCTTATGAGATTACGGAGCGGGTGGGCCCGGTTGCTTACAGGTTGAATTTACCTGCTGAACTGGGTAAAGTGCATGATGTTTTTCATGTTTCACAGCTAAAGAAATACATGCACCACCCCTCCCATGTGTTAGAATCTGAGAGGTTGACATTAGAACCAAATATGAGATCCGTGGAGACTCCTCAGAGAATCTTGGACAGTAAGACTAGGGACACTCGCCACAAGTCAGTGCGACTGGTGAAGGTTCTCTGGTCTAACCAGGATGTCGAAGAGGCCACATGGGAATTAGAGGATAAGATGAGGGCGAAGTACCCTTCTTTGTTTACTGACTAGATCGTCTATATAGGGTACGGGGTGTACCCCTTTTTTAAGGGGGGTAGAGCTTCCTCGCTTTTGAGTTGGGAAACGAACATGTTTGTCGTTTGTTTAAGATGTGATTTTGTGTAAGTTGCTACACCTTGGTGATAAGTTTGAGTTATGTATAATACTTATGTATTGTATTTGTGATTGACCTTCGAGTCTTGAGATGTGTGAATGAGAATATAAGATGTGGTGTTAAGATTAAGAGAATTGAGTACCGTGAATGGTTAAGCATATATGTGAACTTTGGGGACAAAGTTCTTTTAAGGGGGTAGATTGAAATACCCCAAACTTAGATATGGTGTTTAAGTAACAAACTAAGATATAAGAAGGCTAAATAATGCCTTAGAAACATTAAGGAACCATTTTAGTCAAAGAAAATATAAGGAAACACCAAAAGAGCAGTTTAAGCAAAAACGTGCTCTAAGCTTGGAGAGACTTGGGTGAGCACCCAAATATTGTTATAAGACCTTAGTAATATCCTAATGGTCATTTTAAACCAATTACCAAAGAAAACCAAGCTTGAAAACAAGTTCAAACACAAAATGTGCTTTAAGGAGTCTTAAAGCACATTTTTGAAAAATTGTCTTGTAAATAGGTTTTGAGTGGCTAAATGTCCATCATTACTCATTAATTAACATGTGCACTAATTAGTATCACATTAGGAAGTCTAAATCAATGGGAAATCAAAAATTTCACAATTATGTGCCTTGTTTAGTGAATAGTAACCAAATAAAGCTAGTTTAAGACATTAGTCAAAGTAAGTCAATTAAATCGTCAACAAAGACCACAATCTACCTTATTTGACCAAGGGGGCTGGTTTTTAAGTGTGACTCACCACACTTATCTAGCTAAGTAATGAATAAAGCAAAAGTAAGTAAATTCACTATTCACCTTTTAACATAATATCTTACCTTTAGTAGTCCTCTCTCCTCCTTTCTTCATTCTTCATCTTCCCCATCGATTTCCCTTGCTCTCTTTCTTCTCTCTCACGTAAGAAGCAACCTCCATGCTAGCTCCATCTTCTTTTGCCCACATCTTGCTCATTTAAGCTCCAAAATCAAAACCAAGTACATATATCTCTTAGTTAGCTCAAGCTCTTCCTTTCTATCTTTTCAAAACTTCAAGAGCCTCATTTTGGAGCCAAGGCAAACTACCATTAGAGGAGGAAACTCAAGCTTGGAGACTCCATTAGCTTCTCCATTCTCTTAAGGTAAAGAATATGTAAGAAAATCTAGGTTTCCATCATTTTCTCTCCATGTCCGAAAATTATCACTCATGGGGTTCCATTTTTATGCCTTGTTCTAGCTTGTTTCTACTCTCCAAAGGATAAAGGAGGTCCTTCTTGCTTCTTATCCAAGCTTGTCTTGAGAAACCAAGGTAAAACAATCAATTTAATACCTTAAAACACATTTTAACCTAGGTTTTTATTCCTTAAGGTTAGTGTGTTGTTTAGTACTCATTGGAGTCATTGAATGTTGGTTAGAACATTGGCAAGGAGAACTTGGTTTGGTGACCTGATTGAGCAAAGGAAACCTAAGGAAAAAGTTTTAAAGCTTGAAAAAGAACAGTAAATGTCTTACCTTAAGGTGTTTAATGCTTAAGGGATGGGATTTGGTATATGATGATTGTAGCTTAAGGTTTATATTAGAAAAAGGGCTATATATAACCTAGGAGAAACAATGACTATGTTTTAGACTTGTGACTAAGGAGCCAATGAAAAAGGTAGTTAAAAATGTCGAGATGAATTACAAGAAGCATTTTATTTCAATGGGAGCCTTGTTTTGTGTATTCGCATGTTAAAGGCAAATATATGTGGAAATTCAGTGGTAAAGATTATTGTCATTTAAGGGCCTCCCAAGCATTTAAGTATAACACTATATGATTGGTGTAGTTTTGGTGTAAATTGTGTGTTAAGATGTTTGTAATGAGAATTTGGTGATCTTGGTTGTTTGATGGTGAAAACCAAGTGTTTAGGTTAACAATATACTAGAGAACCCATGGAAAAATTTAGTGGAGAACCTAAGTGTTTATATGTTCTAAGGAGATTTCATGACTAGGATAGTCTAGGAAGTTTAGAGGTAGTCCTTGAAGGAAAAAGGAGTTTAAGGTGTTCTCGTGAGTTAGAATGACTTAGGCATTATCATGGAGGATCTTGGAATCAAAAGAATGTTTAGGTATGCACCAAAGGCAATTTGAGAATGTATTTAGGAAATATGCAATCTTGTAATGAGAAGGGTAAAGTAATGTGTTTAAAGGTGAAGAGACTTCATGTAGTTACATAAAGGAACCTAGATGTTGAAATATGCTTGGGAGATGATGTTATGGTGGTGAGGTAACATTTTGGCATAGTGGTTATGATAGGTATGAAACACCACTTAGAACACCTAAGGAAAATATCACAAGTGTTGAGAGATTATGTAAGGAATTGGGTTATAGGGCTAGAGATGGAGATGGGCAAGTTTAGGATGTTATTTTGGTATTAGAATATGCCTAAGATCATGTGTGAAGTTTGGGTGATTTATGGATGAAGAGAACAAGTGTAACAACACTTAGAACAATGCAAAAGAAAGAAATCTGTAGCTGGTCCGGGACCTAAGTCCAGGGTGAAGTCCCGGACCAACCTAAAATTTCTGCCGAGAGTTGCTTCAACCATAGGGTCCGGGACTTAAGATTTGTAAGAAGTTCCGGACCACCCCCGAATTTACCCCCGAGGATTTTAGCTTGCAATGGTCCGGGACTTGAGTCCCATACAAAGTCCCGGACCACCACATTAAAATAGCCGAGAGTTTGAACTAAGTATAGGTCCGGGACTTAGGTTGAGGACGAGGTCCCGGACCACACTAAAAATCATGTTCAAGCTTGGGAAGTGTTAGGAAATGGTGGGAATTATTTTGTATTGTTGTTACAAGGTTATTAAGGGCATGTTTGGTGGGTGTAATGGTTATTAAGTGGGTGAACAAGTATATAGATAATGAAGAAGCGATGCACTTAGAAGTTAAGTTAAAAAAACCATAAGGCTTAGTGAAAAACAATGGGAAAAAAATTGTTGTCTAGGGAGGTTAAGTAATTGTATTAAGTTGAATTGAATAATAACCTAAAACTGAATGAATGTTTTAGGACTTGTGAGTTGGGACTTGGAAGGAGATAAACCAAACAATCGTCGACGGTGAACGGTACAGTCTTTCTTGTGACCTGCTTGCTAACGAGGTGTCCCTCGGCTTGTGTGCTATCTGTTTATTTGCTATGACTAAGACAAGATAAAGCATGCAACCGGATATTAATGCTCTCGTTGTGTATGTGTTTTTCTTCACACTGACCATGAGGCTTAAGGATAGCTACTAACTAAGCTTGATACTTATTAAGTTAAGGTGAGGATTTGTACATTGGTGATTGTTGGTTAATACCCGTCAAGGTTTAACTAACACTTGGTATTTAAGACTTTCACTAACCGTAACTTGGGGTGGGAGTGAGGAATCCGGAATGGTACCGGCACATGTGTATTGGGGGAGGTCGGTATCTGAATCAGATCCAACTTCCAAATAAGACTTGTCATTAGACTCGTCGCCTAGGGTCAACAAACTGACCCGATCACCCGGACTACTGTTTGAGGTGGGAGGCACATTAAGGATGGCGTGGGGGGATCAAGCCTACATCCCCAACAATTTAAGAAAGGTAGCTTATTGCCGGATAGTGCACTGCTACCGGCTAGGGTTAACCAAGCCCTACAAAGATAAGCAACCAATTAAGGGCTAACCAATCTAATAGTGGAACGGTTGGCAATTATAAGGTTAAGGAGATTGTGGATCTAAGGAGTTAAGAACTAACTCACTTATTAAGGGAATGCCTGAGTCGTTCATTTGCATATGAGCTATTTATGTTCATTGTGGTTTGTTGGGTTATTGCGTTTCATTTTATGCTTGTTATGCTAATCAACTTCCATGCTATCGACAATTAGTCGTTGTAGCCCCGTTAGCTTGGGGGCCATGAGAGGGTCGTACCAGCATTCGTGCTGACCCCTTTGGGGGCTGTTTTTACACTTGCAGGTAAGAGGCCGATGAAGTCACACCACGAGAGTAGGAGCGGGTAGCCCTAGGTGGGACTTTATTTTGAGTACGGGTAGCGCATGTACACCCGTCTGTTAGTAGTTGAACATGAAGATATAATATGTGGTTTTGAAGATACTTAAAACTCGGATGGTGTATGTATTTGGAATGTACAGTTGTAAATATTTAAGTAACGGTATTTCTTGTTGATTAGACCGTAGCAAGGTCCTGGTGATAGTTTATTCCCGCTGCGACGTTTATGTATTATTTGTTTAGTTGCGATAACCACGATTGGCTTAGGACGGGGTGTTACAATTATATAAATCCTTATTATTCCACGTATACTCTTAACATTAGAATTCCATATCTAATGTTTGTAATTCTTTTCTCTTTATCTTATATCATTTTAATTATGATAATACATGGCTATTAAACCATATTATATTTTCTACACCATACATATATTTATTTATATACATGTATTATGGGACTATTTATTATATGGTAAATCTTTATAATATATTCATTCTCTTTAATGAATATTTCCTATATTATAAATGTTACACACTTATAACATTAAAACCATATTATAAATTTTTATTTAAAAATGCCCATATTTCCGAACAGCACTTAGTTTCTTAATTATTTACAAAATCCACCACATAATTAATATAATGTTATATTATAGTTATATAACATATATTATGACATTTATGTCATTAAAACAATTATAACCTATAGTTACTAATTGTTATATATTACCAAATAGCCCCTTATACTCTCGGCTTTCACCATATACCACTAAACTTCCATAAATCACAAATCTAACCCAATTTATAATACATAGTTTTCTAATGTCATTAAAACTATATATTATACATATATCTTTATAAAACCTTATATATAACTCCAAAAATTCCCAAACTAT
The DNA here is from genome assembly GCA_023374045.1 of Limonium bicolor. NCBI lineage: Eukaryota > Viridiplantae > Streptophyta > Magnoliopsida > Caryophyllales > Plumbaginaceae > Limonium > Limonium bicolor. Next base: position 219,146,644 of record CM041779.1, read on the forward strand.
ACCAAAAGGTTATAGATATTATTCCTAACCTTATACTTTCTATAATTCTCGGTTTTGCCCATATGTTACCCATTTGTAATAAATGTTATGAAATATCATATATTATACTTATATAATTCATATAAACTCCAAATTTAACCAAATAAACTTCTAAAAATTCTTAATAACCTAAGGTCTGTTCTAAATTCTATTTAGTACCCCAAGTTTTCGGAAATCACAATATAACCCCATCTCTTATAAATCTTTACATTTAATAACTATCTTAATATAAGGTAGTATTTTAATTTCTTAAATTCTCCAAACTTGGTCAAAGTCTCATATATAGTCAACTTTGACTTCTAATGCCAAATGGGAACCAAACTTTCGGTAATCACTAATTATACCCCATAGTTTTCTATTTTTACAATTTTGACCCAAAACTTTATAAAATGTTATAATTTTTATTAAATTCATTTAAAACCCTAAACTCCTCTAAAATAAGCCCATGGCTTTATATTTTACTAGTAATTACCATTTGACCCCAAACTTAATTATATAAGCATAAATTAAACTAAATAAGCTTTAAACTTAAATTAAAATGGCCTAATGACATGGCCTTATTACAACTTTGTTTTATAACATAAAATTATACATAAATAGCTCAATTTATACAATAAACTCACGGCCTTGCCGTAGTTTATTTATTTTTCCACATAATGTCATAATTTGACCATTATGTTAATTAAATCACTTAAATGACTAGCTTAATTTATCTTAGTCATTTTTTTTCCATTTTTAGGTTAATATAACCCATATATTTAACTCCATTCTCGGCATAATAAATATATATGCTAAGAAATCATAAAAATCATAAGTTTAAGGTGTTTATACCTTGGTTTATGCTTGTAACAACTTGGCAGCTTGGAGGAAAAATCATCACATCATTTAGACATGTTTAATACACGAAAATAAGATATGGTTATACTCCAAGCTTGAGCTTAACCATAAAGAACAATTAATGTAAGATTTAAGGCAAAAATCACCTTAAAAATGCAAGGAAGTTTCCAAAGGATTTCGGCCTGAATTAAACACGCCAAAAGGTGTAAAATTCACCATATAAACATAGGAAATAGCTAGACAACAACAAGCTGCTATGGTAATAGGTTTTACCTTGGCAAAATGGCTTAAAAAGTGATATTTCCTTTGGATTTCGGCCACCCTTGCTCCAAATGGTTAACCAACTGAATGAACATGTAAATATGAAGATTGAGAGTGAATAAACTCATAGAATCAGAAGGAACAAACCGGATGGAGAGTAGAGATCCTTAAGGTATGTTTTTACCTTATAATGTAGATTTGAACAACCTTGGTCCCTAGACTTGCTTCAGCTGAGATTGGTGTTTGTTCAAGTCTTAAAACACTGAGAATGAGCCATGGAAAGTGATAGATCATGAGCTTCAAGTGTAGGTAATGAAGAGATGAAGAAAAAGAGCTAAAATATGCCTTAAACCATTACCTTAGGTGCTTAAGAGATTGATTTGTCTTCCACACTCAAGAACACGCTTGATAGAGTTTGGAAGAGCTAAGGGCTCGGCTGGAATGGGACAAGAGGCAAGAGAATGAGAGAAAAGGTGTTTAAATGGTTAAAATGTAAAAAAAAGGAATAGTAAAATGGTGAATCATCACAATAAGTAGATATTTAGCATTAATGCTATGTATGCTGTCTTCTAAACTCCTTGCCTGCTGACAGCCATAACATTAGAAGGGTCAATAATTGACCATTGACCAAACTGGTCAATTGTTAATGCTATTTGGGTTACTATTTCACAAATAAATGTCATATTTTGATTTTTTTTCAAACTTGATTTAGACTTATTAAAATAGTCTATCATGTCAAATAATGATTAAATGATATACTCCAGTCTTTAAAATGACAAAAAGTCATTATCTTTGAGCTCATACACAAAAACGTGCTTTAAGGAGTTTTAGTGCACATTTTGTGTCACATGGTGTTTCTGAGCTTAGTTTTCTTTGAGAATAGTTTTGGTGTGTTCCTTACTTCATTATAATACTTAGGAATCCACTTTGGATCCTATTTTGAGGTCATACAATCTTTATGGTGTCTTAAAGCACATTTTTGGCTTACCGATCTTAAGGCATGTTTTGCCTTGTTGAGATCTTTGAGATTGTTCCCCAATAATATTTAGATTTTTATTAACCATCTTAGATCATTAATAGATCATTTAATTAAGTTTTCAAGGTTAGGGGTATTTCACGTAAACAGAATGGTAATGGCATCAAATGTCTTAAAACCGTATCACCCATATATACGGTCAACCGTACCGTGAACTCCCCTGTGGCCGGAGGTTGGTTTCAATTTAGTGGCAATATATTCACAAACTATATATGGTGCGGTCAGGAAAACGATTCTACCTATAACAGATATGAGAGTCGTCGATCTTCTCTCATTTCGTTTTTTGTCTAAAAAAATTCATCTTTCACCGGTCTGTCACTACATGTTGTAGCTAGGTATATTTAACCAAAACAAATTTCTTTCAACTTGTGGTAGATCAAGGAATTATGTTTAGAGGGGTGTAAATTCTTTTTCGATACTATCATTCTTGGAAAGAAAATCGGTATATATGATATTCTATTTTTTAAATATAAAACATAAATTTTTTTATACATCAAAAGCAAATTAATAACTAAAATTACAAAAATAAACATAGTTGTTTGATAATAGAAAATAAATCAATATTCATACATTCAGATAAGTAATCATTTTTTTTTGTATTCTATCTTTTTCTTTGTTATCTATTTATCCTTTATTATAGGCAAAACCTTTTTTTACAGTTTTTTTCTATCTTTGAAATTTACTCTGTCATACTTTAGAATTTTTTTTAACCATAACCAGGTTTTCATATGTAGGTTTTCTACCTTACTCCTTCCTCCATTTTCATCTTATCTATTCTTTTACTCTTTTATGTTTTTATTTCTTTTATGTCTATGACTTTGTTAAATTTTATGTAATAATTCATATTAACCTACTTCAAATGTTAAAAAAATAAAGCTTGAATATGTTACTATTGATCTAAAAATATTAAGACCTTAATAAAAGTTAGTTTTCTAATTTTATAAGAGTATATTAGTTATATTATCAAATTTTAAATAATTGAAAGTCGTTCCTTTTAATATAAGATATAATATGTTTCAATAATAACAAAAAATATTAGGTATAAAAGTGATAAAAGTTAATCATTTTAACTATAAGAATCACCCTATGTAAAGATAATAAATAAACTAACACAAGTGTAATTAGTTAAAAATTACTACAAAAGTTTTAGAACACAACATATTAACTGATTTTCAAAATTTTGGGGGCATGCTCTGCATCCGCCTCTCCTTTCAAGTTAGTTGAACAGACACCGATTTAATGAAATGAAATATCGCTTTTAATAATTTGAGGCTGACATTGAGATGCTAAGATGTAGAAATATATAAGATTATACATACATACGATATTTTTCATGAGCTCTGCCTTCTCTTTCTTGTCGCCGGACTGGAAAACGGTAGTGTATTGTGCTTCTATGATTATGCTTTTCCTGCTTTTGCTCTTTAATGGGTTTTTGTTGGTCATGATGGACAGATGGAGATTTTACTTTTGTTATGTTTCTCAATTTCCAAGATCGAAATATTGAATAGTGTAGGTGCACACATGTTGTCTTGGTCCTTCTATGAAGAATTAACTTTATGGTTTTGTGGTGCTCTGCTATTATCCGCTTCTGGTGTCAGCCAATAACTATCTCCCTGATGATTAGAAGTTAGGAAATTTGTGAGATTATGGTTGGAAAAAGTAGAATACGAGTAGTTGGTTTTGGAAGGGTGATCAACATAGTAAGTGGATCAACCACTCTTCTATGACCTGTTTGGATAGAATTTTGCTCATGTTGATCACATTATCTTGTATATCTTAGGTGACAGAAGATCATATCATCACAAAGCATGGTTGACCTGTTGGAAGTTGATGTTAACCGAAATAAACATCAAATTTGCGGGCAATTTCCAGTTCAATATAAGTGCTGATTCTTATCTCCTTTGCTCCATGGTTATGAGGTTTCTCCTACGAAGGAGTTTCAAGACCAGGAATGATGTGATCAATACTGATAAAGGTAATGGTATTTTAGATGGTAACATTAGGGGACAAAAAATGGTCTCCAATATGGATTTCAACAAGAATCACCTTTAAAGTGAATATAGCTATTCTCAGGACAAATCAAATTGCAATGAAGCTTATTTCTTAGTGGGTAGCCCCTGCTTTTGTTCTGGTACGGCTTAAGACGACATCTGGTTGTTCATCTCTTAGTAATCTCGTAGTATTAATCTTTATGGGTTGATGGTTTGTATTATCATTCAGATAAACTCTTATAATTTTAAGTAACAGGTTTGTATGTTAATCGTTTAGGATGTTAATGTAACACCCCTATTTAAAGAAAATACAACGGAATATAAATTATCTACTGGCGTTTACAAGTTATCGGGCACCAAACACCCGGTACAAAACCTCACTTGATTACATCAATAAAAACTGTCTAAGCTACGGCCTAAACGTGAGAAATGAAAGCCTTGAATAAACAATGAGTAAAATAAATAACTCTCAACTAATCCCGACCCATCTCTCAGTCACTTCGTGGTCACCTGCAAATAGTGTGTACCTGCCATGATGAAACCAAAGCAGCCCACCCCGGGAAAGGTGAGCCAGTTCCCTGGAATGGAACTGGTACGATTCTTTGAAACAGTAAATTAAAACATAGCTCTTAAAATAAAATAGTAACTTGAAATCAAACTTTTAAAAGTAAAACAGTGTAATAAGGCACTTCAAGACAATCAAGTCATAGAGAAAAGAGAACAACACGAAGATAGAGATGAAGAACTTTAAAACCAAGTCAATCACTTAAGAAGTCACACTATAAAGTTAATAAGCATTCATTATTGATGTTAGATCCAGTTCTAGTTAAGAGGAGAAAGACTCAGGTAGTCACAAAGGACTAGGAATGATAAGAATACCCATAACCCGTGGTAGACAGTTTATATCACCACCATCCAGGAAAGTTGATTCCCATAGACAAACATACTCAAGAGTGGAATAGAAACAAAGGGAGAGATGGCCCCCGCCGCCTGTCAGTTGTCCACATGGACGAGGTAAAGCAGACCTCCGCTACCACCGACCCGTGCTCGGTTGTTGGTGAAAGTGTGCGCACGACTTAATAAAAAGACTCCATACTCAAGAAGGCTGACCAAAGACTCGACTCATGGATGAAACAATACCCAGAGTCAAAGGAAGGCACAGTAACCATGCAAGTTATACATCCAAGGCTTAGTTAGTCACATCAAGCTGGGTTAGTCACACAAGTAGTTTTTATTTTTAAAATTCATTTTAAGCTCAGTTAGCGTTTTTCAAACACGTTTCCTTAAGTCTGTTAGTAGAAGTATCTAAGTAAGAGAAATCGTACCTGGTATGAGTGGAAGCAGCAACCAAACTTGAGTGTGTGATCTTCCACTAACAACCTATAATTATAGTGTTACATGTAGTGATTAGCTAAGGAACTTATAATGTTAAACGTCTTTTATTCTTAATGGTTTATAGCTTGTGGTTTAAAATTATTCTCTCATAAGGATTTGGGGTAGGTTTTGCTAATTAAATCTTTCATTACGCCCATTTCAATTAATCTGGAATGATTTAGGGTTTTATCCTGAAAGTGGCCCAAGCTCTCGCTGAATTGTTTCAGTGGGCTTTTGAAGTTCATGGATTTAGGCCCAGTAGGTTAACTTAAGTCCGCGTTACGTTTCGTCAACTGATTAAATTTCTAAAAATGGTTTTTACGAGGTTTTGAACGCACAACCTTGATTTAGTTCTGGGTTTGACTTGACCATCTACGCTATTGAACTTGCATGTCTTAAGTGTACATTAAATTTTATTTCATTTTCTTATCCTATATCAAAATTTAGCTTACTTTAATACTCCTAGGTTGCAGTTGATTTATCCATTTAATATCTGATTAAAACTCAAGGGTTCATGTTAGATATTAATATTTACAAGTTCACTTAGGTTTTAAATTTTTTTTGTATAATTCATTAATGCTATTTCATTCTGGACTCTAAAACAGTTAATATTGTAGATATATCTTTCCTATTGTTTTTAAATCCAAAGATTTCAAGGATTCCCTCTTTATTGAATTCCTTAGCAAAGTCTAATTAAATGTTTATCTCATAACCTTAATTAGTTCCGTTTAGATGTGGTATTATAATCCAAAGCTATTAGTATCATGTATAGGTTTAGTTTTAACTTATTAATTTTTCATATTCTATTTTCTTTACGGTATTTTATTTCTTTCACTTATTTTTTTTGTTACCTATATATTATGATTTATTTAAAACATTCTTTACGTAGCTTTATTGTATTTAATTATTCATATTAACTTGTACACACATCTACATCCAATATATGATTTATAACACAAAGTATTTTCCTTAGTTGCAATTCAGTATGTTAGCTTCTATAGTACATATTTAACATAAAAGTAGGTAAATTTTAATTCCTTGATTTAACCTAAAATAATCTTTTACTTCTTTTATTTCTTTATTTCTCTATTTCTACTCAAAAGTTTATAGCCTAAAATATTTGTCAACATTCTGTATCAAATGTTTGTTTAGCCTTCTTATATTATTTTCAACCTATAAAGTTTATTATTCAACTATACTTTAATTTTCATTACATTAAAACCATATATTATAAGATAACTTATGAAAAATTCAGAAATACAATTATTAAACCTATTTCCTCTTTTTTAAAAAAGTCTCAAATTCAATATATAGTAACTATGATATTTTAGACATATTATAAAATTTTTATTTCATAAAAATCTCTTTGTTAATTATCTAAATAAATCCATAATACTCAGAACTTACAAAAACTATAACTTACGTTTAAACACCCAAAACCTATATTAATTTACATGAAAATAAACTAGATTTTATAAAGAATCGATAGTTAAAATTTCATGTCAAAATACATTAGGGAAGGTCATCAAATAAATCTAGCAAGTTAGAGTATTATTCGGTGATTTATATTAACTTATAACATTATTAATCTTCTACGTTATAATCTTGGCCGTTTATTCTCATTAACTACGATCGGACGCTCAGGATTTCGCGAGTTCATCTTACACCCCTAACCATCTACTGAACGAGATTTGATTGATTTCTCGCAATCTACAAAATGGTTTTCGGTGATTCTTGTTGTGTTCGACTCGAATTTACATGGCGATTACAATGGTACTGGTTTCATGATCTATAATGCAGGGCGCTAGGAGATCGTATCTGGGTTGGCTCAAAACTAGGGTTCATACATATTTCATATCAGTTTTGTTCGAATTCGACTTATTCTCTCGATATAGTGCATTATAGGTCAAATTAACAGTTGGGTATGTTCGGGAATGCAATAACGAGTGACAACATCGGTGTAATTTGATCG